>JAIFGZ020000540.1:0-600000 GCA_019925245.2 Oryza australiensis | reverse complement strand
AATGGCGCACGACTTAGTCAATGCATCAATCGGGGCCAAGGCAGAAGACGAGCCGACTGGACATCACATCGCATCAATCAACATGGTGCGCCCCATTATCGACTGACCGACGACTGATCCATGAAGACAGCCTCAACACCGTCACCGGTCTCGGCGTGAACCTCGCAATGAAGCTCCTCATCGGCACGAGCCGAAGACCCAAAGCCGCCGATACGAGGTAAACTGCAACGTGCCGATTTGCATTGGCATTGTGATTTTTTCAGGTATTGCTGGGAATCCGGCATGAGGCTGCCAACACTGGACGACTGCCCAGCGTGCAACGATCGCCGCGACGACGAGAGCAGGAGCCCATCGGCTGCAAGCCCAACCCGATTCATCCCTAGAGCAGTTCAGCTAAACCAGAGGCGGCGGTCCGTCCATGATCGGCTCGGCCTGATCCACCAAGATTTCTTCGTCGACAAAGACCGCAACGACAACAACCGTGACGACGAAGAAGTCGACGATGAGGAATCAGCTAATCCCCAATGGTGTCCGTCCGATCTCTTCACAAGGACGCAAAAAAGAAGAATTCAACGAGGATGAAGTTCGGCACATGATCCAAGATCAGCGCTGTCGGCTGGGCAAGATCAAAAGGCGATGGGTTCCCAAAGAGAAAACCGCCGCAGCCGACGAAGAGCAAATCCAAGAAAGTTCAGCCGATCAAGCCGAAGGGCACCAAGGGAAAGGCAAAGTTTCGCATCGGTCATCATGATGTTCGTATCGCCGCCCGAGTTCGGTGCTCCGGCCGATGCGACACCATCGAGGACGACCTAGTGAAACTAGCAATCTCGCCGGACCAAGCCATTTTCGACAACCCGAGGGGACCGAAAATCGACACCTAAAGTTGTTGTATGTTAAAGGATTCGTCAACGGCAAGCCGATTTCCAAGATGCTAGTTGATGGGGGAGCTACAGTCAACCTCATGCCGTACACAACATTCAGAAAACTAGGCAAAGGAGCCGAAGACCTGATAAAGACCAATATGGTGCTCAAAGACTTCGGCGGCAACCCATCAGAAACCAAGGGCGTCCTCAACATCAAACCGACCATCAGCAATAAGACCGTGCCCACAACATTCTTTGTCATCGACGGGAAGGGGTCTTACAGCCTGCTGCTTGGAAGGGACTGGATACACGCTAATTGTTGCATTCCTTCTACAATGCATCATAGCCTGATCCAATGGGACGGCGACAAGATTGAGATCGTACCAGCCGACAGGTAGTTAGCGTCGTCAGTGACGATTTGCCACTTTGGAAAATCGAAGGCATCGATTGTTTGTCTGGGAAAATCTGGCAAGCCGATTTTCTAAATGTGTCCAATTCCACAATATAACCGATTGGAGATGACCAGCCGCAGCTGCTGCTTTGAGCAAGACACGGTGGAGGGCTCAAGCGTCTTCGGCACGGACACCACAGACGAAGACGATGGCAAGCTCGGCAAGGTGTCACGTCAGCCGACGAATTAGAGGAAATTGACATCGGCTCTGGTGACAAGCCGAGGCCGACGTACATTAGCAAAAATCTGTCTCCTCATTGTAGATCCCAACTTATTGATTTGTTAAAAGAGTATAAAGATTGTTTTGCTTGAGAGTACTTCGAGATGCTCGGCCTCAGCCGATCAATAGTGGTCCATGAACTGCCGATTAAGGCAAGCTATCGGCCGTTCAAACAGCCTCCCAGGACGTTTAAGGCCGATATGTACGATGCAATTAAAGCCGAAATCACTCGGCTATACGATGCAGGGTTCATTCGGCCTTGCCGATATGCCGAGTGGGTCTCAAACATTGTCCCAGTGTTGAAGATAAAAGTAAACTTAGGGTGTGAATTGATTTCAGAGATCTAAACAAGGCCACCCCTAAGGACGAATACCCCGATAGCCGATTTGCTTGTCGATGCTGCTTCGGGCCACAAAATTATCAGTTTCATGGACGATAATGCAGGTTATAATCAAATATTTATGGCCGATGAAGACATCCACAAGACCGCTTTTCGGTCTCCCGACGCAATTGGCTTGTACAAATGGGTGGTAATGACATTTGGCCTGAAGAATGCTGGGGCAACATATCAACGGGCCATGAACTACATTTTTCACGACATGATCAGCTCACTAGTAGAGATCTACATTGACGACGTGGTTGTCAAGTTCAGGGAGATAGAGGGCCACATAGCCGATCTGAGACAAGTGTTAGAGCGAACAAGGAAGTATGGCCTGAAGATGAATCCGCTTAAGTGCGCGTTCGGCGTATCGGCGGGCGCTCTTGGGATTTCTTGTTCATGAAAGAGGGATTGAGGTTACACCAAGAAGCATAAATGCTATCAAGACAATTTAGCCTCAAGGACAAGAAACAACTCTAGTCATTGATCGGCAAGATAAATTTCATCAGACGGTTCATAGCCAATCTCTCAGAAAAGATGGAGCCATTCACAACACTGCTTCGGCTGAAAGCCGATCAAGCATTCACATGGGGGCAGAGCAGCAAAAGGCTTTAGACAACATAAAAGATTATCTAAGTTCCCCTCCAGTTTTAATGCCTCCACAAAAAGGGATACCTTTTAAGCTGTATCTATCAGCCGATGAGAAGTCAATTGACTCCGTTTTAATCCAAGAGGTTGAGGGAAAAGAAAAAGCCATCTTCTATCTCAGCCGACGATTGCTAGACACGGAAACAAGGTATTCACCTGTGGAGAAGCTATGTCTATGCCTCTATTTTTCATGCATGAAGTTAAGGCATTATCTCTATCCAACGAGTGCACAATAATCTGCAAAGCCGATGTAGTTAAGTACATGCTATCGGCTCCAGTGTTGAAAGGAAGAATTGGAAAGTGGATCTTTGCGCTAACAGAGTTTGATTTGAGTTATCAGGCACCAAGGGCAGTCAAAGGACAAGCTATAGCCGACCTCATTGTGGAGCACAGAAATGATTCGATCGGCTCAGTGGAAATTATGCCTTGGACTTTGACGTTCGACGGCTCGGTTTGCACCAACGGCTGTGGCATCGGCTTAGTCATTATTTCGCCCAGGGGGCAAGTTTCGAGTTTTCTTTCATCATCAACCCCCACGCTACAAACAACCAAGCCGAATACGAAGCCGTCCTTAAAGGATTACATCTACTCAAGGAAGTTGAAGCCGACGCCATCGAAATAATGGGGGATTTATTGTTGGTCATCAGCCAATTATCAGGAGAATACGAATGGAAAAACAATGTGCTGGTCTATTATCAACAATGCCGGGAATTAATGGATGGTTTTCGGCTAGTTACTTTGAAACACATCCCCAGAGAGCAGAACACAGAGGCCAATGATTTAGCTCAGGGGGCATCGGGCTATCGACCGATGTTGAAAGAAATTGACATAGAGGTTGCCGCCATTACAACCGATGAATGGAGGTCTGAAGTCTACAACTATCTCAAAAACCCCTCTCAATCGGCTACAAGGAAGCTACGATACAAGGCGTTAAGATATGTCTTGCTCGATGAAGATATGTACTATCGGACGATTGATGGTATGCTACTCAAATGTTTGGGAGCCGATTAGGCCAAAGTGGCCATCGGAGAAGTGCATGAAGGGATCTGTGGCACACATCAATTGGCCCACAAAATGAAGTGGATGCTTCGCCGAGCAGGGTATTTCTGGCCGACGATGCTGGAGGATTGTTTCAAGTATTACAAGGGCTGCCAGGATTGTCAGAAGTTTGGCGTCATACAACGAGCACCAGTGTCGGCTATGAACCCAATCATTAAGCCTTGGCCGTTCAGAGGATGGGGCATCGATATGATCGGCCAGATCAATCCACCCTCAAGCAAAGGACATAAATTTATTCTAGTGGCAATGGATTACTTCACAAAGTGGGTGGAGGTGGTTCCCCTGAGGAAAGTGGATTCTAAGGACGCAATCGAGTTTGTCAAAGAACATATTATCTACCGATTTGGCGTCCCACAAACGATAACAACAGACCAGGGATCTATCTTCATATCGGATGAGTTTGTTCAGTTTGCCGACGGCATGGGAATCAAGCTACTTAATTCTTCGCCGTACTACGCACAAGCCAACGGGCAAGCCGAAGCCTCAAACAAAAGTTTGATTAAGTTGATTAAAAGAAAGATCTCTGAGTACCCTAAACAGGCCAACGGGCAAGCCGAAGCCTCAAACAAAAGTTTGATTAAGTTGATTAAAAGAAAGATCTCTGAGTACCCTAAACAGTGGCACATCCGATTAGCCGAATCACTGTGGGCGTATCGGATGGCATGCCACGGATCAATTCAAGTCCCTCCGTACAAGCTGGTCTACGGGCATGAGGCAGTGCTACCATGGGAGAGCGTCGTTGGCTCAAGGCGCATTCAGCTACAGGATCAACTCACATCCGACGATTATTATCACTTGATGGTGGACGAATCAGAAGACTTAGGTCTATCCAGGATGAGGGCCTTGGAAAAAGTTACAAGGGATAAAGCACGAGTTGCCAGACATTATAATAAAAAAATGGTCCCTAAATCTTTCGAGGAAGGCGAACTCGTTTGGAAATTGATACTGCCGATTGGATCTAGAGATAACAAATTCGGCAAGTGATCACCAAATTGGGAAGGACCTTTTAAGATCCACAAATGCATCTCTAAAGGAGTTTATATGCTAGAAGGGCTAGATGGAGAAGTATTTGGAAGGGCTCTTAACGGAAAATACCTGAAGAAATACTACCCAAGTGTATGGATCAACTCATGATTCGGCTCTGGTTGCTTACCCGATTTATGATAGCCGATGTCTTGCTTCAATAAGGCATCGCCTTTAGGCATTTTTACGCAACATTTTTCCTAAGTTTTCTACGATTGGCTAACGATTGGCCGGTAGCGACAGCAATGATGCGCGAACGGCTTGAATTCACAATGTTGTCGACACCGAAGCTATCAACAAAATTTGGGGGCATATACATACATGAGCCAATTGCAAAATTGGAGGTCAGGAAATTATAAATTTTTTAAGCTTCGCAATCGTCAGTTAATACAAGAGCGTTGGAAGTGATTTGGATCAACGGCCGTGATTCAAGTGTTAACATCGACGGTTGTGATGTGGTTTCGGAATCAGCGAACGTGACGCGATACGGACGGTTAGGGCTGATTTCAGCATAAGCAATTCAAGATACTACGTGCGGCCGAAGCCGATCTCATCCACGAGCACAGCTGCAAAAGATTGATAGACCGTACTACACAAAAGTTAAAGTCGATTACAAAGTTCGAGCAAGTTGATCAGAGTTGAAGCCCATTACAAAACGTTCGACGGATATATTACAACAAGTAGTAGCCGATCTCAGAATGTTACAATATTACAAATTCATTGTTTCAAGAAATCGGCTATGGCCGATAGCGCCGTCCGCCAAATCCGATCCACCTCCTCAATGGCCCTGACGTCGTCGGCCTCAGACCCAGCCACCGGCCGGATGCCCTTCACAAGGTTCCATAGATGGGCCACAGCCGCCTTGATACTTCGGCGTTGAGCTTCGATTTCGGCTGGCAGGCTGGCCATGTACTCCTTGTGGACATCGATCTTGTTCGTGACTTGAACGAGATCGGCCATCAACTGATCTTGGCGTGAGAGGAGTTGCTCAAGCTTGGCCGTCGGCCCAGTCTTCAGGCGGTCGAAGGCGGCTTTCTGGCTCTCAATTGCATCCTTGGTCGACTGGAGGGTGGCCGACCGCGCCTGGTTCTTGCGACGATCGGCTATCTGCTGCCGTGCTCGCTCGTATTTGAGTTGGTGGGCTTCTAAGAAGGTGGCCGGCACGATGGCATCGGCTAGAGCTTTCGCACCGGCCTTGATTTCCTTGAAGCGCGCGCGACTAAACCGTTGACCACCAACGATCCAAAGAGGCCTCCAGCTGGCTGCCGATGTCGCCTGTGTGGTGGCCCTCGTGTCCTCCGCCGGCGTCACTAACGCTTCCTCGCTGATCTTGCCGGACTCCCCAAACTCCGACAAGTCAAAGTTGAGGAGGTCGGCTATGTTCTGCAATGAGAAAGGTGATTGGAAAATGTTGAATTAGCAGAGCCGATCATAAAATTCAGTCGGCTTACCATGGGCACCGGGGTCGGACGACCGGCTCGGCCGGTGCATCGCCCGCTCGTTGGGGCTTCTTCGCCGGCGCCGTTGCCACCGCCCGCGGCAGCCACAACGTGCTCGCCGGATGCTCTGGGGCACCACGGAGATCGTGGGCTGCAATGTAAAGGGTTAGCGGTCAAGTCGGCTAAGTTTTATAAAGCAAGTCGCAAGACGATTACCGATGGCGCGTGACGTGAAGTGTGGCCGGCCAAGTTCTTGACCTGAGAAGAATGGTTCAGTCAGATGCATGTAATATTATCGTAAGATTGAATCTGATGAGATGAGGGCTTACCGGCCGATTTTTCGCGGGGGACTTGGAACCGGTGGGGCATCAGCTGGAGCATTGACAGATTCATGGTGGGAGCTCTCAGGTTCAGCCACCGCTCCAACAGCCGTCGGCGTCTCCTCGCTGGCGACGGTGTCAAGGAACTGTGTGATGGCCGGATCCAAAGGAGGGAGGCTATCGACTGGCGCTGCCGGTATCTTCTCCTTCAGCTTTTTGGGGGCAGGCGCGGCCGATGGCTGTACAAGGGGCGCGGATCTTTTCTTGTGAGCGATCGGCTCACGCACCTGCCCTCGCAGCAAAGACGCCAGCTTCGGTGCTCCCCAGCCGATCGCCGACGGAGCAAGGCCGCCCCCGTCTAGGACACCTAGACGATATTCGATGGGGCGCCCGGAGTCACTCACCGTCGGCCGCTCCGTCTCCGTCTCCTGCAAGCCAGAGGGCGAATGTTAATCGGCTATAACAGCCAATGATGAGAAGAATAAAATCATTTGGAATTTGAAGCTTACCGAAGGGATTTCTTCGGGCAGGAGCAGATCGACGTAATGAGATGACCGCTGGTGGAATATGTGTCGTTTGATTTCAGCCCACCATTGGTCGTAGGCCGCGCTTTTCTTGAGCGCCAGGGTCATCTCGCCGATGTTGCCGAGGGGAGGGCCGGCTATATTCAGCAGTCGATGCATTATCAAGTCCTGGCTCACCACTCCCCTCGTCTCAATTTTATCGGCATAATAGAAGCCGATGGGCAGCTGCCCAAGACCGAACTGTCTCGCCGCCGACATCGGGTAATAAAACTGGTAGCTTTTGGCCACTGATCGGCCCTGGTGGATCCCAGTCGGCAAGATGCAGGGGGACAGAGCGGCGATGAACAGCTCCTTGCACCTTGGGTTGTCGGCTGAATTAATGTCGTCCCAATTAAAATCGGCCGGCAACTCGAACAGTCCCTGGTCCCGGTAAAAGTACCAGGCGCGGTTCTCGCGAGACAGCCCGTCATAAAGGGCAATGAACCATTTGGCCAGCAGGTCGGCCGATTTCCTTGAGCCCGCATGAGCAGCTACCGCTTCTCCATAGCTCATGCATCTGGTGGTGGTGATCTGGTTGCCATCTTCGTCTTCGATCGGCTCCAGTCTTGGGAAAACGGCCTCTGTTAGAGGGAGCCGACCGGCTATTTTTTGGGTTGCCAGGACCAGCCAGATCTGCAAGAACCACTAGGGGTTGCCGGTGTTGATTGGGGCGTTGGCGGCTATCTTTTCGGCGGCTTGATGCTACATCTGATATAAGTAGCCGAGGAGGTATTTCCCCAGCGCAAGCTCGCCCCCGTCGGCCAGGATTTCGGCTACGACCTGCCAGTTGGCGGTCGGCCCGCAGCTCGATCCACAGAATAAGAATTTTTCAAGCCACATCATCAAAAACGCGGTGTGCTCCCCGTGGGGCCGACGGGTCCGTCCTTCATGTTCGGGCAATGAAGCCGCTCCACCCACCGATGGCCTTGGTCTTGAAGTGTTGGTGCCCCTTTCGGCTCAGATTGCTGGGGTTGGCCGACGTCAGGATGTTCAGCCCGGTCGTCATGTACACGTCGGCCAATGTGATTGTCATCGGCCCCTGTCGAAAGATGAAGGCGTTGAAGCTGTCATTCCAGAAATATGTTGCAGTCGACAGAAGTGGCTCATCTTTTTCCATGCTGGTGACGGACAGGGCCAAGCACTGGGCTATCCCGGCCTCCTCCCGCTGAGTGTACTTGGCTGATTGCACCCTTTTGTACCATTCAGTCCATGCTACATCTGTGGTTGGCCATGATTTGAAGGTCCCGTTCCAGTGGGCAAGGGATGCCTTGTTGGTATTGTAAGGGACCCTGTTGGTCTCGGCTATGATGACATCGGCCGGATCGGTGTTGCTGATGGGGCCGAGAAAATACCTCCTTTCCTGGGTTAAACTTGGGATGGCCACTTGATGTGACAGGTGCTACAGTTTGAAAGAGAAAAAACGCTAATCAAGAATGGCTGAATGCTACAGTTTGAAAGGAGAAGAAAAAGTACTAATCAAGAACGGTTAAGGGCAAGATGAATGCAACAAGGTTGGAGGCATAGTTGGAAAAGTGAATCCGAAGAAAAGGGGTTCTGGACCGATGGATGTGCCTCAGGGAACTCGACGATGGCGGTGGTTGGTGCGGCGGCGATGGTTGGTGCGGCGGCAACAGCTGGTGCAGCGGCGGAGGTGCTTGATGCGGCGGCGGTGGAGGCCATCAGAGTCGTTGGAGATGAAGATGGGTCTTGATCTGCGAAGGGCGCTGAGATTTGATGAAGGACGCCGGTGAACCACCGGAGAGGAGAGAGGAAGCGAAAGCTTGTTTGCAAAGGGTTTTGAGTGCGCTTTGAAGGCGTGGTTGTTTCGGCCGAGGCAAATGGCTATTTAAAGGGCACTTGGGGGCAACCGAAGCGGTTTAGGTCAAGAAAAGAGCGGGAATTTGAACAGGCAACAAATCCATAACACTTCATATCACGGACTTGGGGGGCATGTGTTAACACCTAAATTTGATAATTGAATCCCTAAGTCCTAGCAAGGATAAAGCAGAATCGGATCGGCTGGCTTGGCGGAGAAACAGAGGCCGCATCTGCTAAGAAGCGATCGGTTGCGAGGCCAGTCGGCTAAGGTTGAATCGGACAAGAGCGGCCGATAGCCGATTCCAGGTTCAGAAGAAATAAAGCCGTTTCTGGTGCAGCAGTTTAAAGATAAATAGAAGATTCGGTTATTAGATTACGCATTAAACGATATTGCCATCTATGGATAGAGTCCTGTAACGACAATTGTATTTGTAATTTAGGAGTTTGTTTAAACTGTTCATTGTAATGCGGCGTGGGTCCTTCCTGGGATAACGTCGTGTTTTAAATAGTAGTTTAGATAGAGTCCAGGGTTTGTACAGATAATGTATCTTGGGTATAAATAGGACCCGAGACCCCCTGTAAAGATATTCAATTCAACACAATCACAATCACACCTTCGGCGCATCGCCAACCTTTTTCTTCAGACGAGCAATTGACTTGGCTACGGGCTGCATTGTTTCGATCTCCAAATCCAGGTACATGCTTGTCATTGGTATGATCTGCTATTTCTAGTGCTTCCATCGTAATGACACATTAGATTCAGGGGTTTGTACTGCGCTATTTATCATATAGCGCATATAAATTAGGGCAATGTTTAGATCTATCTTACCATTGGCCAGTTCCATCAGGAACCCGACAGCCAATTAAGTTAGATCTAAAGGTTGGCTGGTTTATATGCGGTACCATAGTCTCGAGACGTATAAATCAAACGTAACAGATCAGGTTGTTCTTTTTATACTTAATGTTGCATCAAAGTTGAACTATTAAGTCATTTTTAGAACTTCCAGTGATCTGTTCGTTTAGATTTATATGTTTAAGAGACATGTGTCAGGGTTTCAGCCAGCCTTATATGCCCTAATATATTTCTTTTAATATATTTATTATTAGATTTATGTTAGGACTGCCTCCTATGTTAAGATCTTATTCTTGTCGGACATCATAAGCCAAAATTGGCCTGCCATCAACAGCCAACGACCGATTTCCAGGCTAAGCATCTGGTTCAAGAACGATTTCCAAGCTATGTCCCGGTGAATTTCAGATCTACGCCGCCAGGCTGCCAAAATTTTCGCCGAGCAATCGCCGACCGCCACCGCGCCCTTTCCCCGCCCTCGCCACCGCGCCCTCACCGCCCATCCCCCGTGCCGCACTTCCCCGCGCCGCTGCCAATCGCTCTCTCTCCGTCGCCGCTGCTAGCCGTGTCGCCCCCATCCCTCTCTCTCTCTCCGTCGCCACCGCTAGCCACATCGCCGCCCATCCCTCTCTCTCTGTCGCCGCCACCGGCTCACGACCGCCGTGACGCCTCCGCCGACTCTGTCTTCCCCGTCGACTTCACCGGCCCGATCCCTGCGCGACCGCCGCCGCCCACCGCCACCGCCCGCCGATCTCATCCACGAGCATAACCGCAAAAGATTGATAAACTATACTACACACAAGTTAAAGCCGATTACAAAGTTTGAGCAAGTTGACTAAAGTTCAAGACCATTACAAAAGTTTGACAAATATATTACAGGAGGCAGTGGCCGATTTCAGAATGTTAAAATGTTACAAGCTCATTGTTTCAAGAAAACGGCTATGGCCGACAACGCCGTTCGCTTGATCTGGTCTATTTCCTCAATGGCCCTGATGTCGTCGGCCTCAGACCCCGCCACCGGCCGGATGCCCTTCACCAGGTCCCGTAGATGTGCCACAACCGCCTTGATACTTTGGCGTTGAGCTTCGATTTCGGCTGGCAAGCTGGCCATGTACTCCTTGTGGACATCGATCTCGTTCGTGACTTGAACGAGATCGGCCATCACCCGATCTTGGCGTGCGAGGAGTTGCTCAAGCTTGGCCGCCGCTCGCCTTTAGGTGGTCGAAGGTGGCTTTCCGCTCTCAATGGCATCCTTGCTCGACCGGAGGGTGGCCGACCGTGCTCGGTTCTCGCGACGATCGGCTATCCGCCGCCGTGCCCGTTCGTACTTAAGTTGGTGGGCTTCCATGAAGGTGGCCGGCACAATGGTGTCGGCTAGAGCTTCCGACAGCTGGCCTTGGATTTCTTTAAAGCACGCGCGTATTGAACCGCGTCGACCACCGGCGCATCCAGCGAGGCCTCCACCTCGGTTGCCGATGTCGGCTAGGGTGGCCCTCTCGGTCCTCGGCCGGCGTCACCAATGCCTCCTCGCCGATTTTGCCGAACTCCTCGAACTCTGACAAGTCAAAGTTGAGGAGATCGGCTATGTTCTACAAAGAGGAAGATGATCGAAGATATTGAGCCGAGGCTGATCATCAAGTCCACGGCTTACTCGTGGGTATCGGGGTCGAAGCGCGGCTCGGCCGCGCCGCCCGCACGCCGTCGGGGCCTCTTCGTCGGCGCGTTGCCGGCTGCCCGCGGTAGTCACAACGTGCTCGCTGGACGCCTGGGGGGGAGCCGACGGAGATCGTGGGGGCTGCAAAAGAAGAGTTAGCGGTCGAGTCGGCTAATTTCTACAAATCAAGTTGCAAGAGACAATTACCGATGGCACGTGGTGTGGAGTGCGGCCGGCCAATTTGTTGACCTGAAAAGAATTGTTCGGTCGATGCAAGTGATATCCTCATGAAGCCGAATTTGGTGAAGTGAGGGCTTACCGGCCGATTTTTCGCTAGGGGACTTGGGACTGGCGGGACGTCGGCTGGAGCGTTGACGGACTCATGGCTCGAGCTCCCGGGTTCGGCCGCCGCTCCAACAGCCGTCGGCATTTCCTCGCAGGCGACGACGTCGAGGAACTGTGCGACGGTCGAATCCAAGGGGGAGGCTATCGATAGGCGCGGTCGACGGCTGTATGAGTGGTTCAACCCTTTTCTTCTGGGCAATCGGCTCATGCACTTGCCCTCACAGCAACGGCGCCAGCTTCGGCGCTCCCCAGCCGATGGCCGACGGAGCGAGGCCGCCCCCATCCAGAACACCTAGACGGTATTCGATGGTGTGCATGGAGTCGCTCACCGTCGGCCGCTCCGTCTCCATCTCCTGCAAACCAGAGGGCGAATGTTAATCGGCTATATCAGCCGATGAAAAGAAGAGGAAAATCATTTGGAATTTGAAGCTTACCGAAGGGATTTCTTCAGGCAGGAGCAGATCGACATAATGAGATGACCGCTGGTGAAAGATGTGTCGTTAGATTCAGCAGCCGATGCATTATCAAGTCTTGGCTCATCACTCCCCTCGTTTCAATCTTATCGGCATAATTAAAGCCGATGGGCAATTGCCCAAGACCAAACTGTCTCACCGCCGACACCGGGTAATAGAACTCGTAGCTCTTGGCCATTGGTCGGCCCTGGTGGATCCCGGTCGGCAAGATGCGGGGGGACAGAGCGGCGATGAATAGCTCCCTGCACCTTGGGTTGTCGGCTGAGTTAATGTCCTCCCAGTTGAAATCGGCCGGCAACTCGAACAGTCCCCGTCCCGGTAAAAGTACCAGGCGTGGTTCTCACGAGACAGCCCGTCGTAGAGGGCAATGAACCATTCGGCCAGCAGGTCGGCCGATTGCCTTGAGCCCGCATGAGCAGCTGTTGCTTCTCCATAGCTCATGTATCTGGTGGTGGTGATCTGGTTGCTGTCCTCGTCTTCGATCGGCTCCAGCCTTGGGAAGACGACCTCGGTCAGGGGTAGCCGACCGGCTATTTTCTGCGTTGCCAACGCCAGCCAGATCTGTAAGAACCACCAGGGGCCACCGGTGTTGATTGGGGCGTTGGCGGCTATCTTTGCGGCGGCCTGATGCAGCATTTGATACAAGTAGCCAAGGAGGTACTTCCCCAGTGCGAGCTTGCCCCCATCGGCCAGGATTTCGGCTATGACTTGCCAGTTGGCGGTCGGCCCGCAGCTTGATCCACAGAACAAAAATTCTTCAAGCCACATCATCAGAAATGCGACGTGCTCCCTGTGACCGACGGGTCCATCTTTCATGTTTTGGGCGATGAAGCCACTCCACCCGCCGATGGCCTTGGTTTTGAACCGATGCCGCCTTTCGGCTCAGTTGTTGGGGTTAGCCGACGACTTGATCCAGCCCTGTCGTCATGTACACGTCGCCAGTGTGGACTCCTCATCGGCCCTTGTCGGAAGATGAAGGCGTTGAAGCTGTCATTCCAGAAGTATGTTGTAGCCGACAGAAGCGGCTTGTCTTTTTCCATGCTGGCAACGGACAGAGCCAAGCACTGGGCTATCCCGTCTTCCTCCCATTGAGTGTATTTGGTCGATTGCATCCTCTTGTACCATTCGACCCAGGCGGCGTCGGTGGTCGGCCATGATTTAAAAGTCCCGTTCTAGTGGGTGAGGGATGGCTTGTTGGTATTGAAGGGAATCCTGTTGGTCTCGGCCATGATAACATCGGCTGGATCGGTGTTGCCGATGGGGCCGAGAAAGTACCTCTGTGCTTGGGTCAAATTGGGGATGAATACCTGATGCGACAGGTGCTATAGTGTGAAAGAAAGAAACTCTAATCAAGGATGGCTAAACGCTACAGTTTGAAAGGGAAAAAGTGCTAATCGAAAACGGCTAGAAGCAGGATGAATGCAACGAGGCTGGAGACGTAACTAGAGGAATAAATCCGGAGAAAAAGAGTTATGGACCGACGGGAGTACCTCAGGGAACTCGACGATGGCGGCGGCCGGTGCGGGGGTGATGGTCGGTGCAGTTGCAACGGCTGGTGCGTCAGCGGTGGCTGGCGCAACGGGGGTGCTTTGAAGGGTTACGCGGAGGCTACGCTAGCTGAAAACAAAAACTTTTCTACCGCGCAAACCAGAACACTTGCAAGTAAGGGCCGATAGATCGTTACCGATTGGAGTATGCAATGAAATGCCAATCGTGGCTATCCGATCCGGAACGTGTAGCCGATTCCCGCAAGCCGACACCGATTCCCGGGACAGCCGATTCACCAATTAGCCGATTCGCGGATGTAGCCGATTCGCCGAGTCGTCGACCGCGTTCTCGCGCCTCGCTCGATGCGCCGACCGCAGCCGATCCGCCACGCCGCCTTGCTCAAGTACCACAGCTCGATGAACAGGCGCGCAACGTAGCGGCGCCTCTACCGGTATCCACACGTCCGGGGACAGAACGCCCAACACCCGTGTGCTAGCACGCGATGCAAGGCTAGGGTTTGGCTCGAAAGTGGGGAGGGTTTCCGTGGAGATTGATCTCGGTGACTTCTGTTGCGGATTTGGTTCAATGCGATGCCGAAACCCTCCACCCCTCGCCCCTTTATATAGAGTTGGCCGACTGGGACTAGTGGCCGATCAGGACTCTATTTTGAATCGGATCTCATCCGTATCTCATAGAGTTGGCCGTCCACACGTCGTAAGCCCATAGGACTCTATCTGATCGGATCTCTATCCGATCGAGCCGTATCCGAGTCCAACTCGAATATCTATTCTATCCCCTTAAGCGTCCTGTAGGTTCAGGTATACTCGGTTTCGGCTATAGTCTAACTTAGCCGATCGTCGGCTCGAGTCCAACTCAGCCGACTTTCAATAGCGGCGCCTAGCAGCACATACCGACACCATAGTATACAAGAATATAATATCGGCTCGAACCTGTAATGTGTACACAAATCCCTTTGCCTCACGATACCAATTAAGCTATAGGCAAGATGTGTGCCATCCCTTCAATAGCTTAACCATTCACTCGAAACCGTATTGGATTATCCGTCCGTTGATTGACTCCTCAATCAACTTAGCATGGCCATGCATTTCCATAATCCATTACCTCGAGGGCCCAGAGATATCTCTCCAAAGGAGGGGCAAATTCCATCTTGATCACTCACATCCCACTCCATGTTTCATAGCAAACCCGAAACGACCTTTATAACTACCCGCATTACGGAATAGCGTTTGGTAGTCCCAAAGTATGCTACTACACATGTTGGAATCCATGGCGATCTCAGGTCTAAGGACTTTGTACCAACACTACCCGAGACCAACTAATGGCACATTAATTCCGTAGTGTCTCATGGTGGGTCTATCCAACAATGTGTTCTCCAACACATATGTCCATGTTTATTGATTTGGTATCTCCATACCCATGATCTATGAGACATGATCATCAATCAATAAACATGCCGATCTTAGAATCATATTTGTTCCAACAATATGACATATGATCAGGGATCGTTTAGAAATAGATTCATACATAAAGAGTCTCATGAATAAGTCACGTACTTATTGATCAATATAAGATGTCTATTTCATGGAACTGAATAACACTTTATTCATAAATACATAAACATTGACAATGATATCCAACATCTCCATGTTGCCTCTAGGGCATATCACTAACATGCTTGACGTGGCGGCGGTGGAGGCCATCTGAGTTGTTGGAGATGAAGCCGGGTTCTGATTTGCGGAGTGCGCTGAGATTTGACGGACGCCGGTGAACAGCCGGAGAGGAGAGAGAAAGCATAAGCTTGTGTGCGAAGGGTTGAGTGCGCTTTGAAGGCGTAGTTGTTTCGGCCGAGGTAAGTGGATATTTAAAGGGCACTTGGGGGGAGCCGAAGCGGTTTAGGTCAAGAAAAGAGTGGGAATTTGAACAGGTTGCAAATCTGTAACACTTCGTATCACTGACTTGGGGGGCATGTGTTAACACCAAAATTTGGTAGTTGAATCCCTAAGTCTTTGCAAGGATGAAGCAGAATCGGATCGGCTGGTTTGGCGGAGAAACAGAGGCTGCATCGGCTGAGAAGCGATCGGCTGTGAAGTCAATCGGCTAAGGTTGGATCGGACAAGGTCGGCCGATAGCCGATTCTACGATCGGAGAAGATAAAGCCATTTCTGGTACAACAGTTTGAAGATAAGAAGAAGATTCGGTTATTAGATTGCGCGTTAAATGATATTGCCATATATGGATAGAGTCCTCTAACGACAATTGTATCTGTAATTTAGGAGTTTGTTTAAACTGTTGATTGTAATGCGGCGTGGGTCCTTCCCGGGCTAACGTCGTGTTTTACATAGTAGTTTAGATAGAGTCCAGGGTTTGTACAGATAATGTATCTTGGGTATAAATAGGACCCGAGACCTCCTGTAAAGACATTCAATTCAACACAATCACAATCAAACCTTCGGCGCATCGCCAACCTTTTTCTTCAGACGAGCAATTGACTTGGCTACGGGCTGCATTGTTTTGATCCCCAAACCTAGGTAAATGTTTGTCATTAGTGGTATGATTTGCTGCTTCTAGTGCTTCCATCGTAATGACACATTAGATTCAGGAGTTCGTACTGTGCTATTTATCATATAGCGCATATAAATTAGATCAATGTTTAGATCTATCCTGTCATTGGTTAGTTCTATCAAGAACTCACAGCCAATAAGGCTAGATCCAAAGGTTGGCTGGTTTATATGCGGTATCCACCGTTTTGAAGAGATATAAATCGGCTACGACAGATCAGGATTGTTCTTTTTGTACTTAATGCTGCATCAGGTTTGAACTATTGAGTCGTTTCTAGAACTGCCAATGATCTGTTCTGTTAGATTTATATGTTTAAGAGACAGTAACGGGGTTTCAGCTGGCCTTATCTGCCCTCATATATTTCTTTGAGTATATCTATTATTAGATTTATATTAGGACTGCCTCTTATGTTAAGATCTTGTTCTTGTCGGACCTCGTGAGCCGAAATCGGATGGCCATAGACAGCCGATAGCCGATTTCTGAGCTAAGCCTCTGGTTCAAGGATGATATCTTTTTATAAGAACCATCGGAGTACTAGCCGATTCATTGTTAGCTTTTCGGTATTGGCTAGGTTATCAATACATATATCTATTCTCCTTTACTGTATTTAGGTTAAACGGCTAATGCTGTCTCAGTATCGTCGATCCATTCTAGTCGCTTGGCTTAAATATATTTTAGGATAGCAGATATATGCTCATGGATTCCCTTAGCCGATTCAGTGGGGATCTAACCTAACACTTAACGCATGTTTCCTTGTTTTTCTTGTTGGTTAACAGATCAAACCAACTGGCACGCCCTGCATCGCACAGGCAGCCGAGAAGGACCTGCACTGGAGTCAAGCAAATCTCCCAGGCCAGCGCGTGAGAGAAATTTCTCATCAACAGACAGCAATGTTGACTCTAGCACGTGCAGGTACGCGCGCGCGTACGGTGACGTGGGCAGCGTTGACGCCGGCTGTGGGCGACGCTATCGGCTGCGACACTATCGGCTATGGCGATGCTGTCGGCTGTGGGCAGCTTCATCGGCTTCGGCCGATGCTGTTAGCTGCGGCCGATGCTAGCAGTTGCGGGCGGCACTATTGGCTACCCAAGTTCAATGACTACTTGTAACATCCTGAAAATCGTAGGAGTGGAATTCGGAACGTGAAAATCGGAACTCACAAAAACCTTTTGGAATCATTGCTTCTTATCGTGTTTATCGTTCTTATTTGCCAAGCTCTGTTGCATAAGAGTTCTTTTTGAATTGCTTTGATGCGAAGTTGGATAAAAACCCTAAGCTTTGATATCCTAGGTGAGAGTAATAATTCAAAATATATATATTTGGAGCAGGATAAATACCTAATTTTGTGGATTTACAAAAGATTCTTGAAAAGAATATATTTTGGTTTAAACCCTAACTGGTGGAAGAAAAATAATAAATATTTGGATTTGGATGATAAAAATATTTTGAAAAGGAAATATGAATTTAGAAATTAATTAAAGACCCCAATTTATTGATTTTAAAAGAAGAAATAAAAATATGAAAAATATATTTTGAAAAATAAAAAGTGGGGGAAAAGTTTGAAAATATAATCTCAAAATTATTTTGGGAATATTAGCATTCATTTAGAATTTTTAGGGATAAAAGAAATGGAAATGGAAAATAGGATTTTAAAATCGGGATAAATGGAAAAGTGCACTTGTTCATTAGCTCAGCAGTGTTCGACCGATTACACCGCCCCGTTCGCGCCGCCGCGCGTCACCCGCCGTACCCGAGACTCGGCGCGTGCATGTTCCCAACGTCATCGGCTCCGGTCACGCACGTAGTCGCCGGTGCGCGCCATGCCGATTGCCCCAAAGTCGCCGCCGTACACGCCGGCCATGCCGCCGCGTCGGCGCCACGCGTACACGCCCGCACCACGCCGTCCTTTGCCACGGCGCCGCACTCCCGCTCTCGCGCATCGCCTCACCGCGCTCGCCGTACCGCGTGCGTTGGCTGCAGTTGCCGCACGTCGCCGCGACGTGCGCGCGCTCGTCGCCCTATCACCGCACCGGGGCGCCCGAACCACCTCGCCGTCGACCGCCTATAAATCGGCCTCCCTGCACCCAGCTCCCAACATCGAAAATCTTCCCCGTGCTCACTCGTGCTTTCCCCCAATTTCCCCAAGGATTAGCCACTACATTGCGCGAATTTTGGGAGAGATCGGAGCTTGGCCGAAAGAACCCTAATTCGACCGCCCGTGCGACACTCCGAAATTCGTCACCCTCGGCCGATTTCTTCCCGAATTAAAGGTACCATCATCATCCCCGTGCTCTAGGTATTAATTCCCCTAAGCTCCCGAGCCAATTGGTCGCCGGAAAATCGCCGGCGACGAACCCCTAGAATTCCTCTCGTTTCGCCGCCGAACCACCTCGCCGTCGCCGCCCGCGCAGTGCCTTTCCGGCCGAACCAACCCCACCGTTAGCATCCCGGGGTTCGCTGAAGCTCGTAGACCCCTCACTTTAGCCGGGCTTCGCCGGATTTTGCCGCCGACGAGCGCCACCGCCGCCAAACCACCTCGCCGTTGCCAGCCGTTTCCGCTGCTCCCCGGTCTCGGCCGAGTGGAGAAATGGAGCCCTCGTGGTCCCAAGATGGTGTAGCGCCCCTCATTTCCCTAGCTCCGGCCCTCCTCACCGTCGGCATCCCTCCCTCACCGTCCGGCCGGGAAGAACAGAGCGGGGAAGAGAAGAGAAGAGAAGAGAAGAAACAGAGGAAGGAAAGAAAAGAAGGGGGAAAAAGAAAAAAAGAAGGAAGAAAAAAAATAATAAGGAAAAGAAAGAGAAATAGTAAAGAAATTAGGGTAAAATATTTTGAAATATTTTGGAAATATTTTAGGATAAAAAGATAAGGTTTTTGAAATATTATTATCTAAAAATGGGTATAATATTCTTTTTCCCTTCCAAAAGAAATACTTGGAGAAAATAATTTCTAGATTAAATTTTTTTTCCTTTTTATGAATTCAAATATTGTCCGACCTCTAATTTGTTAACGAAGTCCACATGAGACCTTTTTAAAGATTGGTTAAGCATGAATGTCATTATTTGGTCGTTAGAATTCCAAAACCCTAGCAAATATAATTGCAATATTAAAGATCAACTATTGAAGATATGGAAGTTAGAAATCTAATTATTTTAGGATATCTTCAAATTTAGGAACAAAATATATATTTATTACGAGATGGTTCGCTCGGTTTAACTGGACTTCTTTCCGTTGATTCAACTATTAAAATTTACGGAGTTTGAGGTTGTGTTTGGAACCCGCTTCCGCGATCTTTTTGAGATCTCTTTCTCTTCGTTGATATTGTTGGATTTTAATTGGATTCAACCCTTCTTTTCGCACGTACGGATAGCGTCCGAAGAAGTGAACGCTGACTACGCGGAAGACCCCACTCAACCAGCGTGCGAGCAAGGCAAGTCTTCACACCCTTTGAACATATTGATCCCAATTGCGAAATGATGTTATTTTAAACTCTAAACATGCATGCTTTACGAGTTACCTATACTTGTTATGCCATACCTTGCTATTGTTTCCCTTTAGAATTACTCCTTGTAACTCGCGATGTGATACAAATAACCGAAGCATAACTTCGGTAAATTGCTTAGCCATGCTATACTTAGATTTATGCATATTCATGACTTTAAGAAAAAGCTTTGTGCTTGGGCAACTACCTTAGGGAAGGTAGTTGAGTTTCGGCATGTGGAGACATGAGCGCCACATGGCCATGATGAATTAAGTTTGATGAAAATTTGAAAGTACTATACAAATGTTTTAGACTCGGGCGGCTGGATGATTTGGGTGGATTCCGGAAAAGGCAAGTGCCGACCCTGGTCAACTAAGGACCGAGCCATGAGATAGCCGGAAACGAGCCGCATAACCGTACTTCTTGAATGGGTATAGACCTAGCTGACTAGATAGCCGAGCGGAGGCGTATCCTTGCATAGATGGTTCTCTATGATGTGGTTATGGGATGAGGATGAGGCTGCGGCCTTTGTTATGAATGGTGGGATTAAACTAATGTTAATTAAACTTAAAGATTGGAAATGTCTTCCCTTACCCCGGGTGCGCCAGAACTCCTCTCACTGCTAGAAAAGGACGGCTAGAGTGCATGAGGGCATAAGTTCATGGAGCGGGTACTGCCAAAGTGAGGTTATCGAAAGGCTTTGCCGTGACCGTCTCATGTGTTGAGGCGTAGGCTCATTTGTTGGGCTGGCGGAGTACGGGTAAAGTGTACATCCACTGCAGTGTGAATGAATCAATCTATTCGAATAGCCGTGCTCGCGGATATTGAGCATCGTGACAAGACTTTCGCTTGGCTAGACTTTGAACTTAAAAATACTTGGGATGGGTTTGCATGATGATGATTTTATTGGATCAACTTCTCAAGAATACGAGAAGGGGTAGACTCCCGAAAAATCATGACGAACCGGGGCGGGAAGCCATCCTTGGAATCACGATGGATGGTAGACGAACCGTCGCCGGGTTAATGAACTATGAAATTAAAACTGGATGTTGGCTAGTCAATAGGCTTGTGAAAAGAATTGTGAAAACTGGCTTTTCGCAAAAACAACCCTAGCCATGTTCTTTGAATAACCTTGTTATATGCATCAATTCGTGTTGGCTTGCCGAGTACGGTTGGTACTCACCCTTGCTATACGCACAAACCTCCACTGAAGGAGTTGAAGAGCCGGAAGATCCATACGCTTATCACCGAAGGACGAGGAACCGACGGCGCATATTAGACTTTAGCTCCGGTCGTTGCTCGTGGCAATGGACAAGCCGCCGCTCTTTCCGCGCCTTATCTAAACTCGTTTTATATTGTATTCGGACCATAAGGTCCTGTGGATGAACAATGCCTTCGGGCCTATTTATGTAATAATGGTATTGTAAGACTATTCGTGCATGCGCACTTGATTATCCAAGATCGTATTCGTGGGTACCAACTACGTGATCCAGGGAAATGGTACTATGAACACGAAAGATTCCCGACTCAAAATCGGGGGTCCACAGAGCTGGTATCGAGCCATGCGACCGTAGGCTAAGACCAAATGGCGCCCTACCCCTAACCGGATGGCCAAAGGGAAATATCCCTACGTAGGGATCAGTTTTAAACTATTATTTCCGAAAATGCAAATATATTCTTTCTACATCTGTATTTCTTTTTACCAAATGATTATGATAGCTCCCTCCCGCTAACCCTAAGTTGCCTATAAAAGCATATGTCAAACCACGACGGGACCGGGAAGTCACATTCCGCGAGACGAGGGGTTCGTGGTCCAACTCCAGTCCCTACTATGGTGCTTGAGGTACCGGAACCACCCACCTATCACACCAAAAGGCATGGCTCCGAAGAGTATCCAGCTGGGAGGCACGTATCTATAGAAGCCCGCATGGGAAGCGAGACATCTTACTGCTTCCACACTCGCTACCACCGGGACCTAGCGAAACTATTCAGATGCGGCTCGCGAGGCTTTCCTTCGCCTTAATGCGGAACACCGTGCCGAACTCACAATGACAGAGTTCGTGCATCATCCTTACCGCGAAGAGGGCAACCCGGTCCGCACCGTGGAGGCTACCCCCGCTGCTACAACCCGATGGTCACGCGTCTATCGCGTTGGGCGGAGTCAGCAGACGACTGTTACGAGGAGGCCCTGCTCGAGATCAACGATCAGCAGTCACGCCTCAATGATCTGGTCAACAGCCACCAAGGCCGTGGAGACCGATAAGCATGCTGCAGACTCACCGCAGCCAATGGTGCTCGGTATGAGCAACTCTCGGACCGCTACATGGCCCGAGGGGAGGCTCGTAGAGCTGGAAGAGCAGCTCAGAAGAGCAAGCAGCAGATCAACCGGCTAGAGGAGCAGCTGCGCACTCGTCCCGTCTACGCTGCAGGTACTTCCACCGAGCCCGTACCATCACCTCCTGCCCCTGTGCCCGACCACTATTACTTTATGACTCCAACAAGCTTAGATACTTTTCAAGCTATGATGGAGCAAGCTTTCATGTTGAGCACAGAGCCTGCACCGTACCTGGTAGACCCCACCGCTGCTACATCCATGGGACCCACCCGGAGCTCCGTACCAGTACCATCCGAGCCGGGATCAGGAGAGGGTAACCCCATCCAGATCTACACCGATACGGAGTCTGAGGCAGAGCCCACGGAGATCAAATGGGAGTCTAGCGACACCGACTCAATGGAGGAGGAAGTTCCCCCTCGTCGCCGACTCACACGGGAGGCCCCTCACCCGCCGATCGCTCGCAAGAGTACGCGGCCACCGAGTCGGAAGATTCGGCGTAACTCCGAGGCCACCACCTCCGAGCCGTGGGGACTTCGGTTTGCTTCAGCAGCGGACCACCCACTTCCGGCGCCTGGCTCTTGCGGGTGGTTGGATGACTAGGCGGAAGAACCTTCCCAGCTCGGCAGCACTTCCTATTTCCCCTTAATTAGTTGATCTAGTTGGACAATATAATTATTATTGCTATCCTAGCATGGAGGACTGTGTGTGTACAGTCCATGTACCCCCTTATGTAATATGATGAACCTGAGCATCGCCTCGCGATGTCTTAAAATTCGAATGCTTATTATTATTTCACCATGTCTGTTGATTGACGATCATTCGAAAGAACTTGAAGAAAAAAAATTTCCCTATGAACCATAACCTAAACTAGTCCGCTCTCTTAATTCATCTCCCTTCTTCAGATGGCACATCGTTGCAGAGCCGCGGCAACCAACGAAAACCCGCCGGAACCCAACCCCTCCACCCTGGCGGAGGTCATGGCTATGCAGACCCAGCTACTCCAAGCGATTGCTAATAATCAAGGAGGTCGAGGAGGATCGAGTCTGGGGGAATTCATGAGAGCTAAGCCGCCCACTTTTTCCACGGCCGAAGAGCCTATGGATGCCGAAGATTGGCTAAGAGTAATAGAGAAGAAGTTAACCCTCGTCAGAGTCCGAGAAGCTGATAGAGTTGTCTTCGCTACTAACCAGCTGGAGGGTCCCGCGAGTGACTGGTGGGACACCTACAAGGAGACACGAGCTGAAGACGCCAGCGAGCCAACATGGGAGGAATTCACGGCTGCGTTCCGTGAGAATTTCGTGTCACTGCAGTAATGAGGATGAAGAAGAACGAGTTCCGGAGGCGTCAAGGGAACACCTCGGTACAAGAATATCTCGAACAAGTTCACCCAGCTTGCCCGTTACGCCACCAGGTGACTGCGACGAAGAAAAAAGATAGACAAATTCATTGAGGGACTAAATGACGAGGGGGACCAATGATCGGGCAGGATCACACCGGTTCCAAAGCCTCATCAACAAGGTCGTCCGACTTGAACATGACCAAAAGGTGGTAGACAATAACCGCAAGAGGCGGCTCGCTATGGCTCGCCCATTTCAGGGAACGCCACAACGCCCCAAGGGAGCCACTCCGTCTGGATGGAAGCCAAATGTCCCGGCAACCGGACGTTCTCCCGCTTCCGACCATGTCAACAGGTCAGCTACACCTCAGTTTCGTACACCCACACCAACCCTAGCCGCTCCAGGAAGAAGGAATGTGAGCTGTTTCAATTGCGGAGAACTCGGGCACTACTCCAATAGCTGCCCAAAACCACGCAACGCCCGTGCGCACCGGCGCCAATGCAACGCCCGTCCGAGGAACCCCCCCCGCGGCGGACGAGGTCTGTTAGGACCCCGCTACCCAACGAGGCCGCCACCGGGTTTCGACGTGGTCGGGTGAATCATGTGCGGGCGGAAGAAGCTCGGGAGGACCGGAGCGTATTGATGGGTATGTTCTCTATCAACTCGCACCGCTTAAAGTTTTATTCGATTCTGGAGCCTCGCATTCAATTCATATCTTGTCAAGTAAGCAAACAACACCACCTACACCAAGTAGCACTTAAGAGGCCTATGTTGGTACACTCACCGGGGAGACATAACCGTACCCCATGCCTCGCATTAATGTGCCCATACGGATTAGAGACGTGGTGTTTCTCTCAAACCTTATGGTGCTATCACCCCAAACCATAGATGTCATACTCGGGATGGATTGGTTGATCAAAAATAATGGGATTATAGACTGCATCGAAGGGAAGTCACGGTATCCACCCCATGGGGATCACCGATGAGCATAACTATGGATCAAAACCCAAAGCTATGTGAGCAAGCTGCGGGAGTGTTCACCATGCTACCTTTAGGCGGAATGCCCGTAGTACAAGAATACCCGGATGTGTTTCCCGAGGAATTACCCGAATGCCCCGGATCGCGACGTAGAGTTTATCATCGATCTAATGCCCGGTACTGCCCCCATATCTAAGAGACCTTATCGAATGCCGGCCAACGAGTTAGAGGAACTCAAGAAGCGAGATAAGGGAACTACAAGAGAAGGGATTTGTTCGCCCAGCTCTTCTCCCCTGGGAGCCCCGTACTCTTCGTCAAAAGAAGGATGGGAGTATGAGAATGTGTGTGGACTACCGATCGCTGAATGAAGTAACCATCAAGAACAAGTACCGCTGCCCGGATCGATGACCTATTCGATCAACTTAAGGGTGCACAGTGTTCTCAAAGATTGATCTACGGTCGGGATATCATCGTTGAAGATTAGAGCCGGAGATATTCCTAAGACGGCGTTCTCTACACGTTACGGCTTATACGAGTTCACAGTGATGTCCTTTGGATTGACCAATGCCCCCGCATACTTTATGAATCGATGAACAAGGTATTCATGGAATACCTGGACAAATTCGTGGTGGTGTTCATCGACGATATACTCATCTACTCCAAGAACGATGAGGAACACGCGGAGCATCTACGACTCGATCTTGGAAAAGTTACGAGAGCACCAGCCGTATGCAAAATTCAGCAAATGCGAGTTCGGCTCAAGGAAGTCGCTTTTCTTGGCCACGTGGTTTCAGCCGGAGGAGTAGCGTAGACCCCGCCAAGGTCGAAGCCGTTACGGGATGGAAGGCACCCAAGTCGTGACGGAAGTTCGGAGTTTCTTGGGCTTGGCCGGTTATTACCGACGGTTTATCGAAGGGTTTTCCACTGTAGCCCGACCTATGACTCAACTTCGAAGAAGGAAAAGAAGTTTGAATGGAATGAGAAGTGCCAAAAAGCCTTCGACCAATTAAAAGAAAAGTTAACCACTGCCCCAATCTTGACCTTACCCGACAACCGGAAGGACTTCGTGATGTACTTGTGATGCATCCCGACAAGGATTGGGAGGAGTGTTAATGCAGATGGGAAGGTCGTAGCGTATGCCTCTCGGCGCTTACGACCCCACGAAGAGAATTATCCCACACACGACCTGGAATTAGCCGCGGTTGTACACGCATTGAAGATCTGGAGACACTATCTGATCGGGAACCACTGTGATGTGTATACCGATCACAAGAGCCTAAAATATTTCTTTACTCAGCCTGATCTCAATCTACGACAGAGGCGATGGCTGGAGTTGATCAAGGATTATGATCTAGGAATTCATTATCATCCCGGCAAGGCAAATGTAGTAGCCGATGCGCTGAGCCGCAAAGCCCAATGCAACCACATGGAATTGGGAGGTATGGCCAGCGAACTCCAAGAAGAGATGGCTAGACTCAATCTGCACCTGATTCCTCACGGAGAAGTGAACTCACTGGAAATCCAACCCCTACGAGAACTCAAATAGAGGAAGCCCAAAAGGGAATGAGGAAACCCAGAAATCAAGGAACGCATGGCGCCGGACGCGCTCGGGAGTTTTCGGTGGATGACAAGGGAATCTGTGGTACAAGAAAATAATCTGTGTGCCCGAACGAGGCGGTTTGAGGATTGATCTTAAAGGAGGCCCACGAATCGGCATATTCGTTACATCCCGGAAGCACGAAAATGTACCAGGATTTGAAAGGAGAATACTGGTGGCCCAATATGAAGAGAGATGTAGCCGAATACGTAGCCGTGTGCGATGTGTGCCAAAGGGTGAAAGCGAGCATCAACGGCCACTGGTTTCTTGCAGCCACTCAAGATTCCCGAATGGAAATGGGACGAGATAGGCATGGATTTCATAGTGGGACTACCCAAGACTACGGCGGCTACGATTCCATTTGGGTAATAGTAGATCGGCTCACCAAGACTGCCGATTTATACCGGTGAAAACTAACTACAACGAGCGCCAAGCTAGCGGAACTATATATGAGTAGGATTGTATGTCTTCACGGTGTACCAAAGAGGATCATATCGGATCGTGGTACCCAATTCACATCTCATTTTTGGAGCAAAGTCCACGAGGCACTCGGAAGTCATCTCGCTTTCGATCCGCCTATCATCCACGACCGATGGGCGGGCGAAAGGACGAACCAAGTCTTGGAGGATATGCTGAGAGCTCTGCATTGGATTTCACCAAGGATTGGGAGAAATGCTTGCCGTACGCCGAGTTCTCTTACAACAATAGCTATCAAGCCGTCTGAAGATGTCACCAAACGAAGCTCTATTTGGTCGCCGATGTCGGACCCCATTGATGTGGTCGAAACCGGTGAACGAACCGTATTCGGGCCGACATAATCAAGGAGGCCGAGGAAAAGGTTCGCTGATTCGGGACCGACTACAAGCTGCTCAATCACGACAAAAGAGCTACGCGGATACTCGACGAAGAGAATTGGAATTCAAAGAGGGTGACTACGTGTATCTAAAGGTCTCACCACTACGGGAACACAGAGATTCAAAGTCAAAGGGAAACTCGCACCACGATACGTGGGCCCATTCTGATAAGCGCTAGGAGGGGAGAAGTGGCTTACCAATTGGAACGCCCGAGAATCTCTCCGATGTCCACCCGGTATTCCACGTGTCGCAGTGAAGAAATGTCTGCGGGTACGGAGAGCAAGCCCCGTTAGAAACCATCCATGTCCACAGTGATCTTACCTACCAGGAACATCCAATCAAGATACTAGAAGAAGCGAGAAAAGAAGACACGAACCAAGTCGTGGCGCATGTACAAAGTACAATGGAGCAATCACACGAAAGAAGAAGCTACCGGGAGAGCGAAGAATTCCGAGGACGAATATCCACACCTATTCAAAGATGGTAAGAAAATCTCGGGGACGAGATTTATTGTTAGGGGGTAGGTTTGTAACATCCTGAAAATCGTAGGAGTGGAATTCGGAACGTGAAAATCGGAACTCACAAAAACCTTTTGGAATCATTGCTTCTTATCGTGTTTATCGTTCTTATTTGCCAAGCTCGTTGCATAAGAGTTCTTTTTGAATTGCTTTGATGCGAAGTTGGATAAAAACCCTAAGCTTTGATATCCTAGGTGAGAGTAATAATTCAAAATATATATATTTGGAGCGGATAAATACCTAATTTTGTGGATTTACAAAAGATTCTTGAAAAGAATATATTTTGGTTTAAACCCTAACTGGTGGAAGAAAAATAATAAATATTTGGATTTGGATGATAAAAATATTTTGAAAAGGAAATATGAATTTAGAAATTAATTAAAGACCCCAATTTATTGATTTTAAAAGAAGAAATAAAAATATGAAAAATATATTTTGAAAAATAAAAAGTGGGGGAAAAGTTTGAAAATATAATCTCAAAATTATTTTGGGAATATTAGCATTCATTTAGAATTTTTAGGGATAAAAGAAATGGAAATGGAAAATAGGATTTTAAAATCGGGATAAATGGAAAAGTGCACTTGTTCATTAGCTCGGCGGTGTTCGACCGATTACACCGCCCCGTTCGCAGCCGCCGCGCGTCACCCGCCGTACCGAGACCTCGCGCGTGCATGTTCCCAACGTCATCGGCTCCGGTCACGCACGTAGTCGCCGGTACAGCGCGCCATGCCGATTGCCCCAAAGTCGCCGCCGTACACGCGGCCATGCCGCTCACGTCGGCGCCGCGCGCCACGATCCGCACCACGCCGTCCTTTGCCGCGGCGCCGCACTCCCGCTCGCGCACGCCTCACCGCGCTCGCCGTACCGCGTGCGTTGGCTGCGCTTGCCGCACGTCGCCGCGACGTGCGCGCGCTCGTCGGCCTATCACCGCACCGGGGCGCCCGAACCACCTCGCCGTCGACCGCCTATAAATCGGCCTCCCGGACCCAGCTCCCAACATCGAAAATCTTCCCGTGCTCACTCGTGCTTTCCCCCAATTTCCCCCAAGGATTAGCCACTACATTGCGCGAATTTTGGGAGAGATCGGAGCTCGGCGGAAGAACCCTAATTCGACCGCCCGTGCGACACTCCGAAATTCGTCACCCTCGGCCGATTTCTTCCCGAATTAAAGGTACCATCATCATCCCCGTGCTCTAGGTATTAATTCCCCTAAGCTCCCCGAGCCAATTGGTCACCGGAAAATCGCCGGCGACGAACCCCTAGAATTCCTCTGTTTCGGCCGCCGAACCACCTCGCCGTCGCCCGGCCGCAGCGGCCTTTCCGGCCGAACCAACCCCACCGTTAGCATCCCCGGGGTTCGCTGAAGCTCGTAGACCCCTCACTTTAGCCAGGGCTTCGCTGGATTTTGCCGCCGACGAGCGCCACCGCCGCCAAACCACCTCGCCGTCGCCAGCCTTTTCCGCCGCTCCCCGGTCTCGGCCGAGTGGAGAAATGGAGCCCTCGTGGTCCCAAGATGGTGTAGCGCCCCTCATTTCCCTAGCTCCGGCCCTCCCTCGCCGTCGGCATCCCCTCCCTCACCGTCGGCCGCCGGGGAAGAACAGAGCGGGGAAGAGAAGAGAAGAGAAGAGAAGAAACGAGAGGAAGGAAAGAAAAGAAGGGGGAAAAAGAAAAAAAGAAGGAAGAAAAAAAATAATAAGGAAAAGAAAGAGAAATAGTAAAGAAATTAGGGTAAAATATTTTGAAATATTTTGGAAATATTTTAGGATAAAAAGATAAGGTTTTTGAAATATTATTATCTAAAAATGGGTATAATATTCTTTTTCCCTTCCAAAAAGAAATACTTGGAGAAAATAATTTCTAGATTAAATTTTTTTTCCTTTTTATGAATTCAAATATTGTCCGACCTCTAATTTGTTAACGAAGTCCACATGAGACCTTTTTAAAGATTGGTTAAGCATGAATGTCATTATTCGGTCGTTAGAATTCCAAAACCCTAGCAAATATAATTGCAATATTAAAGATCAACTATTGAAGATATGGAAGTTAGAAATCTAATTATTTTAGGATATCTTCAAATTTAGGAACAAAATATATATTTATTACGAGATGGTTCGCTCGGTTTAACTGGACTTCTTTCCGTTGATTCAACTATTAAAATTTACGGAGTTTGAGGTTGTGTTTGGAACCCGCTTTCCGCGATCTTTTGAGATCTCTTTCTCTTCGTTGATATTGTTGGATTTTAATTGGATTCAACCCTTCTTTTCGCACGTACGGATAGCGTCCGAAGAAGTGAACGCCGACTACGCGGAAGACCCCACTCAACCGGCGTGCGAGCAAGGCAAGTCTTCACACCCTTTGAACATATTGATCCCAATTGCGAAATGATGTTATTTTAAACTCTAAACATGCATGCTTTACTGAGTTACCTATACTTGTTATGCCATACCTTGCTATTGTTTCCCTTTAGAATTACTCCTTGTAACTCGCGATGTGATACAAATAACCGAAGCATAACTTCGGTAAATTGCTTAGCCATGCTATACTTAGATTTATGCATATTCATGACTTTAAGAAAAAGCTTTGTGCTTGGGCAACTACCTTAGGGAAGGTAGTTGAGTTTCGGCATGTGGAGACATGAGCGCCACATGGCCATGATGAATTAAGTTTGATGAAAATTTGAAAGTACTATACAAATGTTTTAGACTGGGGCGGCTGGATGATTTGGGTGGATTCCGGAAAAGGCAAGTGCCGACCCTGGTCAACTAAGGACCGAGCCATGAGATAGCCGGGAAACGAGCCAGTACAACCGTACTTCTTGAATGGGTATAGACCTAGCTGACTAGATAGCCGAGCGGAGGCAGTATCCTTGCATAGATGGTTCTCTATGATGTGGTTATGGGATGAGGATGAGGCTGCGGCCTTTGTTATGAATGGTGGGATTAAACTAATGTTAATTAAACTTAAAGATTGGAAATGTCTTCCCTTACCCCGGGTGCGCCAGAACTCCTCTCACTGCTAGAAAAGGACGGCTAGAGTGCATGAGGGCATAAGTTCATGGAGCGGAGATCGCCAAAGTGAGGTTATCGAAAGGCTTTGCCGTGACCGTCTCATGTGTTGAGGCGTAGGCTCATTTGTTGGGCTGTCGCGGAGTACGGGTAAAGTGTACATCCACCGGTGTGAATGAATCAATCTATTCGAATAGCCGTGCTCGCGGATATTGAGCATCGTGACAAGACTTTCGCTTGGCTAGACTTTGAACTTAAAAATACTGGGATGGGTTTGCATGATGATGATTTTATTCGCTGGTGGATCAACTTCTCAAGAATACGAGAAGGGGTAGACTCCCCATAAAATCATGACGAACCGGGGGCGGGAAGCCATCCTTGGAATCACGATGGATGGTAGACAGAACTGTCGCCGGGTTAATGAACTATGAAATTAAAACTGGATGTTGGCTAGTCAATAGGCTTGTGAAAAGAATTGTGAAAACTGGCTTTTCGCAAAAACAACCCTAGCCATGTTCTTTGAATAACCTTGTTATATGCATCAATTCTGTGTTGGCTTGCTGAGTACGGTTGGTACTCACCCTTGCTATACGCACAAACCTCCAGCTGATGGAGTTGAAGAGCCGAAAGATCCATACGCTTATCACCAGAAGGACGAGGGAACTGACGGCGCATATTAGACTTTAGCTCCGGTCGTTGCCTGTGGCAATGGACAAGCCGCTGCTCTTTCCGCTGCCTTATCTAAACTCTGTTTTTATATTGTATTCGGACCATAAGGTCCTGTGGGATGAACAATGCCTTTGGGCCTATTTATGTAATAATGGTATTGTAAGACTATTCGTGCATGCGCACTTGATTATCCAGTACTGTATTCGTGGGTACCAACTACGTGATCCAGGGAAATGGTACTATGAACACGAAAGATTCCCGACTCAAAATCGGGGGTCCACACTACTATTTTATTATAACACGCCACAAGACTTGCAAATAAGAAGTAATAAGATCCAAATGAAGGCAATGATGTAAAAGTTTTTGCGAATTCCGAATTCTAGGTTTCGATTTATAAGTTTCGATTTTCAGGGTGTTACATCCTCCCCTCCACGTCGGCCGCCTCCCCGTTGACCTCGAGCCCCGACGCCTCCTCGCCGAGCCCAAACGCCTCCTCGCCAAGCCCGGACACCTCCCCGCCGAGCCCGGACGCCTCGTCGCCGAGCCTGCCGCCGCCTTCCTCGATGCCGGCCGCGTCAACCCCGAGCCTAGCCGCACCATCGCCGCTTCGACCTCGAGCCCGTCCTCACCGGTTAGTACTCCTCTCCTCTCCTCTCATCACCGCCGGCGGATCCTTGAATGGCTTGCTGATTTTGTCATGCTATGTGATGCTTTGTGATGCTCATCCGCTGCAAGGTGAATCTTTGTGATGCTAATAGAATGTTTGATGGCTTTGTGATGCTAATAGAATGTGTGATGGCAACATTTTAATGGCAGCATTTTATCATGTATGCATATTATCATGTGTGATGGCAGAAATTAAACCTTCTAATAGCATGCAGTAAGCATTTTGAAGCTATTTTTGGTGCTAATAGGGCTGAGGTGAACCTAATAGAATCTGTCCAAGTTAATGTCAAGCATGTGTGATGGCTTTGCATTTTTCTTTTTATATTTGCTTTCTTATATGTGTCATGGCAGATGTGGCTATTTTTCGACCCCCCTGGCTATTTTTCTGTAGCATGTGTACTGGTCATGTACTGATCGGTCAACTTATCCATTCATTTTCTCTTTCTTACAATATCTTCCATCGATTCAACAATACATATCCAAATGATAAAATCTTAGCATGTTGTTATTTTCCTATGAATATCCGACGGACTGGTCATTTGCAAGAGATGCTTTCCTATATTATTTGGTGATAAATATATTCAGTTCTAGCTTGTGCCTTTAAACAAGAACCTAGATGGTAATAACAAAAAACTATATCTGTACATAAAAGTTCATATGATAAGTTCATATGATAAAAGTTCATAAAAGTTCTAGCTTGTGTCTTTAAACAAGAACCTAAATGATTTATTGATAACATACTGCTATGATGCTTGAATGATATACTGCTATGATGCTTGAATGATATGGCTGGGATGAATGATATGGTTGCGATGAATGATATGGCTGGGATTAATCTCAATGCATCTTTTTTATAATTTTTTATATCTATTCATCTGTTGTTCCTTTCCTCACCTTTCTTCTCTCCACTCCTCTTCCTGGCGAGTGATGAATGCTCAACATTAATTTGGGTTCTTTTGTAACTACACTTGTTCTTTTCAAGTGATGTTCCTTTTCTCACCTTTCTTCTATCCACACCCCTGGATTTCTTCTCTCCTCTTCCTGGCCAACGATTGATGCTCAAGAACAGACCATAAGAACGGACCATCTACACTTGTTCTTTTTTGTGGGCACTATAAGTTCTCTTTTTATGATAAGAACAGACCAGGTACACTTGTTATTTTGTTTTTGGGAACTACACTTGTTTTTTTGATAAGAACAACCATCTACAATTGTTATTTTGTTTTTTTGGGTTCTACATATGTTCTTTTTTGCAAAGTTGATCCATTCATAGCCACAGACATAGCCAAGTTGTTATTTTGTTTTTGGGAACTATCTACACTTGTTTTTTTTGGGGGCACTACACTTCCTCTTTTTTTATAAGAACAGACTACCTACACTTGTTCTTTTTTGGGTCTACACTTGTTCTTTTTTTGGATCTACACTTGCAAATGATTGTAATTGATGCATAATTTCTGAGCAAAACTGAGGCCACCTCTAATACTTTCACCTTCCAATAGTTTAGTAATATGTAAAAGTTTAGTAATGTTATTTTTCTTCGATAGAAAATGTCGGCGACTACAAGTGGGACCACAACGAGCCGGGCTCCAAGGTCCCAGAATAAGATCCCTAAGGAAGTGTATAGAATAACGGAGGTGGACGAACAGGGATTTCCTACGGCCCAGAGAAAGCCGTCAAAAAATTTGCAACAATCTGCGGAATCCTAGGGAGGCGAAACTTCACAATTCTAGCGGACCACATCGATCGGGTCCCATAGGAAGAAAAAGATGAGGCCTGGAGAGAGATCAAGGAGAGCTTTGAGTACCCAGAAGAGGTCGAGGAAAGACTGAAGCGGCAGGCTATCCGCAAGATGGGCAACTTGTGGAAAAATTTCAAGACCACGCTCGTCACCGACTACGTCCTCTACCCATCCCAGCTAGAACCATTTAGGAAGTACCCATTCATCACCTAGGCCGTGTGGGACGAGTTCCATGCCACCAAATCAACCCCTGAGTCTCGGGCAAAAAGCGAGGCCTACTGGGCGTTGCAGGCAAAAAACCTTCACCTGCACCGGCTTGGCACGGGAGGATACGCTGGGAAGCAGCAGGAATGGCAGAGGAAGGATCAAGTTGCCGCGGAATCTAACACTTCGCTAATTCTTTGTGATATCCTGACTACCCGAGCAAGGAACTGGGCAAGGGCAAGGGTGAAGAAGAATAGTGATGGAACACTGACGTTCCCAAACCCCGAAGATTAAGCGGTGTATGATAAACTTATAAGTTTAACACATAAAACATCTTTCAATAGGTTGTATCGTCCTCTACATTTAATTAATCCTAACTGTACGACAGGTCCAGCTGACTACTGAGAGACAGTCCTCCTCCGAGGGTCTGCTCACAAAGGCGCGAGGATGACATCCTCACAAAAGCCTTGGGAAACGAAGAACACCGTGGACGGACAAGGGGCACTGGCTCTGCTGTCCCATGGAAGTATGGGTTTCCCCAATTTGCTTGGCAATACAAGAAGCACAAGCTATCAAAGACGGAGAAACAAGCACGCCTTAAGGAGCAACTTCGGGAGGAGCTTAGAGTCGAGCTCGCCGAAGAATTCAATGAGAAACTGGCACGAGTGGAGGCTTGAGTGGAGACATATGAGAAGTTGATCGCCGAAGCTCCGGCCGCTGCAGCTCCCAGAGTAGAAGTGAGCCCCACGCAAAGGCGTAGCAGAACAAGCACCAATCCCCGCCGTGGTGGACCACATAACGGTAACAAAATTCAACAAATGTATATTTTGTATTAGCACCAAAGTACACCCTAGTAGTAATGACACGTATGATTCTATTGCAGGAACCCACATCGTGCACCCTAGTTGTTAGGGTGACCCAATCATTTGCAATTCTGGCTGCAGAGGGTCTTGCATTCAAGCCTACCCCCAAAACCCGCGTTCATGGGGCGTAGCTGCTAGCCGGACATGCAAAAGTCCAAGTAGACTAAGTGAAGCCCAATTGGGTGGGCTTCACTCTCCAGCACCCACCGAACGATGAGGTTCTGACCCTTGGAGCTGCACGTGGGACCTTTATCCAATGGCCCAAGCAGAACATTCAGATCAATGTAACTCCTAGGCCAGCACCAAGTTCTCGTTCGGTACCGTCGCGTGCACGTACAGATATTGTAGTTGCCCCTCAAGCCAGAGAACTTGTAGTTGCCCCTCATGCCGTTGAAGAAGATCTCCAATTACAATATCATACAGATTTTAGGGACGACGGTATGGAGGTAGACAGCAGGCCGCACCAACCCCCTCCTGCCAAAAAGTTGAAGAAGGCGAGATCTTCTCAACCCGACATCGGCAGAAAGGGGAGAGGAGTAGGCAAGGTGCAAGGGGCCAAGAAAAAGCTTGATCTTGGCATGGCGTCATCAGCTCCAAATACTTTTACATTAGGCATGCCATTGGTCGGAGATGACACCTTATCAAGGATGGGGCCTGCATGCAAGGAGTTGCATGGGTACTACATGGAGAGGACCAACACAAAGAGGAAGCATAGATAGACCTCCATGTTGGGCTACCACGATAGTCAGCCATTCCTCGACCCTGCTAGCTTCATCGCCGTAGACTTCCAAGATCTATGGGACCTCTACAGGGTGTGAGCGGTCGACACCAACCTCCTTAAGTGCTACTCTTTGTAAGTATTTGTGGGTATGATATATGATAATAACTGTCAATATCTGATGCTAACCCGGACTCTAGTCTTGCTTGTAGGTTTACCTGGAAGCAGGTCCAAAAAAATCACCCTTTGTTGCCTTTCTCGATCCATCTATCGTCAACGAGACAAATATGCAAAACGATCGAGCTGGCATGGTGGAATATATCAAGGACTGCTTGTATGCCCGTCAAGACAAGGACTTCCTTATGTGTGCCTACAATCAACATTAAGCGTGTACCCTACTTAGAATCAAATGCGCGACTCGTATAGCTCTAGTATTTACCTTGCAATTTAATAATGTCGCAGGGGTCATTGGATTTTTCTGGTAATAACGCCGAAGTGGAGTTTGGTACACTACCTTAACTCCAATATCAAGCCAAAAATATACAACTGGTCCGGTATCGAAGCTGTCTTGAACGAGGCATGGGACCTGTACGTGGCAAAAGGCGGGAGGCATAAGGATGGGCATCCCAAACTTGGCCACAAAAAAGACTTCCCAATTAAACAACAAGTGGGTGACCAGTGTGGGTTCCACGTCTGCCATAACATGCGAATCTTAGCAATCAAGGTGACATTGCCTGACCTTGAGGTGTGTTATACAATTGTTTATATACATAGCACGACAACTTTCCAAGTATGTGGACTAATTTGGCGCCTCACATGCAGGTTAAACTATCAAACATTCCGGATAAAAACTTCGATATCATTAGAGAGGAGATAGCACAATTCATACTAGATGATATATTGTCTCCGAAAGAAATGTTTAGAGTAAGGTCCTAGGTAGCTCGATCGACTCTGAATGGTAGAACATTTGCAATGACAGTGCGACAAACATTTGATTTTTGTAAATATTCTTTGTAATACAATTCTGCACGTTGATTCTATTTTTCTTTGTAATACATTTTTGCAGGTTTTGATGCATTTGTAACTAAATTATTTCGCTTGATGATGAACTGGAGCCGTTCAGACATGTTGCAAATTGCAACATCCAAAACACGGTTCGAATTATTTAGGTGTGTTGTAGGCTGGGTGGCTACCGAAGATCTCCACATCAAACCTTGTGTCACAGGGCACAGCGGAGATTTTTTGGTAGCACCCAACCTACCACAACGCCTCATACTATTACATATATAGTCTAGTTGTTCTCTGAGCAAAAAGTAAAGACCATTTTGGAACTACACTTGTTCTTTTTTTGGAACTACACTTGTTCCTTTTTGGAACAAAACAGACCATTAATTTTTTTGGTTCTACACATGTTCTTTTTTGCAAAAAAAAACAGCCATCTATACTTGTCTTTTTTTCTGTTTTTGGGGTTAGTACTCTTGTTATTTTGCTATGGCTGTGGCTGTGGAATATATATGTGATGAATATATATGTGAATGGATATGGCTGTGGCTGTGATGAATATATATGTGAATGGATATGGATATGGCTGTGGCTGTGATGAATATATATGTGAATGAATCAACTTGCTACTGTGGCTGTGATGAATGGCTGGGCTGGAATGGCTGGGGCTGGTCTGTGATGATATCTGTCATTTTTTGCAGCGGGCATGGCTAGCAAAGGCCTGAGGCTAGCCAAAAAACAAATTTTATTTTTTTGGATAATAAACTCATCCCTGATGGGCATTATCGAATAGCCCGATAGAGATAGGACATTCGAAACGGGCTCAACCTAAAAGTCCAATAGAGATAGATAGGACATCCGTGACGGGCTCCTTACTTAAGACCGTTAGAGATATGTCATCCGTGACGGGCAACAAACCGGGACATTATTTGACTCCGTGTTTGGTCAACCCTATCGGTGATGGCCTAGTAACTACGGCCCGTTAGAGATGAGTTGTCATCTGTGACGGGCTTAGAACTAGGCCCGATTGAGATGTGTCATCCGTGACGGGCGTTCAACACCACTGGTTTGACTTTCAAACTCATCTGTGATGGGCATTTTTTATGGCCTGATTGAGATAATGTGCATCCGTGACGACCTTGTGCCCGTTAGAGATATTTTCTCACATCAGTGACCTTTTCACAGTGACGGGGGCCCAACCCGATAGAGATGAGGGTTAATGCCCGTTAGAGATAGCCGATGCCGGCGTAGTGGATGTTTTTCATTCATAACTAAAGTTCGACCCTAAAGATTGCATGTTACAACTTTTTTGTAATTGTTTCTAGGCTGAACAACGGAAAGGCAGGACAGGGCGAACTTGTGATGGGTAAATTTATCGCTTGCAACCGGGCGCCTCCTGCTCAGCTTTCAATGCCGCTCGCTTTCCGAGAATTCATGATGATGACGCCGATGTAGATCCGAGCCCATCACTATACTACTGATTTTCATAGAAATCACCCATTGCATCAGTATCATATTTGTTTGTACTTTTATCACCTAATAATATGCCCATGATGAGCTGCCCAATGTTTTGAGGGTGTAGTTGGCTCAAGTTCCAGTTTACCAGGAAGAACCTATTTTAGCTGCTTCATTCATATGATATCAAGTTATCGATGGGCTTCCGTGATAAGTTGCATAATTTTGTTGAGTTTAACTATCCTTTTCACGACCTCAGTGTCTGATTTGCGAGGAGGCTGAAAAGGCTCAGATATTGGGTGTTGACACAAACAGCCACAACATGACCAGGTGGAGCAAATTCTGCCTAAATCGATGCAATTGCTGCCGCACTGTTGAATTAAGATTATTGACAGATTGCGTTAATTTTAAAAAGAATATGATAACCACATGTTCTGATTGAGCTATGCATTTTATGTTTTCTGCAGACCTAATATTATCAGCAAGTGGAGATTTCTTTTGACAGTGCCAACAGCTAGCGAGGTGCCAAAAGCTAGCGCTTGCTTTCTTGGAGTATTGTGGTGCTCCTGGTTTTTTCAGTTTCTTTTTTTCCAATGGTGATGTCTTGGCATTCAGGAAGACCCTGGAGAGAAGGAATTCGTGGTTTCTTTTTGATTGATGTGATCAGATTAAGATAATGTGTTGTCCCTTATAATGGCCATCAACAGCTCAACTACTTTTGCCATTGTCAACTCAAGTTTCACTCATTCATCTATGTTGCTGCTGCTTTGGATGCATACTGCCTAAGGCCTTGGTCAGCCGTATTTGTTATACTTTGATTATTTGTCAGATAACAGGAACCACTTCATTCCCTGTCCTGCCAGTGAGAAGCGTGGATTATTTTACTATGAAAGTATATGCGGATTTCTTGAAGTATCGAAATTTAAGGTGTATCTCGATTGATCAATGTGAAATAACATGTATCCTTGAAACTATTTCATCAATGTCAAATATCTAGCTATTTCACAGAAGACGACGCTGGAGCAAGGGGCAACGTCGAGGAAGACGACTGACAGGTACATTGCTTTGTGTCCATGCTCCTCTACTGCACCGTGCGACTGTTTTTGTACTACTATTGGAAATTTTCTTTTGGTTTGGTCTCATGGTTCAGGATGTATGTTTATGCTCTCATTCTTCTCTTGTGTTTATGTGTTTTGGTTCAATTGCAGGCTGGGAGGTGGGATCGAGCAGACCGTGATGATTGGGAACATTTCTAAGGACAGATTGGTATCGGTTCCTAACTCCTTGGGGTTAACATTATGTTGGTGATGTTCGACGTTATTATTTTGCTTTGCAATATAGTAATCATCCGGCTGGACATGTTTTGGCCATCTATGCAGGAATACATCAAATAAATATCTAATGCTCTCTGTTTTGTCTGTATATGGAGTAAGCAGTTCTTTGATGCTTCAAGGATTTATTTTGCCTTCAATTCTAAAAGGAGAAATACCTATAAATGAATGCATTAGATTCAATCGCAGAGTTGCTCCTTTTGCTTCTAAAGGTAACTAGCACAATTTGTTTTGTTCCTTTAACTCGAACATTAATCTTCTCTATTCATAAACTGGATGTCCATGAGTCAGTACTAGGTTTAATATATACATGTAGCTTTTTATCTGAAAATATAGTGAATGAAGCATAAAATTTCATCATCCTGATGATCTTTTTACTTTACAATCGTTTGAAAAGCTTGGGCATTCTGCTTTTCACTGGGTATTGCTGTACAATTCTCTTTGAGAGAATAGAACTGCAAGTACAATTCTGTGTGCGAAAAAACAGCAAAGCAAATCAAGTTTGTGCAAGAAAATTCAAGGTAGATTTATTTGTCCTTCTGATTTGTGGTTGCCACGTGTTTGCAAAGCTACGTGAAGAAGATATAGATTGTACATAGAGAATAAGTGAATAAAATAAGCTGAGGCGACTTTGAGAAACTGACATTTTTTTAATAGATAAAACACAATCTTCTTTTTATATGTTGATTCTTCCTTAATACATTTTTTTCACCAAGATAATAAATTAATTTCTTTTGAATTCAGCGGTAGTGCCATGTCTGCCTCCATTTAGTAAAATTCATCTGAATTCAAAGTGTTCCAACTGTGACGACGTTTTGCTTTTGAACGTTTCCCCAACTTGCACTTGATACGACGGTTCCATTTTGCTGCTAAAAGACAGGTTCAATTGAATATCTTTTAATTTCAAAGCTACAAATACATATTTAATTAAATACCTTTTGTTTTTCTTTTTTCTGCTAAAAAGCTAGGTTCAATTGAATACCCTCTTCAACTTAATTTTCTATTTACTCATATGTCTGTACCGATTAACTCTAAAAAATGAACATGGTAGGATAGCCTTAGGTTTGGAGACTATTTTTAGTTCATGACTTCATATATCACTTGCTTAGATTTTACTAATCTTTGTTGATATGTCCAGCCTAATCCGCCGTCGCGCACGCCTCCAGGCGGCGCCTCACCCATTTGCCGCCGCCTGCGTCGATCCCGTCCCCATCCCCGAGCCGATCCCGTCCCTGCTCACGAGGGCGACGTCGTCCCCATCCGCCGCCATGCCCAGTCGCGCGCTTGACCGCTTTGTCACGCACCTCAACTAGGAGCGGAACCCTAGGGTCCGCGACGCCATCACTGCCAAGCTCGCCGCTCACAAGATTTTCCTATGTGTATCACAAATATTCAAAGTTAATTAGTGTATCGAATGATTTATTTTTGGACTTGTTATGCCCACAACGAGTTAATGGAATAACTCTCCATCATTCTTTTTTTATTAGACATATATTGCCCTCATATATTGTATATTGAAGTTATTATATATAATTTTTGATGGTCATGAATTATTATTTTTAGGCAATGTGATATTATTGTTCTTTGTCTTAAATATATTTGATATACAACTTGAATCAAATTAAAGCTCAATCGGACAGATTTGACGAACATTATTTTCACTAACATGACATATTTTATAGTTTTTTTAAATATAATAGCTTCGTAGCGTTAGCACGGGTATACTACTAGTTTAATAAGTTTTGTCTGTTTTTACTATCGAATAAACAATTGATCAGTGAAACAAGCGATTATTTTGTCTACAGAGCACACCATCATTATGTAAGAAACGGTGGACCGGTGAATGATCCACAAAAGAAGAAGCTTCTTGTGAGGACAAATTTTCCGATAATTATATGCTCGCTATATGCCGACATGTTATACTGTGTTTAATTTCAAATTACTGACACACATAATAAATTTTATTCAACACAGTGTTATAAGCAACCACCAGGCACTAACCTTTGCGGCTACTACGTGTGCGAGATGCTCAGAATCTACGGGAGATACTCTACTAAGTTAGAACAAGTAAGTTCAGAGAAAATATATCTTTCTACACGTTATCGATCTTGTATAATTTTTCTAATCGTATGTATGTGTATTATTCTTCCTTAATCAGATCACGGAAGTTTCAGTTGTATCGAACCGGTTCAACAATCGAACCTTGCTTAACTTGGTTGCAGATCTTTGCCGCTTCATCCGCCGCGATGTCTGCAACCATTTGGGCGATTTCTACGATCCGAAGAGCGAGCTGGCGACGGACGATAAATTCAAATGACTTAGGGAGTGGGAATAAGAGCACCGCCATTAATGAATAATTTGTAAATTGTTGCTAGACTTCTATAATTTGCGCGAGACGAAACTTGATATGTATATAAACATGCATGCATGATCTGTGTACGTACATTTATATCTTTTATGAGGAAATAATATAATTAAATATCTTTTTTTCTCGTGCAAATATATATATATATATACATTCATCTTATCGATCGACCCATGCATTTAATATTACTGAGAGAGAGGAGAGGAGAGAGAGAGGACAATAGCTAATGTACATAAAATAATGGGCGGATGGGACACCATCTTCCCGTGCGGTCGACTTAACGGACCGCACGGAAAGATCAATTATCCCGTGCGGTCGGGTAAAGTGGCTTGCACGGGATAATCGATTTTCCCGTGCGGGCTGCTTAAGCCGACCGCACGGGATAATAGATCTTCCCGTGCGGTTGGGCTGCCCACACGTAAAAATGGTCTTTTCCCAGAACTTTTCGCGCATGCGGGCAGGCCTTCCGCACGGGAAGATACCTTTCGGCCCACATGCAAAAATCGTTTCTCCAGTAGTGAGTGTCCAATAGCAAAGACTATCTTTTTATGACTTATAAATTGAGTTTTAGTTTTTCGTTTTCTTCTCCAACTTTGTCATCAGAATGCTCGCAGAGCTTCTTTCACCTCCAGAAAAAAGTGGAAATTCCCTTCTCCTTCACACTACTACGGTTATCCTCATCTCAAATGGGCGATAACCCTTATCTGTGTCGGGTATGACGTTCGTCACGGCGCAAAGGTCACTGATGTGAGTAGGCATCTCTGTCGGGCAAACGCCCGTCACCGCTGCACTTATCTTTGTCGGGCCTAAACTTGGACTTGTCACTGATGATTTTGACCCACAAGACCAGTCAAACAATGGCCCGACACGGAGGATACAATCTCAAACGGGCTACAATTAAAGCCCGTCACGGATAACTAACTACTCAATCAGGCTTTGAATTATGTCTGTCATGGATGATAACAACTCAATCGAGCTTTAATTTAAGCCCATCACGGATCAGGCTTCAGTTAAAGCCCGTCACCGATGAGTTTTTCCAAAAAAAATATATTATTTTTGGCTAGCCTCTGGCCTCTGCTAGCCATATATCTGAAATTCACATACATCCCCTTTTACATACATTCACATACATCTAACATTCACACATCTATCCACGAACAAATTCATTATTCACTTATTTCTCATGAACACATTTGACAAAATTGTAATTTACAAATGATTATCAAAATTGTTCTTTGTGTTCGATCGACTCTAATGCTTATTTTTTGTCGTCGATCAACTGTCTAAAGTTACACTAGGGCAGCCACCCTCAAGGAAAGGCATTAGCCCATCTGGAGCCCTCGAAACGTGATATGTGCCATCCTGCAAGATGACATGTCGGAAGATGAATCCGCAGAGTTGTTCAACGAGGGCTAAGCAAACATGTGGCAATAACTGACTTGTCAAAATATCTAATTTCTGCAAATGAAAGATTGAATATGTGAAAACATAATATGTGTTTAGAAACTATTTACGTCTTAACAAATATGGCGAACCTCAGAATCCGAAATGTGCCAGTAGTGGTCTTCCAAGTAAAACCACATAAATTTCATCACGTAGAAAGCACTTATGGCCATGCCTAGTTCCTGACGTTGGCACCAAGGGTGGCACCAAACCCAGAATGTATTGGCGCATGAAATGTGTCGATGACACTTCTTATTATACTTCACAAGTGCCTTATTAAGGATATCAATGACAGATTGGAAAGCTTCTTGCGGTTTCCTTAATCCATCCATGACGAAAATCTTTGAATATTTTAAATGGATAGCAAGAAAGATCCAGTGATTGCATCATACAAAGAGAGAGAGAGCAATTAACACCTTCAAGCACAAATGGTATGTACAAGAACAAATGTCACACTTACTCAAAGTTGTAGGGCAAAAGGATTGTATTCATGTCCTTAAGCTTGACAAAGCAGTTGAAGAGGTAGTCCAACACCCATTTTTGGGACCTTGGGCCGTTATCAATATTATAGGAATTGACAAGCCCTAGATCGAGAAATCCTACTTTGTTATAGGTTGCTCTACATTCAAACGTCCTCATTCTGCATAAGAAAAACGTTAGACACTCTGTTAGGATATCAACTTAGAAATAAGAGCAAGGGGTCGAGTATGCTTACAATGCCCATAGATAAAATAGTGATACATCTAGGTCCCTCAGATTGTAAAGATGAAATAGTTGCTCAAATTGGACCCAGATTATACCATGCTAGTGATGGAAGTGAAGGGTTACGCGGAGGCTACGCTAGCCGAAAACAAAACTTTTTACCGCGCAAAGCAGGAACACTTGCAATTAAGGGCCGATAGATCGTTACCGATTGGAGTAGAGTGCAGCGGAATAGCCAATCAGGGCAATCCGATCCGAAACAGTGTAGCCGATTCCCGGAGACAGCCGATTCGCCAATCAGCCGATTCGAGTCGTCCGGCCGCGTTCTCACGCCTCGCTCCGATGCGCCCGACCGCAGCCGATTCCACCACAGCCGATCGCTCCGATTGCAGCCGATCCGAAGCCGATCAACAGCGCGCAACGTAGCAGCGCCTCTACCGGTATCCACACGTCCGGGGACAGAACGCCGTACACCCGTGTGCTAGCACGTGATGCAAGGCTAGGGTTTGGCTCGAAAGTGGGGAGGGTTTCCGTGGAGATTGATCTCGACGACTTCTGTTGCACGCGATGCAATTGACATGCCGCAGCTCTCCACCCCTCCCTCCTTTATATAGAGTTGGCCGACTAGGACTAGTGGCCGATTAGGACTCTATTTTGAATCGGATCTCATCCGTATCTCATAGAGTTGGCCGCCCACACGTCGTAAGCCCATAGGACTCTATCCGATCGGATCCCTATCCGATCGAGCCGTATCCAAGTCCAACTCGAATGCCTGTTCTTATCCCCTTAAGCGTGCGACCACGTAGGTTCAGGTATACTCGGTTTCGGCTATAGTCTAACTTAGCCGATCGTCGGCCGAGTTAGTCTCGAGATACCAGTTAAGCTATAGGCAAGATGTGTGCCATCCCTTCAATAGCTTAACCATTCACTCGAACCATATTGGATTATCTGTCTGTTGATTGACTCCTCAATCAACTTAGCATGGCCATGCATTTCCATAATCCATTACCTCGAGGGGCCCAGAGATATCTCTCCAAAGGAGGGGCAAATTCCATCTTGATCACTCACATCCCACTCCATGTTTCATAGCAAACCCGAAAACTACCTTTATAACTACCCAGTTACGGAATAGCGTTTGGTAGTCCCAAAGTAGGCTACTACACATGTTGGAATCCATGGTGATCTCGGGTTTAAGGACTTTGTACCAACACTACCCGAGACCAACTAATGGCACATTAATTCCTGTAGTGTCTCATGGTGGGTCTATCCAACAATGTGTTCTCCAACACATGTGTCCATGTTTATTGATTTGGTATCTCTATACCCAAGATCTATGAGACATGATCATCAATCAATAAACATGCCGATCTTAGAATCATATTTGTTCCAACAATATGACATATGATCAGGGATCGTTTAGAAATAGATTCATACATATAGAGTCTCATAAATAAGTCACGTACTTATTGATCAATACAAGATGTCTATTTCATGGAACTGAATAACACTTTATTCATTTATACATAAACATTGATGTGATATCCAATATCTCCATGTTGCCTCTAGGGCATATCACTAACAGGAAGTCCTCGTCCCTATAAAAGATGGTGAACGTCTCTTTACCCTCCTTTGCCATCTGTAGGTACCACTCTTCTACCATTTTCATCTGAGTGCAATTTCCAACTACGTTGCGATATTCAGGGGTGGTCAAAGGAGCACCGAGCTTGAACTTACCTTGCTGAGGGGCCTTCACAATATTGTGCAAATCAGTATTACTTTTCACCCCTGAACTTTCTTGCTCACCCCTGGAAAATTGTTGCAATTTTCTTTTTCTGATCGTGGGCGGCGATAGTTCAAAATTGGTTTGTCCGATGCTGGTGGCCATGCCATGCGAATGAAGTGGTCTTTTACTTCAACTGGCACGAACACAGATGGCTCCGACGCCGCTTTCTTGCCCTTCTTCATAGATGAGCGAGCAGGCCATTCAGGGCTAGACCCACCAAAGTCGATGTCATACTACAGCTTGATCGAGTCATCTTATGGATCACCTAAGGAGATGGAGGGGTTGGATCACCTAAGGGAGATCATCTTATGTACAACTGCTCTGCCTTTACGTTGGAATTTCTCGTTGCGGACCGACGGTACGCGCGATGGTCTGCTGCTCAGCTAGGATCTGCTCCCGGATCCGTTCCGCAACATGGTCTACTTGCTCTTTAATTTCTGAGCTCAGTTCGGCTCTAACCTGCTCCCGGATCCTCTCAACCAGGCATGCATCTCTTTTCGCCTTCTTCGTAATGGTCCGCTTCTTATACTGATCAGCGTATTCTGGAAAACCATATTTCCAGGGGACATTAGAGCCAACGCCCCTTGTTCGTCCACACTGTTCATCGGCGCCCAACGCTTGCGTGAGGATGTCATCCTCGCGTCTATCGGTGCAGGCCTTTTGGGAGGCCTCTTGTCTCAAGGCAACCAACTCTTTCTTCATTATTAGTGAGATCGGTATAAATCAAGTGTGCGATATGCGTAAAGAAACTAAACATAATAAGATGAGACACTTACATTATTTTCGTAAACTTGTTGATCCTGGGGATTTGGCAGAGTGAATGTCCCATCGCTGTTCTTCACGGCCCTTGCTCCTGTCCAACTTCTTGCACGTTGGTGCGGAATATCGGCAAATGGAGGCGGCACGTTCGATGCCTCTGCCGCCTCATCCTCTTTTTGCCATTGCTCATGTTTTCCCACATATCCTCCGCTGCCAAGCCAGTGCGGGTGCACGTAACGAGCCTGGAGTGCCCTATAAGCATCGCTTCTGGCTCGGGATTCGACAGTTGATTTCTTTTCGTAGAACTCCTCCCACACGGTTGGCGTGATGAAGGGATATTTCTCAAATACGTCTGGGGTGTTGGTCTTGAGGACGTAGTCGGTGACCATCTTAGACTTGAAGCTCTTCCAAGCATGTCCCATCGTCAGGAAAGCCGTCCACTTTAACCTATCCTCGTCAGCTGCAGGATATTCGAAGCTCTCCATGAACTTCAGCCAAGCAGTTTCCTTCTTCACGTCCGACAACTCCTTGATGTGATCATGCAAAATACTAAAAGTTTGTCTCCCTATTATTCCGCAGATCATCTTGAACTTCATGGGCACAGTCGGGGGAGCGGACGGTACACCTAGGAGGTCCACCTTTATTATGGTGTAACATTCCTTTGGGATTTTATTAGGGCTTCTAAGGGTCCGTGTCCTTGTGGACCCACTAGTTGTCGCCGACATTGATTCGCTGTGCTGAGCCATCCTCTAAATATCTTACAAAATCATAAAATAAAGAAATTAACAGTAGGAGTCATCATTAACAGTATGATTACTGCATGTGCTTAACACTAAATAATATAACAGAGAAAAATATAGTACCGGCAAATACTCGATCCAATTGCACACATCCATAATGGTGACATTCTTCGAAGTCTCTTTAAGGATTGAGAGAATCATTGTGATTCGAATCCTATTCCTTATAAAAGGAAGTCATCATAGCAATGGAGAACACAAGGCAATAGGGACTCTTCATGCGAGTCCACACTCCGCATCAAGAGTCCCCATTGGCACGTGTTGTCCATCGCCATGATAACTTCCTTTTGATGAGAATAGGATTCGAATCACAACCGATTCCCTCAATCCTTAAAGAAACTTCGATGAATGTTAACATTATGGATGTGCGAATTCGATCGAATATTTGCCGGATTGCATCTACATATTCCCCCATTATATTATCTAGTGTTAAGGACATGCAAAAATTGCGTAAGTCTAAACCATCATGTCCTAATATGCACGACAAATCACATAGAGAAAAAAACCTAAAAAGAAGAATAAGGAAAAAATTGTATATATTTTTTCCTTCTTATTTTTAGATTTTATTGATCATATTTTATTTTATATTTTACATGTCATTACAATTTAGAGGATGATGCACCGAGAGAGAGAGAGAGAAATAGAGGAGAATGCGCCGAGAGAGAGAGAAAGAGAGGATGATGAGGTGAGGGAGATAAGGTGGAGAGGATAAGTGGATGAGAGGAGAGGTGGAATGGCGAGGGAGATAAAAGTTGCATTTTAAGTGAAATTTTGTAGAGCCACTGACACTATTATTAACGATGTACATAGTCATAAAAAAATCTAAAGTCCATTCACATTCAAAATTAATTAACATTCAAAATTATTTAACATTCAAAATTCACAGTCCATATAAATATATATATATATATATATGATTCACGGTCATAAGAAAAATCTAAAGTCCATTCACATTCAAAATTCACAGTCCATATATATATATGTATATATATATATATGATTCACAGTCATAAGAAAAAAATCTAAAGTCCATTCACATTCAAAATTAATTAACAATCAAAATTCAAAATTATTTGCCTATAATTCAAAATTCAGTCAAAATTTGATCTCAAAGTACATTCACATTCACAATTCACAGTCACTAAATATATAATCAAATTCAGAGTCTACTCATATATTCAAACTCCATTCACAAAGTCCATTAATTCACACTCCATATTAAACAAAAGGGCGCCATCACATTTCATATATATTCACACAGTCATTAATCAAACATGTCGGGCGTGCGGCGACGGCGGGTGACGGCGACGACGACAACGACGGGGTGCACGATTTAGGGTTCGGCGAGATCGGGGTGGCAATGGTGGGTGGCCGGGAGTGCAACGGCGTCAGGGGGCTGTCGGCCGGGGGGGCTTAGGGCGGCGACGGTGGGTGGGGCGTCGGGGTGGCGGCGCTCGGTTGTGGCGGCGAGGGAGATGAACGGCCACACAAATCAAGGGAGATTAATGACTAACCCGGCGATGACGCTCGGTGGTGGCGGCGAGGGAGGACGTTGTCGGGTTCGAAGACGGCCGGTGGTGGTGAGGGAGGACACGAGGGACGGTGGCGGCACTAGGGTTCGACGACTTAGAAATTTTTTGCGATAAGTGTAGATTTGAATCAGCGCATTCTTTTAAAGAAATTCATAGCAAATCCGTGACGGGCTATAGATTAAGACCGATTGAGATCAGTCATCTCAATCGGGCTTAATGTAATGCCCGTCACAGATAAGATTCTAGTTCCGCGAGCGAGGGCGATGGGAAAATTCTATCAATGACGGGCTAAAACCAAAGCCCGTCAAGATGTAGTAATCGGTGACAGGCTTAAATACCTAGCCCGATCTGGTAAGATCAACATCTCAATCGGACGATAGCTAAGGCCCATCACAGATGCTTTTATCGGTGATGGGCCTAGAGGTTGAAGCCCGATCGGATGACCTCATCATCTCAATCGGGCTTTAATAAATGACCGTCACCGATGTCATCATCAGTGACGGGCTTTAAATTTATGTCCGATCGGATTTCATCAACATCTCTATCGGGATTTCATTAATGACCGTCACCTATGCTTTCATCGGTGACGGGATTAGTTATTAAGCCCGATTAGATTGGTTTTTTCAGAAGTATTATAGGATATTTAGTCTAACATATTACTATAAATGAACTTTTAAACCAAGTTCATATAAATACTAACATATTTCAAGGAACTTTTAAACCAAGTTCATATAAATACTATAAGCTAAGTTCATATGAAGTCTCTCTTTTAAAACAAGTTCATATGATGTCTCTCTTTTATAACAAGTTCATATAAATACTATTAATATAAGCCAAGTTCATATGAAGTCTCTCTTTTAAACCAAGTTCATATGATGTTTCTCTTTTAAAATAAGTTCATATGATGTCTCTCTTTAAAACAAGTTCATATAAATACTATTAATATAAGCCATGTTCATATGAAGTCTCTCTTATAAACCAAGTTCATATGAGGTCTCTCTTTTAAACCAAGTTCATATAAATACTATAAGCTAAGTTCATATGAAGTATCTCTTTTAAAACCAATTTCATATGATGTCTCTCTTTTAAACCAAGTTCATATAAATACTATAAGACAAGTTCATATGAAGTCATAACACACAGCTCAGAAACAACATAAGGTTCCACAACATTCAGCTTGGACTGTTGAAAATAGAAAATAGAAACAGAACAAGAAGAAACCACATCCTTCACTAGGTCCCTCTTAGCCGTGTTGTTTAATCCTCTGACATTCCAACATAGAAAACCGAAGGAGAAAGAAGACACGAGATAAATAAAGGTGATACACTGGGAGTAGATACTCTCCTCCCCCACTAAGCTCCGCAGGAGCACATAATCAAGCAAGTGAAGCAATTGGGCATCTGGCGCTGCTCCCTGGCGCATGAACTGTTAGTGATATGCCCTAGAGGCAACATGGAGATGTTGGATATCATGGTCAATATTTATGTATAAATGAATAAAGTGTTATTCAGTTCCATGAAATAAACATCTTCTATTGATCAATAAGTATGTGACTTATTCATGAGACTCTTTATGCATGAATCTATTTCTAAATGATCCCTGATCACATGTAATATTATTGAAACAAATATGACTCTAAGATCGGCATGTTTATTGATTGATGATCATGTCTCATAGATCATGGGTATGGAGATACCAAATCAATAAACATGGACACATGTGTTAGAGAACACATTGTTGGATAGACCCACCATGAGACACTACAGGAATTAATGTGCCATTAGTTGGTCTCAAGTAGTGTTGGTGCAAAGTCCTTAGACCTGAGATCATCATGGATTTCAACATGTGTAGTAGCCTTCTTTGGGACTACCAAACGTTATTCCGTAACTGGGTAGTTATAAAAGTAGTTTTCGGGTTTGCTATGAAACATGGAGTGGGATGTGAGTGATCAAGATGGAATTTGCCCCTCCTTTGGAGAGATATCTCTGGGCCCCTCGAGGTAATGAATTATGGAAATGCATGACCATGCTAAGTTGATTGAGGAGTCAATCAACAGACAGATAATCCAATACGATTCGAGTGAATGGTTAAGCTATTGAAGGGATGGCACACATCTTGCCTACAGTTTAATTGGTATCGTGAGGCAAAGCGATTTGTGTACACATTACACGTTCAGAGCCGATATTATATTCTTGTATACTATGGTGTCAATATGTGCTGCTAGGCGCCGCTATTGACAGATCGGCTGAGTTGGACTTGAGCCGACGGTCGGCTGAGTTGGACTATAGCCAAAACCGAGTATACCTGAACCTACAGGGTCGCACGCTTAAGGGGATAAGAACAAGCATTCGAGTTGGACTCGAATACGGCTCGATCAGATAGGGATCTGATCGGATAGAGTCCTATGGGCTTACGAAGTCCGGCCAGCCAATTCTATGAGATTCGGATGGGATCCAATTCAAAATAGAGTCCCGATGGGCCTCTAGGCCCAACCGGCAACTCTATATAAAGGGGCGAGGGGTGGAGAGTTGCGGCTTCGAATTAAACCGAATCAATCTGACTTGGCGCAACAGAAGTCGACGAGATCAATCTCCACGGAAACTCTCCCCACTTTCGAGCCAAACCCTAGCCTTGCATCGCATGCTAGCACACGGGAGTTTGGCGTTCTGTCCCCGGACGTGTGGATACCGGTAGAGGCACTGCTACGTTGCGGCGCTATTGATCGGCTACGAATCGGCTGAGGTCGAGCGCATCGGAGCGAGGCGCGAGAACGTGGTCGGACGACTCAGATCGGCTGCGGCATTGGTGAATCGGCTGATTGGTGAATCGGCTATCCCCGAGAATCGGCTGTCAGCAAATCGGCTATCATCAGCTAGCACTGTTCCAGATCGGATAGTCCTGATTGGCTATTTCCGCTGCATACTCCAATCGGTAACGATCTATCGACCCTTACTTGCAAGTGTTCTTGGTTTACGCAGTAGAAAAGTTTTTTTTTGGCTAGCGTAGCCTCCGCGTAACCCTTCAGTGGTTTTAGAGCTAATCTTGCTTAGTTCGGGTTTTAGATTGGATCTGGAACAAGTTTAGCACACGGGTTGATTAGATCAATCGGTTTTATGGGATCTGATGAGGAGAGTAGATGGTAATTGCGTTCCTTGATAGTGTATCAGAACGGCGTAATGTGATTACGTCGAAGCAATATCCATAGAACTCGGTTTGAGTCGGTTTCGGGATAGCGTTCCTTGATAGTGTATAGGAACGATATAATGTAATTATACTGAAGCTATTTCGTAGTCCGACCTTGTTTGCTGCCTCGCGCCTACGCAAACCATCTTGCTTGATAGTGTATCGGGACGGCATAATGTGATTATGCCGATATGGTTTCCGTAAGTGATTTCATAGATTGGATCTATGGATTTCGTGTGGTGTTCTGGGCGCTGCCCAGAAGCCCGCGAGGGGGCGGCTTCCCCCTCGACCCCCCGCCCGCTAACCGCCATGTGCGCCCCCCCTTATAGGTCGTCTCAATACCGTATCTCTGCGATAGGTAGAAAACGTTCTACGCCTAACTTGTTTTTGCAGAGAATGCTTTGAGATGGTATGGCCCTATTGTATGTATGAGATGTATGTGATGCATGTAATATTCTTTCATATGTGCAATCCCTGTAATATTCTTTCTTACGTGCAATGCTTGTAATATTCTTTCACGACCTACGAGTCGATGTAATCTTCAATTATAGCTTCTATAGTAGCTTAGTTTGAAGAAAAACAAGCATCATGCACATCGGAAGATGGTGCCGAAGATGGAGATCCTTTGCGCCAGCATGAAGATGGAGATCACCATGTGAAGGGGGCCATACTATTTCATTATATACTATTCTACCTACTTTTATATATGTGATATGTTTGTTTGATAGGATAGCATCCCTCGTAAAATTAAGTAGTAATGATGCCCTTCCAAATGTTGCACCCGTCAACGTTATGCTCATCAATGGTGGGTCTGCCAAAGCAGAGTGCCATTCTTTATCATAACACGAGGGGGTATATGTCGGACATATACAGCAGGAGCGTTTGGTTTACTTAACAAGGCTATCAAAACAGTTTTGGGCCTTGGGGCATGGGTTGGCGCCGGGGCATGGAGATGCCACACCAACAACAAGAGTCACATAGAGATGTGATTAGCAAGGTGTTGCTTATCGATGTTATTAATTTTCTAGCAGTGATACCAAAGCTCACTAGAAATTAACTAACATGTGGATCTTGACCCAATACGTAACCTAAAGGGAAGGTGTAAAATACGTAATGGGAGTCTAATGTTAAATTGTTTAACAATAGACATAGCATAAACATTGTGCTAAACTTTGCTTTTTCGTTGTAGAATAAATGGCAGCTAATACTACACCCAAGTGCTTTTAATTTGCGATCTATTCTCGAGAAAGAAAAATTAAACGAACAAACTTTATGGATTGGTATCGTAACTTGAGAATTGTTCTCAAGCAAGAGCGTAAGGAGTACATTCTTGAAGTACCTTATCCGGATGATTTGCCTAACAATGCTACTGCAACTGCACGGAGGGCTTACGAGAAGCACACTAATGATTCTCTAGATATAAGTTGTCTCATGCTTGCTACAATGTCCCTTGAGCTTCAAAAGCAATATGAGAGCAGCGATGCTCACACTATTATTCAGGGAATGCATGGCATATTTGAGAACCAAGCTCGGGCCGAGAGGTTCAACACCTCAAAGTCCTTGTTTGCGTGCAGGCTAGTTGCGGGGAATCCCGTCAGTCCGCATGTGATAAAGATGATTGGCTATATCGAGAGTCTCGAGAAACTAGGTTTCCCTCTTAGCCAAGAGTTGGCTACAGACGTGATTCTCCAGTCGCTCCCTCCGAGCTTCAAGCCATTCATATTAAATTATCACATGAACAAATGGATAAGACCTTGGCCGAATTGCATGGGATGCTAAAGACATGAGGAGAGTATCCAAAAAACGGTCATCATGTGATGATGATGCAGAAGGCTAAGCGCAAACCACCTGTCAAGAAACTTTGCACCAAGAGGAAGTTAACTCCCGATGAGATCGCGAGTGCCTCTAATGCAAAGAAGGGCAAAAAGGGGTCGGCGGCATCAGATGTCGTTTGCTTCTATTGCAAGGAGACAGGCCACTGGAAAAGGAACTGCAAGAAGTACATGGAGGATCTCAAAAAGAAGCAAAGTACGACTTCTGCTTCAGGTATTAATGTTATAGACATTAATCTTGCTACTTCACCTACTGACTCTTGGGTATTTGATACCGGATCAGTAGCTCATATTTGCAAATCGTTGCAGGAAATGAGAAGAAGTAGAGGCTTAAGAAGGGGCGAGGTGAACCTGCGCGTCGGCAATGGAGCAAGCGTTGCTACAGTTGCTGTCGGCACAGTACCACTTCATCTACCTTCAGGATTAGTTTTGGAATTAAATAATTGTTATTGTGTCCCAACTCTATGTCAAAACGTTATTTCTGTTTCATGTTTGCAAGCGGAAGGATATGATCAATGGACAATGGTTGTTCAATATATCTCGAGATATGTTCTATTTTCATGCTCCATTGGTGAATGGATTATACGTTTTGAATCTTGAAGCGTCTCCCATCTATAACATTAATACAGAAAGGCAACTCTCTAATGATACAAACCCCACGTTTATCTGGCATTGTCGCTTAGGCCATATAAATAAGAAACACATGGAGAAGCTCCATAAGGATGGATTGCTTCACTCTTTTGATTTTGAATCATTTGAGACATGTGAGTCTTGTTTACTTGGTAAGATGACAAAGGCACCTTTCACGGGATATAGTGAGAGAGCAAGTGACTTGTTGGCACTCGTACATACTGATGTATGTGGACCAATGAGCTCAACGGCCAGAGGTGGTTATCAGTACTTCATTACCTTTACCGATGACTTTAGTAGATATGGTTATATCTACTTAATGAGGCATAAGTCCGAATCCTTTGAAAAGTTCAAAGAATTCCATAATGAAGTACATAATCATTTAGGGCAAACAATTAAGTTTCTACGATCGATCGTGGAGGAGAATACTTGAGCCAAGAGTTTGGTAATCATCCGAAAGAGTGTGGAATTGTTCCACGCTGACTCCGTCGGGAACTCCACAACGGAGAAATCGCACCTTGTTGGACATGGTGCGGTCGATGATGAGCCAAAGTGATCTTCCGTTATCCTTCCGGGGTATGCTCTTGAAACAATTGCGCTCACACTAAATAGAGTTTCATCTAAGTCGGTTGAAAAGACACCATATGAGATATGGACAGGGTGACCCCCTAGTTTGTCTTTTCTCAAAATTTGGGGATGCGAAGCTTATGTAAAGCGTTTACAGTCTGACAAGCTCACACCCAAATCTGACAAGTGCTTCTTTGTGGGATATCCTAAGGAAACTAAGGGATATTACTTTTATAATCGGGAACAAGCCAAAGTGTTTGTCGCCCGACACGGTGTTTTCTTGACAACGAGTTTCTTTCAAGAAGGGTTAGTGGGAGCAGGGTGCATCTTGAAGAAGTTCAAGAAACACCAGAAAATGTTTCAGCGACCACAGAACCACAACAGGAGGAGCAAAGTGTTGCGCCACCAGTTGTAGATACACCAGCCCCACGGAGGTCTGAAAGATCACGTCGTACGCCTGACAGGTATACAGGTGTGGAACAACGTGATATAGTGTTGTTGGACAACGATGAGCCTAAGACCTATGAGGAAGCGATGGTGGGACTCGATTCCAACAAGTGGCTTGGAGCCATGAAATCCGAAATAGAATCCATGTACGACAATCAAGTTTGGAACTTTGTTGATCCACCTGATGGTGTCAAAACCATTGAGTATAAATGGGTTTTTAAGAAATAGGCCAACATGGATGGAAATGTTCACATCTATAAGGCGTGATTGGTGGCGAAAGGTTTTAAACAGATTCAAGGAGTTGATTATGATGAAACCTTCTCGCCCGTCGCAATGCTTAAATCTATTTGGATTATCCTAGCGATTGCTGCATATTTTGATTATGAGATATGGCAGATGGATGTCAAAACGGCTTTCCTAAATGGAAACCTAAGCGAGGATGTATACATGATACAACCTGAGGGTTTTGTCGATCCACAATCGCCTGGAAAGATATGCAAGCTACAGAAATCTATTTATGGATTGAAGCAAGCATCTCAGAGTTGGAATATTCATTTTGATGAAGTAATCAAAGGGTTTGGTTTCATCAAAAATGAAGAGGAGGCATGTGTTTACAAAAAGGTCAATGGGAGCGCAATTGTATTTCTAATCTTATATGTGGATGACATATTATTGATTGGAAATGATATCCCTATGCTAGAATCCGTCAAGTCTTCATTGAAAAATAGTTTTTCCATGAAAGACTTAGGGGAGGCAGCATACATATTGGGCATTCGGATCTATAGAGATAGATCCAAGAGGCTAATTGGATTAAGCCAAAGTACATACATTGACAAGGTGTTGAAAAGGTTCAACATGCATGATTCCAAGAAAGGTTTCTTGCTCATGTCACATGGCATTTATCTTAGCAAGAATCGGTGTCCTTAGACACATGATGAGCGGAATAAGATGGGTATGGTTCCATATGCTTCGGCAATTGGATCCATCATGTATGACATGCTCTGTACACATCCAAATGTCTCGTACGCTTTGAGTGCTATGAGCAAATACCAGTCAGATCCAGGTGAAGGTCACTGGATCGTCGTAAAGAATATCCTTAAGTACTTGAGGAGAACTAAGGATATGTTCCTAGTCTATGGAGGTGAAGAAGAGCTCGTTGTAAGTGGCTACACCGATGCTAGCTTCCAAACAGACAAGGATGATTATAGATCGCAATGCGGTTCGTGTTCTATCGAACGGAGGCGCATCACGAAAGAGTTCCAAGCGGGATACCGTTGCCGATTCTACAACGGAGGCCGAGTACATTGCGCTTCGAAAGCCGCAAAGGAGGCTGTTTGGATAAAGAAATTTGTTTCGAGCTTGTATGATGACCAGTGTAACTGGTCCAATGTCTCTCTATTGTGATAATAGTGGAGCCATTGCGCAAGCCAAGGAGCGAGGTTACATCGAAGTCCAAACACATACTTCGGCGATATCATCTCATCCGCGAGATAGTGGATAGAGGTGATGTCAAGATATGCAAAGTGCACACGGATCTCAACATAGCCGATCCGCCGACAAAACCTCTCCCCCGAAGCATGAGGCGCACACAACAGCTATGGGTATTAGATACTTACATGATTGACTCTAGTGCAAGTGGGAGATTGTTAGTGATATGCCCTAGAGGCAACATGGAGATGTTGGATATCATGGTCAATGTTTATGTATAAATGAACAAAGTGTTATTCAGTTCCATGAAATAGACATCTCGTATTGATCAATAAGTACGTGACTTATTTATAAGACTCTTTATGCATGAATCTATTTATAAATGATCCCCGATCACATGTCATATTATTGGAACAAATATGACTCTAAGATCAGCATGTTTATTGATTGATGATCATGTCTCATAGATCATGGGTATGGAGATACCAAATCAATAAACATGGACACATGTGTTAGAGAACACATTCTTGGATAGACCCACCATGAGACACTACAGGAATTAATGTGACATTAGTTGGTCTCAAGTAGTGTTGGTGCAAAGTTCTTAGACCTGATATCATCATGGATTCCAACATGTGTAGTATCCTTCTTTGGAACTACCAAACGCTATTATGTAACTGGGTGGTTATAAAAGTAGTTTTCGGATTTGCTATGAAACATGGAGTGGGATGTGAGTGATCAAAATGGAATTTGCCCCTCCTTTGGAGAGATATCTCTGGGCCCCTCGAGGTAATGGATTATAGAAATGCATGGCCATGCTAAGGTTATTGAGGAGTCAATCAACAGACAGATAATCCAATACGGTTCGAGTAAATGGTTAAGCTATTGAAGGGATGGCACACATCTTGCCTATAGCTTAATTGGTATCGTGAGGCAAAGGGATTTGTGTACACATTACAGGTTCAGAGCCGATATTATATTCTTGTATACTATGGTGTCAATATGTGCTGCTAGGCGTCGCTGTTGATAGATCGGCTGAGTTGGACTCGAGCTGACGGTCGGCTGAGTTGGACTGTAGCCGAAACCGAGTATACCTGAACCTACAGGGTCGCACGCTTAAGGGGATAAGAACAAGCATTCGAGTTGGACTCGAATACGGCTCGATCTGATAGGGATCCGATCAGATAGAGTCCTATGGGCTTACGAAGTCCGGCCAGCCAACTCTATGAGATTCGGATAGGATCCGATTCAAAATAGAGTCCCGATGGGCCTCTAGGCCCAACCAGCAACTCTATATAAAGGGGCGAGGGGTGGAGAGTTGCGGCATCGAATTAAACCGATCAATTTTATTTGGCGCAACAGAAGTCGGCGAGATCAATCTCCACGAAAACCCTCCCCACTTTCGAGCCAAACCCTAGCCTTGCATTGCATGCTAGCACATGGGTGTTCGGCGTTCTGTCCCCGGACGTGTGAATATCGGTAGAGGCGCTGCTATGTTGCGGCGCTGTTGATCGGCTACGAATCGGCTGAGGTCGAGCGCATCAGAGCGAGGCACGAGAACATGGTCGGACAACTCGGATCGGCTGCGGCATTGGTGAATCGGCTGATTGGTGAATCGGCTGTCCCCGAGAATCGGCTGTCGGCAAATCGACTGTCATCGGCCAGCACTGTTCCAGATCGGATAGTCCTGATTGGCTATTTCCGCTGCATACTCCAATCGGTAACGATCTATCGACCCTTACTTGCAAGTGTTCCTGGTTTGCGCGGTAGAAAAGTTTTGTTTTTCGGCTAGCGTAGCCTCCGCGTAACCCTTCAGTATTTTCATTCAAAACCAGGGTATCTGGCATATGCTCAGCCAAATCCACATTGAGCAGCTGAGCTCGGGAGTCATTGCACTTGAAGCCCCATGGTCTTCTCATCCTCCGAGCTTCTTCTCCTTTTCACGCCGCCATCTTTGTCGACCTTGTGATAGGCGCCGTCTTACATGTCACCCCAAATGCTCAGTACATCTCCGTCGAAGATGGTGTAAAGCTCGTATGCATTAACAGGTAAAAATACGTAAACTTTCAAAGCTTTCTACCGCATGGTTGCTTGATTACATGATGTTCCATTTCTCCTCGGTACAAATACTTGTACTACCTTGCAAGAAGCTGCTCTAACACTAGTATAGAAATGGCGAGTGAAAAAGGATTATCCTCTCCCGCTAGTAATAAAGATTCCATCGACCGTGACTCGCTCGAGTGTGGTATTTGCTTCTGCCATGTGAAGCTCGAGTTTACATGGTAAACATAGACATTGCACCCCATCATTTTGAATAAGGTGAGACCGAGGTAGGCGAAGAGGGCGTCTGGCCCCTTCACGGACCAGCAGCGGCATGCGATGTGGATGCCGACGATATGAATAAGGTGACCTACTCCATTGACCGTGACTCGCTCGAGGCGAGATTTGCTTCATGCCATTTGAAGCTCGAGTTACTTCCGATTACGCTCGGTGCTGCATATTAGTGTGAACTTTCCTTTTAGCTATTTTTGCAACAGCATTTTACAAGGCTCAGCTAGTAATAAACTTTGCAGTTCAGTATTTAAACATCCTGAATATTCAAATACTCTTTGAAACATCTCGGATGTTCAAATACTACTTAAACATCTCGGATGTTCAAATGCGGCTTCAGAAGTCCATCCCAACCTCGACAATGCTTAGAGCCACATAGGCATGATTTGAGCTTGCAAGCTTTGAAGAGCTTCCCCTCAAAGCCGGGGGATCACGTCTTATTCCATAATCATATGTCAGTTCAGTCATGACTTTTTGCAATGCATCAATTCAACAGTTTGTTACCCAGGTGGTGGTGATGAGTAGTGGACACATGCGTTAGTATGATCGTCCATGCAAACGCACGCGCCGCCTCAATGGCTACTTTCAATGCAAACACTAGTAGTAATTCTGGTGTACTTATAGTATGTATTGCATGGTATCCTGCTCCATGGCTACTTTCGCTTTGCCTCCACAAGATGGTGTGTGTATGATTACATCTCTTCTAAGCATAAAGATGAGACAGCATAAAGATGAGACTATGGTTGTCTGCATCATTTCATCTGGAGGCTATGCAAATGACGACGATTACACTGACATTTTGGTGTACACAGGATAGGGAGGCAATAGTCTTCCTGTACACAAGACTATTGCCTCCCTGTACTGTGTACACCAAAATGTCAGTGTCATCGTCGTCATTTTCATAGTCTCCAGATGAAATGATGCAGACAGCCAGAGTCTCATCTTTATCCTTAGAAGATATGTAATCACACACACCATCTTGCGGAGGCAAAGCGAAAGTACCCATGGAGCAGGATACCATGCAATACATACTATAAGTACACCAGAATTACTACTAGTGTTTGCATTGAAAGTAGCCATTGAGGAGACGCATGTGTTTGCATGAATGATCATACTACGTGTGTCTACTATTCATCATCACCACCTCGGTAACGAACGGCTGCATGCATGCATTGCAAAAAGTCATTACTGAACTGACATATGATTATGGAAGAAGATGTGGTCCCCCTGGCTTTGAGGGGAAGCTATTCAAAGCTTGCAACCTCAAATCATGCCTCTATGGCTCTAAGCATTGTCGAGGTTAGATGGACTTCGTAGTTCAGTATTTGAACATCCAAGATGTTTCAAGTAGTATTTGAACATCCGAGATGTTTCAAAGAGTATTTGAACATCCGGGATGTTCAAATACTGAACTGCAAAGTTTATTACTGGCTGAGCCTTGTAAAATGCTGTTGCAGAAATATCTAAAAGGAAAGTTCACACTAATATGCAGCACTGAGCGTAACTGGAAGTAACTCGAGCTTCAAATGGCATGAAGCAAATCTCGCCCTCGAGCGAGTCACGGTCAATGGAGTAGGTCACCTTATTCGTATCGTCTGCATCCACATCGCATGCCGCTGCTAGTCCGTGAAGGGGCCACAACGCCCTCTTCGCCTACCTCGGTCTCGCCTTATTCAAAATGATGGGGTGCAATGTCTAGGATTATCATGTAAACTCGAGCTTCAAATGGTAGGAAGCAATTGCTACATATGAGCTAGTCACGGTCGATGGAATCTTTATTACCAGTTGTGAGAGGATGTTCCTTTTTCACTCGCCATTTCTATACTAGTATTCAAAGCAGCTTCTTGCAAGGGACTACAAGTCTTGGTACCGACTAACAACGGAATATCATGTATTCAAGAAAACATGCGGTAGAAAGCTTTGAAAGTTTACATATTTTTACCTGTCAATGCAGACGAGCCTTACACCATCTTCGACGGAGATATCCGTAGTATTTGGGGTAACATGGAAGAAGGAGCCTATCACAAGGATGACAAAGATGGCGGCGAGAATGTGGACAGAAGCTGCAGGGTGAGAAGATCATGGGGGCTACAAGGGCACTGACCTACTATTTTTCAAATATTCTTGGCAAAAAAGACAAAAATTCACCCCCTACACCTTCCAACTGTGGGATAACCAGTACAATGGGTGAAGGGGGTATTTATAGGCTGAGAAGCCCATCAAGTTATCTTTGTCGGGCCACAGTTCAAGCTCGTCAGCAATGTACTCATCGGTGATGGGCCATAATGTCGGGCTATAATAGTTATCTCAATCGAGCTGTAGTTTATAACCTGGTTATCTTTGTCGGGCTTTTGTTTGAGCTCGTCACGGATAATTATGATCCGTGACGGGCTATAATTTTATGCAAATCTAACATGTATGTGCGTGTATATCTTTGTCGGCCTCTTTTTAGGCCCGTTTGAGATTACTTTGTTGTGACGGTCCGCAATTCATAGGCATGTGATGGCCCGTCACAGAGGAGAGGATCTGTACTAGTGTCAAAATTATCATTATCAAGATAAGCATAATTAATGTCAGATAAATTAGATTTGTTTCATTCAAACTTGGAGTTTTTCTGATGAAATAATTTTGTAAATTGCGAAAACCATCTAGCAAGGCATCTACAAATGTAAGTCTGTCCACTGCCACAGGATGCACCGGTTTCAGTCCCTAAGAATGTTGCCTTGCGCTCCTTCCTCACCAGCTGCTCTAAGCCCTTGCTGCCAACGCTACTCCACTCACCGCCTCCGGTGTTGCCTGTCGCCTCCGCGAAAGCTACACCGAAGCGTAGCAAGTGGATCTCCGCCAAGCTTGTCCACGCCACAGGATCAAGCCACATCATCTCCTGCATGCAGCGAAACCTGATACGCAAGCTCGGCTTGATGCCAGAGGATGGCCCGATCACAACTGAGGCGATCGCGCCCTACAACACTGTTTTTGTACACCCCTTGTTGCATGAGCACATCATTGCTATGTCTTCCCTATTCTGAAGCATCCTCTCGCCGGCGCTAGCCACCGAGTTGTCGGTCGTCGGCTGATTGCCCCCGAGCCCCCTCCCTCTTTCCTTGCATGGTTCCTGTCCATGGGATCATGCAACCAAAATGTTTTGGTGTGGAACATGCGGGGTCTCAACTCGCGTGCCCTCCGTGGTACTACACATGAGGTAGCCCGTGATGAACCCGTCTCTCTACTCTATCTAGAGGAGACAAAATGGATGTAATCTCGCCTCGTGTTATTTTGGAAATGCTAGGATGGACTTTTGAGTATTCGTTCTTGCCTGCTATTGGGCAGAGTGAGGGCTTTGTGCTTGCTTGGAGCACAGCCGTTTGGTCTGTTTCGGATATCTACCAGGCTGACTTCTCTCTATCGTCTCTAGTTTGCCACCACTCGGATGATGCCCCTGATGGCTAACCGTTGCGTATGGACCATAGAAGGAGAGGTGGAGAAACTTCACTTCCTCGACAAGCTCTGGCTGTTGCATTCTTCTCGCACTGGTCCGTGGGCCGTCGTTGGTGACTTTAACCTAATCCTGCATGTCCAGGACAAGAACAACTTAAATCTCAACCAGCACATGATGGGATGCTCCCATCGATTCGTCGATGAGTTCGACCTACGTGAGTTGCCGCTCCATGGCCGCCGCTTTACCTGGAGCAATGTGCACGATTCTCCTATGCTCACCAAACTTGATCGTGTCTTCTTCTCCACGAACTGGGAGGAGCTCTTCCCCTCTTGCCTTCTCCAGGCAGCTTCCTCTGTTGCCTCTAACCATTGTGTTCTTCTCCTCCACTCCTACGTGTCCTCGCCTATGGCGCACCACTTTCATTTTGAGGCGATCTAGCCCATGTTTGATGGCTTCCTCCAAGTCATGCAGGAAGCTTGGCGGCCTCCAACCAATCTCCCACCGTTGGCCGCGCTCGCTTGGTGCTTCTCCACTATGGCTAGGCGTTTACAGAGCTGGAGCAATCAGCACATCGGCAACATTCGCCTCAAGCTATTGATGGCTAGGGAGCTCATCTTCTAGCTTGAGGTGGCACAGGAGTCCCACCAACTTTTCCCCCTCAAATCTTAGTTGCGACGCGACCTCGAGCTCAAATGCCTTGGACCATCGTGCGTCAGCGGTTACGCCTTGTCTGGCTCAAGGAAGGTGATGCTAATACCAAATTCTTCCATATCCACACTCGAGCTCGGTGACGGAGTAATTGCATCACTCCTCTACGTGAGGGAGGCCGTTTGGCGGTCTCTCATGACAAGTTACAAGAGATGGCTCTTTCTCACTTTCACAGTGTCATGGGGATGAACATCGAGCGGAATCTCTCGACTTCAACTCTCTTGGTTTCTGGTCGGTGCAGCTTGAAGGCCTAGATAGTCCTTTCTCCGAGGAGGAGGTGTGGGCGGTCATCAAGGCGCTTCCATCTGACAAGGCGGCTAGTCCTGATTGTTTCACGGGCCACTTCTACAAGTCTTGCTGACCGGTGATTAAAGAAGAAATCGTGGCTGCCCTAAATGCCCTCTTCTTAGCAAACAGCCAGGGTTTCTCCTCCCTTAATGATGCCCTAATCTCTCTTCTACCAAAGAAGGATGAGGCTGTGGAGGTCAAAGATTTCCGGCCTATCAGTCTCATCCATAGCTTTGGCAAGTTGTTCTCTAAGATCCTGGTGTCCTAGCTCTCGCCTCGTCTTGATGAGCTGGTGGCGGTCAATTAGAGTGCCTATGTCAAGGGCCGCTCGATCCATGCCAATTTTTGCTATGTGCAGCTTGCGGCCAAAGCACTCCAGGTCAGGAGTGTGCTCCGTCTACTCCTCAAAATAGATGTTGTGAAAGCCTTTGACACTGTGATCTGGCCCTTTCTTCTGGACGTCCTCACTCATCTAGGGTTCAGTAGCCGGTGTCGTGATTGGATCTCCCTTATTCTCCGCTCCTTTCCCTCCCGGGTGCTGATTAATGGGGTGCCAGCCCGTCGCTTTTTTCACCATAGAGGGCTTCAGCAAGACAGCCCCTTATCCCCCATGCTCTTCCTCCTTGTCATGGATGTGCTCAATGTGATAATTCGCAAGGCCTCTGTTATCACCAGTTTACTCCCGCTCAATGACCGCGTGATACGCCACGAGGCTTCCTTTTACAACGATGACATAGTGCCAATTCTCTCCACCACCCGACAGGATTTGGAGTTCATCCATGGCATCCTCTCGACCTTCGGCTCGACCTCTGGGTTGCGCAACAATTTCACCAAATGCTCAATTGCTCCGATCTGTTCCTCTGGGAGGATCTGACGATGATCCAAGGCTCTCTCCCTTGCTCTATCTCCGATTTTCCTTGCATTTACCTCGGCATCCATGTCGGTCCACAAGGCAAATGTTGCCTTGCAACCTCTTGTCAACAAGGTTTGCAACCGCCTCCCCCCTTGGAAGGGGTGGCTCACCACCTTGGCTGGTCTCTCAGTGCTAGTCCAGTCCAATCTCTCTTCTATCCCCGTCCATGTTTTTTGGTGATCAATCTACCGAGCAAGGTCATTGTTGGTGTTTCTTACGATCACAAATTACTCCGCAAGCGCATGAAATACCGTTGTAGCACTTTACTCAAGGGAGTATTCCAAGGGATATCGAATCCAAGGAACGGTAGGAACTATCTAAGAAAAAGGATCATCCAATGACATCAAATATTAGGTAGGCGATAATATAGAGAGGATTACTATGGTTGTGGCTCTAAGAAGCAGGTAAATTACTCTAGCTTTTCTCTTGCTTGCTTCGAGCGCCGGCTTACACTCGGTCTGCTCAGTGACTCCGGCCAACAACTCTATGCCGTACCCGAACATGGAGGGATACTAAGGACGGACAGGGCTGTCACCACCTGCCGCCTACCTCTCACCCGTGGAGTACGAGGCAAACAAAGGTAATCTCTAGCCTAGACACCACGTCTAAACTATTGAATACTACTCTAGTCTCGGCCAAGAACACCCGTCTTTATCAGGGGTCTTACACTAGAGCACCCAACTTAGGATGGTGATCCCACAAGCAAAATTAAAGTAAAGTAAAGTAAAGTGTTTTTTGTGGATGACTATAGTGGATGTAAATCCCCGGAGTAGAAATCTGCATATGTGAGGATGTGGATGTTGTGGAAATATTTATATTTTCGGCTAAACCTCTAATGCAGAGGGAGAGCAAATTTTATATTGTGGATATGCACAAAACTTTGATCAACGAAAACATGAAAAGATTCTACAAAGGGTCTATATATTTGACAAAACTCAAAATGCTGACAACTAGCATATGTATAAGGTTTGATCATGTAATTCGACATATGGCCTTGGTAGGAAGAGAACATCATCGAGGAGGTAAAGTATGGCTTTTGAGTTTTTATAAAATTAAAATTCCCAAGTATTTTTATGCAGCATAAAACATAGTTGCTCTTTACTAGACTATCTCACATAGATCAATAGCTCGAATAACATGTTATCCCTAAACAATTGATTTCACAGCATATGAGTGCAAGTCATGGAATAAAATGTATGTAAGCCAATCTTGTGTCATGTCTCCAAGATCATGTAGGTTAATGCTAAAATACTAGCACATTTTATTAGTATGCATGGTGCAAAAATAAGACTGCAAACCTGCGCAATGGTAGAGCATGACGAAGATGTCTTGCACCGCCATTGTGCAAAGTGTAGAAGTAGTCCGAGGGATGTGTGTGTTAGACGAGGGACTCCCTCACACTTATTTTTGTACCTGCAGCTTAACAGACACAACACAAGTGGAGACAAGAAAATAATCCTAGCGGCCAAAATTGCCGCAATTTATTCCATTAACAGATGGCGCTTACAGGAAAAGGGAAATTTTAATCCTAACATTTAAACCTAATTAAGCGCCACGTCCTAAAATCTACAATACACGGGAAGGTCTTCAAACATTTTTAGCGTAATAGAGGTCTTCCTTCCCTACGGCCTTCAAAAGTCTCTTGATTTTAGCACCTAGGCCGTGGCGGAGAATATCCATGCCACCCCTGAGATCAAGAATGTCAATGGTGTTCTCTGCGTTCTGGTCACGTAGCACACAATTCTCTGCTTGGAGCTCATGGATCATGGTCAGCAACTGTCCCTGGGTAAGAGTGGCTAGGGGCTTCTCTTCATCACTCTCATACATCCCAGGTACCCTACAGATAGGTGACGGCGAAGTGAATTGCCTAATCTTTTTGGTTGTGGGCGAGGATTCCGCGATGGGACTGGCAGTTTTGTCGAAACTTGGTTTCGGCGATATGATTTCTGGGGTCGCAGTCAAGATCGCCAAGCACAATGGGTTAGAAGAAGAAGAAGGTTTAGACAGGTTCAGGCCCTCTCGTGAGGTAATACCCTACTTCTGTTTCGGTGGATTCGATCCGCGGAGTGTCTTTATTGATCTCGTGATCTAAGGCTCAAAGCTCAAAGCTGATCTAACATAGGATTCTCCGATATCCCTCAAGGGACGTCCCTTACCCCCCTTATATAGTCTTGGGGGAGGGCTTACAGATCGGAAACCCTATCTTACTCTAAGTTGGTTTCCTCAATCTTACCAAACCGTGACTATAGCCCGATTGCCTTATCTCTATCGGCAATCGTAATACCCAAGTCATGTTCTGTTTATAGATATGGCAGGCGCAATCTATCCCTACCTTCAGTCGGATAAGCTTGCCATGTAGATACCCGATTGCCATAATCTCCATAGTAGCCCCCGAGTCCTTTTCAGTCGACGAGACAGCTCAGCTTCAGAACAAAACAGCACACAACCAAAAACCTCTTTGACCGAGTGCTTTTGGCGCCGAGTGATTCCATCATCTCTGCCTGAATCTTCCCGAGTGGCTCCAAAGACTGTGAAGGGCTGAAAAATATCTAAAAAATTCTCAAAAATAAATACTAGGTGCATCTCCTGATGCACCTAATTAGGTGTAGCCCCCAACTATGTGGTTAGTCAAAAATAGGCTAAGCATATAATCAAGAATTATAAAGATCATTCTCATGTAGATGCCTAGCTCATGCTAAAGCAATCATAGAAATCTCATTACTCGGCAAGTTCATACTCATCTGAGTGAATTTGCCCGAGTCATCTCAGAACAAATAACTCAATCAACCCTCATGGACGAAGAGCACTCGGTAAGCTCATGTTTATCCGAGTGGATCTGCTCGAGTTATCCCGGAACAAATATTTTAATCAACCCTCATGGGAAAACAAGTTCTTTCAATCGTATGAAAAATATGACCAAGTTATTAAATAGCTTATGCCATAATACTGGTCTCAATCTATAAAGATCTTCACCAAGGTGAAAAAATAGATAGCATTGATAAGATTACCTGATCAAATGCCAAAAAACCAAACAGCCCTTGTCATCAAGGTAGCTATAAAAACTTAACTGTTGGTCACCTTCCAAATTGCATCGTGCCAGCTTCTCATGAAGTCAAGCAAACCGCGGTATGGAAGGATTTTCAAAGGTACAGGGCACTCGGACACGCGCATATTGCCAGGGCAAATCTGCTTAAGCTCATCCGCTTAAGTCCCTAAGGACACGCGTCGGGCCACACCTTAGCCGGGCCGTAGATTTTCTTATGGGCCCGGCCCAATCACTAGAAAACCTAGCGCAACCCTCAAATCTTTCTATAAAGGCACGAGGTCATCCCCGCCTCTTCATCTTCCAAAAATTCCCTTTTCGTCTTGTTCACCGGTTCACGCGGAGAACCCTAGACCGCGCGCCCCCAAATCCATCCATCTAGGAACTCGCTCTTTGCAACAACCAGCCTCCGCACCAAATCTCCCACGTTCCTTTGTCAAAAAGCCCGACCTTTTCCGACCAGATCCACTTCCCATCAACACCATTCTCATGGCGGAGGAAAAGAGGATTCCGTTCGACCAATGGGCCGCTTCGGATGTGAGGGAATCCACCCTCAAAGAGATGGTGAAGCACGGCGTGCTTCCGCCAAAGGAGATCGTGGGATGGCGCCCGGCGGCGGGGAAGGACTTTCCAACCCCGAACACCGGTGAGCTCGTCGTTTTCACTTCTTTCTTCTATTGCGGGTTCAGCCTTCCCACCTCCGACTTCTTCCGGGGGCTTCTGGATTACAATGGGCTTCAACTCTACCATCTGAACCCCAACTCGATGCTTCACATCGCTCTCTTCATTCATGTATGTGAAGCCTTCCTTGGCATCCTCCCCCACTTCCAACTCTTCCGCCGCATGTTCTATCTCAAACCGCATCCGAACAAGGACCACCCATGCGTCGTTGGCGGGGTAGGTTTCCAACTCCGCGGATCTCTCCGCAAGGAGTATTTTTCTCTTCCCTTGAAGTCTTCCAATAAGGGATGGCATGCGGGCTGGTTCTACGTTAACAACCTCGAACCCAGCCTGCCAGCTTTCGTCGGCCTTCCTCCTGTCCCCAGTCCAACTTGGAGCACTGCTCCAGTAGCCCATGATTGGGACGAGGCCAACAAGCTGCTTGCGAAGATCCTGGCGATGAAACAAAAGGGTCTTCACAGGGAACAGATCACTCGGCACTTCATCGAGTGCCGGCGGCGCCGATCAAGGAACGGTCGGCCGGCCTTCGAGTATGAAGGCGGAACGGACCCCAATCGGGAAGATCCGAGATCCACTCGGCTACGAGATCCGAAGATCCGGATGTACAAGATCTTCTCGCGGAATCGCAGTTGAGCGGGCCCTCATTCTGCCAGGTCCTCCCCTTCAGCATCCACCGACCTCCTCCTCCGGTAAGCCGACTGGTTACTTCATAACGTCTTTCAATCTTGATATCTTGTCTCTTAGCGTTGTGCATTCTTTCTTCTGCAGGAAAAAGCTTCTGTCACCTCCAAGCCATACAAGGTGTCCCACGATGACGCGCCACGTCGCCCCGCCAAGAAGCCGGCTGGCGGGATCAAGATCCAAGGCGACCCAGTCGGGAAGCGAGCGGCGCCGAGTGAAGACTCAAACAAGCGTGCGAGCAAAAGGAGGTTGATTATCGAGGACTCGGATGACGACGTCCCGGCTCCTCCCATCGAGACCCCACCTCTAAGGCGATCGCCGCGGACGGCGCCGAAGATCCGCCGGTCGTCCAGGTATGCTCTATAACCGAAGTCCGAACTTTTCCGTTAAAAAACTTTCTTTACCTTTACCCCTGCTGTGTTCACTTTCGCAGGAGGCCCCAGGACATAGATCCTGCCGGGGGAAATGAAGGGCCGACCCCGGCCGCAGCTCCCGAGGTGCCAAAACCAACAGAGCCAAAGCCCCGGAGCCCACAACCGAGCGTGAGCGCTCCGGGCGGGCAACCTTCGCCTCCGAAGAAGGATGCCCCGAGGAAGGAGCCCCCGGCCGCCAGCCGGGATATCCCGACTGGAAACCAGTCAACGGCCGGGAAACCTCAGGCCGCGGCTCGAGTGCCCCCGACTGAGGGCCACTCGGCGCGGAGTCAGAAGAAGGAGGCCAGCCGGGCCGCTCCACCTAAGCGCGCAGCCGCCGAAACTGGTGAGATTTGTTTCAAAATACTCTTTTGCTCTTTCAGTTTGAATCTTTCATGTCTTCATTTGTCCTTCTTATTTGCCAGCCACAGTGGAGGAGATCCCCAGGTTGCAGTCCTCTGAAACCTGGGTTCCCCCTATTAGGATCGAGTGGCGGGACTCGGAAGGCGAAAGGCAGGGCATCATCCTGGACCGGCAAGCCGAGAAAGATGAAAGAGATGCCCTTGTCGAAAGCTTGAACGAGGCGACCCGGCTGCTCAACGTAAGCCTTCGTCTTTCTCTTTAATTGTATTATCATTATCTTTCAGTCGGTCACTCTTCCGTTCTCGCGCGCGAAGGAATATTGCCGCTCCATGGCAAAATCGAGGTCTTGGAGAAGCTGGTTCCTCACCTGAACTCCTTAGAGGACGTTCGGCGCAGTGAAGGCCACTCGGGAGGAGGCCGCGTCGAAGGAGGCGGCTTTAAGGAGAGAGATCGCGGAGCTTCGGGAGGCGAATCTCGACCTCCGAGGATCAATCGGGAGTAAGCCCGTCTCTCCAAGTTTCTTCATGATTCTCATGTTAATCTCGGTTGTTGACGATCTTCTTTTGTAGAAAATTCTTCGGAGGTCCATTCGCTTCAAGTCCAACGGAGCGGTCGGCCTCGATAAAGCCGAGATGGAGGCCGAGTTTGAAGGTAAGCCTCTTTGGAGTAAAACTTCTTGCTGTTGCTTCATTTCCGAGTGCTTTGAATGATCCGGAGCTTTTGGCGGCTTACAAGGTAAAGACCCGAGCTCAATACGACGTCTTGCTTGGGCGGGTCAAACAAAGCGACGAGATTCGGGAAGAGGTCGCCAATGCCGCTATGCCGATCTTGTTGACCTTATTTGATCAAGGAGTTGGGGCCGGTTCGCTGGAGCCGTAGAAATATTCGACAAGCTGCGGCGGCTCCCGACCGGTATCGGCCAACATCACCGAAGCAGCCAACATGGGGGCTGGTCGGCTCTTGCACGAGACCAATTCCCTTTACCCCGAGTGGATATCCACTCGGTCGGGAAGGCTTTGCGACGGAACGACGGACGAGCGAGCCTTGGATATGCTTGAGTGAGGCGCGAGGAGGCGACGTAGAAAATATCCATTGATGTAGTAAACAATTTCAAGATTTGATTTGTCTTTCGACTTTATCTTGTAAATGTCGCATAACCGTAACGCTCGATGTAGAACTTGTGATATATTTAGTTTATTTATGTTAATGCCTCGATCCGAGCTTTTGCGTGAAATTTCTTAAGTAGTTTTCGTCATTGTCATCAAGCCTAGGCTCGATTAGGTCATCGGAAAACTCTCGGTCCTTAGACACGAACTCAAATCGAAGGACATTAAACAATGATAAACCAAATTATGCACAAAAGTTGATGAGGAAAACTTGAGCTTTATTGACATGTGTACACCCCATTGCTAACTCAAGAAGTCATCTTGCTTGAGGTTGGCGTTAAGGAAAACATGAAGCCTTAGCCGAATTAGGCATAAAATCGTCGAAGATGCTCGATGTTCCAGAGTTCTCCACCATAGACCCGTCTTCACGCTTTAGCGGTATGCACCGGGCCGAGTCACTTCAGCGATTATGTACGGTCCCTTCCATAAGGGAGATAACTTGTGTCGGTCTTTAGTGGTCTGGATCTTGCGTAGGACCAGGTCGCCAACAATGAAAGCTCGTGCTCGCACGTTGCGACTGTGGTATCTTCTGAGCCCTTGAAGGTATTTGGCCGACTGGATGAGGGCTGCCTCACGGGCCTCTTCCAATCGGGTGAGGTCATCCACTCGGTCAGGGTCGTAGCGTTCATCGTTGAAGCTGCGGACCGGAGGGATTCATATTCCATCTCGTTTGGCAACATGGCTTCGCGCCATAGACCAAAAAGAAAGGAGTTTGGCCGGTAGCCCGGCGGGTGTGGTCCGCGGCGACCATAAAACCGAGGGAAGTTCTTGGACCCACTTGCCGGCGTAAGGGTTTAGGCGGTCGAAAACACGGGCCTTGATTCCTTGGAGGACCATGCCGTTGGCTCGCTCGACTTGTCCATTGCTTTTGGGATGGGCTGCGATGCATAGCGATCTTGATTCCGAAGTCTTCGCAGAATTCCTTGAAGATGTCTCCCGTGAATTGAGTCCCGTTGTCGGTTATGATTATTCTGTTTGGGATGCCGAAGCGGTGCACGATGTTGAGGAAGAAATCCCGTGCCTTGTCGCGGTGATGGTGGCGACCGGCTTGGCCTCAATCCACTTGGAGAACTTGTCGATTGTGACAAAGAGGTGTGTGAATCCTCCTGGAGCTTTTTGAAAGGGCCGACCATGTCCAGCCCCATACCGCGAACGGCCGGGAAAGTGAGATTGTTTGAAGCTCTGGGCCGGGACATGGCTTTGTCGGGCGAAAACGGCAGCCTTCGCAGGTTCGTACGACTTTATCCGCGTCGGAGACCGCGGTAAGCCGAAGAAACCTTGCCGTAAGCTTTGCCGACTAGAGTGCGTCTTTGCGCGTGGCTTCCACATATGCCCGAGTGGATGTCTTGGAGTAGCTGTTTCCCTTCTTCGGGTGTGATGCACCTCATTAGAATTCCGGAGGGGCTTCTCTTGTATAGATCGGAGTCAACCATGACATATGCTTGGCAACGACGCCGGACGCGTTCTGCTTCATCCCGGTCATCCGGCAGCTCTTGCTGGGTTAAGAATTTGATGAGCGGTGTCCTCCAGTCGGTATCGGTCATGGTGACTTTGTTCGTGGCTTGCTCGTTGGGAGTTGTCTTTGCCGTGATGGTTGGTTCGTAGAGATGTTCGACAAAGACGTCTGTTGGGGCAGCTTCGCGCTTAGATCCAAACTGTGCCAGCTCATCGGCGGCTTCGTTGTTATGTCTCAGGACATGTGAGAGTTCGAGCCCGTCAAACTTGTCCTCAAGCTTGCGGACCTCTTGCCGGTAGGCCTCCATAGTGTCGTTTAGGCGGGACCGAGTCCTTCATTACTTGATTGACGACCGGTGGGAGTCGCCTTTCACAATAAGCCGACGTATCCCGAGTGAAACTGCGAGGCGCGATCCATGTAGAAGAGCTTCGTGCTCGGCAACGTTGTGTGAGGCGGAGAAGTGGAGGTGAAGGACATATCTTAGCCTTTCCCCGGTCGGGGAGATCAGCACAACTCCTGCTCCCAAGCCAGTGATCCTCTTGGATCCGTCGAAGTGCATGGTCCAGTGTTGGAGGTCTTCTCGAGGCACGTTCTCTTCTGTTCGATCCACTCGGCAGAAGTCCGCCAAGGCTAGTGACTTTATGGACGTCCTTGCCTTAAAAGTCAAGTCCGGCGGCATCGGCTCTAGAGCCCACTTGGCGATGCGTCCGGTTGCCTCGCGGTTGTGGATGACATCGCCGAGTGGGAAAGAGATGACGACGGTGACCGAGTGACCACGAAAATAGTGTGCCAATTTCCTCGCGGTTATTAGAACACCATAGAGCAATTTTTGTACCGAGGGTAGCGAATTTTGGCTCCGCCAATACTTCGCTAACAAAGTAGATTGGCCTTTGAATCTTCGAGCCCGTCCTTCTTCTTCGCGTTCGACCACAAGGACCATACTAACCACTTGGTGAGTGGCTGAAACGTACATGCGCGAGAGGTTCCCGGGTTGAGGCGGCGAGGCCAGGACGGGCGGCGTCGTAAGGAACTCTTTGAAATCTTCAAAGGCCTTGTTGGCTTCCGCGGTCCACTGGAAATCGTCTGTCTTCTTTAGCAGTCTGAAGAAGGGCATGCCTCGTTCGCCGAGTCGGGATATGAAACGGCTTAGTGCCGCCATGCAGCCAGTGAGCTTCTGGACGTCTTTCTGGTTACTCGGGGGTTTCATGTTTAAGATGGCGTTGATCTTCTCTGGATTTGCTTCAATGCCGCGATGTGACACCATGAAGCCGAGCAGTTTGCCTGATGGAACACCGAAAGTGCACTTCTCTGGGTTTAACTTCATTCTGAAGGCTCGGATGTTCGCAAAGGTTTCTTCTAAGTCGGCGATCAGGTCTTCTTTCTGCTTGGTCTTGATGACAACGTCGTCGACATAAGCTTCAACGTTCTTGCCGATCTGCGTCTGGAAGCATCTTTGGATCATGCGTTGGTATGTGGCGACGGCGTTCTTCAGGCCGAAAGGCATGGTGATGTAGCAGTAGGCCCCAAACGGCGTGATGAACGATGTCTTCAGGCAGTCGGATTCTTTTAAGCTGATCTGGTGATAGCCCGAGTAACAGTCCAGGAAACTCAGGAGTTGGCAGCCGGCTGTTGAGTCAACGACTTGGTCGATGCGAGGCAGCCCGAACGGATCTTTGGGGCAGGCTTTGTTGAGGTCAGTATAGTCAACGCACATGCGCCATTGCCCCGTCTTCTTGCGGACCAGGTCGGGTTGGCTAACCGGTCGGGATGGAGGACTTCTTTAATGAAGCCGGCGCCAAGAGCTTTGCGAGTTCTTCTTTGATAGCGTCTTTTCGATCCCGTGCGAATCTGCGTAATCGTTGTTTTATCGGTTTGGCGTCATCTTTGACGTTTAAAGAGTGCTCGATCACCTCCCTAGGAATTCTAGGCATATCGGATGGTTTCCAAGCAAAAACATCTTTATTATTTTGGAGGAAGGTGACGAGCGCGCTTTCCTATTTGGGATCTAGGTCAGCGCCGATTACAGCAGTTTTCGAGGGATCCGACGGATCAAGGGAGATCTTCTTGGTCTTGGCGTCGCCGGATCCCGATTTGGCTATCTTCTTCGCGGGGACTTCGCCCTCTGCCGAAGTTGATGCAGCCAATCGGACTTCTTGTTGGCCACGTAATCTCTCGCGAGATTGGGCCATGTCGCAGCTCTCCTTATCGCGGTGAAGGCTTACTTCACGTCGCTGCGAAGAGTGATGACGCCGTTGGGACCCGGCATCTTCATGCGAGAGGTAGGTGTAGTGAGGGATCGCCATGAACTTGGCAAGCGCGGGCCTTCCGATGATGGCGTGATACGTTGTTTCGAAGTCGGCCACCTCAAAAGTGACGTTCTCCGTTCGGAAGTTCTCTCGGGCTCCGAAGGTGACTGGGAGGAGATATGCCCGAGTGGTGTAGAAGATAGCCCTGGATAACTCCGTGGAAGGGGGCTGAGCTTGCCTTTAGTTTGGCCCTCGGGATCGCATCTCATCCATGGTCTTGGCAAACGGGATGTTGAGGGCACTGCCCCATCAATGAGGACGCGCTTAAGCTCGATGTTGCGGACCACGGGGTCCGGGACGAGTGCATAGCGCCCGGGTGAACCACTCGGTCGGGATGATCCGAGCGGTCAAAAGTGATGGCCACTTCCGACCATCGCAGATATTGAGGACTTCGGGTTGAGCCGCGTTGATCTCCCGTCGTTAGCTTCTGTTTTCTCTTGGACTCATAGGCTAGCGGACCTCCGAAGATGTGGTTGAGCTCCCCCACTGGGTCTTGAAAAGGTTCGGCATTTTCAGCCGCGTTGTTCTTTTTGGCGCCTGACGGGCCAGCCTCGTCAGTCGGCTTCTTGTTGAGCTGCGCCGCGTGCTTCGGCAAGCGCTTGTAGATAAAGCGAGTCCTTCGCCACGTGCTTATGATTCGGATGATCGGTGCACGGGCGTTCATGATGGCGTCGTAGGCGGTGACTCGGGGACGGCGTTGAGTGTTGGAGGTTGCGGCCACTAGGTCCTCAGATCGGCGCTTGCGATCTTTCTGGCCCTGGTTGCCGTTGTTGCCGCCATCCTTCTTAGGATTACGGCTTCCTCCCGCTTGCTTGTCCTCCCTTCTATCGGGCCGGTCTTGACGGGCGGCCTTAATGGCGTCATTGGATTTGGCGTATGAGTTCGCCGTCTCGAACATTTGTTTCACCGTCTTCGGTGGTTTGCGCCCGAACTTCCCGATCAGCAACTCATCACGGACTCCCTTCGGAAGGCGGCGATGATGATGTCATCGGTGATGTTCGGGATCTTGTTGCGCTTCTCGGAGAAACGGCGAATGTAATCCTTCGAGGCTCGTCCGGCTTTTGGATGACGTTGTATAGGTCGAAGTGTGTGCCGGGCCTCTCGAAGGTACCTTGGAAGTTGGCGATGAAGTGGTCCCTCGGCTCGCTCCACGAGCCGATTGAGCCTCTTGGCGGGCTCGTGAGCCAATTTCGGCTGAGTTTGCGAGGGCCACGGGCGGTAATTGGCCATAGCTTTGTTGTCGCCACTGCAGCTCGGATGGCAAGGGTGTATACGGTTAGCCAAGATTCGGGGTCGGTCTTGCCATCGTACCTTTCAATCCTGTGGGCTTAAAGCCACTCGGCCGGTGCACTCGGCGGAGCTCCCGAGTGAAGGCGGTACTCCGTCGTCGCCGCTATCGGGTGATCCCCTCCGATCTTCCCGAGTGCGTCGGTCGCGCTCCTTGTAGCGGCGATCGAGGACTTCCCGCAGATCACTCGGCGGGGTCTTCGGTGATGGCCGTCGGGTAGCGGAGCTATTGCGGCGGACGCGGTGGTGGACGGGTGGACGTCCATGTCGTTTGTCGCGGGAGTCGGCCGTCTGCTCCTGGTATTTTAGCGTGGACTCGCGGGATGGGCCTCTTGGCCTGGTCGTCGACCGATCTGGCTCGGGCCTCTTATAGTCTCCTGACCTTAGAGGTGGAAGCCGGCTCTTGTCTGGTGTTTCGGCCACAGATTCAGTCGGCCTTCGTGCCGAGGTGGTGGGGTGGCCGTTAGCTTTGGCGGCGACGATGGTCTTGATCTTGTCGAGTATCGGAGTCACATTGGCAGGAGCCGTCTCCATGACGGTGTCCAAGAGGGTGAGCGCGGCAACAGTGTTCTGCTGTGGCGTTTGGAAGATGTTGGTGTTGCGGACCCGTGTTTGGAGTATGGCCTCCTGGGCAGATCGTCCGGCTGCACGTAGATCCTGCTTCCTCTTGTCAGCCTCGTCCTTGCGTTGCTTCTCCTCTTCGGCCGTCTTGCGCTCGTGCTCAATCTTGGCTCGCTCTTCTTCAGCAAGCCTCCTGGCCATGGCTGAGTCGGACTCGTCCGGCTCGGCCATGAGGACATCAAAGCACTTCGGCTCATAGTCCTTGCGGCAGTCGGAGTCGTCGGCTTCGTCAGAGGGGATGCCATAGAGGTCGTCGAAGCCGGCGGAGCTGAGGTATTCATTGAGCTCCGAAGATGAGCAGGAGCCGAAAGACGGGAGGATGACGGCGACCTCACTTGATCCTGGGTAGCCCGGGTCTGGATCGTTCCAGTCCGAGTCAGAGCTTGGGGGTGTGGGCTCCTCCGAGTGGGTCGCCGCCGACTCGGGGGAGAGAAGCTTGCTGTAAATCTCGGCGGCGTTTGGTAATCCAAACGGCGCTGAGAGGTCTTCATCTGAGTAGATCGCTTTCGTCGGGGAGGCGAGAAGATTGGCGCAGATTTCGGCGGTATTCGGTAATCCGAATGGTGCCGAGTGAAGTCCGTCGTCGGAGAAAGTAGATTGCATCTTGGTCTTCAAGATGTCGTTGTAGATCGTGGCGCTGTTCAGAAGTCCGAACGGTGTCGAGTGGATTTCTCCTACCGACTGGTCCGAATCCGAGTCGAAGGAGGAATCGTCGACGAAGTTGGCAGCGAAGTCGCCGAATCTTGAAGGAGATCCCATCACGCTTGTCGGCGAGATTGTTGAAGAAGTCTCGACGCGCGGTCCCCTACCCGGCGCGCCAACCGCCGAAACTTGGTTTCGGCGATATGATTTCGGGGTCGCAGTCAAGATCGCCAAGCACAATGGGTTAGAAGAAGAAGAAGGTTTAGACAGGTTCAGGCCCTCTCGTGAGGTAATACCCTACTCTTGTTTCGGTGGATTCGATCCGCCGAGTGTCTTTATTGATCTCGTGATCTAAGGCTCAAAGCTCAAAGCTGATCTAACATAGGATTCTCCGATATCCCTCAAGGGACGTCCCTTACCCCCCTTATATAGTCTTGGGGGAGGGCTTACAGATCGGAAACCCTATCTTACTCTAAGTTGGTTTCCTCAATCTTACCAAACCGTGACTATAGGCCGATTGCCTTATATCTATCGGCAATCGTAATACCCAAGTCATGTTCGGTTTACAGATATGGCAGGCGCAATCTATCCCTACCTTCAGTCGGATAAGCTTGCCATGTAGATACCCAATTGCCATAATCTCCACAAGTTTCTTCTCTGGAACGGGGAGTGTCTTTAAGGCTTTTCCACAGCCTCTAGGGGTTCGCACTCCGACGACTTGAAAGCGAGGTTGCGGTGGTGGACTCTCCAAAGAAAAAGACACCGAGTTGGATGGCTCAGCAGATGGTCCCGATTCCTCGTCTTGGAAAAGACGAGCTTTCGACGACCGTTTTGGTCCTGGGGCTGAAGGAGTAGTAGGACGTCCATAGGGAGTGAAGCAGGACTGTCCTCTTAGTGATATAGTACCAGGACCAATTGGGATGATAGGGGCCGACGGCTACGACTTGGCCGAATCGACGGCCCAGCTAGATCATCGCCGCATCCTCCGTTTGTGGGCGGCATCATGGCAAGTGGCTCGACGTCGGCAAGCAAAGCATCTTCTAACAAGTAATCATCGGCGTCCATCTGGTTGGCGGCTGACGACTCTCCTTCCAGATCAAAAGTTGAAGATGATGGTGCGATTCCTTTGCCTTTGCTAGCCATGGGAGGAATTTTTGAGATTTTGGCTAGATGGAAAGTTGGCGGGGTTTCCGATATGGAAAGTGGCGAGATCAGCTGAATATTTATAAGGGAAGTCATGGGTCCCGAAGTCCAAACGACATCGGACCAAGCCTAACGTGTGGGGATTGGAGTTCTAAAGGGATAAGGAAAATTGGGGACGAATTGGACTTGAATTTGGTTCGGCCGAACCAGGGTTCGGCCAAACCCTTCTTGGGCCCAATGCATCTCCAATTTCGAAGGATAGAATTTGAACCTAATGGGATAAGGAAAAGGTAGGTCCAGCTACGGATAAACTAGAGCACTCGGGCAAAGCTTCTAGATCAACCAAGTCTATCGCATCTACCTTAGACTCTAAATTATCAACGGAATCAAGAAAAACTTTTAAGCGATGACCATTTACCTTAAAAATGTTACATTCGTCATTTTGGAGTGTGATTGCCCCATGTGTTGACGAGTTGATGACGCTGAAGGGTCCTTCCCACTTGCTTTGAAGTTTTCCATGCCCGAATAGCTTGACCCTGGAATTAAAAAGTAATACCTTGTCCCTAGGCTTGAACTCCTTTGGCTTGATTCTCTTATCGTGCCATCATTTCATTCTTTCCTTGTAAATCATGGCACTATGATAGGCCTTGTCTCTCCATTCTTCTAACTCCAAAAGTTGCATCTTTCTACGGGCTCCGGCTTGATGAAAGTCCATGTTCTACTTCTGGATTGCCCAGTGAGCCCTATGCTCCAACTTGACCGGTGGATGGCATGTTTTTCCATAAACGAGTTGATAGGGTGACATGCCGAGGGGCATCTTATACGTGGTCCGATATGCCCAAAGTGCATCAGGTAGCTTCAACTTCCATGATTTCCCCATCTCATGAATAGTATTCTACATAATATTCTTGATCTACTTGTTAGATGTTTCTACTTGACCACTGCTGAGGATGATATGGAGTTTCTATGTTGTGCTAGGCTCCAAGCTCCTTTAAGAAGTTCTAGAAAGTCTTATCTATGAAATGAGACCCTCCATCACTTATCACCCTCCTCGGTGTTCCGTACCGAGGGAAGATGATCTCATGAAACATCTTTCTGGCATGCTTGGCATCAGCAACTCGGCAAGGCATGGCTTCTACCCACTTGGACACGTAATCAACAGCCACCAGGATATACTTGCAATCATAGGACCTTGGCAAGGGTCCCATGAAGTCAATACCCCATACATCAAAAAGTTCCACTTGAAGATTGTATGTAAGAGGCATTGCATCTCCAGCAGTGATCCCACCGTGTTTCTAGCATTTGTGACACCTCCGAATGAACTCCTTGGTGTCTTCATACATGGTTGGCAAGAAAAAACCACTTTGCCAGATTTTGGCATGTGTCCGGAATGCACCGTAGTGCCCTCCGTATGGGGCCGCATGACATTGACATTTCTCTATAATTTTGGTGGCTTCGGCAGTCGGGATGCATCTTCTTAACAGTCCATCAGAACACACTCTGTAAAGGTACGGTTCCTCCCACAAGTGACGCTGACTCTCATAGATGAGTTTTCTTTTGTTCTCCCCTGTTAGGACATATCCAGTGACTATAAAGTTCACTATGTCCGCATACTGTTGGTATTTCTTACGACCACAGATTAATCTGCAAGTGCACGGAATACCGTTGTAGCACTTCACCCAAGGGATTCCAAGGGATATCGAATCCGAGGAACGGTAGGGACTATCTAAGAGAAAGGATTATCCAAGGACATCCAAGATTAGGTAGGTGATAGTATAGAGAGGATTACTATGGTTGTGGCTCTAAGAGTTAGGTAAATAACTCTAGCTTTTCTATTGCTTGCTTCGGGTGCCGGCTTACACTCGGTCTGCCAAGTGACTGGTCTACAGCTCTACGCCATACCTGAACGTGGAGGAATACTAAGGACGGACAGGGCTGTCACCACCTGCCGCCTACCTCTCACCCATGGAGTATGAGGCAAACAAAGGTATTCTCTAGCCTAGACACCAGGTCTAAACTATTGAATACTACTCTAGTCTCGGCCAAGAACACTCGTCTTTATAAGAGTTCTTAGACTAGAGCACCCAACTTAGGGTGGTGATCCCACAAGCAAAATTAAAGTAAAGTAAAGTACTCAATGTAAATGCTTAACAATCAAAGTAAACATGAACACTTTATTGAAGAAAGCATTTGTCGAGGTACAAGGCCGAAGGTCGGTACCAGAATTCCCGGCACTCCTCCGCACTACCCCTCAGAGAAATCTTCGACATTTGGTGCACTCCTGTCGGAGCTTCCCCTCACTCTCTAACCTATCTTCTAAGTACTAAAACTAGTACTACAACCTTTGGAATTGAAGCATTGATCTTCTTGGAGATGTGTTGAAGTGAGTGATGAGCTCCCCTTTTATAGGCTTGGTATGATGGTTGTATGGCAGTTAGAAACCGCCATACCCACCTAACTCTCGTTGAGGAGGCTTGTAGGGGCGCCACGTGAAAGATGAGCGAGATTGGCGGCCAAGCTGGTTCGGCCGAACCCTGGCTGGCGCCGCTCCCCACCGACTTTCTTCTGTGACTAACTTGTGGGCCCTTAGGTCAGTTCCCGGGTTGATGTTGATTTAAGTCGGTTTCACCCAACTTGTGGGCCCTCCGATCCATGGGAGGCTGACGTGGCGATCACCGGTTGGTTGGAGTTATGTTCATTGCCATGAAAGCACGCCTTTCACTTCAATTTGATACAAAAGTCACCTGCATTCATTAATTTACCAACACTCGTGGAAAAGGTTAGTTTATAACCCCTACCGCTACGTTGATATGCTTAGTTCGTTCCACTTATGTAGGAATTAACGGTCTAATTTAAGGTGATAACGGCCGTCAACAAACTCCCCCACACTTAAGCTTTGCTCGTCCTCGAGTAAAGGTCAAGACTAAGGTGGATGATACACTATCGGCATGATGCGAATACACAAATTATTCCTAGACATACTCAATACTGTGAATCTGTATGTGTCTACCATGAGATTCTAAGTATTGAAAAATGGAACAGTCTAAGCTATGATAGTTTCTTCTGCACTAAATAACTTGGGGTTTTGAAAAGTTTTCAAAAGATGAAAGCTTTATTCCTCTGATGATTCTCTCATATCACTCAAAAGTGTTTTGGTTCCTCACCAAGGCAATGCTTGCCTTATTTTCTCCTACTTCTAATACGGCTTATGTGGAGCTCAAGATAAGACAATTCATGCGGCATACTTGCATCAAATATTTTGTAAAATCAAATAGAAGATCCAAGAAGAAAACTAATCATGTACTCATGACCAAGCTTGTGCACACACATGTAGATAGGAATATATGGGTGAAAAAAAGAAAAAAGAAAAATATTTGTTTTGGTAGCTCCTATTTGTTCATGATCCTCATCCTACTTTATTTTAGAGAGCATCGCTATATTTTTTCCAACATAGTCATTCTGCTTGAGAAGATTTTTTTTCTACTTCTTCATGAGCATCATGAATTTCTTTTTTATTATTTCTTCTCTCTTTTTTCTCTCTTTTTTTTCACCTCATGACTCATTTGTCATGAGTAGGAGGATCACTAATTTTTATTGGAGCATTTATTTTGTGGATGACTATACTGGATGCAAATCCCCGGAGTAGAAATCTGCATATGTGAGGATGTGGATGTTGTGGAAATATTTTTGGCTAAACCTCTAATATAGAGGGAGAGCAAATTTTATATGGTGGATATGTACAAGACTTTAATCAATGAGAACATAAAAAGATTCTACCAAGGGTTTAAATATTTGACAAAACTCAAATGATAACAAGTATCATGTGTATAAGGTTTGATCATGTAATTTGACATATGGCCTTGGTAGGAAGAAATCATCAAGGAGTTAAAGTATGGTTTTTGAGTTTTTGTAAAATTAAAATTCCCAAGTATTCTGATGCAGCATGAAACATAGTTGCTTTACTAGACTATCTCACATAGATCAATAGCTCGAATAACATGCTATCCCTAAATAATTGATTTCATAACATATGAGTGCAAGTCAGGGAATAAAGTGTATGTAAGCCAGCCAATCATGTGTCATGTCTCAAAGATCATGTAGGTTCATGCTAAATTACTAGCACATTTTATTAGTATGCATGCTGCAAAAATAAGGCTGCAAACCTGTGCAATGGTATAGCATGATTAAGATGTCTTGCACCGCCATTGTGCTAGAGTGTGCAAAGTGTAGTAGTGGTCCGAGGGATATGTGTGTTAGAACGAGGGACTCCCCCACACTTATTTTTGTACCCACAGCTTATAGGACACAACACAAGTGGAGACAAGAAAATAATCCTAAAGGCAAAGATCGCCGCAATTTATTCCATTAAAAGATGGCGCTTACATGAAAAGGGAAATTTTAGTCCTAACATTTAAATAAAACATAACATTTTTAATCCTAAGAATTTAAACTGAATTTAATCCTAAAATTTAAACCTAATTAAGCGCCACATCCTAAAATCTATGATACACGGCAATGTCTTCAAGGATTTTTGGCATAATAGAGGTCTTTCTACCCTATAGCCTTGAACAGTCTCTTGATTTTAGCACCTAGGTCGTGGCGGAGAATATCCAGGCTACCCCTGAGATCAACAATCTCAATGGTGTTCTCCACGTTCTGATCACGTAGCACGCGATTCTCTGCTTGGAGCTCATGGATCATGGTCAGCAGTTGTCCCTGGGTAAGAATGGCTGGGGGCCTCTCTTCATCACTCTCATACATCCAGGCGCCCTACGGATAGGTGGCGGCGAAGTGAATCGCATAATCTAGTTGGCTATGGGCGAGGATTCAGCTAACGGGACCAACAGTTTCTTCTCTAGAACGGGGAGTGTCTTCAAGGCTTTTCCACAGCCTCTAGGGGTGCGCACTCCGACAACTTGAAAGCGAGGCTGCGGTAGTGGACTCTCCAAAGAAAAATATGCCGGGTTGGACGGCTCAGCAGATGGTCCCAATTCCTCGTCTTGGAAAAGACGAGCTTTCGACGACCGTTTTGGTCTTGGAGCTGAAGGAGTAGTAGAACGTCCATTGGAATTGAAGCATTGATCTTATTGGAGATGTGTTGAAGTGAGTGATGAGCTCCCCTTTTATAGGCTTGGTATTATGGTTGTATGGCGGTTAGAAACCACCATACCCACCTAACCGTCATTGAGGAGGCTTGAGTGGGCGCCATGTGGAGTTTGGGGGGAAATAGCGGTCGAGCTGGTTCAGCTGAACCCTGGCTGGCGCCTTCCCTCACTGACTTTCTCCTGAGACTGAATTGTGGGCTCTTGAGTCGGTTCCCAGATGTTTAATGTTGATTTAAGTTGGTTTCTCCCGACTTGTGGGCCCTTCGATCCATGGGGGGCTGACATGGCGATCGCCGGTTGGTTGGAGTTATGTTCATCGCCATGAAAGCACGCCTTTCACTTCAATTTGGTACAAAAGTTACCTGCATACATTAATTTAGCAACACTCGTGAAAAAGGTTAGTTTATAACCCCTATCGCTACGTTTATATGCTTGGTTCATTCCACTTATGCAGGAGTTGACGGTCTGATTTAAGGTGATAACGACCATCAACAGTCATCAAGGCCATCGACAAGAAGCACCGCACTTCCTTGTGAACAGGAATGGACTCGGTCCAGGAGGCAATGTCTTGTCTCTTGGATGAACATTTGCCGCCCGTAGTTGGTTGGTGGGTTGGGCATTGCTGACATGAGGACAACAGGTTTCACATTGTGTCTTTGTTGGCTCTAGTTGCAACGCGCGGGGCAGCCCTATTGGGCGGACCTCAAAGCCTCTCATGAGCGGTACATCTCCGACATGTTCGACGCTTTGACTTTTTTCCCGTAGGTGACGGCATGTCGATGTTGTTCTGGTCGGATCGTTGGATCGATGGTCACTCGGTTGCCTCCTTGGCGCCTAACCTACTCCTTGCCATGCCTTCACGTATCCAGGCATCTCGCACGGTCGCTTCGGGACATGCAGATAACTCTTAGGTACACGATATCTGTGGTGCTCTAACGGTCCTCATCATCTCTCAATTCCAGGCGGTCTGGGATGTTGGGCATCCCATCCAGCTCACCCCAGGTTCGGAGGACCAGCTTGTCTAGCGTTGGCACACTTCGCTTACTAGGTTTTCTTTCTGGACCTCCATTCTTTTGCGTGTGCCGATTTGATGTGGTCGCTCAAAGGTCCGACCAAATGTAAACTCTTCCTTTGGCTTGCGCTGCAACAATGTTGTTGGACTGTCGACCTTCTGTTGAGGCATGGAATGGACAGCCACTCGGTCTACCCCTTTTGTGCCCATGAGCTTGAGACAGCGAACCATATTATCCTCGATTGTGTGTTTGCTAGACAGGTCTAGCAACACGTTTTGTTGCTGACAGGTTGGCCTACCCTCACTCCTTGTGGCAGCTCGCTTCAAGATTAGTGGCCAACTTCTAGAGCCCTTTTTCCAAAGCCTCTCCGCAAGGGCTTCGATTCCTTGGTGTTGCCGATATCCTAGCAACTTTGGAAAGAGTTGTTAACGCTAAAATTTGGTAAGCCTCAGAGCCCGAATCGACTAAGGTGTCCATCGGCTGATACCAAATGGGATAAGGCAAGCCAATGTAGCCGATTCCGGTACGACAACATTGGAGACACCGTTGGATCAAGATGATGTGCTTCATGAGGATTGCCATATAAGGATAGAGTCCTAAAAAGGTAATTATATCTATTAATTAGGAAGAATTTGTTAGTTTTCTATTTTATCTTTAGGAAAGTATATTAGTGTCCAATAAGGACTTGGTTTGTTTCCTTTTTATCTTTAGGAAAGTTCGGATTGTAATCTGTTAGGATCTTTGTTAGCCCGTGGGTATAAATATGTAAGCTCGGGGTTCATGTAGGATATCTCTCGATCAATACAATTCGGTGCATCGTCACCCTTTACATTTTCTACTTTATTCATCACCCGGCGGAATTTGGCACCCGACACAGGGCTACATCGGCCTCGATCTCCGACAAAGGGGTAAGTCCAATGTTCCGCCGGCATAGGCAATTATATTGGCTACCTCCGTGTTGTCCAAGGCTGCATCAGTACATTCGACCTCTTGGATTATTTCGGTTTGGTTAATATGTTTGCATGACTATTTATCATATGCATCTGTTAATCTAGTCCTGGTATTTCAATTTAGTTTTATCGGTTGTCTCTCGCTTTAAGGTTTCTACTGATACCGGCTAAATTGTTTACTATATTAGATTAGCTTAGGTATCTACCATCATGAAAATCAGTCAAAGGCTTGATTATCTAGATATTATGTTTCTTTTCATACTTAGTGTTGCATCAATTCAGTTTGACCTACTAAATCATGATTAGAACCATAATCTCTAGCCTACCTGTTGGTTGCCACTAAGGGTTTCATCGAGGTTTCAGCCGATGTGTTATTTGGATATCGCATCGGCTTGCAAGAAATGTACACAAGTTGGATCGAGCCGATTGCAGCAGAGGCTTCATTGAATATTTAATCATTTGGATTTAATGACATCGGACTTCCAGCCGATGTGTGTTTTAATCTTTAAATCAGTATCTATTTTATCATGTGATTGCTTTGTGCCATATTACATTGCTATATCATCATGTTATCATCGGTCGATCACCTTTACATAGATGTTTGCTCAGCGTACAGCCGATGGATTGAAACCCTAGCTGCATCGGTGTCGAAACTTGGTTTCGACAATATAATTTCTGGGATCGCAGTCGAGATCGCCAAGCACAATGGGTTAGAAGAAGAAGAGGATTTAGACAGGTTCAGGCCCTCTCGTGAGGTAATACCCTACTCCTGTTTCGGTGGATTCGATCCGCCGAGTGTCTTTATTGATCTCGTGATCTAAGGCTCAAAGCTTAAAGCTGATCTAGCATAGGATTCTCTGATATCCCTCAAGGGACGCCCCTTACCCCCCTTATATAGTCTTGGGAGGAGGGCTTAGAGATCGGAAACCCTATGTTACTCTAAGTTGGTTTCCTCAATCTTACCAAACCGTGACTATAGGCCGATTGCATTATCTCTATCGACAATCGTAACACCCAAGTCATGTTCGGTTTACAGATATGACAGGCGCAATCTATCCCTACCTCCAGTCGGATAAGCTTACCATGTAGATACCCCATTGCCATAATCTCCACAGTAGCCCCCGAGTCCTTTTCAGTCGATGATACAACTCAGCTTCAGAACAAAAGAGTACACAGCCAAAAACCTCTTTGATCGAGTGCTTTTGGCGCCGAGTGATTCCATCATCTCTGCCTGAATCTTCCCGAGTGGATCCAAAGACTGCGAAGGGCTGGAAAATATCTAAAAAGTTCTCAAAAATAAATATCTAGGTGCATCTCTTGATGCACCTAATTAGGTGTAGCCCCCGACTATGTGGTTAGTCAAAAACAGACTAAGCATATAGTCAAGAACTATAAAAAATATTCTTATGTAGATGCTTAGCTCAAGCTAAAGCAACCTCATTACTCGGCAAGCTTGTGCTTTATCCGAGTGAATTTGCTGAGTTATCTCGAACAATTAACTCAATCAACCCTAGCGGGTAAAAAGCACTCAGTAAGCTCATGCTTATCCGAGTGGATCTGCCCGAGTCATCCCGGAACAAATATTTTAATCGTCCCTCATGGGAAAACGAGCTCTTTCAATCGTATGAAAAATATGACCAAGTTATTAAATAGCTTCTGCCATAATACTGGTCTCAATCTATAAAGATCTTCACCAAGGTGGAAAAATAGCACTGATAAAATCACTTAATCAAATGCTAAAAAACCAAACAGCCCTTGTCATCAAGGCAGCTATAAAAACTTAGCTGTTGGTCACCTTTCAAGTTGCATCGTGCTAGCTTCTCATGAAGTCAAGCAAACCGAGGTATGAAAGGATTTCCAAAGGTATAGGGCATTCGGACACGTGCATATTGCCAGGGCAAATCTGCTTAAGCTCATCCGCTTAAGTCCCTAAGGACACGCGTCGGGCCACACCTTAACTGGGCCGTAGATTTTCTTATGGGCTCGGCCCAATCACAAGAAAACCTAGCGCAACCCTCAAATCTTTCTATAAAGGCTCGAGGTCATCCCCGCCTCTTCATCTTCCAAAAGATTCCTCTTTTCGCGATCGTTCACCGGTTCCTGCGGAGAACCCTAGACTCGCGCGCTCCCAAATCCATCCATCCAGGAGCTCGCTCTTTGCAACAACCAGCTTTCGCAGCCAAATCTCCCAAGTTCCCTTGTCAAAATCCCCACTTTTTCCGACCAGATCCACTTCCCATCCAAACCATACTCATGGCGGAGGAAAAGAGGATCCCATTTGACCAATGGGCCACATCGGATGTGAGGGAATCCACCCTCAAGGAGATGGTGAAGCATGGCGTGCTTCCCCCAAAGGAGATCATGGGCTGGCGCCCGGCGGCGGGTGAGGACTTCCCAACACCAAACACTGGTGAACTCGTTGTTTTTACTTCTTTCTTCTATTGCGGGTTTAGCCTTCCCACCTCCGAGTTCTTCCGGGGGCTTCTGGATTATTATGGGCTTCAACTCTACCATCTGAACCCCAACTCGATGCTTCACATCGCTCTCTTCATTCATGTATGCGAAGCATTCCTTGGCATCCTCCCCCACTTCCAACTCTTCCGCCGCATGTTTTATCTCAACCGCATCCGAACAAGGACCACCCATGCGTTGTTGGCGGGGCAGGTTTCCAACTCCGCGTCGCAAGGAGTACTTCTCTCTTCCCTTAAAATCTTCCAATAAGGGATGGCACGCCGACTGGTTCTATATTAGCAACCTCGAACCCAGCCTGCCAGCCTTCGTCGGTCTTCCCCCTGTCCCCAGGCCAACTTGGAGCACTGTTCCAGTAGCCCAAGATTGGGACGAGGCCAACAAGCTTCTTGCGAAGATCCTGGCAATGAAACAGAAGGGTCTTCGCGGCGAGCAAATCACTCGGCACTTCATTTGGTGCCGACTGGCTCCAATCAAGGAGAGGTCAAAGCCAGCCTTCGAATACGAAGGCGGGAAGGACCCCAATCGGGAAGATCGGATCCACTCAGCTACGAGATCCGAAGATCCGGATGTACAAGATCTTCTCGACGGGCATTGCGGTTGAGCGTGCCCTCATTCTGCAGGTTCTTCCTTCGGCATCCACCGGCCTCCTCCTCCAGGTAAGCCGGCGGTTGCTTCATAATGTCTTTCAATCTTGATATCTTGTCTCTTAATGTTGTGCGAACTTCTCTTGCAGGAAAATGCTTCCGTTACCTCCAAGCCTTACAAGGTGTCCCATGATGACGGGCCGCGTCGCCTCGCCAAGAAACCGGCTGGCGGGATTAAGATCCAAAGCGATCCAGTTGGAAAGCGGGCGGCCCCGAGTGAGGACACAAACAAGCGGGCGAGCAAAAGGAGGCTCATCATTGAGGATTCGGATGATGACGTCCCGGCTCCTCCAGTCGAGACTCCTCCTCCAAGGCGATCACCGAGGACGACGCCGAAGATCCGCCGATCATCCAGGTATGCTTCATGACTGAAATCCAAACTTTTTCGTTGAAAGCTTTCTTTGTCTTCACCCCAGTGGTATTCATTATCGCAGGAGGCCCCAGGACATAGATCCTGCCGGGGAGGGTGAGGTGCCGATCCCTGCCGCTGCTCCCGAGGCGTCGAAGCCTGCAGAGCCGAAACCCTGGAGCCCGCATCCGACCGAGAGCGCTCCGGGCAAAGAACCTTCGCCTCCGAAGAAGGATGCCCCGAGGAAGGAGCCCCCGACCGCCAGCCGGGACGTCCCGACTGGAAGCCAGTCGACGGCCGGGAGACCTCAGGCCGTGGCTCGGCCAGCCCCGACTGAGGGTCACTCGGCGAAGAGCCAGAGGAAAGAGGCCAGCCGGGCTAGTCCACCTAAGTGCGCAGCCACTGAAGCCGGTGAGTCTTGTATCAGAACCTTCTCTTTGCCCTTTTGGTTTGAGCCCTTCATGTCTTCATTTGTTCTTCTTATCCGCCAGCCACAGTGGAGGAAATCCCCAAGTTGCAGTCTTCTAAAACCTGGGTTCCCCCAATTAAGATTGAGTGGCGGGACTCGGAGGGCCAAAGGCAGGGCATCATCCTGGACAGGCAAGCTGAGAGAGAAGAAAGGGATGCCCTTGTCGATAGTTTGAACGAACCGACTCGGCTGCTCAACGTAAGCCTTAGTCTTTTTCTTTTATTGTGTTATCATCCTTCTCCAATCGGTCATTCTTCGGGTTTCATGCGCAGAAGGAGTACTGCCGCTCCATGGCGAAGTCCGAGGTGCTTTGGAGAAGCTGGTTCCTCACCTGGACTCCTTAGAGGACGTTCGGCGAAAGCGAAAACCACTCGGGAGGCCGCGTCGAGGAGGCGGCTTTAAGGAGAGATCGCGGAGCTTCGGGAGGCGAACCTCGACCTCCGAGGATCAATCGGGAGTAAGCTCATCTCTCCAAGTTTCTTTAAGATTTTCATGTTGTCCCTGGTTACTGATGATCTTCTTTCCTTGTAGAAAATTCGTCGGAGGTTCATTCGCTCCAAGTCCAGCTGGAGGCAGTCAGCCTCGACAAAGCCGAATTGGAGGCCGAGTTTGAAGGTAAGCCTCTTTGAAGTAACATTCCTTGCGCTGCTTCATTTTCGAGTGCTTTGCGTGATCAGATGCTTTTGGCAGCTTACAAGGTTAAGACCCGAGCTCAATATGACGTCTTGCTTGAGCGGGTCAAACGAACCGGAAAGATCCGGGAAGAGGTCGCTAATGCTGTTGCGCCGATCTTGCTATCTTTGTTCCATCATGGAGTCGGGACCAGCTCGCTGGACCCAATTGAAGTCTTTGACAAACTGCGAAGGGCTCCTGACCAGTATCTGGCCAACATCACTGAAGCAGCCAACATGGGGGCTGGTCTGGCTCTTGCACAGACCAAGTCCCTTTACCCCCGAGTGGATATCCACTCGGTCGGGGAGGGCTTTGCTGACGGAACCACAGATGAGCAGGCCTTGGATATGCTGAGTGAGGCGCAGGAGTCAGCAAAGAAGATCTCCGTTGATGTAGTGAACAATTTCCGGATCTGATTTGTCTTTCGAACATTTTCTTGTAAATGTCGTGTGATCGTAATGCTCTGATGTAAAACTTGTGATATATTTAGTTTATTTATGTTAATGCCTTGATCCGAGTTTTCGTGTGAAATTTCTTAAGTAGTTTTCGTCTGACTGTAACCAAGCCTAGGCTCGATCAGGTCATCGGAAAACTCTCAGTCCTTAAACACTGAACTCGAATCGAAGAACATTAAACAATGATAAACCAAATCATGCACAGAAGTTGATGAGGGAAACTTAAGCTTTATTGACATATGTACAGCCCCCGACTGCTAACTCAAGAAGTCATCTTGCTTGAGGTTGGCAGTCAAGGGAAACATGAAGCCTTAGCCAAATTAGGTATAAAATCGTCGAAGATGCTCAATGTTCCAGGAGTTCTCCACCATAGACCCGTCTTCGCATTTTAGCCGGTATGCACCGGGCCGAGTCACCTCGGCGATTATGTACGGTCCCTCCCATAAGGGGGATAACTTGTGACGGTTTTGGTGGTCTGGATCTTACGTAGGACCGGTCGCCAACGATGAAAGCTCGTGCTCGAACGTTGCGACGTGGTATCTTCTGAGGCCTTGAAGGTATTTGGCCGACTGGATGAGGGTTGCCTCACGGGCCTCTTCCAATCTGGTGAGGTCATCCACTCGGTCGGGGTCATAGCGTTCATCGTTGAAGCTGCGGACTCGGAGGATTCGTACTCCATCTCGTTTGGCAACATGGCTTCGCGCCGTAGACCAAAAAGAAGGGAGTTTGGCCGGTAGCCCGGCCGGGTGTGGTCCGCAGCGACCATAAGACCGAGGAAGCTCTTGGACCCACTTGCCCGCGTAGGGGTTTAGGCGATCGCAACGCGGGCCTTGATGCCTTGGAGGACCATGTCGTTGGCTCGCTCGACTTGGCCGTTGCTTTTGGGATGGGCAACTGATGCGTAGCAAATCTTGATTCCGAAGTCCTCGCAGAATTCCTTGAAGATGCCTCCCGTGAATTGAGTCCCGTTGTCAGTTATGATTCTGTTTGGGACGCCGAAGCGGTGCACGATGTTGAGGAAAAATCCTGTGCATTGTCAGCAGCAATTGTGGTGACCGGCTTGGCTTCAATCCACTTGGAGAACTTGTCGATTGCGACGAAGAGGTGTGTGAATCCTCCCGGAGCTTTCTTGAAGGGGCCGACCATGTCCAAGCCCCATACGCGAACGGCCAGGATAGTGGAATTGTTTGTAGCTCTGGCCGGGACATGGCTCTGTCGGGCAAAAATTGGCAGCCTTCGCAGGTTCGTACGACTTTATCCACGTCGGAGACCGCGGTAAGCCAAAAGAAACCTTGCCCGTAAGCTTTGCCGACCAGTGCGTGCTTCCGCGTGGCTTCCACATATGCCCGAGTGGATGTCTTGGAGCATGTTTCCCTTCCTCGGGTGTGATGCATCTCATTAGGATTCCGAGAGGGGCTTCTCTTATATAGGTCGGAGTCAACCATGGCATATGCTTGGCAACGACGCCGGACGCGTTCTGCTTCATCCCGGTCTTCCGGCAGCTCTTGCTGGGTTAGGAATTTGATGAGCGGCGTCCTCCAGTCGGCGTCAGCCATAGCGACTTCGTTCGCAGCTTGCTCGTTGGGAGTTGTCTTTGCCGTGATGGTTGGTTCATAGAGATGTTCGACAAAGACGTCTGTTGGGGCAGCTTCGCGCTTGGACCGAACTGTGCCAGCTCGTCGACTGCCTCGTTGTTATGCCTCAAGACGTGTGAGAGTTCGAGCCCGTCAAACTTGTCTTCAAGCTTACGGACCTCTTGCCGATAGGCCTCCATAGTGTCGTTTAGACAGGACCGATCCTTCATTACTTGATTGACGACCGGTTGGGAGTCGCCTTTCACGATGAGCCGACGTATCCCGAGTGAAACTGCGAGGCGCAGTCCATGTAGCAGAGCTTCGTACTCGGCAACGTTGTGTGAGGCGGAGAAGTTGAGGTGAAGGACATATCTTAGCCTTTCCCCGGGCGGGGAGATCAACACAACTCCTGCCCCCAAGCCGGTGATCCTCTTGGATCCGTCAAAGTGCATGGTTCAGTGTTGGAGGTCTTCCCGAGGTACGTTCTCTTGTTGCTCAGTCCACTCGGCCAGGAAATCTGCCAAGGCTTGTGACTTTATGGATGTCCTCACCTTAAAAGTCAAGTCCAATGGCATCAGCTCTAGAGCCCACTTGGCGATGCGCCCGATTGCCTCGCGGTTGTGGATGACATCGCCGAGTGGGAAAGAAGTGACGACGGTGACCGAGTGACCCTGAAAATAGTGTGCCAATTTCCTCGCGGTTATTAGAACACCATAGAGTAATTTTTGTACCTAAGGGTAGCAAATTTTGGCTCCTGCCAATACTTCACTAACAAAGTAGATTGGCCTTTGAATCTTCTGCGCCCGTCCTTCTTCTTCGCGTTCGACCACGAGGACCGTACTAACCACTTGGTGAGTGGCTGAAACGTACAACAGCAAAGGTTCCTGGGGCTGAGGCGAGGCCAGGACAGGCGGCATTGTAAGGAACTCTTTGAAATCTTCAAAGGCCTTGTTGGCTTCCGCGGTCCACTGGAAGTCATCTGTTTTTTTAGCAATCTGAAGAAGGGCATGCCTCATTCGCCGAGTCGGGAGATGAAGCGGCTTAGCGCTGCGATGCAGCCAGTGAGCTTCTGGACGTCTTTCTGGTTACTCGGGGGCTTCATGCTTAAGATGGCGTTGATCTTCTCCGGATTAGCTTCAATGCCGCGATGTGACACCATGAAGCCGAGCAGTTTGCCTGATGGGACGCCGAAAGTGCATTTCTCCGGGTTCAACTTCATTCTGAAGGCCTGGATGTTTGCAAAAGTTTCTTCTAGGTCGGCGATCAGGTCTTCTTTCTGCTTGGTCTTGATGATAACATCGTCGACATAAGCTTCTACGTTCTTGCCGATCTGCGTCTGGAAGCATCTTTGGATCATGCGTTGGTATGTGGCGCTGGCGTTCTTCAGGCCAAAAGGCATGGTGATGTAGCAGTAGGCCCCAAACGGCGTGATGAACAATGTCTTCAGGCAGTCGGATTCTTTTAAGCTGATCTGGTGATAGCCCGATGTGGACCCCCGTTTTTGAGACGGGAATCTTTCGTGTTCATAGTACCATTTCCCTGGATCAAGTAGTTGGTACCCACGAATACAGTACTGGATAATCAGGTGAACATGCACGAATAGTCTTACATCAACATTATTACATCAATAGGCCCGAAGGCAATGTTCAACCCACAGGACCTTATGGTCCGAATACAACACAAAAACAGAATTTAGATATGGCAGCGGAATAGAGGCAGCGGCTTGTCATTCGCCACAGGCAACGACCGAAGCTAAGATCTAGTATGCGCCGTCAGTTCCTTCACCCTCCTGGTAATACGCGTATGGGTCCTCCGGCTCTTCATTTCCATCAGCTGAAGGTTTGTGCGTATAGCAAGGGTGAGTACCAACCGTACTCAGCAAGCCAACACGGAATTGATGCATATGATAGGGTTATTCAAAGAATGGCTGGGGTTCTTTTGCATAAAGCCAATTTTTCACAACTCTTTTCACAAGCCTATCAACTAGCCAAATCAAGTTTTAATTTCACAGTTCATTAATCCGGTGACGATTCTGTCTACCATCCATCGTGATTCCAAGGATGGCTTCCCGCCTCCGATTCGTCATGATTTTCTGGGGAATCTACCCCTTCTCGCATCTCGAGAAGTTGATCCACCAGCGAATGAAATCATCATGCAAACCCATCCCACAGTTTTAAGTTTAAAGTCTAGCCAAGCGAAAGTCTTGTCACGATGCTCAATATCCGCGAGCACGGCTATTCGAATAGATTGATTCACTCACACTACAGTGGATGTACACTTTACCCGTACTCCACGACAGCCCAACAAATGAGCCTACGCCTCAACATATGAGACGGTCACGGCAAAGCCTTTCGATAACCTTGCTTTGGCAGTACCCGCTCCATGAACTTAAGCCCTCATGCACTCTAGCCGTCCTTTTCTAGCAGTGAGAGGAGTTCTGGCGCACCCGGGGTAAGGGAAACTTTCTCAATCTTTAAGTTTAATTAGTATCGGTTTAATTCCACCATTCACAACAAAGGCCGCAGCCTCATTCTCATCCCGTAACCACATCATAGAGAACCATCTATGCACGGATACTGCCTCCGCTCGGCTATCTAGTCGGCTAGGTCTATACCCATTCGAGAAGTACGGTTGTGCGGCTCGTTTCCGGCTATCTCATGGCTCGGTCCTTAATTGACCAGGGTCGGCACTTGCCTTTTCCGGAATCCACCCAATTCATCTAGCCGCCCGTCTAAAACATTTGTATAGCATTTTCAATTTTCATCGAGCCTAGTTCAACATTCTCATGGCCATGTGGCGCTCATGTCTCCACAGCCGTATTTCAACTACCTCCCGAAGGTAGTTACCCGAGCACAAAGCTTTCTTGCAAAATCATGAGTATGCAGGGATCTAGTGTAAGCGGGGCTAAGCAATTGTACCGAAGTTATCCTCCGGCCATATCACATCAAAGGTTACAAAGAATATATTCTAATGGTGATCAATATCAAAGCAGGGTATATCAAGCATAGGTACTGTTTGTATAAAGCGTGCAATTTATAATCGAAATCAACATCATTTCACAAAGTAGGATCAATATGTTCAAAGAGTGTGATGACTTGCCTTGCTCGCACGCTTGAGGGGTGGTGTCTTGGCGGGGTCGATGTCGGTTTCTTCGGGTGCTACCCGTACGTGCGAAAGGTCGGTTGAATTCAATTAGAATTCAATAAAATACCGAGAGATCGAAAAGAACCATAAAGGCCATGAAAACGACTCCAAATGTTTTGCCTAAAATTCTACTTGAGTCAGGACAAAGGTCGCTTTAGGAAAAATCCGAGTTTTGAAATCGAGTCGATTTCCTAGGGTTTTCGCAAAGACGGCGATCATAATAATTTTGGGAATTTAGGTTTGAAAATATTAGCGGAGGAAATTCGTGCTCGAGGTTTGAGGGTTTGATCACAAAAGAGAAGCCTTTTTAAATGGCGAGAAAGAATAAAACGGAGTCGGATTTAAAAACGACGCGAAACGAAATTCCGCAAAACGTCGATTCCGATTTTTCAAACTTTGCACCGAGAAAACATGCGAGAAAATAATTTATTTTTGCCCAAAATTTTACTCAAGTCATCCCAAAATATTTTCCAAATTTTCCAAAATTTTTCCCAAATTTTTCCTTTTTTCTTTTTTTTTTTTTTTTTCTTTTCATGGCGCATTTGTTCATTTGCCGCCAACTGTTCGACCGGTGACCGGCCGAAACAGAGGCGGCGGCAGCGCGACAAAAGGGCGGCGCAAGGGGCTTACCAGCGACGGCGGGCTCGGGAGGAGCGAGCGAGGGCACGGGGATGCTTTGCGCACGCGCGCGTGGATTGCGGCGGCGGCCCTCGGCGGCGCGCTCGAACGGCGAGAAGAGCGGCGGCGGTGCGGCAAAATCGGGCGGGCGCCGCCCTTTTATAGGCGTGGCAAAGGGGGCTCGGTGCGGGCGCGGGATGGAAGGAGGGGCGGCTCGGCGCGGCGCGGGCGGAGACACGCGGCGGCGCACGGGGAGGGCCGGGTACGGCGGGCGCAACGCGGCGGCGCGCGGCGCGGGCGGGGTCCGGCGTGGCGTGGGGGTCCGGGCGTGGCTCGGCCGCGTGGCGGCGCGCGCGGTGCGCGGGCGCGGGGCTGGTACGGGCGGGCGTGCGCGGGCGGGCGGGGCGGTGCGGGCGCGCGGGGTCCGGCGCCGTCGGGCGCACGGCGCGTGGCGCGCGCGGGGTAGGGGCGGGCGCGCGCGCGCGCGCGGCGCGTGGCGCGCGTGGCGCGGCGCGCGCGGTACGGTCGGGCAACGCAAGGCGGGCGCGCGCGGCCGGGCTACGGCGTCAAGCACCTGTAGCGCAATGAATAGTGCCATTTCCGATTTTCCCGATTTTTCCATTTTAATTTTCCATTTCTATTTTTCTTTCTTCTAAAAATTCCAAAATAAATTCCCCTCATTCAAAAATAATTTTTCACACAATATTTTCAACTTTTCTCCACCTTTATTTTCCCACAATATTTTTCATATTTATTTATTTTAAAAATCTTTTTTTCTTTCAAATTTCAATATCCTCTCCTATATTTTTCCAAAACTTTCCCGGATTTCAAGTACGACTCCGAGAATTTTATTATTTATTTTGTGTCTTAATTTATCTTCTCCCAATCAAAATTTTGTTTTATATTTCCCAAAATGCGTTTTCATAAATCCGCGCTTTTCCCGATTTCCTTTTTAAAAACCACGATGCGGCTTCCGCACCTCCATTTGACAACACCAAATTATCCAAAAACACCGAAAGGGAAATTAATCACGTCAAAATTTATGCAACGAGCGGCAAATAAGAAGCAACAAACCCGAGAAGAAGCAACAAGCGAAGGTTTTTGAAAGTTCCGATTTTACGTTCCGATTTCGGTTCTTCGATTTTCGGGATGTTACACCCGAGTAATGATCCTGGAAACTCAGGAGTTGGCGCCGGCGTTGAGTCAACGACTTGGTCGATGCGAGGCGCCCGAACGGATCTTTGGGGCGGGCTTTGTTGAGGTCGGTATAGTCAACGCACATGCGCCATTGCCCCGTCTTCTTGCGGACCAGGACTGGGTTGGCTAACCAGTCGGGATGAAGGACTTCTTTAATGAAGCCGGCAGCCAAGAGCTTTGCGAGTTCTTCCTTGATAGCGTCTTTTCGATCCCCGCGAATCTACGTAATCGTTGTTTTATCGGTTTGGCGTCATCTTTGACGTGCAAAGAGTGCTCGACGATCACCTCCCTAGGAATTCCAGGCATATCAGATGGTTTCCAAGAAAAAACATCTTTATTATTTTGGAGGAAGGTGACGAACGCGTTTTCCTATTTGGGATCTAGGTCAGCGCCGATTAAGCAGTTTTCGAGGGATCCGACGGATCAAGGAAGATCTTCTTGGTCTTGACGTCGCGGATCCCGATTTGGCTATCTTCTTCGCGGGGACTTCGCCCTCTGCCGAAGTTGATGCAGCCAATCGGACTTCTTGTTGGCCACGTAATCTCTCGCGAGATTGGGCCATGTCGCAGCTCTCTCCTTATCGCAGGTGAAGGCTTGCTTCACATCGCTGCGGAGAGTGATGACGCCATTGGGACTCGGCATCTTCATGCGAGAGGTAGGTGTAGTGCGGGATCGCCATGAACTTGGCAAGCGCAGTCTTCCAATGATGGCGCGGTATGCTTGTTTCGAAGTCGGCCACCTCAAAAGTGACGTTCTCCGTTCGGAAGTTCTCTCGGGCCCGAAGGTGATGGGAGGGAGATGTGCCCGAGTGGTGTAGACGATAGCCAGGATGACTCCGTGGAAGGGGGTTGAGCTTGCCTTTAGTTCGGCCCTCGGGATCTGCATCTCATCCATGGTCTTGGCAAACAGGATGTTGAGGGCGCTGCCCCCTTCGATGAGGACGCACTTAAGCCTGATGTTGCGGACCACGGGATCCAGGACGAGTGGATAGCGCCCCGGGTGAACCACTCGGTCAGGGTGATCCGAGCGGTCAAAAGTGATGGCCACCTCCGACCATCACAGTCTTGGGGACTTCGGGTTGAGCCGCGTTGACCTCTTGGTCGGTTAGCTTCTTTCCTCTTGGATTCATAGGCTAGCGGCCCCGAAGATGTGGTTGAGCTCTCCCCCGGGTCTTGAAAAGGTTCGGCATTTTCAGCCGCGTTGTTTTTCTTGGCGCTGACGGACCAGCCTCATCGGTCGGCTTCTTGTTGAGCTGCGCCGCGTACTGCTCGGTGAACTGTTTGTAGATGAAGCAGTCCTTCGCCGCGTGCTTATGATTGGGATGATGGGTGCACTGGGCATTCATGATGGCGTCGTAGGCGGCGACTCGGGGATGGCGTTGAGTGTTGGAGGTTGCGGCCACTAGGTCCTCGGATCGGCGCTTGCGATCTTTTTGGGCCAGTTGTTGCTATTGCTGTTATCCTTCTTAGGATTCCGGCTTCCTCTGCTGCTTGTCTTCCCTCTGTCGGGCCGGTCTTGACGGGCGGCCTTGATGGCGTCGTTGGATTTGGCGTATGAATTCGCCGTCTCGAACATCTGTTTCACCGTCTTCGGTGGTTTACGCCCGAACTTCCCGATTAGCAGCTCATCACGGACTCCCTTCTGGAAGGCGGCGATGATGATGTCATCGGTGATGTTCGGGATCTTGTTGCGCTTCTCGGAGAAACGGCGGATGTAATCCTTCAGAGGCTCATCCGGCTTCTGGATGACGTTGTATAGATCGAAGTGTGTGCCGGGCCTCTCGAAGGTACCTTGGAAGTTGGCGATGAAATGGTCCCTCAGCTCGCTCCACGAGCCGATTGAGCCTCTTGGCAGGCTCGTGAGCCAGTTTCTGGCAGAGTTGGCGAGGGCCACTGGAAGGTAATTGGCCATAGCTTTAGTGTTGCCACCTGCTGCGCGGATGGCGAGGGTGTAGACGGTAAGCCATGACTCGGGGTCAGTCTTGCCATCGTACCTTTCGATTCCTGTGGGCTTGAAACCACTCGGCCAGTGCACTCGGCGAAGCTTTCGAGTGAAGGCCGGCACTCCGTCGTCGCCGCTATCGGGTGATCCCCTCCGATCTTCCCGAGTGCGTCGGTCCCGCTCCTGGTAGCGGCGATCGAGGACTTCCCGCAGATCACTCGGCGGGGTCTTTGGTTGGCTGGTTGGATAGCTGGAGCTGTTGTTGCGGCGGACGTGATGGTGGACGGGTGGACGTCCGTGTCGTTTGTCGCGGGAGTCGGCCGTTTGCTCCTGGTACTTTTGTGTGGACTCGTGGGGTGGGCCTCTTGGCCTTGTTGTCGACCGATCTGGCTCGGGCCTCTTATAGTCTCCTGACCTTAGAGGCGGAAGCCGGCTCTTGTCTGGCGTTTTGGCCACAGATTCAGTCGGCCTTCGTGCCGAGGTGGTGGGGTGGCCGTTAGTTGTGGCAGCGACGATGGTCTTTATCTTGTCGAGTATCGGAGTCACATTGGCGGGTGCCGTCTCCATGACGGTGTCCAAGAGTGTGAGCGCGGCAACAGCGTTCTGCTGTGGCGTTTGGAAGATGTTGGTGTTGCGAACCCGCGTTTGGAGGATGGCCTCCTGGGCAGATCGTCCGGCTGCACGTAGATCTTGCTTCCTCTTGTCGCCTCGTCCTTGCGTTGCTTCTCCTCTTCGGCCGTCTTGCGCTCGTGCTCAATCTTGGCTCGCTCTTCTTCAGCAAGCCTCCTGGCCATGGCTGAGTCGGACTCGTCCGGCTCGGACATGAGGACATCAAAGCACTTCGGCTTATAGTCCATGCGGCAATCGGAGTTGTCGGCTTCGTCAGAAGGGATGCCATAGAGGTTGTCGAAGCCGGCGGAGCTGAGGTATCCATTGAGCTCCGAAGATGAGCGGAGCCGAATGATGGGAGGATGACGGCGACCTCCCTTGATCCTAGGTAGCCGGGTGCGGATCGTTCCGGTCCAGTCGAGCTTGGGGGTGTGGGCTCCTCCGAGTGGGTCGCCGCCGACTCGGGAGAGAAGTTTCTTGTAGATCTCGGCGGTGTTTGGTAACCCAAACGGCACCGAGAGGTCTTCGTCCGAATAGATTGCCTCCGTCGGGGAGGTGAGAAGATTGGCGCAGATTTTGGCGGGTATTCGGTAATCCGAATGGTGCCGAGTGAAGTCCGTCGTCGGAGAAAGTAGATTGCATCTTGGTCTTCAAGACGTCGTTGTAGATCCTGGCGCTGTTCGGAAGTCCGAACGGCGTCGAGTGGATTTCTCCTTCCGACTGGTCCGAATCCGAGTCGAAGGAGGAATCGTCGGTGAAGTAGGCGGCGAAGTTGCCGAATCTTGAAGGAGATCCCATCACGCTTGTCGGCGAGATTGTTGAAGAAGTCTCGACGCGCGGTCCCCTACCTTGCGCGCCAACTGTCGAAACTTGGTTTCGGCAATATAATTTCTGGGGTCGCAGTCGAGATCGCCAAGCACAATGGGTTAGAAGAAGAAGAGGATTTAGACAGGTTCAGGCCCTCTCGTGAGGTAATACCCTACTCCTGTTTCGGTGGATTCGATCCGCCGAGTGTCTTTATTGATCTCGTGATCTAAGGCTCAAAGCTTAAAGCTGATCTAGCATAGGATTCTTTGATATCCCTCAAGGGACGCCCCTTACCCCCTTATATAGTTTTGGGAGGAGGGCTTACAGATCGGAAACCCTATCTTACTCTAAGTTGGTTTCCTCAATCTTACCAAACCGTGACTATAGGCCGATTGCCTTATCTCTATCGACAATCGTAACACCCAAGTCATGTTCGGTTTACAGAAATGGCAGGCGCAATCTATCCCTACCTCCAGTCAGATAAGCTTGCCATGTAGATACCCTATTGCCATAATCTCCACAATCGGCTAACGTCAGTATCGGCTGGGATCGCGTCATCGGTTGATTGGCCGATCGGCTATATTGGTTATTGACCTATTGGCTGATATGCTTTACTTCTGGTTGCTTTGATTATCTCGTCAGTGGCAGGATCAAACTGACTGGCACGTCCACGCTTCATCGATTCTTGGACCTACACTGGAGCTAAGCAGATCTCCCAGTTCGACGTGTTGATTTTTCTCGTCAACAGGAGCGAAACTCAAGAGTTTTCGATTCTTCTCTCTCACATGTCCCTGCAGTCTTCGAATTGATCAAGCTGGAAGGTCGGTTGTGGTCAAGCACCGGCGTTGCTCTTCTATGGGTCTTGTTGGGAGGTTAGTAGTACTCTTTTGATCATTTTCCAATTTCGGAGTCTTTAGTCCCTTTAGATTTCTTTTTTCTCCCCCTAGCCGTAGCCGTTTCCTTGTGGTTTCCCTTGGCAGCGGCCTCCAACCGTTGTGTTGTGTAACTGAATTTCTGCTTTCTTCTAATATATATTGACATACAATTTTTTGCGTGTTCGTGAAAAAAAGATATGAAGGATGAAGAGCAGCAGGACAGTAGTTATATACCTGCCTGTTCTTTTTGCCTAAAAAATAATATACCCTCAGATTTCATAAATGTTGACATTTTGGAACTCCAAAACATATCTCTAACTATAATTTTGTATTATAATATATTAAAAAATAAGTAAACATTTGATTTTATTAAAGTATTTTTTAGACTAATCTGTTCTGATGTGTTCAAACATAATATACTAAAAGTTATGGGTAGTCAAAGTTTTTTTTATCTCAATCTTATCTAAAACATAAAATTATTTTATAGAACCAGAGGAAACAAGGTAGGGGAACCCACCAGCCTCAACTGTATTGTTAACCCTCTATAGGGCCTGCTTGGAAATTGGTTTTCAGCCTATTTCAGTCCGTAAACCTTCAATAAGGCATCTCAGGCTTGGGTCACCTTGCCATTGAGCTGTCATCGAAAATCACTCTAGATTCAGGCAGGGCTGAAATATAAGCGGTGTGGATTTAAGCAGTGTCTGGTTTAGAATTCGAAAGTTGGTTTTCAGACCAGACTTATTGAAGAGTTTAAGATTACAAATAGGTTTCTTCCCTTCTATATTTTACCGAGGAGCTTATGTCCATTTGACCAAGGAAAACTTTCACAATACATTACAAGTTCCCTTGGAAAATTCCAGCCTTGAGAGGCTCTTAATCCAGCCCAAATGATCAGGCGCCCTCCCACTTACTCAAGAGAAAATTCCTTACGTGCACACAATTATTTAAAAAAATTTAACCTCATCCCTCATATACCCTAGAACTTTTTTCATCTCCTCTATGCCTATTCCATGAGTTGACTGTTAGCAGAGATGGCAATGAATAAATATCTATCGGGTATGGACTCCCCAGACCTATACCCACGATGACAACATGAGATCCTTGGGTATACTCATACCCGGCTGCGAGTGAGAAAAATTTCTCATACCCATACCCAGTCGGGTAAATCATACCCATCGGATCACCCATACCCACCAAAATTCTTTCGTAGACACATAAATAGTCAACAATTCAACAACCAACACTCCCAAAAACATAAAAAAAATTACACAAATAATAGCATAATGATTTCTACTGCAACCACCACTCCACCGGTCACATAGCACCATAATAGTTCATGTTCCATACACATAACACATTAGCTAATAGATAGTACTTCGCTAGCAGTAGTAGGCACTAGCACTTAATACATCATATTTTGCAAGTTCCATCAGACCGACAATATATCAAAGTCATTCGGTCATTACATAGCCAAAAGGGGTACATAAATCAATCTCCAAGTTCATAGCAAACAACATATGAACTTGGGCTCTGTTCTTGGGCTCCGATGCAGCAGCATCGATGATGCGTTTCTTCGCCTTTGATGTAGGAGGGACAATGTCTATAGCTTCCTGAGTCGAAACTGGAGGAGATTCAGTGGGAGTGCCCTCCAGTTCTCGATCTTGCAGCTTCAAAGTGTGGACGGCGATGACGAGCTTAGGATCCGGTGGCTTCAATAGCTCGTTAGTGTCCTTCTTGTTGTCCCTTTGAAATGGGACGGTTGATACTGGTCAATGACAGTGAGGAGTGTTGTGGATCGGAGCTGCAAAGTCCAAAGCATATGAAACTATGAAAGCAAAGGTCAAGAAGCAAGATTATCACCGTCCGTTGACGCTACCGTGCTCGGTCTCGGTCACCACCATGGCGTCGGTCTGCTGTCAGATGTGTCGTGCGTGGCGTGGGGCGGCGTCGAGCTTGGGGGGCGACGAGCCAGTGGCCGAGTGGGCGACGGCTTGCGGCGTCCGGGTTAAGTACCTAGGGTTTTCACTAATAGGCTGATGGTGGGCTGTGTGGTTTGGTGGGCTTCTTTGAGTTTAGGTCGGTTTTTTTACCCATGGGTTAGCGGGTATGAAGACTGCTAAAATATACCCATACCCACGTACCCAATAGGTAAAAGATTTTCCCCGTTTAAGTACCCATGGGTAATAATTTTTCCCCATATTAGTACCCTAATAGGGTAACTACTCATCGGATTTCGGGTCGTGGGTACCCATTGCCATCTTTAACTGTTAGTCAGGCCTGGTCCTGACTTTTCAAAGGCCTGGTGCAAAACTAAACATAGGATCCATCTAAATAAACACTTAAATTACATCTAAAAAATTTGTATAAAAACTTCATACATGTTAGCTCTTCAAAAATTATTTAGGCATACGATTTCATTGATGATTGCAGCAATGTCAATTTCATCCAATTATTCTTTTTCAATGCATAAAAATGTTAAACTGTTATAATCTTTTCTGGGACATTGTAGAACTCAAATGGTTCTTCAATATTTCCAACTCTGAAAAACTTATTTTAGCAAATGTGATAGTCATATGCACTATAAATTCTTATAGTTGCATTGTTAATGGTCTAACTCATAAATTTGCAGTAAAAAACTCGTATAAATTACAATACAAAACTATAAATCCAAGTATAAGATCTTACTAGCTATTCTATGGCCATAGAAAAAAATAATACTACTACTCATATATTTGGGGTTGGGCCTCTGGCCTCAAGGGCCCAGTGCGATGGCCTAGCTCGCACCCCCCAGGGCCCGGTCTGCTATTAGTTCACCATTAGATTTTTCTAAAAACAATCTATATTATTCTTATCTCTTCCTTAAGAGCTACTCAACATAAAAAATGTTTCATTTATAAAAATGCAAACGGGACATTATTATTGATCATAAATTTGAAAACTAATATTTGAATTTTTTTAATAAGTTTCAAATCAGATTTTATGAAATTTATTCAATTTCCTATTTTTGGTTTTTCAATTTCCTAGTGAACCTTTGTATGGATTTCATCAACTTTTTAAAAAATGTTTGAAATTTTAAATTTTGTTTTTAAAGTCCTATGTCAAATAATAATTCTGTTCCTTTTGATTTTATTATAGATTAAGCTTTGTTTCACATTGAGATTTATATTTTTAAAATATGTAGTATAAAATACAAGAGAAGGGTAATATAGTTATTTTTGAAAAATCTAACGGTCCACTCACAGTCAAATTCAGAGGCATCTAGAAAATGAGGCAAAATTAAAAGGAATAAATGAAAACTTATGGGTACATATGTAATTTTGTCCACCACCTCTTTGATGTCTTTTCTCTCAGGATGCGCCTACCCTCCTGCCTCTCTTCTCTCCCATGTATTTTTAATAATAAAATTCATTCCGACGTTTGCTTCAAAAAAATCTACATCCAATTATTACAGCAGTTATAGATTAAAAGAATGTGGATTACAAAATCATAATTTGATTAAAAACAAGAAAACTACATAGAACAGTAGCCTAAAAACATACTTCTAGGAATTACATAACCGTTGTTTCTTTAGCATATGTAGTCCTTATATTACTCAAACCAGGAAATAGAATATCCAAAAATTAGCGGCCAATCATTGAGCTGATCGAATTTCGCTCACATCACTACTGACAACTAACGTCGAACAAAAGTGGAATATAATATCGGAGAATAGATTTTGATAAAAAAATATCAAAGAACACATGAGAGTTATAAATCAGTCATTCACCCAGATCTTGCCGTCGCCATAGCCATTGAAACCACCAAGCCGACAAAGATTCACAACAATGACCACTACGACACAAAGAAGGTTCTCCAAAGCAATGCCTTCATGGTCATTGCTCGTCCAAGATCGGAGCAAAGGTTTTTACCTAGAGACCTGTGTGAAAGGATGGATGTTGTGATGATGCCTCCAAGAAGGAAAACGGCATCCAAGGGTGTCGCCGTTGTTGAAGCCGAATAAAATCTTGCAAGGCCCTCACTATTCTAGAACCGACAAGGCTTGCGCCATTGCACAACCAGCTCCTCAGACACAACCAACCTGCTTGTTGGATAGGAACATCATCATGGGAAAATCACAAAGCCGAAGCCGAAGTGGCACCACACCACAGACAACCCAACCCCACGAAGCTCCCCATGGCTTAGTTTGAAGGCTGGAGAGGAGAAATGACGGAGCCGAGAGACCTGCAAAGAGGTCAGTGTTGTTGTCTACCATTGCGTGACCAGATCCAGGCATAGAAGCCCCAGATCCAACGACTCTTGCCGTTAGCGTCTTCACCATCACATTAGGAGAAAGGGGTAAGAGAGGAAGCCCACCATCCTTAACGCTGCATGGTTCCAGGAGCTAGATGTGGGCATTCAGGCAGACCAAGAAATCTGGTCCAAGTCTTCCGTCTTCACTACAATTTGCATCATCAAAACTCAAGACTGATCGGTCGTAGACAAAATTGAAGACCGAGCTATCTAGCCTCAGCCGCAGAAATCATCTATTTCAGAGATGCAAACAGAAATTCACAAAAATTGCAAAATCATGGGGACCCGATCAACATCTCGGTGCAGCGACCTCCTTCAACTGTCGCCAGCAGCCAGTGCACCTCCTCCGGCATCTCGATGTAGTGCGGCTGGCGACGTGGAGGAGCCGAGGTCCAAAGAAACAAGCATGCCGGTGTCCCGTGCAGAGCAGGAGGCACAATGCATGGGGGAGGAGGAGGCGACAGGGCGATAGCGCATGGAGGAAGAGGCGGCGGCGGCGCGACCGTGCAAGGAGAAGGAGGAGAAGGTGACGTGCGGTGCGAGAAGGAGTGGGGACATGCGGCTGTGAGGTTTCTAGGGTTCGCTGAATTAGAATCGCTATTTTGCTATTGGGCCAATTTAGGTACATTGGTAGGCAATTCAATTAACCGAGAATGATTACTAAATTGACCGATCGAATAAAACTTGATTAGTTAGTAAGCAAGACCGAATTTCTCGGTCTTGTTCTCTATTCGGTCCCTGGCCTGGTCTTTTCGGTCCCGGTCTCTTCTTGCTCACCCCTACCGACAGCTAGCTAGCTCAAGCGGTGGAGAGGAGGAAGGGAACTGCTAGCGCTGTGACCTGGTCACCGCCCGAGTCGCTCCGTGAGCGACATCGGGGACGCTCCGTGTGATCTAGATCAAATATACGGTGAACATGCATACGATGGCGTATTCTACGTAATCACAAATAAGAAAGTGTCCAACAGACAGCAAAACTTGAGACAGCGAACACATATATTTTTTTCTTCTTAGAGAATGAGTATAGATATGATCGATCGATCTAGATCAAGTATGCAGCTGCAAAACGTCTTTAAGACTTCAATTTGATCAATATATATAGGTGTCGGAGATCACGTATCGAGAGATCACGGCATTTCGTGCGGTTGTGAATTGTGATCGATCGATGGCGATCACACGCTGTGCGAAATTATCTTCTCTCTTTACACGCCAAAATTAATACTAGTAAGTACAGCACATGCATAAAATATTCCTTAATTAATTTACATTAATAACATGCATAAAATATTCCTTAATTAATTTACATTAATAACATACACGTGCTAACGCTATAATGATATAATTGATCATTATTTTTTAAATATAAACATGTATGTAAGAAAAAAATAAACAAATCTTAAAAAATTGCATGCAAGCAAGCTAGAAAAAGAAGAAAATCTTAAAAATATCTCAATTAAACCCATACATGTATTCACATACAAATAAAAAATAATATAAAAATGAACTCTAATTTTTGTCTGTTGGATTATGAATGAATAAAACAAGTGAGTTAGATCTAAACCGTTGCTAAAATACATTATAAGTGATACTAAAATGTATTATAAGTGATAGAGATGCATTATAAATGATAGAGATAAATAGATTACTCAATGGTTATGTAGCGTTTTAAGGTGTCTACGGCTATCAATAAAAAAACAGCAGCGACGACTGACGGGCGGCCGTCTAACCTGCCCGAAAGGTGGCTCTGCCGTTGTGATCGTGATATATGCATTCAACAGTTGGTTGTAGGCATCGCGTGCAATGCTTTGTTGCTGAGAGGCTTCAAAATTAATGCTGCCTAGCGAAAATTCAAATCCGGAATAAAGTTTAATCCAATCTGAAGCCCTCTAAGAAAAAGTCAACTGAATTTAAAGAGTTTTGAACATATGTGAAATTTTGAGCCGGTTAAAAATTGAGTGTCCGAGATAGATAGCGAAATATACCGCCAAGAAAATGATCCATCGCTGCTACATTAGGCGCATGGACCTTGGACAGTAAGTCATATAAGCCTCTCTACCCATCATAATATATGGATTAATTCAGCACTTAAATTGTACTACTATTTATCTAGGGTGTCACCCTCAAATTGTACCAATCATTGGTCCATTTCTCCTTTAAGTTTTCTTTATTTTTTGAAGACTTGTAAGCTGTGTGATAGCTGGTAATAAATCTTGTTTTCTTGGCAAAGTGGACATTATGCATCTAGAAGTGGCATCTGTCTGAGATGATACCTTCACAAATCCATTTTTTTTCTTGCGCTGATTTTTTTTATTTCGTTTGTGCATAGCCATCAAATTACATAATATCAAATTACATAACTTTAAATAAAGGAAACGTGTTCTGATACAAGTGGTCCAGTATAAAAACATAAAAAATATATGTTTTCAAGAAAAGGTGAACACGTATAGGTATGCATGTCACGATGCAGACATTCTTTTTCCAAGGTAGAGATCGATGGTTCATCTGGATCGTACTTGCTTACTTGAGAGGCGTACATTCGTATTGGCCATATATATATATATATATATATATATATATATATATATATATATATATATATATATATATATATATATATATATATATATATGCCATATATATATATATATATATATATATCATCCGTCTCAAAATAAATTTATTTTTACATATCAATACAAAATAAAAAACTAAAATAACCCTACTTTATAAAATCCCAAAATCCCAAAGTAATTATTTTCTCGCTTCATCGACTCTCAATATATTTACTGACAAACTTTGATAATTACTTAAATATAAATATTTAGTACAGACAAAAGGAGAAAATAAACTTATTTTAGAATGATGGAGCAGTAGCGTAGATTAAGGTAAATAGTTGTTAATTTTAGTAAACTGAAAAACAATACATATTGGGATTCTATATAGGTTCGGGGATCTTCCGGATCAGTGGTAAGTTTGTTCGAGAATTTTTAGCTCCTCGAATACAGCCAAACTTTTTAACAAGTTTCTAAGAATCAGAAGTCACAAAATCCATAAAATGAATTAAAAGCTAGAAGCTAAAAAAATTCACATTTTCTAAATTCTTATATGCGAACTACAGAACGGTTGTTGCTCGAAATCTCCGGCTCTCCAAAGTAAGATCATAGTGATAATCTGCTTGGCTATTACAAAGCATAAAAGAAAAAATAATGGGCACTCCATAATGTGTGTAGCTATAAAAATGTGTACAATGTAATGCAATGACAAAATGACTCAAGTTATCTTCTTCTACCTTCAACCCCTCCTTACAATAAATATAAAACTAAAAATTGATAAAGGGACTAAATGGGAGCTCCACTGGAGCTCCACTGCTTTGGCGGGGGTAGGAGGCCTAAAACCCCTAGCCCCATCGCTAGATCCACCCCTGATGTAACGTGTAGTTTAGCGAAGGGAGTAACTGACAGAGAAATTCCAACCTCCATGCATCTGATTAACCACTATGAGAAACAGCGACTTTGCCGAGTGTAATACTCCGCAAAGAGAACACGACAAATCTTTTATCGGCAAAGGTGACTTTGTCAAGTGCTTTCCGTCAGACACTCGGCAAAGACTTTGCCGAGTACACAGAAGGCACTCAGCAAAGAAAAGACACTCGGAAAAGTCTATAATACGATTTTTTAAAAAAATAAAACAAAAAAATTTGGATGCAATCCAAGCAAACGACCAGGTCCAAGCCCAACACTGCCGGCACAAGCCAACCACACGGAAATTTGTCTAAAAAATTGCCCCTCCACGGGAGTCAAACCCGCGACCTCTCATGTCACTGCTGGGAAAACTCACATTAGTCCCGGTTTGTAACCCCTTTAGTCTCGGGTTTTAAACCGGAAAATTGAAAGCGGGACTAAAGATTGCATCTTTAGTCCAGGGTGAAATACCGAGGACTAAAGATATTTTTAGTCCCGGTTGGTAACACCAACCGGGACTAAGGATGGTGACGCCACGTGGTTGGCTCCGCTATCTTTAGTCGGGACTAAAAGTTTTTTTTCTTTTTTTTTAAATTTTGCTCCTGTTGCTTGTTTATATATTATCCTCCTGACATCCCCAAATGTTTTTTTTGTTGTTTTTGTTGTTTTTTGCTACCGAAATCAAATTCACATATCAAATTAACATCCTCAAATCTCCTCTACATCACAAATTCACATCACAAATCGAGTAATGAACATCACAAAACTCACATCACAAATCGAGTATAGAACATCACAAAATTCTAAAAAAAAATTCACAGCGCCAGATCCGGAGGGGACGCCGCGGCCGTCGCCCGCCGCTCCTCGAGAGGACGAGGAAGAGGAGGAGGAAAGGGAGGAGGCACCGCCGCCACCTCCGAGCCGCCGAGCTGCCGCCATCTCTGAGCCGTCGTGCCGCAGCCACCTCCGAGCCGCTGGGCCGCCGCCATCTTCGAGTTGTTACCACCTTCCCTCCCACCGGATCTTGTGGAGGGAGGGCACGTCCACCACCTCCAAGCCGCCGCCATCTCCTCCCGCCGTCACCGGAGTGAGAGAGAGCAGAGGGAGAGACAGCTAAGTGTTGGAACGGTGGACAAGACGATGTTAGTGATATGCCCTAGAGGCAACATGGATATGTTGGATATCATAGTCAATGTTTATGTATAAATGAATAAAGTGTTATTCAGTTCCATGAAATAGACATCTTGTATTGATCAATAAGTACGTGACTTATTTATGAGACTCTTTATGCATGAATCTATTTCTAAATGATCCCTGATCATATGTCATATTATTGGAACAAATATGACTTTAAGATCGGCATGTTTATTGATTGATGATCATGTCTCATAGATCATGGGTATGGAGATACCAAATCAATAAACATGGACACATGTGTTAGAGAACACATTGTTGGATAGACCCACCATGAGACATTACAGGAATTAATGTGCCATTAGTTGGTCTCAAGTAGTGTTGGTGCAAAGTCCTTAGACCTGAGATCATCATGGATTCCAACATGTGTAGTAGCCTACTTTAGGACTACCAAACGCTATTCCGTAACTGGGTAGTTATAAAAGTAGTCTTCGGGTTTGCTATGAAACATGGAGTGGGATGTGAGTAATCAAGATGGAATTTGCCCCTCTATTGGAGAGATATCTCTGGGCCCCTCGAGGTAATGGATTATGAAAATGCATGGCCATACTAAGTTGATTGAGGAATCAATCAACAGACAGATAATCCAATACGGTTCGAGTGAATGGTTAAGCTATTGAAGGGATGACACACATCTTGCCTATAGCTTAATTGGTATCGTGAGGCAAAGGGATTTGTGTACACATTACAGGTTCAGAGCCGATATTATATTCTTGTATACTATGGTGTCAATATGTGCTGCTAGGCGTCGTTGTTGACAGATCGGCTGAGTTGGACTCGAGCCGACGGTCGGCTAAGTTAGACTATAGCCGAAACCAAGTATACCTGAACCTACAGGGTCGCACGCTTAAGGGGATAAGAACAGGCATTCGAGTTGGACTCGGATACGGCTCGATCGGATAGAGTCCTACGGGCTTACTAAGTCTGACCGGCCAACTCTATGAGATTCGGATGGGATCCGATTCAAAATAGAGTCCCGATGGGCCTCTAGGCCCAATCGGCAACTCTATATAAAGGGGTGAGGGGTGGAGAGCTGATGCATGCTTTTTGAACCAAATCAATTTGATCACGTGTGTCTTCAGAAGTCGGCGAGATCAATCTCCACGGAAACTCTCCCCTCTTTCGAGCCAAACCCTAGCCTTGCATCGTGTGCTAGCACACGGGTGTTTGACATTCTGTCCCCGGACGTGTGGATATCGGTAGAGGCGCTGCTACGTTGCGGCGCTGTTGATCGGCTACGAATCAGCTGCAATCGGAGCGAGGCGACTGTGGCAAATCGGCTACTCGGTGAATCGGGCTGATTGGTGAATCGGCTGTCCCGGGAATAAGTGTCGGCTTCTTTGGAATCGGGCACTGCTTGTTCGGAGCGAGATAGTCCTCATTGGCTAGTCCGTGCACTCTACTCCAATCGGTAACGATCTATCGGCCCTTACTTGCAAGTGTTCCTGGTTTGCGCGGTAAAAAAGTTTTTGTTTTCGGCTAGCATAGCCTCCACGTAACCCTTGAGACGATGCGTGCCAGGATATATAATCTAATCATAACATTTAAAATAGTTTAAAAATGTTATTAAATTATAACAATCATATATAATTAACATATGCCCAATTTAAAATTGTTTTAAATTGTAATAGTCATATATAATTAACATATTCCTTTTGAAGCTCGAGTTTAAATTGCAATCCTAGACATTGCACCTCTCTATGTGCTCCTCAAGATATTTTTCTTTTTTTGCCCCTCACTATTTTTCCTTTTAATGTGCTGTTGATCTTCTTTTTTGAAAAATTTAACATTTTATTTTTGTTTTTTAATATTTTTTCTTGACTTAGGAGCACATGAGAGGTAACCACAAAAAATTTGAGCCTAAACAAGTGAAAGACGTGGCCGGTGGAAAATTCGAAGATATGTTCGAATCGACAAAAAGCTTTCGGGCTCAAAAAGGCAATCTTCTAAGCAGTTTTTGGGACAAATAAAATCACCGAACTCGGTAAATCTAGGGACAAACGCATCCGAAATTTTTTTCTGATCGATTTTCATATATGGAACGTCTCAATCAGAGTCCGTATGCGACCGTTATAGTCGTTTTAAAAACCGACTCCGAATTAGAGGACAAAACGAGAATAATGCACGTAAAAACTTGTTACACGCGCACAAACTAGACACGACGGCTATGGTTTGATGGATACAAAGGGAGAAAACTGTTGACGCCAAATCCATACCGCCACTGTGGTGCCAAAAGATGTGCTGACGTTGAAACACACACTGGCCTAGGAGATCTGCTTAGCTCCAATGCAGGTCCTAAAATTGATGAAGCGCGGTGTGCCAGTCAGTTTGATCCTGCCACTGACAAGATGTATAAAGTAGCAAAAGCATATCAGTCAATAGGCCAATAACGAACACAGTCGATCGGCTGATAAGCTGATAGCGCGCTTCCAGCCGATGGCCAATGCAATTAGGGTTCCAATCCATCGGCGATATGCTGAGCAAACATCTATATAAAGACAATCGGCCGATGATAACACAATGATATAGTAACATAAACCAATCGTAAAATAAACATTCATCTGAATATCAAAGCACACATCGGCTGGAGGTCCGATGGAATGAAATCCCACAGATAAGCAATGATCGGTGAATACTCTGTTGTCATCGGCTAACAACCAACTCATATACAATCCTTGCAAGCCGATGCAACGCCCATGATAACTCATCAGCTGAAACCCCGATAAAACAATGATTGATGCCTCCTGACTTGAATAAATCTAACTTACAACCACAACCTCATAGGTCGGACCTAACTGATGCAGCATAAGGTTGATGATTGCTTGATAGATTTAAACCAGCCGATATGATACCGATCAAAATGGTCATGTGTTAAATTTAACCAAGACAACAAAACTATCAAAGAGAAATTTAACACATCAGATAAGACCCGCTAACCCTCCGATGAAACATTAGCATAAACCTATCATCTTAACAAGACTTACATTATCAATAACAATCTAGTAGGTCGGACCTAACCGATGCAGCACGAGATTATATATGATAATCTAATACTCAATGAGTCAATAGATCTGTCTAATGTGATGGATATGACAAACCTATCTAAAGCAATATTATGTTTGAAGAAACATCGGCTTTGATCAGAATATCGAACCTAACCGAGAAAGTCCTAACTAAGCTGATGTGGCTATAAACAGTAATGGAACTAAAGATAGAAATGATATACCAGATAGGCAACACTTGTGTCGGCCAGATTAGAATATCGGGCTCAACCGAGAAAGTCCTAGCCATACCAGTGGAAGCGAAGATGACGGAACTTACTTCTTGCCAGAGGTCGAACTCAATCGATGCAGCCCATGCTCAAAAACAAGAACTCGTCGAAATAAAACCTAGAAGCCTAGGGTGGCGATGCGCTGTGTATTGATTTGTGGAGATTGATTACATGAACCTCGGGCTTACATATTTATACCCGTAGGCTAACAGAGATCCTAACAGATTACAATCCAAACTTTCCTAAAGATAAAAGGAAACAAATCGAGTCCTTATTGAACACTAACACACTTTCCTAAAGATATAATAGAAAGCTAACAAACTCTTCCTAATTAATAGATACAAGCCGTATCCTTCCTGAACTCGGTTTCTTCTGGATAAGACCTTCCCGAACTGAATTTAACAAGAATCCGACTGCCGAAGATGTTGATAATAAAAAAACCCCATCGGCTGTTGCAGAACTCTAAGCCGATACTACCTTTGAGCCGATATGAATATTTAGCCGATGGTGTTGATAAAAGAACACCTCTATCGGCTGATGCAGAACTCTAAGCCGATACCAGCTTTGAGCCGATATGAACTTTGGGCCGATAGGGACTCCGAGGCTTACCAAATTCTGACGTTAACAGAAACACATGAACTGGACTCTAACATGATCTAACCAGTAACAAGACTTCGACTAGGACACAAACTCAACACGACAAACTCTGAAACTGAAATGTGGAAAGGCTATGGCATGGAAGGTTCTAGTGACACACCGATCCAGCTTCAGATAGAAAGATCCAACCTGTAATCTTAGCATCACAACTCCTCGCCAAGACACAGACCAGGTTGATCACCCAGTTGACCTCGCCAAAAAGGCTAATCCCTGCCTATGCAAAGAAGACAAGCAAGAGTGATTGGACCTTACATGTCCAGCGAAGGAATGTTGTGTGTATGCAAAGAAGTGATGTTCTTATCAATATTGTAGATCCCTTCGATTTGTATATTATCACTAAAAGAATTTCACAAAAAATTTTGTACATTGACAATCACTAGTTAATAACACTATGGTAATTTTGTAAAGATTCCTTCTATCTTTAATCACCCACCCCCACACAACATCATCCCTTTTCAATTACAGATCCTCTCAAATTAATTTTAGGCCATTTGAATCATGCAACAAATTAATTTCATCCCTTTACAACAAACCATATTTTGAACTAGCGCAGTTAAAAAAAGCACAATCTTTCACTTTAGTCCTGGTTTGTAACACCAACCGGGACATGATCTTTAGTCCTGGTTGGTGTTACAAATCGGGACTAAAGATAGCCGCCGGCCTGACAGATTCTGACAAGAATCTAACCGGACTAAAGATGATCTTTAGTCTGGCTGTAACACCAATCGGGACTAAAGATATTAGAGAACCGTTGCCTTTTTAACCGGGACTAAAAACGTTTTCTATTCTCGGTTTCTATTGGAATCGGAACTATTATGAATTTTGATCGGTGGACCAAAGATCATCTCTCCAAGAGTGTATGTGCGCCCCTCCATCTTGCTCCCCTAGCCAACCTGCTCCGCAAGTGGCTGTGAGAAAGAAGGGTTATGTTTTTACTTATCATGAGCAGGGCGAATCCATCCTTTGCCGAGTGCCGCATCTAGGGCACACGACAAAGTATTTTTTATTTTTCAGTTTTACCGTTAAGAAATTTAAAATATATTTTTATAAATTTTGCGGTGTGTTTTTTTGCCGAGTGCTACGCTCGACAAAAACTTTATATTTTATGCAAGTAATAATTTAAAAATTATCAAACCGATCCAAAAATTACCAAAATTTGACATAAATCAATCTATGCTAACTATTGCCTGTAGAAAAAGTTTTGAAGTCAAACCCCAATTCGGCTATCACTTTGCCTCTAAATCCTACCGATCTTTATTAACACTTCTAATCTTTTTCGGAGAAGTTTCAGTTTGTGAGCGTCGTACGTGAAAAAATATTCAAAACCTTCTTAATTTTTTACCACAGCCTCAGCGTATGATATCATGACATCGTGACAAATTTCATGATTTTCAGACTTTGTTTACTATTTTTTCAATTTTTAAAACCATTCGATCCATGTTTGTGTGATCATGTTTCCTTAAAAAATGTTCAAAATTTCTTTTCATTTCCGGATAAGGCCTCAAACTGGACTAAATAACATGAATATCAATTTTTCACTTATTTTATTTCATTATTTGAATCGATTCTTGTTCAAATTTGACACTTGACTAAAAATTTATATAAATACAAGAAACCAATAAAATATAGCAAAACAGATCGATAAAATACAAAATTTTAAAATTAAGAAAGTTTGGATGATAGAGAAGAAAAAAATTCAAAAGTTTATTGAGTGTTGAGAAAAACACTCGGAAAAATAGCCTATTTGCTACTCGGCAAACATGCCATTTTACCAAGAGAAAAAAACACTTGACAAATTTAGGTTGTCGGCAAACAACCCAATTTGCCGAGTGTAGGCACTCGACAAATATGATATTTTATCAAATGTTTTTTTATCGAGTGCCAGCTTAAAAAAAGATTTGTCAAGTGTTCAATAAAATACACTCGATAAATACTCGAGCATGTTTTCCGTAGCGAACAACTGACAAAGTGACAATCAACGTATGTTATTGCATTCAGTCTTGTCATGCACTACAAGCTAGTCTCAAGAAGTGTACATGGGGATAAATGAGGAGAACGCGACATCCCCCTAACATGATGGAATGTATGAGAATAATTTCGTCTCTGGGACAATGTACAAATAACTATATATATGTAAGTAAACGTCCGCACTTAATTACATGCGTCCAATCGCAAACATCCAAAGTAGGATAACATGTCTGTGTCTGACAAATGCAAACCCTTAGTAAAGACGACTACTGCTATCTCGACCCGTTTCTGAAGAAATGAAATATCAAACGACTAAAAATAAAAAACATTTTTTAAGAATCAACAAAAACATTTCTCGTTTTTAAAATAAAAAATCTCATTTAAATAGTTTCGTCGGATTCTGAAAAGAACGTTTTTTCAAAAATCACCTACAAATCACTAAAACCCCGTTTCTTTTCGTTTCTTTCGTTTTTCGAAAATCTGAAATCATACCAAACGAGTCCTATAACTTACAGTTGAAATAAAACGAAATCCTCTCAGAAAAAAAAATTGAAATGGACTGAAACGATGCAGGGGCATGCATGGTAGCAGTGTTTTGACGACATTTGGCCACAAACCGAAGATATATAGCATGGCGGTGATCAAATCCTACCAAGTTTGTGTGTAGCTTTTCGAGAGGTTGAAAAATATAAAAGTCAATCAGAAACTAACTTAGGTTGTGTTTGTTTGAGTTTCGCTTTTAGCTTTTCTAGAAAGTTTGAAAAGCTAGCTTACGATCTTTTACTATTAATTTTTATAATAAATTTTTATCTTCTTAGCACACCAAAAACTAGGAAAAGCTTATTTCAATCAGTTTTTTATTTATTTTCTTAAAAATTAGTTTTTCGGCTTTTCGAAAACCAACTAAAAAATTCTAAAACAGAAGTGAAAAGCTACCTAAAACGAAACAAACAGGACCTTTAGACTATATTATATCGTAGGAAAGAAAGGTTGGCTAACTCTTACATGCTTAAACGACAGTTAAATTGGAGCACTAGTCTATCTACATTTTGAACAGAAATTATCTTAACACTGTTATATGCCCACCTGGTTACCTAACAACACGTTCCAGTTTCTTGTTGCTCAGGTAGCAGGATGAGTTCTTGTGTGTGTGTATTCCTTTGGCAAGAATAGGTAGGTAGATTTAATTTGAGTCAAATTTTGTTCTTCCTTTCTCCAAGCCTCAGTTAAGCTGGCATACTCTGAAACCTGTTGATTCATTTTTCATTTAAGATCACGAAAACGTGAACAACCACACGCACGCACGCACACACTCTGCTCCTTACACATCGTTATCAAACAGCGCAGCATGCATATAGCTGGCCCCGAATAGAACTCAAATAGAACTCGACCGGTTCAATCTAGCGGGACGGTGTTTGTGTAGTGCCACACGTATTCGCAATTTACACGGAGGACGCCCCCTTCCGTTCCATCTTGGCATGCAGCGAAGGAGCGGTAATTCTATATGAAACACTTCATGAATTGCACAGAAAAAAAGAGGTGATTTTGAAGTTAGACTTTAAGAAAACGTATGACAAAGTTGATTGAAAGTTTCTACAACAATCGTTGCGATAGTCAAAGTAAATGATGAGATTGGGAGTTATTTTCAAACAAAGGAAAGGTCTAAGGTAGGGTGATCCTTTGTCATCTATTCTGTTTAATCTTGTTGCAGATATGTTAGCCATTTTAATGCAGAGGGTGAAAAAATTCAAAGAAGTGGTACCTCGCTTAGTTGATAATGGTCTCTCCATTCTACAATACATCGATGATACTACTTTTTTATGATCATAATCTTGATGAAGCCAGTGATCTCAAGATTGTACTAAGTGCATTTGAGAAATTGTCTAGTTTAAAGATTAATTTCCATGAGAGTGAATTATTTTGCTATGGCAAGGCAAAATATGTGGAGAATGAGTACGTCAAATTATTTGGGTGTTATACCAGAGCTTACCTTTTTAAATACTTAGGGATTCCAATACATCACATGAGAATCACCAAGAAGGATTGGCAAGGTGTGGATGAGAGGATTCAAAAGAAATTGAGTAGTTGGAAAGGAAACTTTCTCTCGGTAGGAGTAAGGGTTGTCCTTATGAATTTGATGGTAAGAAACTTAGCGATGTTCATATTGTCCTTCTTTGATTCTTTGAGATACCTAAGGGTATTCTCAAAAGCTAGACTATTATAGGTCTAGATTTTTCTGGGAATGTGATGAATATAAGAAGAAGTATAGGTTAGCAAGATGGAGTATATTGTGCAAACCAAAGGAATGTAGTGGCTTGGGTATACAGAACCTAGAGATACAAAACAAATGCTTGCTTAGCAAATGGTTGTACAAACTCATCAACGAAGAAAGGGTTTGGCAGGACATTCTTTGGAATAAATACTTGACTAAAAAAACATCTCACAAGTTGAGAAATATCCTGGAGATTCACATTTTGGGCTGAGCTAATGGGGGTGAAGGATGCCTTTTTTTAAAGGCGGTGTCTTTAAGGTGAGGGATGGTTCTCAAATAAGATTTTAGGAGGATTGCTGGATTGGTGATTTATCTTTCGAGAAGCTATAACCCACTTTTATATAACCTTGTAAGAAATAAGAATGCTAAAATTATAGATGTTATAGATAAGATGTTGTTAAATGTTGCTTTCATAAAGGCTTTTGTGGAGGAGAATTTAGTTGCTTGGTTTAACTTAGTGGCTAAAGTGGTACGTGTTAGACTCTCAAACCATAGAGATGTTTATTTGGAAAGTTAACAAAATCAGAATATTTTCTGTTATCTCTATGTATAAAATGATTATGTATGAGGATGCAGTGCCAAGGAAGAATTTAATTTAGAAACATAGAATTTCTTTAAAAAAACAAGATCTTCTTGTGGTATTTAAAGAAGGCAGATTCTAACAAAGGACAATCTAGCAAAAAAATAGAAAGGCATTACTAAGTGTTATTTTTTAACCACAATGAGACGATACAACATCTCTTCTTTAATTGTCATGTGGCTAGATTTGTTTGGGTGCCCTTTTTATAACTTTTGAGATAAATCCGCCTAACAATGTTGCTAATATGTTTGGGATTTGGCTAAAAGGTTTACAATCTAGGCTAAAGTACCAAATCTTTATAGGGATTTGTGGCATTGTTGATGGGCAATATGAATTTGTAGAAATGATGCGGTCTTCAATAACTTTAATTTTAACTCTTACTTGTAGGTTATTTTCAGGAGGACATATTGGGCTTGGCAAGGTCCTTGTTGCCTAAAGAAGAGGATTAGGATTGTGATGTAATGATGGAAGGAGGCAAATTGATAGACAACGGTCATGCATTTCTTTGGTAAAGATGAGCGGAACATGAAAAATGGTAAAGGGATTAATGTGATTGTTGGTTTGTTTGGAAGGTCTTTTCGTCTTGATAGGTGTTAGAGTCTTTGTGCTCTTTTAGTACTATGTGTTTTTTTTTTGTAAATTTGTGTGTAAGGACTGAGTGTACGCTCGGAATTTGTATGGTCGTATACACTCTTGGTGGTGTAGCCGAGAAGCCCGGTTTTATAAATTCCTATTATCTAAAAAATAGTAGTCTTTTAAAAAACTTTAAAATATAACAATGTAAATATGGTGTAACTTATATATATATAACTCCTTGGTGTAACTTATATATGACTCTTACGTAACAAATAAAAACGACGTTGGGTCCTATTGGCTAGCTAGCAACGATTAAAGCACATATCATGCAGTCCGTGAATGCGTGATTGATTGATCCAGCAGTGTGGAGTACTAGTTATGACAAAGAGTCCGGTATTATTTTTTCTTGGAAACGGAATCTAAATAAGAGCCGGAAACAATAACAATATTAATATTAAAATCAAAACTATAATATAGTCTCAGAAACTCAAACAACATATCACAAAGACAAAAAAAAGGCAAGCAAAGTCACAGTTATGTAACTATCGGCGAAGATATGAAGTAACAAGCAACTACTTTGAGTACATCATAACGATACTGTAGCAATACTGTTAAACGGTCTTTAAAAATATGAATTGAAATCGAAACAAAACAGTCTACAAAATAAAATATAAATAAAACAGAAACAATAGTTGGCACGGTCAATAACTTTTATACTCTCTCTTCTCTAAAATATAATAACCTAATTCTACATTAAATGTATTCTATTACGAATCAAGACAAAGTTATCCATTTCACCTTAGTCCGAAGGAGAGATGAAGCGCCTACAAGTCTTACAAACCATGATGCAGAGGCTGCAGGCTGCAGCCGAGATCAAGCGCAAAGCTGCAACCCTGCCCGACGTGGCCAGCTGCGTTGGCTTTGGTTTGTTTGGTTTGGAGCGACGGCGACGCTTCCGTCGTCGTTGACAGGGTTGGTTTGGTTGTTGCCAAATCCTGCCTGTGCCTGTGCTTGTACCTCCTAGTGCTGGCCAAACGGGCCAGGCCGAGGCGTGTCGGCCCGGACACGACGGTACTGTGCACCGACCCGACATGCCACGGTCCGGCTCGTGATGGACCTTGCCGGCACGGCACGACGGACCGTGCCGTGTCTGGGCAGCCGCCAGGCCGTAGCGGCTGACGCGCGCACGGCATTCCGTCTTGGCAAGGGCACGACACGGCCACGGGCCAAACGGCACGGCTGCCGGGGGTCCAATGGCGTCGCGACACGTGGCAGGCAGGGAGGAGGCGCGCGCGGGATGGTTTGAACCGGCGAATCACGTCGTGCCACGTGTCCCAACGGTTATATAACGGCTATAATTTGAAAATAGCCGTTGGAGGCAAAAAAATCAAAAAAAATCCGAATGTGGCACGGGATGTGTTGACGGTACCCGTATCAACGGTATCCTCCGAATCGGCTGGCCTTCGGCCTTTGCGGTCGAATCGTCGAAGAAAGGAGGACAACTCTAAGCAGCGACCACGTCGAAATGCTACTAAGCGTTAAAGACTGGGAGCTAACTAGACAACATGCCCAATACACTGCTGAGAACCAAGAATTGGCCGTCCAGTTCGAGAACCTCTACTTAGATCCAGACCAACCCCAATAGAACTTTGTTAGAAGTAGTTGTGATCTTTGCGCTGTACTCTTTTCTTTGTCATGGTTTTCTCGGTTTTACGACAAGTTTTTAACGAGCGGCATGTATCATTGTATCATATAATGATATAAACATCAATAAAGATCACTACTATTTTTATTTTTAACATATAGTAAGTGTCAATATTTATTTTAATAATTTCAATATGAAAAATAGATGACGAATATATTTTTTCATATTTTTAACGTGACAAATACATCATTATTTTATTTTTTATCCTTTATTTACATTTTTAATTTTTATATATAGAAACAATAGGGTTGTATTTTTTTCTATTTTTTTATATTTTTCTCTATTTTTAAAATTTGTGCCTTATAGGCCCGTGGGCTCGGCCACGGCCCACGGGCCAAATTCGTGCCGTGCCGGCATGGGCACGACCCAGCCTCCCGTGGGCCGTGTTTGGACCGGAGGCGGAGCACGCGGGCCGGCACGGCACGGCCCGTCACAGTGGCCGTGCCTAACGAGCCGTGCCACGGCCGTACCCGTGCCGGACCGTGCCGGGCGGTCCACTTGGCCTCCACTAGTACCTCCCCGGGTTGGACCTGCGCTGTTTCGCCACAAATCCAAGATAGCACGGGACCAAATGAAATCCTAGCCAATTTTTGTGCAGCTCCTTGAGGTGTTGAAAAATATAGAATAAAATAATCAATGTGACAGCTAGCTAACAGAGACGCTGAAACGACAGTTAAATTACTGGTCAGTGCAATCTACATGGAGGTGATTGGGAATAAAATTTTAGCCTCTATCACATCAAATATTTGGACATTAATTTAAAAGACTAAACGTAAACTAATTATAAAAATAATTACAGAATTATATGATAACTTATGAGACGAATCTATTAAACCTAATTAATCAACAATTAGCAAATGTTTACTGAAGTATCACATCGTCAAATCATGACGTAATTAGACTCATTAGATTCGTATCGCGAATTATCATTCAATTGTAAATGGGTTTTATAATAGTCTATATTTAATACATCAAAATAATATCTAAACAATTCAATATGAAAGACAACATTCAATATGACAGACAACGACTAAAACTTTTGTCTCGGATCCAATCAGAATTTAAAGCTGAGTTCCACCGACTATTCGACCGGTACATTTGACGGCACACGAGAGATGATAAATATTAGTGTATAATTAATCAAGCATTAGTTATGATAAATTTAAAAATAAATGTATTTAATTATTCTAAAGAGATTTTTATATAAAATACTTTCGTGAGGAATGCATCATTTAACATTTTGTTTTTATCTGAAAATTCGTCTGATTATAGGGAACAACATGTTCCAGTTCCTTTATGCAAGGTATAGGCATAAATCTTCGGAGACGGAGCTTAGAACGAAATGGAAAGGTGTTTCACTTGTATGTTTTACTTTGCTTTGGATCGAGTTATAGCTTGATATATATGCCTGTTTTACTTCGATTTGGATCGAGTTATAGCTTGATACGATGAAAAAGATAAACTATAGCTAAAACAATTCTTAACCAGGTTTCTGGGCACCCTTGACACATGTAGCTTTGCCCCTACAAGTCTTTACTCTCTTCTTCCAAACTCATCGTGAGAAGAGAAAGAACGGAGAAGATACCGGAGAATAGAGAGATTACGCACGTTACATAGTAATTCCGCCTACATAGAAAAACCTCTCATTCTATTTCTTTACAACTTTAAAAGAAGAAAGAAATCGTTTGTCTGCTCCTTCCTCCTGAGCTGTGACGCGCATAGCGTGCCGGTGTCCTCGAGAAAAAAACAAGTAACACCTTTTTTATATCTGTGTTGGATATTCTAAGGTGAGAGGAAAATTGTTCTATTGAAAGACTTTTGTTTTGACATGGTTCTCCTAATGAGGAGTCCTTTTGACACGGCTCACCTGTGTCTAAAATAAAGTTATGAAGCAAGTCAAAATTTAACTTCACCTCTCTAATTTATTTTGTGAAAACATTTTAGCCAATCACACTTCTATTTTTGGTGACGCTGAAATTATTTGACTAAATTTTTGATCTAGGAGAGAGGTGAAACTATATCAAATAGATCCTAGGATTTTTTTTTCTTTGAAATAAATAACTAAATCCAAACTAAATAGAAAAAAGAAAAAAAGGAAAAAAAGTATTTGAACTAAATAGGAGCAGCTTCTCCTTCTCTCTTCCGCAGCGTCCAATCTAAATCTGAACTTAAATAGTAAAAAATAAATAAACTACGATCCGTTAGTAGTTGTCTGGTTAAAAGAAGTATTCTTTTCATATTTTCTAGGGGAGGGTCGGTACCACTCGAAACTCGTTTCACATGACTTAAGAAAAAGAAAAGATTTAATAAAACATAATACCCACAAGTACATTGCTAGCTAGTCATTTAAGAGCATAGAAATATACAGGCACTGACGCATCTCACCCACGCACTTTATTCGTTCGAATAGACAGTCAGCATAAGTATGACACGTGCCACACACACATATTTTTTCTGGCTCCGCTGTATTTGCCGTTCCATCAATCTCAACAAATGCAGCAGAGCCATAAAAAAAAAAAGAAGTGCACCCCACAACACAACTGCGACAACGAAAACACCCGCAAAAACGAGGCCGCGACCGCGCGATCCATCCATCCCTCGATTTATGGGCGATTCGGCGGACGCAGCGCTACCTTCCCCCCCGGGCCCCGGCTGCGTTGGCCTTTCGGTTGGTTACACTAGAGGAGGAGCGACGGCGACGTACGCGGTACGCCCCCTCGCGGCGCGTGCGTCTGCAGGGTTGTCCCGTTGCCAATCTAAGCTAGCTACCAATCTAAGCTAGCTACCAATCGCTCTGCCTCTACCCCTGCCTCTGCCTGCGCTGATCAATGGCGGCTTAACTTAACCACCGTTTTTGTTCCCATCTTATCTGGCCGTCACCAAAGCAGAGTGCTACGTTCACCTGGGCACCACATGTGTCGAAGCCCGACTCGGGTTCGGCCGTCCGATTTAGCAAAAGATGAAGAGTTTGATCTAGGAGAAATTGTTAGGATCTCTTTTTACATTTTAAAACTTTTTAAATCTTACTCTACAAATAGATCTATAAAAAATTATGTTTGAAATATATTATTTTTTTTACGCCAAAATCATTGATGTCGAGGTTTAATATCTTGACTAACACCCTCACTCTCCTCCCTCTCCCGTGATAAATAAGTCACTGATGTGACCAAATAGATTCATACCGATGATCTATTTATAAAATAAAATTTTATAAAAAAGTAAAAATATAAATATTTTTTCTTATAATAGGCCCTGGGAATCAGCCTCTTTTGACATCAGACTTATTTGTAAAAAAATAATTAGATTTTATCTCTCTTCATAAAATTTATTTTACAAATAGATTTTTGGCACCGACCCCTCTACATCTCGGTTGTTACGAGTAAAGGTGTCGAGGTCAGCATCATTGATGTCGAGAAGTTGGACCTCGGTCAATGTCACGGGTTAATAAGTTTGTAAGTAAGTTTTTAAAAAGAATCAAAATATAAAAATTAGTACATGTGGGACAGTTTCCGGAAAAAGAAACAGAATCTACAGTTTTGACAAAAAAAATCTTAATGTTGGCATTCATATTTTTCCATTACATGAGAGGCACCAACGTGAAAATAATTTAAATGTCACACTCGCCAGAATGTCATGTACACGTGGCGAATGTCATGTATACGTGCTCGAAGTGACATATAAATTTTTTTTATTTTATTAAAATTATATTAATAGCACAACTATACAGCGCTGAATTCAGAAAATATAAAAGCTCGGAACAAATGTAACTACATCTAGTACCTAGTAAACAAATCATATACTTTAATCACTGAAAAACATTAAAAAGCATCGGAATTTCATTTCAGCGATGAGACCGGGCGGCCGCCCAGGGTTGTCGAGCGGTAAATCGGCCGCTGCAATCATGTGTGCGTGATATTTATATGCGCCAAATTTTGAGTCGAGCGCTACCGGTGCTTCCTCTCTACTCACGTTAACGTTATACGTGCACGTTTCATATGTTCTTGTTGGTCAGATTGCAAGGCCCAGATCGCTAAAAGACTCGACTCTAGTCTCTTTTCCAAACCCGTCCGGTCCGCCCTAGGTAAATAGATGCTCTATTTTTTCAGAATAAAGTATACTATAAAAAATAGATTTCGGTATTCCTCCCCTCAAGCACAGGACATTATCTAAGGTGTACTAGATAGTTTCATTCAATTTTAAGTTATTTTATTTTAGTACAAAGAGGCAGCACTCTCTCTTTTAAAATATAAAGATAAAACCACTACTAACACAAATAAAAACTTAGAAAAAATTTAATCATTTTTTTTGATCACTCAATGCATATAAGTAATATGGTCGGGGTTTTGATAAATAAAAAAATAAAATGGGGTGAATTTAGAGGTACCAAAACATATAAAACGTTTATTTATGAGAAGATACGGAAAAAGAAGTTTTTAATAAAGACATGATTAAATGAGACAATTAAATAGAATTAAATGCGAAAATAATGTAATTGGATGGGAAATGAATGTGAGAGGAGAAGTTAAAAACTATTATATTTTAAAACAAAATTAAAATTATAAAAAAACTATTATATTTTACTATGAAAGGGGTAGACGTGGTTTATATTTTAGAATTTAGGGAGTAGTACTGACTGCGTGTGAGCGTGACAGCGTATTGGCACTTTACACGGAGGACGCGCCGTTCCATTCCACACGGAGACAAAGAGCACGGCGATTAAACAAACAGGCTGCGAGGCCGCGACCTCGATCGCGCGCGTAGTACAATGCAACTAGCCCCGCGTGGGTGCCGGGCTTTGTGGCTGCGTTGGCTTGGCTTTGGCCGTGGTTGGTTTACAGCGACGGCGACGCGTACGCCGTGGGTCTCTCTCTGCGGCTCTGCCTCTGCCTGCGTTTGTACACCTGCACAGGTTGGGAGCTGCGTTTATCCATGGCCTATTATTTCATTAAACCACCGGGTGGTTTGTTCCCATCTACTACTTCTTCTTCTTCTTTTTTTGAGATTCCCATCTACTACTCCATTTGGCTGCGAGCCTGTGACCAGACCAACGCTGTACGTACGTACGTTAATTCACCTGGGAAGCTCAGAGCATGTTCTACAGTAGGGTTTACACCCTGCTCTTTTTATATTATTTATTGAATTATTGAAATAAATTATTTTTTATGCTTAAAAATATGTTTTTAAAGAAACTTTATTTTTCTCTACTGCATTATTTATTTTAAGTTTTTTTATTGAAAATGTTTGATTTACCCCTATAGTCAAGTAGATAATCCGTCCCAATAATTTGTTGAATAATAAAAAATAGGCTTACGAGTCTATGGTTATGGGAGAAACATTATAATTAGCTAATGATTAATTAAATATTAATTATTATAAAACTTAAAAATAAATTTGTTTGAATTGTTAATAGATTTTTATATAGAATTTTTGTAAAAAAATAAATTGTTTGGTAGTTTGAGAATCGTGTCCATGTAATAAGAATATGAAAAGAACGGAGCCAAAATCTGACTAGAATCTTTTGGGTGTCTGATTTGGCTTAAGAGAAAGAGTTTGATAAGGAGAATTTTTTATCAGCCTGGCTCACATTTGGCTGTCAAAGTCCATAACACACACCTGACCAAGTAACAATGGATTGGCACCTTCTAGAACCAAGCTTATAAAAAGAGAGTTTCTGACTGTTCTTTTGCAGCGATGACATTGCTGTAAAATAAAAACGAGTGGAAACCGCTGGGTAGCTTAGCTAGCTGTAAAAGTTCTCATCTAATGGCTGTTTGGGTTGCAGCTTTTCAACCAAAGCCCATCGTCTAGTTGATTGGACTAAGAGATTTCAGCTACATATTGGCAGAAAAATATTTTATTAAGCTATTTAACCAAAATAAATCAACCAATGAAATTGTTTTAGCTGAATTGAAAAGGACAACTTTAACTGATCAGCCCAAGCATGTTGCTTACCGATGATGCCATTTGACAATATGAATGTACCTCTGGGAGGCACGCGCCTCTACGCCATTATATTCGTCCTGCTCTGCTAATCGTCCTACCTAACACTCCTGAGTCAAACACCACATGCCTCGTTGGCAAGAGAGATGCTGATCCTTTCAGCTACTAATATACACAGCGATTTCAGTCAAAATTCATTGCTAACCTAAATTGATTAGGCTTACATAAACCCCCTGTTACAACACAAGTCAGTCCAATGATTCTCTTCTACAATAGTCTACAGGAACACATGTTATCTCTCTTGTTTTTTCAGAGTAATTAGGTGGAAGAAATCAATAAGGTCACGTATTCAGTTAACAGGATCATGTAGCTAATTAAACAAAGAATCCTACTTAGCTTGGTAAGCATGAAAGGATGCCTTTGATGGCATGCATGCATCAGAAAGGAACAGCAGTTCATGTGAATGTGATCAATCAAAAGTTAGCTGACGAGAAGCTTAACAAACTAGTACCTTTACATGTGAAAGTAGCTAGACTGCCAGAATGAAATGGAGAAGCATTGGGAAGTGAGCAAGAAAGATGAGCACTACACAAAAAGTTCATCTTTTTTTCCTTCTCCTTTTTGACCTCACAAATGTGTACAAAAAACAATAGCATGGTCGTCATAATTGAACTGCAAAAAAAAGTTTCAAGGATGCACTCGAGTGTTTCACATTAACTTTGCATTTGTGCCGGCAACTTACACCTTAAAAATCTCATATTTGCAGTGTCTGAACACATGAAGAAACATCAATAAATAATTGTCGTCCCTAATCCTCACTACTAACACTAAAACTGTGACTAATCTATACACACCAATAAAGAATCCTTATGACCAAAGAGGAAAAGAAAAGCTTTTTGCCAAAAGATAGAGCAAATACAGCACCAATTCGTGCACACCGCCAGGAAAAAAAAAAGAACAAAAAAAGAAGAGAAATTTTCAGGAAAGAATGGATTTTCCCCCCCAATCGTGCCTGGCCTTTTCGTTTCCATTCAACCGATTCATTCAGATTCGGTGCCATGTCGCTGTGAAGTTGTTAACGAGTCTGCAATCCCATCGTGATCATGGAGATGGAGGAGAAGATTTATCTCACCAAGAAATCCGCCATTAATTTGCAGCAGGAGCAGGAGCAGAAGCATCGCTTTTGGTTTCTTCTTCCCCTTCCATGGATTCCCATGGCGTTGCTTTCGCGAGGACCAGCTGCGCACGCGACGACGTCTTCTTGTCTCCCACTCCAATGGCGACCTGGGTAGGTTCTTGGACCCCACCTCGAGTGGCCGCTGACGCAATGCCGATAGGGACATCGCGTCAGCGATGGCATGGCGGCGACAATGGCGAGCCTCGAGGTGGATGGGGGTCAATGGCGTGGTGGCGGATTGGCTGGCTAGTCAGTGTCAGTGAGGTCAAACTGGTCTGTCCCGGAGCGGGAGAGGGCGCGGCGGCCGGTGACGGTGCCGGAGCGGGAGAGCGGCGCCGCCGTGCAGGCGGCGAGGGCGCGCTCCAGGGCGTCGACGACCTCGGTCATGGAGGGGCGGTCGCAGCCGACGGGGCCGACGCAGTCGGCGGCGAGGTAGCCGACGTAGGCGAGGGCGTCGGTCTCGTGCGGCGTCGGCGGCGGGAGGCGCGGGTCGAGCACGCGGGGGACCTCGTCGGCGAGGATGTGCGGCACGGCGAACTCCACGACGTTCTTGGGCGTCACGCTCTCGGCGTAGCGCTGCACGACGCGGCACCCGGACATGAGCTCCAGGAGCACCACGCCGAAGCTGTACACGTCGCTCTTGTCGGTGAGGTGCTGCATCCGGTAGTACTCCGGGTCCATGTACCCCACCGTGCCGCCGGTGTAGAGCGGCCGCGAGGTGCTCCCCTCGCAGTCGCCGCCGCCGGCGGCGGCAGGCTCCAGGATGGAGGAGAGCCCGAAGTCGGCGATCTTCGCCGTCCACGAGTCGTCGAGCAGGATGTTGGCCGACTTGATGTCGCGGTGGATGATGTTCGGCACGGCGTAGACGTGCATGTATTCGATCCCGCGCGCGGCGTCGAGCGCGATGGTGAGCCGGCCGCGCCACGTGGACACCCGCGGCGCCATGGGGCTCCGGTTGTGGAGCTGGTCGTGAAGGGTGCCGTTCGCCATGTACTCGTACACCAGCACGCGCTCGCCGGCGTCGGCGCAGCAGCCGAGCAGGCACACGATGTTCTTGTGGTTGGCGCGCGCCAGCGCGGTGAGCTCCGAGTTGAACGCCGTCTCCCTGTCGCGCCGCCGCGCCGGCCTCGCCGCCGAGCTCGACGACTTCGCCTGGTCCTCGGCGCGCTTGATCGCCACCTCGCGCCCGTCGGTCAGCGTGCCGCGGTACACCGACCCGAAGCTCCCCGACCCGATCCGCCGCTCGTCGGAGAACCCATCCGTCGCCGCCTGGAGCACCTCCAGGGTGAAATGCTCCACCACGCTGCCCGGCCCCTTGCTTGACCCATGCCGCGGCAGCATCAGCGACATCGCCGCCGCTTGGTCCGCTTGGCCTTCCCTGCGCCGGCGCCGCCGGCGACACCACATGAGCAGCGCGAACTGCAATGCCACGAGCAGCACGAGGAATGCGCCAGCGGCGACGGCGACCCAGATGATCCTGCTTCGCTTGCTGTCGTTCTTGCCGGAGCCAGGGCCAAGCGGCGCATTGGGCGTGGCGATGTTGAGCTCGAACGCGCAGTCCACGCAGATGCAGCGGCCGGAGGCGCAGAGGTTGGCCGAGCCCGGCAAGACGCCGCACTTGCACGAGGACATGCTCACGCACGGGCCCGGGAGGACGCGGTCGAACACGAGGCGGTTGGTGGCGTTGAACTCGTGGCCACCCCAACAGACGAGGGAGTAGTTCGCCATGAGGACGCCGCAGAAGACGCTCCCGTGCGCCTGGACATCGATGTACTGGGAGCCAGCGAGGCTGCCCTGCGGCGAGGCCACGCCGTCGCCGAAGCAGTGGATGGTGCCATTGGTGCGCAGCCCGCAGACGCCATCTGTGCCCAATGCCAGCGCCGCGTACCCGGTGGTGGCCTCGTCCTCGCCGCCGCCGCCCATCAGCGGAGCGCCGTGGCCCCAGCACGAGAGCGCGCCGGACGTGGACAGCGCGCACGCGCGCCGGCCGTGCGCTGCGACCACGTCGAAGCTCCCGCCCTTCGGCGCGGAGCTGACAGCCTCCGTGTCGTTGCCGAAGCACCGGATGGACGCCGTCTTCCCCTCCTGGATGGCGCACACGAACCAGTCGCCGACGGCGACGGAGACGAACCGGAGCCTGTCCGGGATCTTCAGCCCGCGCCACCACCAGCAGTGGAGCTCGCCGCTGGACAGCACCCCGCAGACGCGGTACCCGCCGGAGGACAGCGCCTGGATCGGCGGGCCAAGATACACCCTCTTCGACCTCCCCCCACCATCCTTCGTCCCGTTCGTCTCCGGCGAGTCCGTGCGGTTCTTGGACAGATCCCACCACCGCATCGCGACGTCGCCGGCGCAGACCGTCGACGGCCCGACGGCGCAGAGGAAGTGGTCCACGTTGGCGAGCGCGGAGAAGGGGTGTGACGATGGGTACGTCTCCTGCCGCTCGTGGTCGCCACTGGCCTCCGTGCAATTGAGGTCGACGAGCAGCGATGACGCCGCCGACGGCAGCAGCGCGCACACTATCGTCGTGGACTCCGCCTTGGCCATGGCGAAGGTGGACAGCGTGTTCGACGCCGCCGGACGCAGCAAGAGCAGCACCGGCAGCAAGAACACGAGGAGGCGGGCACCACCATGGCCATGGAGGCGAGGCGGCATCGGAGAGCGCAGCGGGAGGCGAGGTGGAAGAAGCAGCAGGGGGGCAGGTTGGTGGACATGGACATGGCAATGCACCACCCAAGCTAGTGTGAGGAATTTGGTGAGGTCAGGTGGTGGTGATGATGGATTTGGTCTCCTACCCAGCTTCACCTCACTTCTTCTGCTGCTACTACTACTACTATCACCACTGCATCTCCAGCTGCTCATTGCATCCACTCCACACTCATCTCCATCTAATCACCCCCTTAATCTGCCTAATTAGCTAGTGATTAGTGTGGCTAATTGCCAGCCAATGGTGTGAAATGTTGCTGCCCTGTCCTGCTGCCAGGACAAGATTACACTGGCACTGTTAGAGCATGTGAGGATTATGAATTGTTGTTCTTGTAGGTTATCTCATCTTTGGAAAACTACTTACCACCATCTAATTAATAACAGGTTGATTATACAGTGGAAAAATTAAGTTCAGTTAGCCCTTTGATCTCTCTACATGTAGGAGGACATCAATTATGGATAGGTGAAAGTTACTTCTTACTAACCGGATTAGAATAGAAGAAAAAAGAGAGTTTCTCAAAAAAATAAAATACAAATGAAAGAAGAAAAGGGTAGTACTGAAGGTGAGTGATGAGCTGAAACTGATTAGCCCATGCCCACTCACTCAGGATAGGTCTTTGCTAAAAGAATCTTCACCCATTTTTTATCCCTCGTTTCTTAATTATTTTAGGGTTATGATTTTGGATAACTAGATTGGAAAACAGCTCAAGCGCACCATATGACATATGTCAATGAGAAAGGTGAATTAATGATTACCAAAAGGTTTTTTTTTTGTCATAGTAAAACTCATTTTCTTGAACCTCACTTTTCTCTTTACTCTGAAACTGAAAATTGGAAAGAGATAAATGATTGAGAAAAACGGCAATAGATGGAGGGTGACCATGTCCTGTTTTCCCAGTGATGGGATTGAAAACATTTAGTGCACATCATCACTTAGGAGCCTTCTTCAGATTGGAATAATTTTAAAGGAATTCTTATAAAATTAATGAGCCATTTGATAAAGTATTTCTCCTTGCTTGAAACAGTGTCCTACTGTTTAATTAATTAGTTCCTTTGTTTTGTGCAACCCAGGCCTGAACCTGCAAAAACTAGTTTTGAAATCAAATCAATCATATACTGGAAGCAGCAAAGCATGGTGATCATGGACCACTCAATCATACTGCAGCTTAACTGAAGATCACTTATAATTAGACACTAGGTACATGTGGAGTCTAAATACAAATTAGAGAGATCACACACAGGACTCGGTTTTTGTGTTGGTGACAGGTTCAGAGCTGGACTTGGACATGTTCAGTTGTTGGGGACTCTTGCAAGAAACGTACATTTCTGGCCAGCTCAATCACTCTCCTCCGTCCCGGGCAACGACAGGTCGAACCACCTCCCCATGTTAGCAACTGCAAAAAAATGGAGAAAATTGTGTTGTTAAATATAGAGTTAAAAACCCTAATTAATCCGATAACGACATATGTGCCTTATGACAGAGGCTAGGGATGTAAAACATTTCTATTATCTTTAAAAAAGATCCGGCAGCAACGAGATGGAATCCAAGCCAAGCCACCCCTGGGTTTTTAATTAACTGCTATTAGTTATAAAATTAATGGATGTTGAGTACTGATGAAGAACATGGCTGGATTATTGTATGTTTAACATGGAGTAGTGTATTAGTTGTACCATCTCCTAATCATGCAGTCATCCAATATAACCCAACCGAAAAAAAAAACAAAGTACGGTACTAACACAGCAACAAGAACAACTTGCTACCAAAACAGTGACATTGACCATGGACTTGTTGCTAGATAGACCTATGAGCAACGCAATATCATCGTTGCAGAATCGAGAATTTTGTCTATATGTAGTGCAAGTACATGAAAATTTTGAATTTTGTTCTTTAGTGCAAAGTACAAACTTGCACCAAATTAACAATCCGAGCAATCTAATCGGCACGTGTTTGGAACACAATAGTTCAAACGAGACCCTCAAGTAGAACAATTCAATTCCCACAGAAATTCGCGAAAGAATTATTCAAACTTCTATATGATATCAGTCGTGTTCTTCGTTTCGGAAAAAAAATCACCCTCCAAAAAATTTGGTGGTTCTACTACTTCCAAGGCTGCATCAAGAGGGCGAAAGCTTTGTTCTACATGTTTTGGTACTAGTTTGTTGTGTGTGACGGGGTCAAATTGGCTATATGCATATAGTGTTTTCAACTGTTGGGGTGTCTGATTCGACTTGGTTTCTTTCATGTACGAGAGAATATCAATTCTCACCAAGCTAAGATCTGAATCTGATATCATCAGGTCAATGCTGTCGTGGAAAAATTATCCATTACAGAGGAAATAATGATAAGACAGGATGTGATACAAGTCATCTAATCATCGTTATGCCACTGCTTCTGCGTTGGCTCTTGCTATTCTAGACTCTACCAAGTTAACTATTTTTATCTTTTTTTTTGGAAAAAGTACTATCGATATGTCTAGAGTTAATCCCTACTCCATTTTTTTAATATGAGTCTGATACCTGTTGCTCTTTCCAGCAATGATCTTGGATTGAGTCTATGTTATAATCTTGATCCTCTGATTTGCTTGGTTAAATTGATAGACCTCAATTCTTTTGTATTTAAGTAGATGTATGTATTTTACTATTTACAATATTGCTTTTGCTAATTTTCAGTCAAAATTTTTGCTTGTTTTCAGCAATCTAAAACTTTTTGGGATAATATAGGGGTTCATCAATATTGAAGTTTATTTTTCTCCAGGTTGGAAAAGTTTTTGTTTCTAGACTCTGCTGTAAAATATAAACAAGACAAGTGTGCACACTGGATCAGGATGGAGAGCCCAAAACTGGCATATGACAACAGGTTGCAGTTACAGTATTGCAGTTAGACACTCCCCATATGAATACATTATAGGACTCGAACTGATATTCTTTTCCTTTGTCTATTCAATTCATGAATAGTCTGACGTGCTATGTGAAAATCTGAATCTCCATGTGCACACCGGACCAGCCCATCACACCATGCTACATATATTGCTACGAGTAATCAGATCGAATTATTCCTATATGCACAATTTGGTAGCTTAACTATATGACAAAACCAATTATTTTGCTTCTAACTACTCACACCAGAAGGTAGTGAAACATCAAAATCAGAACAGATTGTCATTATGTTGACTTGTTAGTCTGAACAATCCGCAGAGACTAAATTTTGAGACAGTATGCTCATGCCATTAGTAGCTGATTACTAGTTGCCAAACTCCAGGTTGTACTCAAGAAAGCTGCCCATGCTCCTTTTCTTGCAACTTTTTCTTGTGGAGAATTTTGAAACCTCACGGCATTAATGTTTGTCCGAACCTGTTTCATTTTTTAGGTACAGAACAGCAGATGATTTAGAGGAAGGGCTTATTATGCAAAGCAAAGCAAAATACAAAAGCATCTGTTTTTAATTTTGTCTTCACCTTTTTGTTCAACTATTTTTGAGAGTTTCAGGTGTGCACAATTAGGCCATTATTTGCTAATTGCCCTCCTACACTTAAGAAGCCAAGCAACGCAAATGCCACCCCCAAAGTGCACTATCATCTTTGTAATTACTTTAGATTACATTACTATCCTACTCTACTAAAAAGCTTCAATAGATATATGACCACTTAATGGCATTTCTTTTTTTCAGAGGAATACCGCTTTTGCTGATTCATGTGACTGCCCATGCACGCTGCTTGGAACCACCATTTCATTAACCCCTCTAATATTATAGCTCATCCAATTAGAAGCTGAGTTTGTGCTCTACCTATCTCGTACAAACAGTATATATCTTTTTTTTGGATGTTTGGTAAGGTACTCTTTTTCTCCTTGGGCAACTTGTGAGCTTCTCCTTCTCTGTACTTGCTCTGCTAAGTTCTTCCCTTTCTTGTACTCTGAACTTGACTTTGTGTGATGCATATTAGTATTCAAGAAGAAAAACAAGCTGAATTAGCTACTTCCATCACATGATCTAATTAATGGATGGTGGTCCTTCTCTTGCAAGGACTCATGTTGCAAGTTAACAATTGGGCCTTTTGAAGATGGTTATCAGTGCAAATAAAAGACAAAGCTATACACAGATTGTCATAAGTGCAAGTCACAATACAAGTTCAAACATGAGAGGTACCCATAAACAGCGAGGCGTCAGGGATGTGTTGCTAGTCTTAGCAGAGTATGTTACGGGACACTGATAGGTGTGAGTGCAGTGTATTTGCGTATACATCTTTCGTGTAATCGAAAAAAAAGTTCAAACATGAGAGGCCCAACAAAAATCTCAACACATTAGTTCTTTGAATCAATTGGTCAGCAACTGACACTCCTACACTAGGACCAGACTATGGGCAGTTCTGCACAGTTAGCATGCCAGTCCATAACCCCATGTCCCCATATAATCCTATGTGGTTTTGTCTGGTTGGTATGTAAGAGACCAGAGAATCTGCATTGTTGGTTGGAGGCACAAACTCACCAAATTGGCCACACTTGCTTCCAACCATTGATGATGGGAAGTAATGCACACCATATTATAAACCAGTGCCAGGACATCTTCCTTCTTGTCTACTAACGATGTTGCCCAAATTCATTACAATTTAATGAAGTTGTGGGCACATATGTGTTCATTTATATTTTTCTGTTTGGAGTAACTTGCTGGATCTACTCCATCAGACACCGATGTAAGAAGATCAAATGTCACATTCCCGTGTAGATAAGTTGTATCTAGAACAATTGCTTGAACGAGTGTAATGTTCTCGCGGCTCCATCTGTCAACAGTACATGAAATGTGTGCAATTTTAGTCATTTGAAAACTTCTTCAGGTTGCATCAACGAAGATGACAAGGGTTAGTTTAAAGTTGGATAGAATAAAAAGATGATTAACAAGCACCCTTCCTTTTTTTAGCAGAAAAAACTACTTTGGTGTCAAGTTTGTATCAACAAGAGGGACCAAAGGGAGTAGAAATAATAACAACCAAGTTAGTAAAAAAGGCAATCAGTTTTTCTGAACATTGATAGCATCCTTTTCTAATGCCGAAAGGCGACCAACCCTGATCACATATCCACATCGCCACGCTACACATATGATGAGATGAGCAAAGACAATAAAAATCCAGCAGATAGGTACATAACAAGTTTGCACAGCTGCACTGGTATAAGAAGAAGAAAAAAAAGAACATGAGTACCAACAGTATGAGATGGTTGAGTCAGAATGAATTTGTCAGTGGAGTGTTGCAATCCATGAAACTGAACAAGCAACCTTTTCCTTGTACATCACGCGTAGGAGGGCTCAATAACTGTTTTGCTTCTATCAGTTTTACTCTCAGTCCACATCATTCTGCGGACAATCCACATTCAAGAATTTTCAAAAAAAAAATCAATTACATATCCTGTTTTTTGTCAAAAGAGTTACAGATGTTTCCGGTCTCAATTAGAATTAAAACATTTTTCTCCTCTAACCCTTGGAAAATATTCTCTTCTGATGAATGTGAGGAGGCTAATGTTGCAGCCTTGCAGGCACATATAAATATAATGTCACACATGTGCTTCATGACCTCAGACAAGATCAAACAAACCTGGTGATAAAAAAGAAATGCCACAAAACGAGAACATATTCTAGAACATATATGCCCAATTTTTCATCTCGATATACTTTTATATGAATTATTGAAGGCTCTATACAAGCCGCAAAATTACCAAGTTGTTACGAGTAGGAAGAAGCAAATAAATATCAATCTACTTTATGAATGTGATAGTGATACAATTCCACGGAAAATATCTTCAAGAAAAGGTTGTTACAAGAATAAATATAAGGTTTGAAGTGCAAACTACACACAATGATATAGATCCAGTACCAAACACCGATGCAGATATATAATTTAGCAAATTGTAGAAGCATATACATCAATGCAATCTAGAAGAATTACAAATAAACATATTTGGAGACCAATGTGACTGCTTTAAATTGGACAAATGCACAGAGGTTTTCATAAGAAATGTAGTTTATATTGATGAGGAGACTTCGTATTTTTCCCTTTATATCGTTCAGCATCGCAAAAGAGACAGAAGAAATCATTCAAAGGGCATATTTTTTAAAAAAAATTTGCCAGTGTGTTACAAAAAGTGAGAAAATAAATACTCATGTAACAAAACTTCTGCCAGGCAGACTAGCAATGATAGAGATACTCCAATACATTAGTGTAAATAGGTGATACACGTCTACAACCTGATGCTATGTCCGTGATGAAGGGTCAAGCACATGCCCCATGAATATTACTGTTCCAGACACCTCCTCCCTAATCATGAAGAAGAACGGATGGTCGGCCTTGAAGTGTTCTGCTGGCAAAGGCTTGCCCAAGCCCATTGACACTGAAGTTTCTTCAATTCCTTTCTGATCAACCTCCAAAACTGCTTTATGAAGTACATCAGACAGAAACAGCGGACCACTTGAGCCATCTTCCTTGATCATGTCAGAGAATTCAGCTTCCCGGAGGAAAGGTAGTTCAAGCCCCATATCTTTCAGAAAATCCTTTACATCGATCTGGAAAGAAATTTTGAAGTTGGGGATCGAGATACCCACATGGCATTTCTTTGTTGGTAAATGTTCTTCTAAGAACATTGGTTCAGAGAAAATCTTTTGGGTTAATTCAAACAAGCCATCATGATCATCAGGGAGGAAAATGTACATGGAAAACTTCCTTTCATTCTTTCCTTGCTTGTAGGTAAGCTTAATAACTTTAAAGTTATCATGGACGGCAAAAAGACGTGTTCTGTCATATTCCACAAATGGAACTTCAACAGATGTTCCATCCAGGCAGTAGAACTTTTGTTCAGTAGTCCTCCGCAAATTATCTCTATCCAGCCATCTGCCCCTAAAATATAGTGCACTCCCAAGAACAAGTCCTGTATTCTGGTTGATTGTTCCAGCAGGAAGAAGTGTTGTAACAGTACCCTTTGTGGAATCTTTGACCCACGAATTAATTTGGTCAGAAGCATCTTCTGGCTTCAAAGATCAATAGAACAGAAATTGGTTAAATTTCAGAATTGGGAAGCCCAAAACATCTTAACAATAAGATGCATCACAAGATCGCAGTTCACTCTTCACAACGAAAAATAGCAATAAACAAATAATCAGAAAAAAGGCACTTTCTCGGGTAGAATAACTGTAACAACTAAGTAGAATAATACTATTGCTTTCCACACATAGCGGCAGTCATCGAGGTATCTTTGTCATTTCCAACAGAACCAAAACATTTTAACAGAACAGATTGCAACGAGGCTGAAGCACAAACAATGGATGGAGCTATCGATTGCTATGATAGTGAGGTACAACAATGTCAATCAAACTAGTTAAACACACTAATGTAACATACCCAACAAATTGAGATATTTTGTGATACTAACTCTTGGCACGGGAATATTACCGAGCACATGATAGGCAAAGCACCTCTGGTAAGTTAATACATTACTTTGCAGTGTTAGCTGAAAGAGGGCATTCGATCAGATATACCTTGTTCTTGAAGTCCGCCTTCATCGCCGCAGAACCGTACACATTGCCGGCGACCTTCACGAACTCCGGCGAAAGATTCCTCGATGCGTCGGCCCAGACGCCGCCCGCGAACGCCAGCCGCGGGCCACCGGAGGTGGACCGGTCCTTGAGGATGCGCTTCACGACGCGGGACGCCACGTTGGCCGCATCGGCCGCGCCGCCCCTGCCGCCGCCGCCGCAGCCGAGGGCCTGGAGCACCTGCCTCCGCGTGGCGCCCCGCGCGGCGGCGGCGGCGAGCGCCAGGGAGACGTGTACGGCCGAGGCAGCCACGGCCGCGTTCCCGGTCCCCGCGGCGGCGAGGACGCGCCCCGCGAGCGGAAGGCAGAAAGCGTGCTGGGCCGCGGCCAGCGCCTCCCACCACGGCCGCGTCGGCGGAGGCGGCGGAGGCGGAGGCGCCGCCTCCGCTTCGGGCTTCGGAGCGGGGACGACGAAAGCCGCCGTGGATTGGCATCACCGGCGGGGAATGGTGGACCGCGCGGCCGCGGACGGCGGAGGGCTCGCCGGAGGTAGCAGAGCTGCATTTTTTGTTCTTCTCATCCTCGGTTGCCTAGGGTTTGGGAGGTTTTAGCTGCGAGTGATGATTTGGGCCTAAAATACATTTTGGGCCGGGAATGGTGGCCCGCTCGGGCAGCCCATAATAGTGTCGGCCGGGGCGACTAGCCCATACTTGGTTGGCCCACATGAAGCACATATTCCATAGAATTTTTAGTATTATTAATTTTATTTTTTAAAAGATTTGCAAAATTAATTTCCGCTTCAAATAATTGCAAAAATGGTCCCCGGCAGCCCTCTAAGAGGGCGATTTTTAAAAATCACCCTCGAGGGCGATTTTTGAGACGCCGTCGACATTCGTCAACGTTTTGGATTTCTTTTGAATTTGCAAAAATCGGAGGGAATAAGTGCAAAAATTATGGCATGTGTTGCTTCCACACGCGCTCTGCTGCAAGGTTGCCTCCACGCGATTTTTGCACTTAGATCTTTGGATTTTTTTGTAAATTCAAAAAGTCCTAACCGTCAACACATGCCAGTAACCTCACGGCACGTCACAAAAATCGCCTCCCAAAGAGCGACGGGGATCATTTTGCAATTGTTTGAAATGAAAATTAGTTTTGCAAATCTTTTAAAAATAAAATTAAAAATACAAAAAAATTAAAAGAATTTTTAGTATTTTTAATTTTATTTTTTAAAGAATTGCAAAACTAATTTCATGTTTCAAACAATTGCAAAAATGGTCCCCGCCACCCTCTAAGAGGGAATTTTTGCATTTTTAATTTTATTTTTTAAGTATTTGCAAAACTAATTTTTCGTTTTAAACAATTGCAAAAATGGTCCCCGTCGCCCTCCGGGAGAGCAATTTTAGAAATCGCCTCTCGGAGGGCGATTTTTGTGACGTTGTCGACATCCGTCAACGTTTTGGATGTTTTTTGAATTTGTAAAAATCAAAGGGTATAAGTGCAAAAATTTCGGCCATGTTGCTTCCGCACTCGCTCGTGCAAGGCTGCCTCCGCATGATTTTTGCACTTAGACCTTTGGATTTTTTACAAATTCAAAAAAGTCCTAACCGTCAACGGAGGTCAGTAACCTAGTAACCTCACGGCACGTCACAAAAATCGACGGGGGACCATTTTTGAAATTAGTTTTGCAAATCTTTAAGAAATAAAATTAGAAATGCAAAAAATTATTTAAAAGACCAGATAGGCAACACTTGCGTCGGCCCGATTAGAATATCGGACTCAATCGAGGAAGTACTAGCCACACCAGCGCAAGCGAAGATGACGGAACTCACTTCTTGCCGGAGGTCGAACTTAATCAATGTAGCCTAGGCTCAAAAACAAGAACTCGTCAGAATAGAACCTAGAAGACTAGGGTGGCGATGTGTCGAAAGTAATTGTATTGATCTGTCAAGATGATTACAAAGACCCCGGGTGTACATATTTATACCCACAGGTCGATATGAGTCCTAATTGAATACAACACAAACTTTTCTAAAAATAAAAGAAAAACATAAAGTCCTCATCGGATACTAAACACACTTTCCTAAAGATAAAAAGAAAACTGACTGATTCTGCCTAATTAATAGATAAATTGCCATGTCGCATCCTTCTTGAACTCAGCTTCTTCTGGATAAACTTTCTTTAATTGATTAACTGAATCTATTAAGAATTCGACTGCTGGCGACTGATAATTTTCATCGGCCAATTCCAGGACTCTGAAGCCGATACGACTTTAGGTCGATGACGACTTTGGGGCTTACCAAATTTTGGCGTTAACACTGCATGAGTGGCTCCCTGTCGACAGATATGTTTATTTCCCGAGTCCGACTGTTCCCGACAGTCACAGATCAAGTTGAAAAGGATCCCTTACCACCAACAACAATTTCACAAAGCAGTAGTGTTAACAGCAAAATTTGGTGAGCTACTCGGAGTCGAAGAACAGATCGAAGAGGATTTGGCAGGAGAAAGATCGGCTGCCAAATTTGACTGCGCATCGGCTGAAGACCGTATCGGCTGGAGGGCTATATCGGCCGATACAGAGTCGGATTCGGTCAACCGATGTAGACAGTGCAGCCGATATGGCCAGTTTCGGGTTCAAGTTGGACTCGGATTGAGGATTTGAAGTTATTGGCAGGCAAGGATAGAGTTCATTACATGCAATTGTATATATTAATTAGTAATATTAATGAGTCATATTCATTAGGGATATTTTAATAGGAGTCCAATTAAGGGACTTATTTGTATGTTTCTGTAATTTAGGAGTTTGAGTCGTGTCCAGCATGGACAAGTTTACATATTTTGGTATAAATAGATACCCAGGGTCTTGTACAAAAAATAACAACAGTTCAATATACACTTTCGGCGCATCGTCACCCTAGTTCTTTTCATCTCGATGAGTTCTTGTTTCGAGTTGGGCTGCATCGGTTTCGATCTTCGACAAGGGGTAAGGCTTGTTATGACGGTTTGTATCCGCGGGATTAGTGTTTACATCGTTTTGACTCTCTAATCTAACTTATGCATCTATCTATTTATCATATATATTAATTAATCTAAGTCAACAATTTTGTTTATTTGTATCGGCTAAGCCTTCTTTATGGTTTCATTGGTATCAATTAAACTGTTCTGTCGATCTAGATTAGTTAAGGTATCCACCATCCTAAAAATCAGTCAAAAGCTTAATTGTTTAGACTTTATGCTTCTTTTCATATTTAGTGTTTCATCAGTTAAGTTTGATCTACTAAGTCGTGTTTAAAATCATAAAAACTAACCTGTCTTGGATTGCCAATAAGGGTAGCATCGGGGTTTCAGCCGATCTTACTTGGTATAACTATTTTTCTTTAGATCATATGATTTGCTTTGCTTAAATGGTTATATCTATCATTTTATTTAAGTATATCAATCCTTTAAATCTATTAATCTTGTTATTAGCCTCGCACTGTCTCGGTTAGGTCTGATCTGTTGAGGTTATAATTAGTTTAATAGGTTTAATTAAGGTTGATAGTCTTGCATAAGGCTGTATCGGAGTTTTAGCTGATACGTTATCCAATCGCCTGAGCACTTTCATCGGCTATGATCTAAGTTCATATAATTGTTAATTTGTTTAATCTTGGATATATGCAATTAATACTGTCTCGGTTAAGTCCGATCTATCATAATTACTTGTATTTAAGAGAAAGACTAAATTAGCCATTACATGTTATTTGAATCTACAGCCGATCATGATTGCCCTGTGCATACTCTTCAATATATGTCCATTGACTAATTTTAATCATATAATTGTTTATCAACTGACTATCTCAATCTTATGTTGCATCGATTGGGTTTGACTTATATGATTGAGTTTATTAAAGAAAGATTATTTGTGATTATGTTAATTTAAATCTAGTGTATCTTCTACCTTACAGTCGATTTGTTTCGACCGCATCGGCTAGGTCACCACGATACGTCATCGACCCATCAGGACAATTGGCTATCGTCTTCTAATGTTTACTATGTCTTATTGATTGCAAGATCAAACCAACTGGTACGCCCGCAATTTTCACCAGCATTATTTGAACCTGCACTGGAGCTAAGCAGAACTCTTACGCCGTTATGTTTTTGCATCGACACGCTTTTAGCACACCTGATGGGACCATCAAGATCTTCATCATGTCAAAAATTAAAGAAGAAAATATCACATCAGTCACCGTTGACAAATTGACTGATGAACAAAAAGCACAGATGGAACAACTTACTCAGAAGTTTCAGAAGATGTATTTGGAATTTTTAAGTGTTACTCGGCAAGGGAAGATAATACAAAAATCCAAAATTATTATGCCAAAGGCTGAAGATGAAGGAAGTAGCAAAACTAATAAATTTGACTGTGAATATATGTATACTAGTTAGAATTTAATTTGTTATTTTTGTTATAACTTATAGAAGTCGATTTTGAACTTGTATGTTTGTTAAGTCATATATTACATCTATCTTGTTATTTTTTAAAAAAATATTCATAACTATTTAGGTTGCATGCAAGAAACGGGTGGACGTCCACCCATAAGATTAGAATCCATCTCCGTACGCATTGGGAAAATCTTTTAATATATTGCATGTCAACTAAATAGATATAAAAAATTAAAAAATTGACAAGATAGATTAATATATAATATATCACTTCATAAATAAGCAAGTTCAGTTCTAACAAAAATATTGAATGTGTATATACGTATGCCAGTCAGAGTTTAATTTGTTATTTTTATTACAACTTGAAATCAATTTTAAAGTTACATGTTTGTGGAGTGATATATTACATATTAATCTACCTTGTCAATTTTTTTAAAAATTTTTTATAATCATTTAGATTGCATACAAGAAACGGTTGGATATCCAACCGAAAGATCCTGTACGCATTGTCTCGTTTCTCTCCAGCTGGTCAAGCCGATCAGTACTGGACTACTGCTAGTATCACTATATCGTTGTCACCTTGCTCGGAGATCGACGCCGGTGGCGATGGCCGGCTTTTCGTTGATCAGTTGCGCTGTCGGCATCATCTTCTTCTCCGTTTGCTACCTGCCTGCGGCTCCTGTCGCCGCCTTGTCTTTCGACTACTCCAACTTCAGCTGAAACAGCCAGACAGACTTCACAAGCTTAGGCAACGCCTCCTTCCACGCCGGGTATATCATCGACATCAGTGCGAACAGCGTCTCGGGCATCGACAACAGCGCGGGACGGGTATCGTACAAGACGCCGTTGCAGCTCTGGGACGCTGCCACCAGCGAGGAGGCCAGCTTCACCACAAGCTTCTCCTTCAACATCACCCCGACGAATTTGGGCAACAAGGGCGACGGGATGGCCTTCTTCCTCGTCAGCTACCCGTCGAAGATGCCAGCGATGGCGGATGGCTCTGGTCTCGGCCTCATCAGCCGGAACATCGACAACATTACATCCAACGACAAATTCGTCGCAGTCGAGTTTGACACCTACGACAATTCCTTCGACACCAAAGCCACCTATGACCACATCGGCATAGACATCAACTCAGTCCAATCGGTGAAGACCGAGCCCTTGTCCAACTCCAGCCTCATCGGGAACATGACCGCCATCGTCGACTACAACAACAATTCGAGAATCCTGTCAGTAAAGCTGTGGATAAATGACACGACGAAGCCACCTTACAAGCTTAGAGACAAGGTTGATCTCAAGAGCGTCTTTTCGGAGAACGTCAGCATCGGCTTCTCGGCGGCAACGGGCGCATCAGTTGAGCTACACTAGCTGACTTCTTGGTACTTCAACTCGAGCTGGTCGTTCGAGCAGAAGCATGGACGTGCCGGAGTTGTAGCGGGATCCACCGTCGGCGCGACATTGTTCGTTGTGCTGCTTATCGCCATTGCAGCTATCCTCATACGGCGACGTCGGATCAAAAACAGGAAGGAGGCAGAGGATGAGCAGAACATAAGCTCGGACGGCGAGCCCATCGTGGAGATCGAGATGGGCACGGGACCAAGGCGGTTCCCATACTACGAGCTCGTCGAGGCGACCAAGAGCTTTGCGGCTGAAGAAAAGCTCGGGCAAAGCGGCTTTGGCGCGGTGTACAGAGGCTACCTGAGAGAGTAGGGCCTCGCAGTCGCCATTAAACGCTTCGCCAAAGATTTGTCAAAGCAAGGGAGGAAGGAGTATAAGTCGGAGATCAAGGTGATAAGCCGACTACGCCACCGCAATCTCGTGCAGCTCATTGGCTGGTGCCATGGCCACGATGAGCTCCTGCTCGTCGACGAGTTCGTCCCTAACCGTAGTCTCGACATCCATCTCCACGGCAATGGCACCTTTCTCACATGGCCAATGAGGTTATTCACCGTCGCTAATTTTATCTCAACCTTTGTGAGTCCAAATTAATTAACAAATTTATTGTTAAATTAAACTCAACCGATTAGCTAAACTTGATTTTTTTATAGGCTCAAGATTGTTGTTGGGCTCGGATCAGCCCTCTTCTACCTTCATGAGGAGTGGGGCCAATGTGTCGTGCACGGTGATATCAAACCGAGCAATGTCATGCTAGATGAGTCCTTCAATGCCAAGCTAGGCGACCGTGGGGATGCAGACAATGACTGCAGTGTCCGGACACCGGGTTATGTTGACCCCCGAATGCTTGATTACCGGCAGAGCAAGCGTTAAGTCTGATGTTTATAGCTTCGACATCGTCCTGCTTTAGGTGGCACGCGGGAGGAGGCCGATAAGGCCATTTCGTGGAAGTTTTATATTAGTTTCATACACATTAATACACTGTCAAGTGCTGACAAGGCAAAAAAATTTAAGAGGAGAGAGAGGAAGAGTTTCATCAGGATGAAACTATGTATACATTGTTTCCAAAACTATGAAACTTGATGAAACTAGCACTTAGGATTTCATCTCATCTCATCACGTCCAATCATATGCCTTGCAATTAAATGATATGTCCAGCCTATGAAACTGTAAAACGAAACTTTTGTATTGGGAAAGAGTGTTTCTTTCATCCATTCAAATTTCTTTTTATTAACATTTGACATTTAAAATTCATGAGATGAAACTCTCCACTAAAAATAGCCTAAGCCTACTAGACAGCCAAACGAATGGCGTCTTCCGGTTGGTCGAGTGGGCTTGGGATCTGTACGGCAAAGGAGACGTTGTCAGGGCCGCCGACGAGTGTCTCCACGACGACCAAGATGCTGCAGAGATTGAGCGTGTCATTGCGCGCTCTTGGGCTCTGGTGTGCGCACCCTGATCCGAGTGCGCGGCCGTCTATTAGAGACGCCACTGCCATACTCCAATCGAGTGGGGGCCAGCTGCCGGTGCTACCGACCAAGATGTGCCCGTCACGGTCCTCAGGTGTGACGCAGCCGTCGTCCACATCGACGACGAGCACCTCGTGTTCCTCTGTTCCGTCTGGTTCAGCCGGTTCGAAGGACTCGTCTTCATTGCTCAAGCATCAGTGCTACTGTTTAGTTTTTGTTTTTTTAATTTGCTTGTTCTTAGTTTAGAGTTGACGCTTGAATGGTCCGTTGATTTGGTCTTTAGTGTTGCCTAATTGCCGATGAGAGTAATGTATGTGTATTTACGCCACGATTTGAACTTCCTTTTTAAAAAAAAAATTGAAGGCGAGAAGATTGTCTTATATATTGATTGATAGGGCAGGGATTTGAACTTTACTGCTATTGTAGTTTGTCTATAAAGAATTGTCCTGCCATTTTCTGTTCCAGCAGCAGTACAAGTCGAGTGAGGGAGACGGGCAGGGATAGTGGCTGCAGCAGCATTAAACGTTCAACAAGCTCTTGCTTGGCCAGGATTACTGGAAGCGAATTAAACGATCGGCCCATTACAATTGAAGAGGTGGCCGCCATCCTCCTCATGGGCTATGGCCTACATAACGAAGTTGGGTTGGGCCACAGCCGCTAGGAAAAGCCTGATCTACATGCTGAATTTTTAGCATTTTTAATTTTATTTTTTAAAAGATTTACAAAAATAATTTGTGGTTTGAAAATATTGCAAAACTAGTCGTCTCTCGCCCTTTGGGAGGGCGAGATTTAAAAATCGCCCTCCCAGAGAGCGTTTTTTCTGACGTGGCGGACGGCCGTTGGCCGCCGTCTGTTACGCGCGTGTAATTTTGTATTTTGTCCCCTTTTCGCCCTTACAAAGAGTGTTTTTTCACTGTTCACTGCACTTAACTATTCACCGTTTATCACCGTTCACCGTACAAATAAAAACGTCCTTTGTAAGGGCGGGAAGGCGGTAAAATGCAAAATTACATGCGCGCGGCAGACGGTAAAATGCAAAATTACACGCGCGCGGCAGACGGCGGCCAACGGCTGTCCGCCACGTCAGAAAAAAGCCTTCTGGGAGGACGATTTTTAAATCTCGCCCTCCCGAAGGGCGAGAGGCGACTAGTTTTGCAATATTTTCAAATCACAAATTATTTTTGCAAATCTTTTAAAAATAAAATTAAAAATGCAAAAAATTCTCTACATGCTTATCTCCAATGGAATAAGTCCAATTTAAATCTCTCATCTTTTCATTGAGTTTAAATCGCATCCCTGAACTCTTGAACCTCAACATAAAATTAGATCCTCTGACAATATAAATGGTTGCTTTGGCTAACAAATATAAAATGTGCAAACCTAACTATAAGGCTATAAATAGACCCCTCAAGGGAATAAGGGAGAGTTTTTAAGAATTAATAAATAACCACAGTTGTCTTCTTAGACAACACCATGAAAACTTAAAATCTAGACTCCCAAACCATGTACAATATTGTATTTATCAATCCTAAATCCAGGAAATCTTTTATCAAGAAAATACTAAAAGTAAGACCTCATTATAATTAATTTACAGCTTCATATTATTTAACAAAAACCTTTGTATTCAGTAATTTCGAAGTGTGGGATAGAAACTAAGGGATCAAAGTATTAGATTTTATTCTATGATATTGTAATTACCAATATCAAAATTTGGAACTATTGGTTTCATTCTTCAACACTTAAAAGCAAAGTATATACTTATGCTAAATATACATATAATGAGAGGGACCAATATTTTTAGTGTAAATTTGGTACCTTCTAATTTAGAGATATTGAGAGATACCAAATTTTACATTAAAAAATATGTCACCTCCCGGTATCTTCTCAAGAACTGTAAAATCATTCTGCATATAATACTAGTATTGCCAATATATGGGTTACTAGTACTAAACAGTGGGTTTAGTTAAGGAAAACTTTTATAGTGCTTACCTTCAAAAAGGTAAAATTCCAATGCTCTAGAATAAAAGATACCGCTTAAAAGGTGTTTAAGTACTATTATTATAGATATTTAGATAGGAAGGGTAAAAGCATAATTTTTCTAGGAGCTGAAGAAGGGTATAATTGTCTTCAATCATTCAGGTACTATATAGGTTATCTCATAATCCTCAGTTACATTATTGACGTGTCTTCTTAGATTTACATTTTGTTGCTAAAAATATGGTCTAGCGCCATTTGTGGGGCTTGGGTGAGTTGGTTGGACCCAAGCGAGGGAACAATGCCAAGACTAGTATTGTTCGTCTTCTTCCTCTCGTCCGAGCCTGGGCAAAACTAAGGGCGTCGGGGTTCTGGTGGCTGGGTGATGACGACAACGGCAGTTTGATATATCACACGGCACGACCATAGGAAGTGGAGCTTAGCACACAGAACAACAAGGGGAAGTGAAGGCTGGCACAAATGACAACAAGAGCCATGTGCAAATTACACTTTGCACTATATTTACAACCATGTACAAATTATGTAAAACATACGAAGTCATTTTGTTTTGGTTTTAAAAAATATATTGCACCTTATTTTTACATATTATACAACTTAATTTTTCGTAGCGGGATATTTATCTAGTTAGATTTATAGAAACAACCCGTTACAATAATTTTATTTCGCATCTTACCTTTTTTTTATCAATGATCTATGTTACTTCACCAAACGCAGTAAAAGTTCCCTTAAGTAAGTTGTCCGCACCACTTCCAATCAAACTGACATCCAGAAAGTAAGGCAAGTGGGGTAAGCGTAAGCCAAAACAAGTCAAGTCGAAGAACCAAAGAAGCACGGTGGTACCTTCTTCAGTTCATGCCACTAGCATATATCAAATATTGGCTCGTCCCTCAAAGAACTGGTACCGCCACTACCAACATAGGGAATTCCCCAACATAGCCCCTGGTTTTTACCCTCAATTTGAGAAACGTGGAATAACAAGGAGAATTTGGTATCATTAAATTAAGGAGCAACGTAATTTACTAATATCCCCAAACCTGGTATCGATAAATTAAAGGAGGAAGATTATTTTTCCATGTATTTAACCCTGGGCCAAGAGCAATTGTGGACGTTCGTGCTGAGCATAGCTCGAATCCTACTCTCATTCTTGAGAAGCTTTTTTCCTGCTCCATCGTTTAGTAGAGCAGCAGGTGTTTATATGAGAGGCGATTTTACCAATCTTGAAAATGTATCGAAAGAGAGAGCGGAGTTACCAACAAGAAACAAAATTTACACTTTCTCCATTTAAAATTGGAGGAAATATATACAAAATATGGTACATTTCGGCAACTTCCCAGGAACCACAGCTGTCAGAGTCATGGTCTCATGGAGCCTGAGTTGATCTGCCAACCACCACCTCGTTAAATTATCCAATTCGCTGGTCCTATCTAAAAGATTCGATCGAGGAACCTGCACGCTCGAAATTAGCAGAGTTCTTCTCACTACGCTGATTCGAGTGGCGACCTGCTGATTCGAGTAGTAGTTTTTGTATTGGCAGTATTGTCCGGCGGCCGCTGATTCTGCTCAAAGACCGGCGATGGCCGCCGGCGTCCTCATGACAAAACCGTTCATGGCTGCTGCTTCTGCTCTAGCCTGCTTGCTCCTCTTGCTGCGCTGCTTGCCTAGTGTCGCTACCACTGTATCATTCAACTACTCCACCTTCAGCAACGCGACCAAGAACATCACCCTCCAGGGCAGCGCAACGATCGCCGGGACCGAATGGATCGAGCTCACCAAAGGCAAAGGGAACAATTTGTCGAGCGGCGGCACCATGGGCCGGATAGTGTACACTCCGCCGGTGCAGCTCTGGGACGCCTCCACCGGCGAGGTGGCCAGCTTCACCACGCGCTTCTCCTTCAACATCACCCCGAAAAACAAGAGCAACAAGGGTGACGGGATGACCTTCTTCCTCGTCAGCTACCCGTCGAGGATGCCGTACATGGGCGAGGGCGGCGCCCTCGGCCTCACCAGCCAGACCTTCGACAACGCCACGTCTGGCGACCGGTTCGTCGCCGTCGAGTTCGACACCTATAACAACTCCTTCCTAGACCCCGACGCCACCTACGACCACATCGGCATCGACGTCAACGCCCTCCGGTCAGTGAAGACCGAATCCCTGCCTAGCTTCATCCTCATCGGCAACATGACCGCCATCGTCGACTACAACAGCAATTCGAACATCATGTCGGTGAAGCTATGGGCAAATGGATCAACGACGCCTTACAACCTCAGCTCCAAGGTTGATCTCAAGAGCGCCTTGCCAGAGAAGGTCGCCGTTGGCTTCTCGGCAGCGACGGGTTCATCCGTTGAGCAGCATCAGCTACGTTCTTGGTACTTCAACTTGACGTTGGAGCAGAAGCAGCCGACAGGACACCATTCGCGTGGCGGAGTTGTAGCGGGAGCCACCGTCGGTGCACTTCTGTTCGCCGTGCTCCTCTTCACCATGGTAGCAGTCCTGGTACGGCGACGTCAGAGAAAGAGGATGATGGAGGCAGAGGAGGACGACTCGGAAGGCGATCCCATCGTGGAGATCGAGATGGGAACGGGGCCGAGGCGGTTCCCGTACTACGTACTTGTCAACGCGACAAAGAGCTTTGCGGCGGAGGAGAAGCTTGGGCAAGGCGGTTTTGGCGCAGTGTACCGTGGCAATTTGAGAGAGCTCGGCCTAGACGTTGCCATAAAGAGGTTTGCCAAAGACTCCTCCAAGCAAGGGAGGAAAGAGTACAAGTCGGAGATCAAGGTGATAAGTCGGTTGCGGCACCGCAATCTCGTACAGCTCATCGGTTGGTGCCATGGCCGTGATGAGCTCCTCCTCGTGTACGAGCTCGTCCCCAACCGCAGCCTTGACGTCCATCTCCACGGCAATGGTACCTTCCTCACATGGCCAATGAGGTAATTAATTAACTCTCACTAATATATCAGAACTTTTTGCAATGTGCAATCAACAAATGTCAATTGAAATTCAACGACTGATCAACTAGCTTGGATATTGTCAAAGGATCAACATTGTTCTTGGGCTTGGGAATGCACTGCTCTACCTCCATGAGGAGTGGGAGCAATGCGTCGTGCACCGTGACATCAAGCCGAGCAACGTCATGCTGGATGAATCCTTTAATGCGAAGCTAGGTGACTTCGGCCTCGCAAGGCTCATTGACCATGCTATCGGGGTACAGACGATGACCCACCCCTCAGGGACACCGGGCTATGTTGACCCCGAATGCGTGATCACAGGCAAAGCAAGCGCTGAGTCTGATGTGTACAGTTTTGGCATTGTTCTTTTGGAAGTGGCATGTGGGAGGAGACCAATGAGCCTACTGGATGACCAGAATAATGGCCTCTTCCGACTAGTCGAATGGGTTTGGGACCTCTACGGCCAGAGAGCCATTCTCAAAGCGGCTGACGAGCGCCTCAACGGTGACTACGACGCGACAGACATGGAGTGTGTCATGGTTGTTGGGCTCTGGTGTGCTCACCCAGACCGATGCGCTCGTCCATCTATTCGAGCCGCCATGGCACTTCTCCAATCCAATGGACCACTACCGATGCTACCAGCCAAGATGCCCGTGCCAACATATGGGCCGCCAGTGGCCTTATCAGAGGGCCAGCTCTCGTCATCGACAGGAATGTCATCCTCAAGTTTGACACAAACATCAATCACACCTCGTTAGTGGTGTAAGCTTGCCCACTCATTGTACACATTGATCCACATCATTTAATTATAAATGCACTTTTCTTCTTCTTCTTCTTCTTTTTCTCATTTCAGATTAGATAGAAATCTGTAAACCAAATGAATCAGCATGTGTCGGTGGATACCTATGGGCAGGGATTCTTTTCTCAGGAGGGCCCGAGATCTCGCTATCCTGGTGAAATCTAGCTACAAATTTAAATTGCAAACAATATTAGGTTAAATTTGAATCAGTTTGAACAAAATTCACGCAGATATGAATAAATTCGAGGGAACCCAACATTTTTGTCCAATTTGAACAAAAAATAAACTAGGGACGATCTGAGATTGTTGGATGCATGCCTTGAGATTTGGACTTACCTCAACGAGATTTTGATTCATGCCCACAGGATGAGCCACTTGTATCACCCGTTCAACACACCATGTGTTGAATAATAATTGATCTCATAGTTTCGCTTATTATGTCTTACTAGCATTCGCAAAATAATTTATCGGTAAATTTTTTATACGTGTGTAAATGCTATAAAATAAACTACGATGAAAAAACAACAACAAAATAAGCTTCAAAATTAAGTTTTAAAATTTAAATTTTGATTTATATGCATAAGCATAAACGAAAAAACGGGGCTGAATGTTTTATTTTCATTTGATTTGTTCTTATTTTAGAGTTGATGCTTGAATGGTATGTACAGCACGTGAGCCGTTGATTTGCTCTTTAGAGCTGCCTAATGCTGACGTGAGTAATGTACGTACATGTATTTACGTCACGCTTTTCAATTTTCCAACCATTTAGTTTCATGTCATTTTCTCTCTATGTTCTTTTCATGCTTTCAGTGAATGCTGTCATTCTCGACATACTTTTCAATGTTTTCAGTGAATGTTCTATTTCTTGGATATGTTCAACCATTGAGCTTGACTGGATCCTAAGTCATCCACATCACACAGATCACACAAACAAACCATTTCACAAATACTAGCGTATAAGTGGTGCATTCGCGTCACTTTAACTGTTCCATTGTGTTGTGCATGAAGATATATAAATAGTATCAGCTAGGTCAATAATAATCTTTTATATTAAATTTTCGAAGTTCCTCTTCCCAGGGAGGGAAACGGAATGAATACAGATAGATAATGATCTTACCGTATTCGTTTTCATATTTTTACGCAGACACATAAACATATATAAATAACTCAAATATGAAAATGGATACGAATTACTACAGATACGAATAAGAATCAGGTATGATCGGAAAACAGATATTTCTCGAAACATAAAGACCACTCAAACACTGTTCATAAAGACAGATAGTGCCACATAGAGGTTGCCTTCACCGTCACCGCAACCGCCGGTGCCAACGCGGACGAGGGGTTTTGCTTCTTCCCGTGGCTGGTGCTCAACTTCCACCTCACGCGGGGCTCGGCCTCACCCCTACTGCGCTCCAGCTCGTCCAGAACACCGGCGACCTCCCCCTCTCCAACGATCGTCCAGAACACCGGCGACCTCCCCCTCTCCAACGACGACAGTGGTCCGACTCGGGGGCCGCTGGATCTGCATCCCTCCCTCTCCAACAGCAATGGCGACGGTTCGAGACATGGTGGTCTAACTCCCTCGTTGCTTGGTAGGTATCCCTCCTCTCCTGTCATGCCTAGAAATTTAGCCTAAATTTTCAGACTATTTTATGTATTAGATCTCTATCCAGGAATCAACCAGGGTACACAAAATAATAAATTAACACACAGATCCAAACATAAAATAAAGCGTAAAATAAAAATACTTACTAAAGAGGCACTTAGTCCTCACACCCAAAAAGGACAGCAGCGGAAAAAGAAAGACGATCCTAGTGGGCTTCAGCTCCACTCCACAAGCAAACTCAACTGGGGTATGAGCCTTAGTCTTCTAACTCCGACTTCAAGTCAGAAGCACTACACTTCTGAAAGGAGGAAAAATCGCAAGGCTGAGTACAACCACCGTACTCAACAAGCTACACCGAGAAATGCAGACGTGCAAGGGGAGACCAAAAGTGGCTTGCGGCTATTTTGCATAAATGTGTTTTGCAAACATTTATAGTTTAAAAATAGTAAAACAGTTGAGTAATTAAGACAATATTAAAACTTAACTGAACAACACTATCCCACGTTTAACAAGCCAAACCATCCACCTAAACTAAACCAGTTTCATTAAGTCCAAATTATTTAGTAGTATGAGACTAATCATAGTGAATCTGGTCGATCGCCCATAACCGCGGGCACGACTATTTGAATAGTTTTACTCTGATCAGAGGTGCGCAACTTTACCCACAAGACACGATTCCACACATGTTGCCATGTCCCGAATTACCACCATGATACTGCAAAGGGGAAAATCGTGACAAGACCTTTAGCATAACTTCCCCTAACCAATCGTACCACATCAAGGTTTCGTCCCACCCCTTGAAAGGCAGTGGACAACCCCCCTACCCCGGCGTACCGCGGTGAATCTGGAAGCCGATTAACCGAATGCCCCGGCCGACCAAACTCTATCACGTCCACCCTTACTAGGGTATGCTGGCAAGAGGAAAGCTATACTACGAGTCCAGCAGTTGCCCATTCTTGATTATGGTAAGCGTTGTTTGTCTTCCAGGGTTTCCCATGAACTAGTCCTTAATTACCATGGGTGTGACAATGCAAAACCATGCACCCACATCCCACCATTAAATCATATTTTAGTTAGAATAATTATGACCAATAAGATATGGTCAGGTGTTTCGAGCTTGCAGCTTATCAGAGACTAGAATAACTAGTGTAATTATCCCATTTAGTGAGCTAGTGGTAATTAAGCATGACTAGGCATATAATTTTAGCAAAAGTCGACATAAGTGACTAAAATTAGTCCAATTATCACCCAAATTTGACAAAGGAGTGGATAACAAGTAAATATGGCACAATCAAACAAATATATAATCCCATCATTCCATGTAATTAGCAAAACATGCTATTTTATTTGGAAACATAAAATATTTATAAAAATTAGGATCAATATGCTTCAAGGGAAGTGTGACTTGCCATGCTTCTTCAAACAAACTTTTGGACTCTTTTCCTCGCGAGCACGAACTCTGAAAACGATGGAATCTACACGCTTGCATGCAAAATGTGGAAAAACCTAATAAAAACAAATAGCAGGACATAAAAGTAAACAAACATGTAGAGCTCCATTTTAAATGAATTTTCCAATTTGAATGGCCCAATTTGGAGTTCATATGAATTAGATATGAATTTTGGAAGTTTTAGACCATTTAAATGAATTTTGAAAATTAAAATAATTTATTGCATAATTTTTAATTATTTTTACAAGAAAAAGGCGATGCGACGTCTCGCCAGGGCGACGTCGGCGGGCATGGGCACGGGATGACGTCGAAGCAACCGGCCGACTGTAACACCCTAAAAATCGAAAAATTTGAAATCGGGAATTAAAAATCGAAACTTACAAAAACTTTTTGCTTGTTGCTTCTTGATCGTGTTTATTGCTTCTTATTTGCCGACTTTGTTGCATACAATTAACAAAGAGAAAAATCTATCTAAAAGATTGAGAAAAAAAAACCAAATGATTTAAAATTCTCAAAAGAAAGAAAGTTTCAAAAAAATATAAATAAAGATTTTGAAATAAAAATTATAAAGGAATATAAATAGGAAGGGCTAAGGTTTGATGAAAGTTTATTTTTGGACCAAAACCTTATTTTGAGAGGAAGTAGTAATAATCAATAAATAAAATATGTAATATTAAATAAATGAAAATTACAAAAAAATATATATATAAAAGGGAAGTTGACAAAGATTCATTTGAACCAAGATTATATTTTGGAAGAAAAGAAAATAAAATGGATAAAATATATGTAATATAATATAATATATAGAAATGCACAAAAGGGTAGAAATATAGGAGTTAATTAAGTTTATGACTGGGTCAAATCATATTTTAGATTTATGTGTGAAGGCAAAAAAAAAAGAAATGGAAAAGAATAAGACTTAATTCGGGAAAATACAAAAGTACACTGTTCACACGTCACCAGGTGTTCGATGTCGTACCGCGCCGTACCTCGCACACATCGCGCGCGTCACCACGACACCACACGTCGCGTGCGCGTTGCAACTCACCCCACGTCAACCCGACTGTCGCGGCGCACGTTCCTAACCGTCCTCGCGTCGCCTTGTTGTCACGTCGCCCGTTGCCGCGCTCTCGCCGTCGTTCGCTCGCGTCGCGTCGTGCACCCCGTGCTCCTAGCCGCCCGACGCCGCCACGCCGCGCGTGCTCCCGTTCAACCTGCATCCGTGTCGCGCGCCCTATACCACGCCATACCGTGCGTCGGCCATGTCGCGCGCCGCGCCATCGTACCACGCGCATGCTCTCGGCTGCCCGCGGTGTCAACGAGCCATACCGGCGCACGTCACCGCGACCATGCCACTGTCCCGTCGGCGCACATCAAGCTCCGCACACGCGCCACGCGCCCGCGCCGCGCACCCCGCGCCTCGGCCCCGCTGCGCTCGCGCGCGCCGCCCGCCTCGCGCCGACCCCATCGCCGCGCGTCACCACGCCGTCCGCGCGACCACACCGACGTGGATGGCTATAAATAGGAGTCGTCGACTGAAATTCAAAATACAAAATTTGTTCCTAATCCTCTTACCTAGCTTCTCCCCGAATTGCCCCAAATTCTATCTACCCTAGCTCGAGAATTCCACGAAACACCGAAGAACCCTAAACCCGGCCGCCCGGAGCGAGAAGCCAAAATTCGTTCTCCTCGCCCGATTTCGTAGCAAATTGAAGGTACGTTGACAATATATGAACCCTAAGCATCATTTTCCCTAGCTTGGTCAAGCCGATTTCTCGCGAGCATGCCGGCAACGAGCGCCGCCGAGCTCTCGTCGCGCCGCCGCCGCGCGCACACGTCGCTAGACCAATGTCGTGCTTCTCCGGCCAAACGCTTGCCATAGATAGCTTCCCGCACATTGTAGATGCTCCCAAGCCCCTTGGTTAGGTCGTGCCGTTGCCGGAATAACACGGCGACGAGCGTCGCCGCCGCCACGGCCACCTCACCGTCGCCGCGCCCGTTCCGCCGCTCTCTCGGCCCGGCCGAGCCGTGAAACAAAGCCCCGTAGCCCCTGGATGGTGCAGGACCCTTTGCCCTTGAGCCGGCCCTCCTCGCCGCCGTTCGCCCTTTCCTTCCGTCGGTCGCCGCGGCTAACAGAGAAGAGCAGAGGGAGGAGGAAGCGGGGAGGGAAAGGAAGAAAATAAAAGAAAGGGAAAATAAAATGAAAAATGGGCAATAGCCCAGTGGAGAGAGTGGGCTAGGTTGAGAGTGAGGTTGCGGGTTCGACCCTTGGCTTTGGAAATTTTTTTTGAAAATTTCTATTTTATTTTTCTATGAGGATTTAGAACAAGGATAAGCCTAGTAAAATCATAACAAAATTTTATTGACCCTTTTTAATTTCTAAACCCTATTTACAATGAATTTTACATCTTTACCAAGAGATTATTATTTATTCTTTTCCAAAATTTCTTTTGCAAATAAGTATAAACTTATAGTCAAACTTCTTAACATATTCCCTCTCCAAAGAAAATTTCTATCTTTTGTAAAATCCATTATTCATCTAAATATTATTTTATATATATATATAGACACGTGGAGTTTCTAAACTCAAAATCCACGTTAGTTATTTGGCATCTAAGCTTCAAGGTTCATCAAATCTTCCGAGATCCGGTTATTATTAACCCTAGGACTTCTCGAACCAAGAAATAATTCGATGAAATTGAAAGATAATCACTTTCTTTTATTAATTGAATCATCAACTCTAGTATTTCTCAAACTTTAACATATTAAGATAAATATCGCACCCTTCTTAACAAAATCGGATTCATTACAAAACTTCGAATCTTTATCACTCTTTCGCTCTAACTCTGATTTCGTCAAAACTCGAGCCTAGGTTCGCGTAGAGTCATAGCCTAGTGTTAGGAGCCGCTATTGCAATTTACTTGGTGTTCTTTTGGATCTTGCTGGATTTTATTTGAATTCTAATCGAATTCAAATTTGATTTCTCGCACGTACGATTAGCGTCCGAGGAAGGCGTTGAGTACGCAGAAGACCCCGACCAACAAGTGTGCGAGCAAGGCAAGTCAACACATCCCTTTGAACATATTGATCCTATTTGTGAAATGATGTTGTTTTCAATTACAAATTGCATGCTATACATAAATGAGTACCTATTCTTGATATATCCTGCCTTGATATTGAATACCCTTAGAAATATTCTTTGTAAACCTTCGATGTGATGCAACCGGAGGTTATCTTCGGTAAAATGCTTAGCCACGCTTATACTAGATTCTTGCATACTCATGATTTTACAAATAAGCCTCGTGCTTGGGCAACTATCTTGGGAAGATGGTTGAGACACGGCAAGTGGAGACATGAGCGCCACGTTGCCTTGATCATGTTGGAAATGGCTTTGATGAAAAATGAAAATACAAACCAATGTTTTTAGACTGGGCGGATGGATGGATTTGGGTGGATTCCGGAAAAGGCTAGTACCGTCCCCGGCCGCTTAAGGACCGAGCCATGAGACTACAACTTAGAACGAGCCAGACAACCGTACTTCTCGAATGGGTATAGACCTAGCGATTAAATATCCGAGCGGAGGCGTATCCTTGCATAGTAGGTTCGGTGTTGGCGTTGAGGTAAGGGCTTGCCGGTGGGAGTGCACCACCGGTGGGTGCCCGGACGATAGTTAAGGCCTTCCGGCAGGGGTGTACCGCTGGTTGGTACCAGGCGAGATCGGGCATGCGATCAACATGAAGAAATGAAGACATGAAGAAAAGGACATGAAGATGGAAAGTTCAAGGATAGAGCAATTCCTTCTCTTACCCGGAACGCGAACTCCTCTCACCGCTAGAAAATGACGGCTAGAGTGCATGAGGGCTTAAGTTCATGGAGCGGGTACGCCAAAGTGAGGTTATCGAAAGGCTTTGCCGTGACCGTCCCATATAGAGGGATGTAAGCTCATTCAATGAGTAGTTGCGGAGTACGGGTAAAGTGTACATCCACCTGCAGTGTGAGTTAATCAATCTATTCGAATAGCCGTGCTCGCGGTTAATGAGCGACGTGACAAGTGTTTCCCGTGGCTAGACTCATAAATTTTAAAATGATGGGTGGGATTGCATAATGACTTTATGTGCTTTGGGAAACCAACTTCTCTATCGAGAGAAAGGAGAAAGACACCCCGAAAACCATGACGGATCGGAGGCGGGAAGCTATCCTTGGGATCACAATGGATGGTGGACGAACCGTTGCCGACTTAATATACTATGGACCTAAAACTTGACTGGCTAGATGTTAGGTTTGTGAAATGATTTGTGAAAATTGGCTTTGCGCAAATAAACCATAGCCATCCTTTGAATGACCCTATCATGTGCATCATTTCGTGTTGGCTTGTTGAGTACGTTGGGTACTCACCCTTGCTATACGCACAAACCTCCGGATGAAGGAGATGAGGAAGACCCGTACACATACTACTAGGAGGAATGAAGGCAATGGAGCGCAACAGTCTTAGTCCCCGGTCGTTGCTGTGGCAATCGGCATGCTGCTGCCTTCCGTCTGCTATCTTATCTAATTTCTGTTTTCGGATGTATCCGGACTGGTAGGTCCTATATGTATTGGATATTGCCCTCAGGCCTATTATTGTAATAATTTCGTTGTAAGACTATTCGTGCACTTTGTACCGGTAATTCGAACCGTATTCGTGGGTACCAAACTACTCGATCCAGGGATAAGGTACTATGAACACGAATGATTCCCGTCCTCAAAAACGGGGTCTACAGAGCGGTATCGAGAGCAAGGCGACGTAGGATAAGACCAACCGGCGCCCTACCCCTTTATAGCTGGTCAAAAGGAAATATCCCTACATAGGATTATTTTGGAAATACAAACTATTTTCACAAAACAAACATATTTCTCTCTCTCACCCCAATTTCTCTACAAACATTTGATTTTACTTTCTCTAGACCTAAACTATCTTCAAAAATAGATATAGGATCGTGACCGTGTTAAAGCTTAGGAGATTGTTTATTCCACCCGCTAATGCAATAAGAGTGCACAGAACAAGGTCCCAACCGAGCTTAACTGTTCTTCCGATTTCTTTCTCTCTCGACAATAGATGGGAAAGAACAAGGGCGAGGAATCAAGATCTCAAGAATCTCATGGATCAACACGGAGCGACCCTATGGGCATTCCACCTTCTTCCCCTATGAATCCGACCTTAGCCCAGATAATGGCTAGCCAGACACAATTGATGATCATGATGGTGCAGCAAATGCAACGACACCTTCAAGTTTTGGGTTCGTGTCCAGAGCAACATCGGCACGTTCCGACTCAAGCCTTGATGACTCCTGCGAATATACTGTCAAGCCCACAGAGAGCAGAAACGCCAAATCCACCATTAGGAGGGAAGGAAACACTTGGCCCTCGTTACGGCTTCATGGAACAAGGATATGGAATAAGGAACGTGCGGGGAAAAACACACCGGAACCCGGATCGAGGGGAGATACGGTGCGGAAGGAAGGAAGGACAAGGAATTCAATCCAACGACCGGCCAAGGGCTCAGTTCACCATCCAACTCCAGGAAGAGGAAGTCACCAAAATGGACCACAGGTGGTACTGGCAGGATGATCATCACGAGCACAGTGTGTACCCCTGAAGATGCTGAGGAGATTCCCCGACGTCTAAAGAGGAATGTGCACTGCTTCAACTGTGGAGAGTTAGGACACTATGCCAATGACTGCCCTAGGACAACTACCGCACCGTTTCGCACTCCAACACCTATCCTGGCTGCCCCTAGGAAAAGGAATGTGACTTGCTTCAACTGTGAGGAATTTGGACACTATGCCAACCAATGCCCCAAGTCACACAGCATCCCTCCTCTTACCGGTGCCAATACAACAGCCGTAGGAGGCAACCCCAGATCGGGCGGCAGCCCAAACAACTAGACAAAAAGTCTGCATCAACTCTGGTCTTGCTTTGGATGGAATTAAGACAGCAACGACCATGCCCCTACCCTTGTGTATGAAGACCCTAGATCGATATTAGTGTTGTTGTGTTGTGTTGTATGGACTACACATGTCCAATGTATCCCCCTGATGTAACATCTACGAACTAATATGAAGCTCCATGTTATGTCTTAAATGAGTTTATTCCACCATGCTTGTTGTGTGCAAAAGATCATCTGAAACAACTTAACGTAAACAAAAAGAAAGAAACGGGATCGATTAGAATCGTGACCTTAGTAGGCTAATCCCTTACCCCATCTATACTTTTCAGATGGCGCACCGTCGTAGAGCCTCAGCAGCTACTGAGAACCCGTCGGAACCTAACCCTACCACCCTAGCAGAGGTCATGGCTTCACAAACCCAATTGCTTCAAGCCATTGCCAACAACCAAGGACACCACGGAGGATCAAGCCTAGGCGAGTTTATGCGAGCCAAACCGCCAACGTTCTCCATGGCAGAGGAACCAATGGATGCTAAGATTGGTTGAGGGTAATAGAGAAGAAGTTGACTCGTCCGAGTACGGGAAGGCGATAGAGTCATCTTCGCCACTAATCACTGGAAGGTCCCGCAAGTGACGGTGGGACACTTACAAAGAGACACGGGCGGAAGATGCCGAGAACCGACATGGGAAGAATTCACGGCTTTCCGTGAAAATTTCGTACCAGCCGCGGTTATGAGGATGAAGAAAAATGAGTTTCGTAGGCTGCGCCAAGGAAACACCACGGTACAAGAGTATCTTAACAAGTTCATGCGGCTTGCCCGTTACGCCACCGCGATCGGCGAGCGAAGAGGAAAAGATGGACAAGTTTATTGAAGGACGAACGATGAGTTAAGAGGACCGATGATCGGTCGGGATCACGCTAGCTTCCGAGCCTCATCAACAAGGTCGTAAGGCTTGAGCATGATCAAAGGACGGTTGAAAACAACCGAAAGAGAAGACTTGCTCTAGCCCGCCCGATTCAAGGAACGCCCGCGACCCAAAGGAGCAACACCAACAGTTTGGAAGCCGCCGTCACAATGACCAATCGCCCGTTGCACTGCAACGCCCGGCAGCCACCCTGTCACCCTTTCCGTACCCGGCACCGCCTTGACAACCCCAAAAACTTAAGAATGTAAACTGCTTCAACCGTGGGGAATATGGACATTTCGCCAATCACGCCCTAAACCACGTAACACCCACGTCCGTCTTGGAGCCAACGCCATTGCGTAAGAGGGACCCCTGTCCCGCACCGGGCTGCAGACCGGGACACCCCAGAAGGAGGCCATCACAGAATCCGCCATGGCCAAGTGAACCATGTGCATGCTTGAAGAGGCCCAGGAGGACCAGATCGTGCTAATGGGTACGTTTTCCATCCATTCCGCACTAAGTTAAAGTTTTGTTTGGTTTCAAAACTTCGCATTCTTTCATGACGTTAGAAACAAGCACAAAGACATAACCTATGTCGAAACCCTAGGAAACCCATAATAGTGCAATCAACAGGAAGAGATATAGCTGTACCCCATACCGGCACCAATATAGGCCTTATCCTAAAAAGCCAAGCTTGAACTTATTGTTAGGGGGGGTAGAGTGACATAACTCCGGACCCTTAGATTGGACACTATATTAGAGCTTGGTAGAACCGAACCTTCCCTAGATAACCTCTTGTCGCCCACCAAAATCACACGATTGCAATCCTACCAGGATCACCACCCGTCTGCAGCCTAAAGGTTCCAACAGTTTAGAACAGCAAGTCTATTATACAACTTAAGGAAAATTAGAGACCTACTCAATCCTGCATGCCCGAAGGATTCCCAAGGATTAAGAGCGACAACATCATGTTATCCGAAACAAAGAATCGAAGTGGACCACCCTTAGAAACTCAGTGATAGATTCCTGCGTCACCCGGAGCAACCAATCTATTTGTCGTCCTGTTAAGAACGAGTCCCATGGATCCATCCTATATGTTTGTACCGACCGACTCCCAATCGCGACCCGACCCAAATCTCGGGGACGAGATTTATTGTTAGGGGGGTAGGTTTGTAACACCCTAAAAATCGGAAAAATTTGAAACCGGGAATTAAAAATCGAAACTTACAAAAACTTTTTGCTTGTTGCTTCTTGATCGTGTTTATTGCTTCTTATTTGCCGCTTTGTCGCATACAATTAACAAAGAGAAAAATCTATCTAAAAGATTGAGAAAAAAAACCAAATGATTTAAAATTCTCAAAAGAAAGAAAGTTTCAAAAAAATATAAATAAAGATTTTGAAATAAAAATTATAAAGGAATATAAATAGGAAGGGCTAAGGTTTGATGAAAGTTTATTTTTGGACCAAAACCTTATTTTGAGAGGAAGTAGTAATAATCAATAAATAAAATATGTAATATTAAATAAATGAAAATTACAAAAAAAAATATATAAAGGGAAGTTGACAAATATTCATTTGAACCAAGATTATATTTTGGAAGAAAAGAAAATAAAATGGATAAAATATATGTAATATAATATAATATATAGAAATGCACAAAAGGGTAGAAATATAGGAGTTAATTAAGTTTATGACTGGGTCAAATCATATTTTAGATTTATGTGTGAAGGCAAAAAAAAAGAAATGGAAAAGAATAAGACTTAATTCGGGAAAATACAAAAGTACACTGTTCACACGTCACCAGGTGTTCGATGTCGTACCGCGCCGTACCTCGCACACATCGCGCGCGTCACCACGACACCACACGTCGCGTGCGCGTTGCAACTCACCCCACGTCAACCCGACTGTCGCGGCGCACGTTCCTAACCTGTCCTCGCGTCGCCTTGTTGTCACGTCGCCCGTTGCCGCGCTCTCGCCGTCGTTCGCTCGCGTCGCGTCGTGCACCCTGTGCTCCTAGCCGCCCGACGCCAGCCACGCCGCGCGTGCTCCCGTTCAACCTGCGTCCGTGTCGCGCGCCCTATACCACGCCATACCGTGAGTCGGCCATGTCGCGCGCCGCGCCATCGTACCACGCGCATGCTCTCGGCTGCCCGCGGTGTCAACGAGCCATACGGCGCACGTCACCGCGACCATGCCACTGTCCCGTCGGCGCACATCAAGCTCCGCACACGCGCCACGCGCCCGCGCTGCGCACCCCGCGCCTCGGCCTGCTCGCTCGCGCCGCGCGCCGCCCGCGCCGACCCCATCGCCGCGCGTCACCACGCCGTCCGCGCGACCACACCGACGTGGATGGCTATAAATAGGAGTCCTCGACTGAAATTCAAAATACAAAATTTGTTCCTAATCCTCTTACCTAGCTTCTCCCCGAATTGCCCCAAATTCTATCTACCCTAGCTCGAGAATTCCACGAAACACCGAAGAACCCTAAACCCGGCCGCCCGGAGCGAGAAGCCAAAATTCGTTCTCCTCGCCCGATTTCGTAGCAAATTGAAGGTACGTTGACAATATATGAACCCTAAGCATCATTTTCCCTAGCTTGGTCAAGCCGATTTCTCGCCGGAGCATGCCGGCAACGAGCGCTGCCGAGCTCTCTGTTCGGCCGCCGCCGCGCGCACACGTCGCTAGACCAATGTCGTGCTTCTCCGGCCAAACGCTTGCCATAGATAGCTTCCCCGCACATTGTAGATGCTCCCAAGCCCCTTGGTTAGGTCGTGCCGTTGCCGGAATAACACGGCGACGAGCGTCGCGCCGCCACCGGCCACCTCACCGTCGCCGGGCCGTTCCGCCGCCTCTCCGGCCCGGCCGAGCCGTGAAACAAAGCCCCGTAGCCCCTAGATGGTGCAGGACCCTTTGCCCTTGAGCCGGCCCTCCTCGCCGCCGTTCGCCCTTTCCCTTCCGTCGGTCGCCGGCGCACGAGAAGAAGCGAGAGGAGGAGGAAGCGAGGGAGGGAAAGGAAGAAAATAAAAGAAAGGGAAAATAAAATGAAAAATGGGCAATAGCCCGAGTGGAGAAGTGGGCTAGGCTGAGAGTGAGGTTGCAGGTTCGACCCTTGGCTTTGGCAATTTTTTTTTGAAAATTTCTATTTTATTTTTCTATGAGGATTTAGAACAAGGATAAGCCTAGTAAAATCATAACAAAATTTTATTGACCCTTTTTAATTTCTAAACCCTATTTACAATGAATTTTACATCTTTACCAAGAGATTATTATTTATTCTTTTCCAAAATTTCTTTTGCAAATAAGTATAAACTTATAGTCAAACTTCTTAACATATTCCCTCTCCAAAGAAAATTTCTATCTTTTGTGAAATCCATTATTCATCTAAATATTATTTTATATATATAGACACGTGGAGTTTCTAAACTCAAAAATCCACGTTAGTTATTTGGCATCTAAGCTTCAAGGTTCATCAAATCTTCCGAGATCCGGTTATTATTAACCCTAGGACTTCTCGAACCAAGAAATAATTCGATGAAATTGAAAGATAATCACTTTCTTTTATTAATTGAATCATCAACTCTAGTATTTCTCAAACTTTAACATATTAAGATAAATATCGCACCCTTCTTAACAAAATCGGATTCATTACAAAACTTCGAATCTTTATCACTCTTTCGCTCTAACTCTGATTTCGTCAAAACTCGAGCCTAGGTTCGCGTAGAGTCATAGCCTAGTGTTAGGAGCCGCTATTGCAATTTACTTGGTGTTCTTTTGGATCTTGTTGGATTTTATTTGAATTCTAATCGAATTCAAATTTGATTTCTCGCACGTACGATTAGCGTCCGAGGAAGGCGTTGAGTACGCGAAGACCCCGACCAACAAGTGTGCGAGCAAGGCAAGTCAACACATCCCTTTGAACATATTGATCCTATTTGTGAAATGATGTTGTTTTCAATTACAAATTGCATGCTATACATAAATGAGTACCTATTCTTGATATATCCGCCTTGATATTGAATACCCTTAGAAATATTCTTTGTAAACCTTCGATGTGATGCAACCGGAGGTTATCTTCGTAAAATGCTTAGCCACGCTTATACTAGATTCTTGCATACTCATCATTTTACAAATAAGCCTCGTGCTTGGGCAACTATCTTGGGAAGATGGTTGAGACACGGCAAGTGGAGACATGAGCGCCACGTTGCCTTGATCATGTTGGAAATGGCTTTGATGAAAAATGAAAATACAAACCAATGTTTTTAGACTGGGCGGATGGATGGATTTGGGTGGATTCCGGAAAAGGCTAGTACCGTCCCCGTCGGGTTAAGGACCGAGCCATGAGACTACAACTTAGAACGAGCCGGTACAACCGTACTTCTCGAATGGGTATAGACCTAGCTGATTAAATATCCGAGCGGAGGCAGGTATCCTTGCATAGTAGGTTCGGGTGTTGGCGTTGAGGTAAGGGCTTGCCGGTGGGAGTGCACCACCGGTGGGTGCCTGGACGATAGTTAAGGGCCTTCCGGCGGGGTGTACCGCTGGTTGGTACTGGCGAGATCGGGCATGCGATCAACATGAAGAAATGAAGACATGAAGAAAAGGACATGAAGATGGAAAGTTCAAGGATAGAGCAATTCCTTCTCTTACCCCGGAACGCTGAACTCCTCTCACCGCTAGAAAATGACGGCTAGAGTGCATGAGGGCTTAAGTTCATGGAGCGGACGCCAAAGTGAGGTTATCGAAAGGCTTTGCCGTGACCGTCCCATATAGAGGGATGTAAGCTCATTCAATGAGTAGTTGCGGAGTACGGGTAAAGTGTACATCCACTGCGGTGTGAGTTAATCAATCTATTCGAATAGCCGTGCTCGCGGTTAATGAGCGACGTGACAAGTGTTTCCCGTGGCTAGACTCATAAATTTTAAAATGATGGGTGGGATTGCATAATGACTTTATGTGCTGGGGAAACCAACTTCTCTATCGAGAGAAAGGAGAAAGACACCCCGAAAACCATGACGGATCGGAGGCGGGAAGCTATCCTTGGGATCACAATGGATGGTGGACGAACCGTTGCCGACTTAATATACTATGGACCTAAAACTTGACCTGGCTAGATGTTAGGTTTGTGAAATGATTTGTGAAAATTGGCTTTGCGCAAATAAACCATAGCCATCCTTTGAATGACCCTATCATGTGCATCATTTCGTGTTGGCTTGTTGAGTACGTTGGGTACTCACCCTTGCTATACACACAAACCTCCAGATGAAGGAGATGAGGAAGACCCGTACACATACTACTAGGAGGAATGAAGGCAATGGAGCGCAACAGTCTTAGTCCCCGTCGTTACTGTGGCAATCGGCATGCCGCCGCTTCCGTCTGCTATCTTATCTAATTTCTTTTCGGATGTATCCTGACCGGTAGGTCCTATATGTATTGGATATTGCCCTCGGGCCTATTATTGTAATAATTTCGTTGTAAGACTATTCGTGCACTTTGCACCTGGTAATTCAGAACTGTATTCGTGGGTACCAAACTACTCGATCCAGGGATAAGGTACTATGAACACGAATGATTCCCGTCCTCAAAAACGGGGGTCTACACTGACGTAGGCACACAGGCACGGGTGACGTCAACAAAACAAGGGCAAACGTCAGCAAGTAGGGCTGACATCAGACTAATGTCAGCAGCTAAGGCTGACGTCAGCAGACGAGGGCTAACGTCAGCCACGGCGGCGGTGGTGCATAGGGTCCACGGTGGACTCGGTCGTCCACCACGTGGATGGCCCGAATCACCCCAAAGGGGATTGGGCGGCCACGGAGACCGATGGCCCCAATGGCTGGGGCGAGGCCAGGCCGGCGGCACAAGGGGCCATAAGGCCTCCCGCGAACGGCGAAGGACGCGCGCGTGCAAGCGCGTGCGAGCGTGAGGTGGCGGCGAGGCACGCGCGGCTCGGGAACTAGTGGGGAAAAAGGGAAACGAGGGAGGAGAGAGGGGGTTCTCACCGTGGTAGCCGGAGACTAGGAAGACGACGTCGACCATCAAGATTGGTGGACAGGAGCTTGGGATAAAGTGGCAGCCGATGTTCTTTGGGCAACGGCGAAGCCGGCGGTGGAGATGCAGTGGCTCGGCGAGCGACGGTGCGAGCGGATTGAGTGGCCGGAGTTGGAACGACGGTGACGGTTTAGGGTTTCGCACTGCGAGACGACGGGGAGCTCGGGATGGCACAATAGATTTGGGAAAAGGTTTTGGCCGAGCTTGAGGATGATTTATATAGACGTAGGGAGGCCTGATCTGGCCGGGGTAGCGCGGATTCAGCGGCGGAGGTGGTTCGGTTGACGGCGAACAAATCGGCTCTGGCCGTTGCGCTAGCCGTTGCTTTGCGCACGCGGCGACAGAGGGGTATGCGCGGCGGGCGGAGCGAGAGATACGCGAGCGACCGGGAAACGCGGCGGCGCGGGCGTGAGATCGGCGGCGTCTCCCAGAGAATGCTGGCAGGAGGTTTGGGAGGACCCCGACAGTGGGGCCCACCTATCGGTGGCTCGGGAGTGGAGAGGGACGACGGTGGGGTCCACCGCGGTGACCCGAAGAGGAGGATGCAATTTGGACTTTTTGCGGGCGGCCAAGGGAAACGGGCCGAGCACGAGCTGGGCCGGAGGAGAGAGAGGAGGGAGTGGTGGCCTTGGCGGGCCGGACGAGAGGGAGGCAAGAGACTTTTAGGCCGTTTCCGGCCCAGAACAAAAAGGAGGATTTTAGTTGGTTTTCCATTTAAATTAATCAAATAAATGGACTTTGAATTTTTATAAATGCTTACAGTGCTCAAATAATTTCAAGAAAAATTTTGGAAATATATGGACACTCAAAGTATTTAATAAAAATATCACCACCTCATTTAATGATTAATTAATTTATTTAAATAATTACTTTAATACTCTTTATATTATTATAATTATTTCTGAAGCTCCAAAATTTCACGGAAAAATTAGAGAGTATTTTAGGGCATGCATAATATTTCAAAATATTTTTAGCCATGATTTTGAAAGGAAAATTTATTTTTCTTAATAATTTCACTTGAATAATTTGTTTTTATTTTATTTAATTTCTAGAAAATGATTTATTTAATGATTTAGTGAACATTTTTATGAACAAGTAATTATCATAAGGTACTCCCTAAACGCTTGGATAAGTTATGAGTTCACCAAGTTATCATTATGTATAAAATACGAGGATACGTTTGAATACAAATATGTGAGCCACTTAATTGATATATATATTTATCTTGCTATACGAAGCATGCATTTGTTATATAGGGAGCAAATTAGTGTCAACGGGTTATACCCAAAGACGGAACTTGTAGAGTATAGGGATCGTTGGAACCAGGGATACACGAGGTTGAGGTAAAAGAGATGGAAGTCAGGGATTTTTATACATGTTCGAGCCCCTTAACTAACATGTAATAGCTCTACTCCTATTGGTTGAAGCATGTGTTGTCTTTATATATCAGAATAACACAAGTACAAAATTTGGGATGACCTAATCTAGTCTTTGTTGCCTTGACAGTATGGAGCTCTCACACGTAGTCGACGGCTAGTTAGTCTTTTTCCTTGAATATGAACTCGGCCAGATCAAAGTTAGCTCTAGATCCCACGTGTCGGCCTTTATGGCTTCAGATTTGGTTTGTCTAGGTTTTTCTTAGATTGTCTAGATATTGGCTTGTCTTTCATGTTGCTTTGTCCCCTCTTCTCCTAGAGGTCTTATATTTATAGTGTTAATTGGTAGAACTTGAAGAACTATAGCAGGACACGGGCTAAAGAGACCGTGTCTTTCTCGAATAGGACTTTGACACATTCTATTATGAGAAGACAGTTTTCTTTTAGATTCATCATATTTCCTTAATTAAAATATACCTTCTTGTATATCCTTAGGTATATGGTATTGTCGTATACCACGAACTCAAGTATAAGAGGTATGTCTTATCGTTGACACTGACAATCAATACTCCCTCTGTTTTATATTATAAGTTTGACCAAGTTTATAGAAAAATATACACTCCGGAGAAACCCACACTAGTCCCTTTGGTAACCCTCGTAGTCCGCCAGTGAAACCGGGACTACGAATCCGGACTAAAGATCGCTATCTTTAGTCCCGGTTGGTAACACCAACTGGGACTAAAGATGGCGACACCACGTGGCTGGCTCCGCCATCTTTAGTCCCGGTTGATGTTATCAACTGGGACTAAAGGTTTTTTTATTTTTTTTAGTTTGCTCCTGCTATAGCTGCTAGCTTGTTGCCTATATATTACACTTGTATATATTATATTGTGCATACATATTTTACATATATATATTTATACATATATATGCAACATGCATATATATATATATGTATAAATATATAATTTACACACATATAAATGAACTTAAGAAAGGAAATATATATATATATTACCAACATATATACACACATACAATATCCATATATGTTTTGTAGCTTACAAAAAATTGTCTCTAATCTACTTTGTGGATTGAGTGCTAAAGTTACTAAAACTTATGTAGAACTCCCCCGCGGGATCAATGATCTGCTCATTTATAAATCCCATCAATTTTTCCTGAGCAGCTTGTATGAAAGTGTCACGCCCAGAAATTCAAACCCGAATTTCCAGACTATTTTGTGTATTTAATCCCTGTCCAGGCATCAACCAGGGTACACAAAATGACAAATCAATACACAGATCCATACGTATAAATAAAGCATATAAATACTTACAGGAAAAGTGGCACTTAGTCCTCGCACTCGAAAAAAAGCTGTGACAGCGGGAAAAGATGATCCTAGCGGGGCTTCAGCTCCACTCCACAGGCAAACTCAACTGGGGTCTGAGCCTTGGTCCTCTAACACTGTCTTCGACTCAGAAGCACTACACTTCTGAAGAGGGAAGAATTTGCAAGGCTGAGTACAACCAACGTACTCAACAAGCCACACCAAGGAATGCAGAAATGCGAGGGAAGTCAAGGAGAGGCTTGGGGCTACTTTGCGGAAAGGCGGTTGCAAAACACTTTTTTTCGAAAACTGGGAAAACTGTTGAGTAGTTAGGTCAATATTAATCCTCCACTAAACAACGTTATCCCCATGTTGAACAGGCCCAACCAATTCCCACCTGGTCTAATCTAGATTATTAAGCCAATTTATTAAGGATGTGACTAATCATGGTGAAGCTGGTCGATCGTCCATAACCATGGGCACGACTATTCGAATAGTTTTTACTCTGATTAGAGGTGTGCAACTTTACCCACAAGACACGATTCCACACATGTTGCAATGCCCTCGAAGTATCGCCACGATACTGCAAAGGAAGGGAATCGTGACAAGACCTATAGCATAACTCCTCCTAACCAAGCGAACGACACCAAGGTTTCGCCCCCACTCTCGGGCCCTGGGACGTGGGCAGCCCCCCCGAGTGCCTTGGTGAATCCGGCAGCCCAGTAACCCTTATACTGGGGCTGACTGAAACTCCATCATGCTCACCCTTGCCGGGGATCGTTGGCTAGGGAAAAGCTATACTACAGATCCAGCAGTTGCCCATTCTTAATTATGGTTAGCACAGTAAGTCTTCCAGGGGTTTCCCATGAACCAGTCCTTAATTGCCATGGGAGCGACAAGCCAAAACCATGCACCCACGGCCCACCATTTAGTCATATTTTAGTTGGGATAATTATGACCAAAAAGATATGGCCAGGTGTTCCGAGCTAGCAGCTCATCTGAACTAATTATAGATGGTGTGATTATCCTATTTAGTGAGCTAGTGGTAATTAAGTATGGCTAAGCATATAATTCTAGCAAAAGTCACGTAAGTGACTAAAGCTAGTCAAATTATCACCCAAGGTTAACAAAGGAGGGTTACCAAGAGGTAAGGCACAAGCAAGCAGATAGGTAATCCCATCATTTCATGTAATTCGCAAAACATGCAATTTTATTTGCAAACAGTGAAATATTTATAAAATAGGTTCAATATGCTTCAAGGGGAGTGTGACTTGCCTTGCTTCTTCCAACCAACTTCCGAACTCTTCGCGAGCGCGAACTCCGAAACGACGGAAACTACACGTTGGCACGCAAAATGAGGAAAAACCCTAATAAAAACCAAATAACAGCACATGAAAAGTAAATCAACATGTAGGGCTCAATTTTAGATAAATTTTTCAATTTGAATGGCCCAATTTGGAGTTCATATGAATTAGATATGAATTTTAGAAGTTTTAGACCATTTAAATGAATTCTAGAAATTAATTAGATTTATTGCGCAATTTTTAATTATTTTTCCAAGGAAAAAGGCTTGGGCAGACGTCAGCAGCACGGCGCTGACGTCAGCGGCCAAGGGTTGACGTCAGCCGCGGCAACGACGCGGTCCACGGGCCGGTTCACCGTGGACCAAGTCCACGGCGGTCCACGGGCGGGCGCGCCACGCGGCGCACATGTGGTGCCGACGCGGCAGCCACGTGGGCGGCCGGATGGATGGCCACGATCTGCCACGAGGCAGATCGGGCGGCTGAGAGGCGGCGACGACCGACGACGGCGCGGCAGCAACGCACGCGACCCGAGGGTCATCGGCGGCAGCCATCGGCGTGGCGGCGAGCGACGGAGGGCGACGGAGGAGGCGGAAAGGCGGAGAGGGGAGGCGGCTCACCGAGCACGGCGGGAAAGGCGGCGCGGGCAGACGGCGGCGAGTGGCACGGGGGATGGCGCTCGGGATGACGTCGTGGACGGCGTCCGCCGCGATTGGCGACGCAGCGGAGGGACGATCGGCGCTCAAGGGCGCGGCGGAGCCGGGGAGGGTGGCACACGACCGCGAGCGGCGGCGGCCGGAAATGGCGGTCAGAGGTGGCAATGGCGGCGGCGGCTCGGGGAGCACGGCGGCGGGGCGTTCCGGCGGTGATCCGAGCGCGGGGAGCGGCGGCTGGGGTGCGGGGTGATGCGAGGGAGGTGGTGGTGGCCATGACGCTCAGCGGCAGGCTCGGGAACGGCGGTGGCGCGCAGCCGGAGAAGCGGCGGTGAGCGGCGGAGAGAGGGCGGCGCGGGGAGAGCGAGAGGGGCTCGGCGAGCTCGGGCAAATTGGGGAAATGGGAGAGGGAGCGCAGCGAGGCGTTTTATACGCCGGGGAGGCGCGGGCAAGGTCGGTGCTCGCCGGATTTCGCGGGGAGAGGCGGTGGCCGGCGACATAAACATGGCGAGCGAATGCGGCGATTAATGGCGACGGGGTTTGGGGGAAATAAAGGGGAAACGCGGTGGCGTGATTGGTGCGGCGTTAGCGCGAGCGCGGGACGAGCGGGGCGGCGGGAATCGTGGTGGCGAGGCACGGCTTGCAGCGGGCATGGCGGTGCGGCCGAAGGACGGGGATGACAGGTGGGCCTCACCTGTCATCGGCTCTGAGAGGGAGGGAGTCCGGATGGACTTTGGCGGGCGTGGGCGAGAGACGGGCCTCGCCACCGGCGGCCGGGAGAGAGAGAGGGGGAGGCGCGCGCGGCGGGAGGCAAAGTGGACTTTCAAGGAAAATGGGTCGAAACCGGCTCGAGAGCAGGAGAGGACTTTTAAATTTGTTTTTTTAAATTAATCGCATAAATAGTTTTGGAATTTTTATAAATACTTCCAGTGCTCAAATAATTCCAAAAAAATTCTGGAAAATATAAGAGCACTCAAAGTATTTAATAAAAATATATCCAGGCCATTTAGTGATTAATTTATTTATTAAATAATTACTAAAATGCTCTTTGTATTTTTAAAAATTATTTCTGGAGCTCCAAAATTTCACGGGAAATTTCAGAGAATACTTTAGGGCATGGAGAATATTTCAAAAATACTTCCAGCCATGATTTTTAAAGGAAATTTTAATTTCCTTAATACTTTCACTTGATAACTTCCTTTTGCCTTTTTATTTAATTTCTAGAAAATGATTTATTTAATGATTTTTAATCCCGAACGAAAATCGGGTTGTGACAGAAAGTCTCGTGGGGGAGGTTGTCTCTTACTCGCATAAGCTTTCATTAATTCAAATAAACGAGAAATAAATATATGAAGTGAATAAGAAATCGAGACGTAATATATGAATGGTGTTATACGTACATCTATATCATCGATAATTGTGACATCGGTCACAAAGTGGTGAATGTAGTCGCCAACGTAGTATCCGCATAAGTTGGTGCCCTGCGACTGTTTTGCACACTAAAAGAGAAACGACGACAGATTTAATATACATTTCATATTTTAGAAGAAAGTAATGATTCAAAACAACTTTGGAGCAAGTTACTCACTGGAAAGTTCATTCTCACAGAGAGCTTATCTTTTCAATTTCCGCGAACATTCACCCGAAGCTGTTCCCATGCCCTACGTGCAGTTGAAAGTTAGCTAGTAATTATCCGAGAAGCGCATATATGCAATAGCAAGTAAGATGACATTACCTGTTAAACAGTTCAAATATCTTTGAGTACGCGGACTCTAGTTTATCCATTGAGTCAAAGACATGGATCCGTGAGTGATCCATGTCAATTACTAACAGAACCCAGTGGAATCTACAAATTGGTTTAGATGACACATATGAAACTTTATGTATGCATGGGATTGAAATCGTTACGGAAGGAAGAAAAAACTTACACAGTGTTGTAGGGCAGAATGATAAACGACTGGAAGCGGTTCTGCACCAGTGCATTGTATATGTTGTCCACTGTTGGATCAGGAAATTGATCAACCAATATGCCGTTGATTTTGCGTGGATCCATGAATCCATGTTTGGTACAGTCATGCTTGATGCAATATTGGATCGCCATTCTAAAATGATTAAAAAGAATTTTAGTCAGCTAAATACAAGGAGGTAAGAAACAAAATAACAGAACGATACTTATAGAACCCGCGTGGTTAGAAGTGAGAAGTCGAGGGTATCAAGCTGGTACAAGTCGAATATGTCTTCGAATCGGATATAGAAGTGGTCACCTCCATCGAAGAAATAGTGCAGTGAATATCTGCCCATTACCATCTCTCCACCCTTGCTGGATTCTTGCATGTACCACTTGTGGAAGCGGTACATCTGTGTAGGTATCTTTTTCACTTGATCCGGCTTTACAAGAGACTTCCAAGTTTGAACTTATATTTCAGTGGAACCTTCGCCAGGGGAGCACGACCATGGAATTGATCCATTGAAATTCCAGCAGATTCCATAAATTGTCTTAACTCTGATCTAACATTTGGAACTATGGTGAACTCCAGAGGTTTCTAAGGCTGCATGTCGAGCTGGGTTACATCTTTGCTCGTTCTCTTCGCCTTGCCAGCAGCCTTCCGAATAGTCCTGTCGTAGTCGAACTGCGGTTGAGGTTGCGGTTCAGGCTGTGGCATTAGGTACGTCTTCTTGAAGAAGTCCTTGGTCTCCTGGGGGATTTCAGGAGGCTTCTCAGGAGACTTGTTTCTGAAGTGGGCCTTGACTTCAGCTTGGATGGCCTCGTGCAGCTCCTGTAGAGTCATGTCGTACGCTGTTTTCTTTGGGGCTGGTGGGAGCGGGTCAAGTTTAGGCCTCTTGCTTCTTTGTCGACTGGTTGACATTGACCACGTGGCTCGAGCTCTGCCCTTAGGATCCGACGGAGGCGGAGGAGTCGGTGCTCGTTGTGGCGATGGAGGAGGCTGAGAAGGCGTTGGAGTTGGAGATGACCGTTTAGGAGTCGGTGCTCGTGGAGACGACGCAGGAGGCGGAGGAGGCGAAGGAGGCTGAGGAGACGGTCCACATGGAGGCGACGGCGGTGGAACGATAGGAGATGTTGTTCGTCCTGGGAATAGATGAAGGGCTTCCTCCAAAGAAATATGCCGTGAGTTGTTTCTCCTAGCGTCATCTCCCTGTCTCCTCCGGGGATATCCTGCTCGAGATCTTCGTAGCCGCGTTCCACCTGTTCAACTTCCACTTTTGAGTACACAGGTGGAACATGCCTGCAGTGGTAGGTGCTGTCTCGTTCTACTGGAATCGCCATACTCGACGCAACCTGTTCGAGAAGATTGCTTATTAGTTAGTAATGAACCTTGATTGTCAAGTTATTCAAGGAAATATACAACATAAAAGTATGAACATACCTTTATTGTTATGTTCTTGAGCGGAATGTGCAGCTCACACGGTGTTCGCTGTGTGATATCATCCACGGGGCATGGCGGACACGCTTGAGCTTGTGGGGCCAACTCGCCTTCATTTCCTGTTGACGCGCAGCTGCTGCGCTGCTGCTGTAGTTGAGCCGTTGTTGCTAGATCTGGCTGTTGGCTAACCCAGTGGCTCCGCTCCTTTGCCAACCTTTCGTTCAGGCTTTGGTCCACAATCTGATCAATCTGCGAGAGCCGCATCTCCATTTCTGCGAACCTCGCATCCGTCTCTCGCTTCGACCTCATGCGGCTCTTGTATGTGTCGATGTCCGCTTGAAACCCGTATTTCCAGGGAACGACGCCTTTTCCTCGCGTTTGTCCTGGATGCTCTGGGTTTTGGAGTGTGAGCGTTAGCTCGTCCTTCTCTCTGTCGGGCCTGAATGAGCCCGAGGCAGAGGCCTCCATCGCTTCCTCTAATCTTCGCCCGGCTTCTTGGATTTGAGCGCCGAAGATAGCTGATCCATCTCCGGGATTAATCGATCCCCCGTGAGCATAGAACCAATGCTTTGATCATTCGGGCCAGTTGGCTGTGCCCGGAATGATACCTCGCGCTTCTAGGTCGGCTTCCATCTTCTCCCTTTTTCATTCCCTTCAGATAGCCGCCCGACCCAAGTTTGTGATGGTATTTCTTCTTGGCTGCGTTGGCCTTGTTCTTTTCAATTAGGGCTTGCACTTCTTCCCCAGTCTTATATTCCACGAAGGCCTCCCAATGATCTTTGAGCTTTGGAAACTTGTCGAAGTCTGGGTCTGGCCCTTTAGGACGTATTTCTTGTGTAACTCCTTCTTATAGTTCTTGAAGAGCTCAGCCATCTTCTTTAACGTCCAATCCTTGAGCTTTGCCAGATTAGAGTCTGGGATGGCGAATGTCTGCAGCATTGTCGTCCGAGCATTTCTTTCTCGTGTCCAGGAGATAGCTCGCTCATCTCCTCCTGTCCTTGATCGCCTCCTGTTGACAACGCCGATGGGCACGTGGTCCCTCACCACCCATCCGCTGTGTGCCACAAACTTCCTTGCAGCGTCCGCTGGGGCACTTGGTCGACCGTCCGGTGCTACTTCTGTTATGACGTGTCGACCCTCAATGAGTTTGCTGACTCCGCGTTGCCCGCGTGCCCTCTTCTGTCCAACTGATGAGGAGCCCTCATTCCCCTCCTCGCTTCACTCCTCGTTGAGGTATTGTAACACCCTGAGGTGTTTTCCCCTTTTAAAAAATCCAAAAGAAAATCATCGAAGAAAATTATTGGAATTAACTAGAGAGAACAAATAATTTTAAAAACCAAATGCTGAATGAAAATGACATGGTAGGATTTTTCCTAAATTCTACATGTCAAAATACACTAACATGATTTTTAGTGGAATTTTCAGAGCACAAGAAATAAATTTTAACCAATTAAAATCAAAATCGGAATTAATAAATCCGGGTTTTTCTTTTCTCTCTCCTCCGTACGTTTCCCGCTCTTTTCAGCCGTGGGCCGCCGGCCCGAGCCGACGGCCCATCCTCTCCCCCGTGCGCCCTCCTCTCCTCTCTCTCGCGGGCGGCCAAGGCCACGGCCCATCAAACCCTCGCGCCGCGAATAAGTCCAGTTGCCTCCCTACCTCGGGCGCCGACAGGTGGAGCCTACCTGTCAGCCCCGTCCCCTACCTACCGCTGCCCCGCCACCATTGACGCCGCCTCTGCCCGCGCAGATCTCGGCCGCCTGTCTCTCGCGCGCGCCCTAAAGGCATCGCCTTAACTTTCCCGTCTCTCCCGCCGCCTTCAATCGCCCCGGCCGCCGCTCCCGCGCCCCTTAATGGCCGGATTTAACCGCCGGCCATTATTTTCCCAAAATTGCGCCGACGAGCAATTGCGCCCTTATCCGGTCGCCGCCGACCTCCCCATTCCCTATTTAAGCACCCCCTTGCCCTCCCCGAGCTCCCCACCCCTCCACTCAAGCCTCCCTCTCTCTCCATCGTTCCCGCACCGTGCGCCCCTGCTTCAGACCTCGTCGCCGAGGTTCGGACGTGTTTTGCCGCTGCTCCGAGGCATCCCGAGCTCCGCCGACTCCTTCCTCCTCGTCGCCGCAGCGCCGCTTTCGCCACCCCTTCCCGAGTGCTTCTGCTGCATCCCTCGCCGTCGTCGCCGTCGTCTCCCTCAACTCCGGTCGCACCGCGGTGAGCGTCCCTCCCTTTTCCCCTCTTGGCCAAACGCGCACCGCCACTCCCGAGTGCGCACGGCCGCCTACGCGTGAGCCGCGGCCTTCCGACCGCCCTCGCCGCCGCCCGAATGGCGCCGGTCGGTCTCCGGCCGCCGTGCATCATCGCCGGCCGATCGCGCCGCCCGTGGCCCTCTCCCGACCGTCCAATCTGCCTTGGCAGATCGGGCCGTCCGTCCCCGCTGGCCCGCGTGGCACACCATGTGGCCGCCGCATCGGCGCCACGTGTGCGCCACGTGGTGCACCTCTCTCTCTCGGCCCGTGGACCCGGTCCACCGTGGACCGGTGCTCCCGCGGCCGATGACGCCATCGCTGACGTCAGCCCTAGCGCTGACGTAATTCCGGGATTTATTGCGCAATAAATTATTAAGGATTTTCCTGTTTTAGTAAAAACACAGATAATCTTCTAAAAATCATATCTTTTCAATCCGACCTCCGTTTTAGCCCATTCAAATTTCATTAAATTCATAAAAATGCCAAGAATCCATTAAAAATGGTTTTGTTCCCTGTTTTAGTAGCTTTTTAGCCTGTTTTGTTGAAGTGCTTGTTTGCTGTGTAGATCCCGGTAGTCCCTCCGTCCCGGTTTACATTGAAGTCGTCGTGGAAGTCCCCCAAGCCGAAGGGCAAGACAAGTCATACCATATTATTGATCATATTGCTCCCATTTTGCTGAAACACCTGTTTTACTCTATGAAACTACATGTATGTTATATTGTCATTTCATGGGAAATAGTACACCTTATGCTTAGTTTATGCCTTAGGTTTGACACCCCAAACCCTTTGATAAAACTTGGGAAAATAATGTGATTAGATTCAGGACTAGGTTATGCTTAGCCTGGCTTAGTTTCATTAGCTCACTAAATGGGTCATTTTCTCACTTAATGTATCTCTCCTGGACTTCTGTTCGGAAGATTAATAATTAGTTTTAGGTGAACCAGACTAATAACTAAAATATGGCAAATGGTGGGCTGTGGGCGCTATGGTTTTGGTTAGCGGCGTCCATGGCAATTAAGGACCGGTTCACGGGACCCCTCGGGAAAATGACCGTGCAAACCACATGCCAAAATGGGTAAGGTAGGTCCCGTAGTGTAGCCTCTCCTAGCTGACGAACCCATCGGCAAGGGTGAGCGGGATGGAGTTTCAGTCGGCCCCGGTATAAGGGTTGCTGGGCTGCCGGGTTCACCGAGGCACTCAGGGGGGCTGCACACTCCCAGGGTCCGGGAGTGGGGGCAAAACCTTGGTGGGGTTCGTTTGGTTAGAGGAGGGTTATACGAAAGGTCCTATCACAGTTCCCTTTCCGGGATACCACGGTGGTATTCTGGTGCACGGGAGACCGTGTTATGGGGCTGTGTCTTGTGGGTACAGTTGTACACCTCTGATCAGAGTAAATCTATTCGAATAGCTATGCCCGCGGTTATGGGGCGATCAACCGAGCTCTCCGTGATTAGTCCCACACTTTTACACCCTAAGTTTTGGAACATGACTAGTATAGGTGGATGGTTTGGGCCTGTCCCAACGTTGGAATAACGTTGGACATTATTGGTGTCAAAATGCTTTAATTACAAGAATTACTGTTGTTTTGACTGTGTTCAAAATTTGTATTGTTTGGAAAAACCCCTGCCGTTTGCGCAAAAGCAAACCTTAGCCAGACCCTTGTCTCCCCTACATTCATTCTTCTCCTCTTCCGGCGTGACTTGTTGAGTACGTGGAAGTACTCATCCTTGCCCCTTCACCAAAGCCCGAGCCAGAGGTTGAAGATGAAGACGGTGTGGAGTAGGCTTGTCCTACACTCTAGAAGCTGCCTATGGAGTGGTCGAAGCCGCGTGGCCAGCGTCAAGCTTAGGCTTAGGCCCTTTTTCTTCTTCCGCTGCTCTTTTGTAATCTTTTTGTATTGTTTCTAAGACGTGGAACTGTAATATCAACAATTATCGTATGTGTACCCTGGCTGGTCCTGGACAGGGATTTTAATACACATATAGCTTCGAAAATTCGGGTCTGAATTTCTGGGCGTGACAAGTATTGATCTGGATCCTCGGTCCCCTCCTCAATGTAAAACTGTGTGCTACCGTGTGCGATCTCGTCAAGGAGAAACTGTTCGTCGTCACGATCAGCCATTTGATTGTTGTGGGTTTGAGGACTTAATCAAATAATTCTGAAAAGGAAAAAATTATTTGGTTAATACATGTATCAATTATTCAGGGAAATCATGTATGTCTACGTAGAAAAAACATAGACAAAAAGAAGAAGATGAAAAAAAATAGATAAAATCTGGCAGACACTACGTTCTATATTTTCCTTCTTCTTCTCTTTTGTTTCTCTAACCCTAACCCTAACCCTAACCCTATTCAGAGAGAGGAGAGGATAGAAAGAGGATGTCGCATGCCGAGCTACGTTCGTTTGACCGAACGAACGAACGAACGAACGACCGACCGACCGACCGAACGAAACTCATTCGTTCGTTTGTTCGTCCGTTCATTCTATCGTCTGGAGGAGAGGAAGATAAGAGGAGAGGAGAGAAAGAGAGGAGGATGACATGAGGGAGATAAGGTGGAGAGGAGATGACAGAAAGAGGAATGTTGCATGCCGAGATACATTCGTTTGATCGAATAAACGACCATTCGACCGAACGAACGAAACTCATTCGTTCGTTCGTTCGTTCACGTCCGTTCGTTCGTTCGTCTGTTCGTTCTATCGTCTGGAGGAGAGGAAGATGTGAGGAGAGGAGAGAGAGAGAGGAGGATGACATTCGTTCGTTCGTCCGTTCGTTCTATCGTATGTACGTTGTAACGACTGACCGAATGACCGAACGAACAAATGAATGAACGACCGAACGAACGACCAAACAAAAGTCGTTTGTTCGTTCGTTCGTTCGTCCACGTCCGTTCGTTCGTTTTATCGTTCTTGTTCGTTCGAAAATACAAAATTCACAAGTCACATTCACATTCAAATTTAAATCTATTCATACATTCAAATTTAAATACACATTCAAAATTCAAAATTCATTCTAACATACATATACATACAAAATTCTAAACATACAGTCCATAAAGTCCATTTAGACATATATAAACATACAAAATTCACAAGTCCATAACGTCCATTTACACATATATACATACAAAATTCTAAAATACACATATATCCATAAAGTCCATAAAGTCCATTCATTCTAACATACACATACATACGAAATTCTAAAATACAGAATTTGACATATGCATATTAATCAAAAATTTGCAAACTTCTACACAATTCTAATTAACAGAGGGAGGCAGAGGAAAGAGCGCAGCTGCGGCCGGTCGGGGAGGCAGCGGCGGCGGCGTGTTGGGGGGGGGGAGGCAACGGCAGCAAGAGCGTGTGGGGCAGGGGCACTGGTGGCGGTGCCGTGGGGGGCGTGCAAGGGGCGTGTGGCGTGCGGCGGCGTGCGTGCAGCGACGACGGCAGCGGCGATGCCTCCTCGGCCCGAAAACACCCCCGAAAATCGTAAACCCTAACATATCATCACACATAAGGGCGAAAAAGAGGGCGCGGCGGCGGCGGCTAACCTGCGGCGACCCCGGCGACGGCAGCGCGGTGGCTTCCGGCTTCCGGCCCACGACGACGAAGACAACGCTAGAGAACGGTGGTGCGGTGGCGTCCTAGGACGACAACGGCGACGAAGACGAAGACGACGATGAAATGGCTAAGTGTTTGGATCCCCCGTGGCCCCTGCTATATATAGATACCATGCTCTTTTGTCCCGATTGAAGCCATGAACCGGGACTAAAGATACATTAGTCCCGGTTGGTGGCTTCAACGGGACAAAAGATATCTCTTTAGTCTCGGTTGGAGCCACCAAGCGGGACTAAAGATGGCGGGCAGCCACGTGGCCCGAGTAGGTGGGCATATTTAGTCCCGGTTTATACCATCAACTAGGACTAAAGATGTTTTCCCGCCCATCCAAATTCATATTTAATCCCGCTTGTGTTAAAACCGGATTAAATATTTCAACGATTTTAAATTATAATAATCATATGCAAAACTATTTTAAATTTATATAATAATATATAATTAACATATGGCCTATTTGAAAAATATTATAAATTTAAATAATAACATATAATTAACAATTGTCATATTCAAACTATATTAAATTTTAAAAATAATATATAATTAACATATTGCCTATTTAAAATATTATAAATTAAATAATAACATATAATTAACATTTGTTATATTCAAAACTATTTTAAATTTAAATAATAATATATAATTAACATATATACTATTTGAAAAATATTATAATGTATTTTAAATTATAATAATCATATTCAAAACTATTTTAAATTTAAATAATAATATATAATAATTTAAATATGACAAATTTACAATAATTTACAATAAATTCAAATGATAACAATAATATCAATAATTTAATTTAATTTACATCGTCCATACATAAATTTAGCTAAGTGATGTTTGTCCTCACATACTTTCTCGGCACAATTGTTCCTTCGTTATGATCGTTGCGTGAGTAAGGGATGTCCTCTTTTGATAGGAGGATGCTGAGGTCAACCGCCACCACGAACGGAGGTTGCCCGTCAAACTGATCGTAATCATCGTCAGTTCTATCCTCGACTCCCACGATTTTTCTTTTGCCTGGGAGAACCACGTGACGCTTTGGCTCGTCGGACCCTTTCCCCTTCTTTGCTTTGCTAGACATGTCCTTGACATAGAAAACTTGTCGTACATCATTGGCAAGGACGAAAGGTTCGTCTGAGTATCCAACCTTGCTCAGGTCGACCGTTGTCATCCCACTTGCATCAATGGTTACGCCTCCACCACTGAGCCTAACCCACTGGCACCGAAACAGAGGGATCTTCAGAGGTCCATAGTCCAGCTCCCATATGTCATCGATGTTGCCGTAATATGTGCTAGCCATATCGTCGTATCCCACGGCATCGATGCGGACAACACTGTTCTGATTCATGCTCTTTAAGTCTTGGGTCCATGTGTAAAATGTTACCCATTGATTTCATATGCCTGGAATGTGGTGATCGAGCAAGATGGTCCCCTCGCCAAGAAGACTAGTTGTTGGTCAATGCTCGCGTTGCCCATGAGACGTTGTCGTAGCCAAGCAGAGAATGCATCGATGGGATGGCGTGTAATCCAGGCATCCGTCTTACCAATGTTTTTCGAGCGAACAATCACCAAGTGCTCCTCGATGTAAGGAGCCACCAAGGAAGATTGTTGCAACACGGTCCAATGTGCTTTCCTGTATAAGTAATTGTCTATGTTCATTATTGCCTTCCTTCCAAGAGTTCCTTCCCCCGTAGTCTACCTTCATGGCTTGATTCAAGCACCCCGATGGGACGAAGATCTTCAATAAAGTCGACGCAAAACTCAATCACCTCCTCTGTTTCATATCCCTTGGCGATGTTGGCCTCCGGATGAGAATGGTTACATATGTACTTCTTTAGAACACCCATATATCTCTCGAAAGGGAACATGTTGTGTAGGAATACCAGATCGAGGATACGGATATCTTTGACAAGGTGGCATAGGAGATGCGTCATGATATTGAAGAAGGAAGGCGAAAAGATCATCTCAAAGCTGACAAGACATTGGACCCCATCATTTTGAAAGTCTTGTAGTCTGTCTGGATCGATGATCTTCTGTGAAATTGCGTTCAGGAAAGCACATAGCTTTGTTATTGTTGCCCGGACATTATCGGGAAGGATACCCCGAATTATAACGGGAAGCATCTGTGTCATCAGCACGTGGCAGTCATGGGACTTTAGATTTGTGAACTTCTTATCCGTCGTGCTTATTATTCTCTTTATATTCGAGGAGTATCCAGACGGTACCTTGATGCTCTCCAGGCATTGTACCATATGTTTCAGATCGTTACGTGTCTCAAGTGTATCTTTTGATTTTTCGTATACAACTAGGAAGCCCAGCAGGTTTACGCAAAGGTTCTTGATGAGGTGCATCACGTCGATTGCGTGGCGGACGTCCAAGACTTCTCAGTAGGGCAACTCCCAAAAAATTGACTTCTTCTGACCACCTTCACTTGCTATAGGCTGGTTGCCGGGTCCCTTTCCAAATACTACTTTGAGGTCTTTCACCATGCCAAACATAGCCTTTCCGTCGCGATGCTTTAGCTTAGTACGATGGTCTGCCTTTTGATCAAAATGTTTGCCCCTTCTCCGTACAGGGTGGCTTGCAACAAGAAAGCGACGATGACCCATGTACACTACCTTCTTACAGTGTTTCAGGTACGTACACTGGGTCTCATCCATACAGTGGGTGCAAGCGTTGTACCCCTTGTTTTACTGTCCGGATAGGTTGCCAAGTGCAGGCCAATCGTTGATGGTAACAAACAGCAACCCTCGTAGGTTAAACTGCTCCTGTTTATCCTCATCCCACACGAGAACACCTTCTTTCTTCCATAGCAGTTTTAGATCTTCGATCAGCGGTCTCAGGTACACATCGATGTCGTTACCAGGTTGCTTCGGGCCTTGAATAATAACCGGCATCTGAATGTACTTCCGCTTCATGCATAGCCAAGGTGGGAGGTTGTAGATACACATCATTACAGGCCAAGTGCTATGCCCGCTGCTCATCTCTCCAAAAGGATTCATGTCGTCCGTGCTTAAGCCGAACCTTAGGTTTCTTGCATCCTCGCCGAAGTCTTTAAATGTTTTGTCGATGTTTCACCACTGTGACCCATCGGCGGGATGTCTCAGCATGCCGTCTTGTAGGCATTCTTCCGCGTGCCAACGCATCATCCTTGCATGCTCCTTGTTCCTGAACAGACGCTTCAGCCATGGTATTATAGGAAAATACCACATCACCTTAGCAGGAACCCTTTTCTTCAAAGGTCATCCGTCAACTTCGCCTGGATCATCTCGTCTGATCTTGTATCGAAGTGCTTTATAAACCGGACATGATTCTAGGTTCTCGTACTCCTCACCGTGGTAGAGGATACAATCGTTAGGACATGCGTGTATCTTCTGTACCTCTAGTCCTAGAGGACAGACTAACTTCTTAGCCTCGTACGTTGATTCCGGCAATTCATTTCCCTCTGAAAGAATGTTCTTCACGAGTTTTAGTAACTCGCTAAATGCCTTGTCACTGACACCATTTTTGGTCTTCCATTGCAAGAATTCCAGCGTGGTACCCAACTTTTTGTGCCTCTGTTCACAGCCTGGGTACAAGGACGTTTTGTGATCCACCAACATACGCTCCAATTTCAGCACCTCCTTTTCACCTTCGCAGTCCCCTTGTTCGTCGCGCAACATCTGACCAAGGTCATCAGACCTGTCATTTTCTTCAGCATCCCCGTCCGTCTCGCCTGCTGTATTCTCTTCAAACCCACCGTATTGACCACAGTCCGGAATGTTGTCGTCTTCTTCTTCATCTTCTTCCATTGCAACCCCCACCTCTCCGTGCGATATCCAGCAATTGTAATGAGACATGAATCCCGACTGAAACAAGTGGACATGAATAATTCTTGATGTAGAATACTCCTTCTCGTTTTTGCACTTTTTGCATGGACAACGTATGAAACCCTTCTGCTTGTTGGCATCAGCCACACTCAAAAAATAATACATGCCTTGAATAAACTCTGTCGGCCGTCGATCCGCGTTGTACATCCATTGCGATCCATCTACATGGAATGCTCAAAACTCATAAGAAAAATCCACGAAATTCAAACCATTTAAATATTATTACAATAATTATATATATGTAATCAGACAATAATTATATACTGGAGGAGGAAAAAGGAGTATAAAAAGGAACCCCATCTTTAGCCCCGGTTGGTGTTACCAACCGGCACTAAAGATCAAAATAACAAATACACAATACCACCGTTGACACACACCATTGAGCAAGTGTAGATACTGCTACTTGTAGGGAAGAACAGGTCGCGCAACAACAGAACACAAACTAGAGGAACCTGAGGTGATTCATTTACCTCAAAATACGGTTTTTCTCCATCACAAATAGCTGCGGCTTACAGCTCCGGAGGCCAAAAACAATAACAGCGGGAAGCTATGGAGGAGAAGAAGAAGTGGCGGGTAGACGGAGACGGGACAGGTGTGTTGCGGAGAATGGGAGAAATTGAGAGGAACGTGTGGGCTGTGCGGAATATATTTCACAGCGGCTCGCCTTCTTCAACGAATGGAGAGTATATCAAGATGTCCTACTGCACAGCGTACCTCTCGTCTCATCGCTTGGTCTTAGACTTACCTAACTGGTCTTTTAAAGTGGTAAACATAAAATTAATTAATTATTTCAAAAGTTCTTTTAATGTACGTAGTGTACATATTTCTAACTATTTTAACGATTTTAAAATTACCTTACTTTTCTAATCTACTATCAAATTTTCTATATTTTTTCCTTTGTCATCTATTTTATAACTTTTTTGTCCAAAAGATTCTCTCTCATCATTTTCCATAAATATTTTTTGAGATAAAATTGTACGTAATAAATTCCTACAAGTGTAACGTGATAGGTATACTTTTCTTCCTCTTTATTTTCCCAGACTTTTTCTCAACATAATGTAATGTGCTTAGTAAAATAATTAGTCCAAACAAATTTTCTCTCTCTTCATGTTTGCATAAAAATCTAGAGATAAAAATATATAAAAAACAACCATAAAAAGCAAAGTGCTAAGCATAGATCATAAGAGGAAGAAGTTGCTAACCTTATAAATAGCAAAGATTTGTGTATTATCACTAAAACAAAATCACAAAAAATTTTGGCAGCACCTCCCCTCTAGCTAGAGCAAAAGTTTGAAGACAAGTGGAGCTGGCTCGGGCTAGAGAAGGAAGAAGGAGTATAAAAAGGAACCCCATCTTTAATCCTGGTTGGTGTTACCAATCATCACTAAAAATCATTTTGATCTTTAGTCCCGGTTGATAACACCAACCGGGACAAAAATAAAATCTTTAGTCTGGTTGGTGTTACCAACCAGGACTAAAGATCACCTTCGACGAGGTTCGACAAGATTTGAACCGGGACTAAAGATGATCTTTAGTCTCAGTTCGTGACACGAACCGGGATTAAAGGTCCTAGAGAGTCGTTACCTTTTTAAACCGGGACTAAAAATATTTTTTAGTCCCGGGTACAACTCCAACGGGACTATTATGGATTTTGGCACTTCAACCGAAAATGGTTTCTCCAATAGTAATAGCAATACTTTTAACACAAAATAAACATATTACTAGAATATATTAAATGTTATATTTAATAAATTAATTTGGTATTACACATGTTGCTCATTTTTTACAAATTTTGTCAAACCTGAAAATTTTGACTAGAGAAAAAGGTTAAAGTGACTTATAACATGAAACAACGGATAGAGTATATGTGAAATGTGATAGACCATCATCCATATTTAGAAATACAAAAACTGTTGTTGATAAAATTATCCGCCGTCCCTTACGTCATCATTAATGTATTTTAAAAAATACAGACGTGTAGCCGAAGTTTGAATGCAAAAATTTAATTGTGGGTGTCATTAAATTCTACTATTTTATAGCAGTTGTGCTATCTATATAGTCCTGGAGAAAGCAAAAGGATACACAAGGCCATATCTCAACACAAAGATTAAGCACATTATGGGCAAGCAGATGAAGCTATCTAACGGAGTCTTGGTCCTCTCCTAAGTTCTTCTTGCATGTTTTGCCATTTAATGGTACTCCCTTCATGCAAAAGTCTAAAAATCTACTTTTTCATCAAGATCATAGTAATTAACTTATCTATCATGTGATAAAACCAATAAACTATACACATACATACAATCAATATAATACTAAGATAACTTTCTTGGTTCTGGTTAACAATTTAATTTAGCACATAGAGATGATAAATGAGTCTTAGACTTTAGAAAAACCAAAAAATAAAATAGATATTAAGCTTTTGGATGAACGGAGTAGTTTACTAAGCTGACATCTCATATTTGAGAATAGTGCTCAATTTGTCAAATTTTTTAACAGTATTTTAACTTCCATCTTCACATATGCATATTCATTGCATATGGTTTTTATATTTGTGTGTCCTTATTATGTGTTTCAAGTAGGCATTCGTTGCATTTGCATTTTGAATTTTATGTTTGTTTTAATCCTAAGGTAAAAATATGGATTACATTGGGAGTGAAAGAAGGAACATAGGAAGCTACAAAGTCGACGACAGTCGTATGCCACCGTGCTACCAAGACATTAGCGACAAGCTCTACTGCTGTATAGATAATAGCTCACGACATTACTAGTCGTGTTACGCAAAGCTAGCAGACTGCCTACGTGATTGCAAATAAACCTTATATTTTATCGGCTAATCGTACGTACTTGAAGTTATGAGGAAGACATAATAATAATGATAACATTGTCCAATATTCACTGATCGAGAGAATAATCAATGTGTTAGCCGGTGAATATGGCTAAAGTAGGAGTAGCAAAACCAAACAGTGACCCGATAGCTCTATCTTAAGAGGTAAATAAAGGATCGATCTTTACTGCTTTACTCATTGGATAGCCTGAACTTCAAAACTGGACATAAGATGATACATGTAGATTTGTTTCATAAAGACTTGTAGGGTTTTATAAAATTGCTTTTGACGCATGAGGCCACGTTGGCTGCGTCGCGCCTGCGGTTCCTGGTCCCTGTGGCGTCGAGGATGCGCCCCTTAATCGAGTGCAAGACCGAAGTCATTCTGCATCGTGGCCAGTGCCCTTCCACCTCAGCTCATTAAGGCTCACCTCGTTTGCGCTCATTATCTTGACAAGCCAGTTTGGCTCGACTTGTTAAAGCGCACAAACCAAGCCGAGTTGGCTCGTTAATGTATTTATACCATCAATTTACTATTTCATAATATATAAACATAGTAATAAACATTAATTAATAAATAACTCATTAGGTATGAATAGTTTAGGTGTAATTAAGTGAATGAACACTAGTTAAAAATGCAATTACATACAATATGACGATACCTTGTACTGCGAGCTAAACGAGCAAATGAGCAGCTCGCGAGCCTCACGAGCTAAAAGTACAACTCCGCTCAACTTATTAAGACTATAAGTTCGAGCCGATCTGCACCACGAGCAGCTTTTTTCCACCCCTAGTCTCACCCGCATGCACTGTTGCCTAGGGTTCGAAAGATTTAACCTGCCTCGAGTGATCTTATTTGGTCTAAATTATAATTAGGAATGGGATGAGCCTGAAACTGACTTGTGGTCTCAAATAGTTTGGGCTAGAACGACAATACTATGGATGTGCGGCCTATAATTAGTTTGGCTAAACGGTCCATACTCGGCTCAGCCGAAACTGGACTGGTAACACAGTGGCCCATACCCATTTTAGCCAAAAGCCCGGACTGCGGCTAGAAGCCTAGGGCCTGTTTGTTTGAGCTTTCGCTTTCTAGCTTTTCAAAAGCTTCTTGTTGTGATGATTTTTCTTATTAGCTTTTTGTAATAATTTTTTATTTTCTTAGCATACCAAAATCTAGCAAAAGCTCATTTTAGCCAGTTTTCGGTTTTCATTCATTTTCTCGGAAAGTAGTTTCCAGAATTTCAAAAGTCATTCGAAAAGTTAAGCTGTTTGTTTTAGCTTTCTAACTTTTGAGAAAGCTAAAACAAATACAACCTAGGTCAGTTTGGGTCGGAGTAGTGTCGTGGGCATTTGTAGCGGTGTGAAATATCAAGATATTTAAATGGAAAAGATACTACTTAACATCCAAACAACTATGAGTATTGTCCTTCACTATCCTTGGCTTGACCAAAACAAAAGGTTCACTTTTAGTTGATCTTTAAGTCTAGAAAGCTTATCAAAAAGGGAAGTAATGATTTCATATTTTTGACTATGTAATTGGCTGTGTATACCCTTTGGGTGTAGAGGACGGTTTAGTCCATTATTAAAATATTTTTTTGGCTAAGTCCAAATAATGATCCGTAAAAATAAAAAGTAAAGCAAGGTATCATCCGCATACTACCATTATCAATGAGACATGGCTGCTTTGTTTGCTGGCTGTCGAGAAGGATTCTATAACCGCTTTTCTCCTCATCAGCAAGTTATGAATCCAGTACCAAAGGTGACTCACAGTTTCTAAACAATTGATTGCCATCCCCTTAATATCCGAAAATGCTAATGGGCCACTAGTCTCATGTGGCCCATGCCGCATAACCAGTTCGGCCCATTCCATTTTTAGCCCACGCGGTTTTCAGCCTTCCCCCTTTTCTATAATTGTTTGTTTCATTATTTAACAGGCCAGTCCAATTCGTCCATTCAAGCCAAATTAAACTTTTTTTAGCAGGCCACCCATATTCAACCCATGTATATAAAGTTTATATACGTAGTTTTTATACCCACATATAATATATATATATAACTATTTATAAAACAAATATTTTTACCTAAAATTTTCGTTCGCCGACTATTTTGCGAAACCCCTTGAGTGTTTATAAAATTAACCCGCAGTCCGCTGGTTATTTTGCAGAAAATCCTTTTAAGTGTTTATAAAATTAACCCATAGTCCCACCGCTAAAAAGAAAGGGCGGCTTAGATTGACAAAAAGACCTCCTGCGCCCTCCCTCCCGTCCCCATCCACACCGCGCCTGCGCCCATCCCTCCCGTCCCCATCCGCGCCGTGCCCCTCCCTCCCAGTTGCCGCTCAGAGCTCCCGCGTCGCCGCCTGAACCTTTGCCCTCCGCATGCTTTCCTCCCTGCGTCGTCGTCCCTGCTGTCGGCTCGCCGCTTGTTGCAACGCATGAGCATATTTACTAGTATGTATATATATACACGTATACGTATACGTATATACCTGAGAGATTAGAGGGGGTGAAACCCACCGCCTGAGCACGCCCCTGCGCGAGTGGTCGCATATTGCAGGTTACCAAAAACTGATCTGGGTATAAATGGACATGGAACTATATTTCTCCTTAACCATGTGGAGTATAAGTGGACAAAATATTAATCTGGGTATAAATGGACATGAAACTATATTTCTCCTTAACCATGTGGAGTATAAGTGGACAAAATATTAATTAGGTATAATACGCTTTATATATCTATTTAATTTATTCAGTGGTTGAAGATATATTCTATTGATGCACTTCTCATTTATTGCAATATAATAAAAATATATATTCATTAATGTTCATTGAATAAAAGATATGATTTTGATTTCTTTCCAAATTAAATATTTAGTTTCGATTTCTTATTTAATGAGATTGGAGGCCCTTCTGATTCATCTATATAAAGAGGATGAAAGAGCATGCGTATCAAAAGACACACAGAACACAATATCTTTTCCATTCCCCAATTCAACCATGGAGAAAATCTTTTCTCGAAATGCACTGTTCTTTGTGTTGTTTCTTACTGGTTCAACAATAGGAGGTTGCTCCTTACTGTTGAAGAAGTACATCTACAACTTTGTACTGTCGTTATGGTTGAAATTTGATTGAGTTTAATATAAAATGTACTAGTAGCGCCAGCCATAGTTGATATTGATTCATTCTGCTTTTCCTGAACAATTAACAAGGTTCAAAAGAATTGGGGAGCGTTGATGGCCCCCATACTTCATGCGAACTTATCTAAATCGTGTCATGAATCAAATCAAGCTAGCGCAAAATATGTGAGTGTCCAACCCATGGTTTTTTTGTCTTCTAATTCTGAAGGATGCATATCTGCACACATGATTACGATTTTCATGACCAAATGCATTGGCAGCTTGCAGTACATGGATGGATTCCTACAGACGGTGCTACTGAGTACTAAGGATTAGAGGCCACCATGGATGTTTATGGCCTGCTGTATTCTCTTCAAACCCACCGTATTGACCACAGTCCGGAATGTTGTCGTCTTCTTCTTCATCTTTTTCCATTGCAACCCCTACCTCTCCGTGCGATGTCCAGCAATTGTAGTGAGGCATGAATCCCGACTGAAACAAGTGGACATGAATAATTCTTGATGTAGAATACTCCTTCTCGTTTTTGTACTTTTTGCATGGAGAACGTATGAAACCCTTCTGCTTGTTGGCATCGGCCACACTCAAAAAATAATACACGCCTTTAATAAACTCTGTCGACCGTCGATCCGCGTTGTACATCCATTGCCGATCCATCTACATGGAATGCTCAAAAATCATAAGAAAAATCCACGAAATCCAAACCATTTAAATATTATTACAATAATTATATATATGTAATCAGACAATAATTATATACTGGAGGAGGAAAAAGAGTATAAAAAGAAACCCCATCTTTAGCCCCGGTTGGTGTTACCAACCGGCACTAAAGATCAAAATAACAAATACACAATACCACCGTTGACACGCACCATTGAGCAAGTGTAGATACTGCTACTTGTAGGGAAGAACAGGTCGCGCAACAACAGAACACAAACTAGAGGAACCTGAGGTGATTCGCTTACCTCAAAATACGGTTTTTCTCCATCACAAATAGCTGCGGCTTGTAGCTCCGGAGGCCAAAAAGAACAACAACGGGAAGCTATGGAGGAGAAGAAGAAGTGGCGGGTAGACGGAGACGGGATAGGTGTGTTGCGGAGAATGGGAGAAATTAAGAGGAACGTGTGGGCTGTGCGGAATATATTTCACAGCGGCTCGCCTTCTTCAACCAATGGAGAGTATATCAAGATGTCCTACTGCACAGCGTACCTCTCGTCTCATCGCTGGTCTTAGACTTACCTAACCGGTCTTTTAAAGTGGTAAACATAAAATTAATTAATTATTTCAAAAGTTCTTTTAATATACGTAGTGTACATATTTCTAACTATTTTAACAATTTTAAAATTACCTTACTTTTCTAATCTACTATCAAATTTTCTATATTTTTTCCTTTGTCATCTATTTTATAACTTTTTTGTCCAAAAGATTCTCTCTCATCATTTTCCATAAACATTTTTTGAGATAAAATTATACGTAATAAATTTCTACAAGTGTAACGTACTATGTATACTTTTCTTCCTCTTTATTTTCCCGGACTTTTTCTCAACACAATGTAATGTGCTTAGTAAAATAATTAGTCCAAACAAATTTTCTCGTGAATCGGATTCTGGAGAGAATTAGAATTGGTATAATAAAATAATAATTAGAACAATATTTTAGGTTATTTTTAAGTGATTCTTGAGAGAAACTGGTTTTAAGTGATTCGAGGAGAAACTGTTTTTAGGTGATTCTCACTCCCTATGTAAACTGTTGAATCACTTGAAGTGATTCTTCTCGAATCGCTTGAAAAATAACCCGTTTGGCAGGGAATCTACTGATTATGTTAAGAATCAGAGAGGAGAATCCCTATCAAACGGGGCCTAATAATAACATTAATCAATTATTTCATTTCTTCTAGTTTTTACATTTAGTTTTGTTGTGCTTCATATAGGTCGATCCTGGATCATACAACGATTCACCGACGCACTTCACTACAAATTGGTTTGTAAGTTTCTTCATAAAACTACAGTTCTTTATTCGACATATTACTTTTCTTTATAAATGATATATCACTCCTTTTAATTCACATGAGAGAGACAGGGAGTGTCATATCCTAAAAAAAATTTCAATGGCATGGAGACTGAACTATCATATAGATTTTGTATTTATCATGTCATGACTACTCCAATGCCAGGTTGAAGAACCCTTCAAAGGTTGTTTAGATATGCATTGTCCTGGATATCAAAGGACAGGTTGCTCGCACCAATTCGTTCCTGGACAGGTGATTAACCCTTTGTCCAGCACCTCTAGCAGGAAACAATACATTACTGTCAGAGTATCCAAGGTACCATTTGTTATTGTCAAACAACGGAGCAATCATCCACTCCATTAGTACAATATCTCTGTGTACATATATCTGAAATAGCACTACATTATTTTTTTGTGATTCTAGGACCAAAACACTGGTAACTGGGAAATCTACTATGGTTTTGATGGGGAGACCAAGATTATAGGTTACTATCCAAAATCTCTATTTACATCCTTGTCAAATAAGCCGGTGAACATTATGTTTGGCGGCTTTGCCTTCAGAAACGAACATAAACAGAGTCCTCCAATGGGCAGTGGGGTTGCTCCACCCAAAAATGCCGCATCATTTAGTAGTCTCAAATTTTTTGATGCAGCAGGCAACGCCCATCCAATTGACCATGATCTAGCATATGTATCAGATGGCATGTTCTCTTATGTGGGACCAGGCAATGTTTGCTAGTTTGTTTAGCTTCAATCTATTGTAATAAACATATATCCCAATGCTCATACCCGGATAATTGACACTACTGGAGAGAAACGATTTTTCTGGACGAGTCCCCAAATAGGTTCCATGCGGATCATAAAAGGCCGCGCCCGAAAAACCGGTCCTGGAGGGCTGGCTATTGGCCCGCATGGGATAATGAATTATCTCGTGCGGTCCACTTAAGCGACCGCATGGGCTATTATCCCATGCGACCGCTTAAGTGGACCGCACGAGATAATGCGATTATCCCGTGCGACCCTCTTAACCGACCGCACGGGATAATAGCGCATTATCCCGTGCGGTACACTTAAGGACCCGCACAGGATAATACATTTTCCCGTGCGGCCGTTAAGTGGACTGCATGCAATGATGCCAACTGTTGCGCAATAAATTTCCCGCTCAACCCGACAGTTGCGCATTTACCATGGTGTTTTTCTCTCTCCAAAAAAGGAAATTATAGGGGGAAGGTTTTGAACTTGAATTTTTCAATTGGAGTCAATACGAAAGGTATCATACTTGATCTCCTCTTCATTTGCTTCCATTTTTAAAAATTTTTATTCGTTGAATACGAAGATATTTGAACTTTTTAACTCGGTTTTTCTCTCTCAAATACTAGGCATTTTATTTTTTGGAAGGCTTTAGACTTTAAATCTTCAATTGAAATCAATATAAAAGGTAACGTGCTTGATCATCTCCTTCATTTGCTTCTGTTTTTGTAAAATTTCATCGGTTGAATGCGAAGATATTTAAACTCGTTTGAATTGTTATATATCTTGAGCTATTTTTGTAATTTGTAGGTCAAATATCTTTTTTTATTGAACCATTTTTTGGTAACTACTTTTATCTCATTATTATTATTTGTTGTGCATGAAGTTTTAGTTATAAAGTAGGATTTAAGTTTAATTTGTTTATTTAGAAAACACCGGTAATATAATATTAATTTATGTTGTCAATATTTTTAGATGGATCGGATATGAATGTATGAGACATGGAGAACTCATCCGGTGTTCATGAGAGAAGCATCAACATTTATTGATAAGGCTAAGGCACACGCTTTGAGGGAGAATAAAAAGGATATTTTTTGTCCTTGCGTGGATTGCAAGAATCAGAAGATGTTGAAAGATCCGAATGTAATTCTCAGACACATAATTTAGCGTGGATTTGTGGAGAAATACACAGTTTGGACTTATCACGGGGAAGTTGCCCCTCCGGAAGAGAATCCTGATATTTGGTTCGATGAGGAGAGAATTTTATAATTGAGGAAATGTCTCGTGAAATGACGGATGACTTTGGCGGCTTTGGTTTTGATGAGGCAGAGGCAGAGGTTGATATTGATCTTGATCTTGAGGATTTGTTGCGGCACACTGAACCAGAGGTCCTAACAAAGAAAGCAAGAGATTTAAACAATTGGGAGGCATTGCAGAAAGCAACAAAAGATCTTTTATACGATCAAGCAAAGGGATGTGATATGGATTATACGGTGTTGCGGTCAGTGCTAGAACTTCTTAGATTGAAGGCCAGGCACGGATGGTCTGATACTAGTTTCAATGACTTGATGGGTCTCCTGAGAGCTATGCTTTCTAAGCCTAACTTGTTGCCAGCTAACACCTATCAAGCCAAGAAACTGATATGTCCATTATCACTTGGTGTGGAAAAGATCCATGCATGTATTAATCACTGTGTACTTTATCGCAAGGAATACGCTGACTTGGAAAAGTGTCCAACTTGTGGGGCAAGTAGGTACAAAAAGGATAACAGTGCCGCCGATAGTGACATTGCCGAACCAAATTCATTGGTCGAGCCAGGGAAAAAGATTCCGGCCATGGTGATGTGGTACTTGCTAGTCAAAGATCGAATGAAGCGATTGTTCTCGAACCCCACCGACGCCGAGTTGATGAGATGGCATCAAGAGGTTCGAAAGACGGATGGTATGATTCGACATCCCGCCGATGCTCAACAGTGGAAAAACTTTGATTCGAAGCACCCAGAATTTGCAAATGATCTGAGAAATATCAGGTTTGCGTTGAGCACGGATGGAATGAATCCGTTCGGTGACCTAAGCAGCTCGCATAGCACTTGGCCAGTTCTGCTCACCATGTATAACCTTCCGACATGGTTATGTCAGAAGCAAAAGTATATTTGTTGACTCTTCTTATACAAGGGCCAAAATAGCCTGGCATCGACCTAGATGTGTTTCTTGAACCTTTGATGGAGGATATGCAAGAAATGTGGAAAGAGGGTCTACAATTATTTGATGCATACCGCCAGGAGTATTTTACTCTGCGTGCTATCATATTTGTTACTATAAACGATCTACCAGCCAATTTTTCCCTATTCGGACAGATTAAAGGAAAGATCGGATGTCTGATATGTCTGGACAACACATCGTACATATACCTGACCTCGTCAAAAAAGTTAGTTTACGTGCATCATCGTCGATTCTTACCACAGAAGCATACGTATCGTGCGATGGCTACCTTTTTTGACAAAACGAAGTCGGAAAATCATGAAAATTGTCTGAATGTCATGATATTATACGTAGAGGCTGTGGTAAAAAATTGAGAGGGTTTCGAATATTTTATCAGATACGTTATCGCGTGTGGTCGGCTTAAGGGCCCTCGCACTCGGCAAAATTTTGAAAAAAATTTCTTCTCCACCCTTCAAACTTTCTCTACTATGTAAATACAACATGTAACTCCTAATTATAAAATTTGGTAATTTTTTGATTGGTTTTGCTATATTTCTTTGATTTATTTTATTTTCATGAACTTTTTTTTTGCCAAGTCTCACATTTGAACTACAAGTGATTAAAAAAATAGAATAAAATTAGTGAAAAAATTATATTCATATTGTTTATACCTGCTTGAGTCATTATCATGTAAATGAGAATAAATTTTGAATTTTTCTTCATGGAACATGATTAGGAACCTATTGACCAAATGATTTTAAAATTGTATAAATAGCAAACAAAGTCGGAAAATTATGAAAATTGTCTAGATGTCATGATATTATACGTAGAGGCTGTGGTAAAAAATTGAGAAGAATTCAAATATTTTATCACACACGACGCTCACAAAACCGAAGATTCTCCAGAGAAGATTAAAAGTGTTGAGAATGATTGGTTAGATTTGGAGAGAAAGTGACGGCCAAATTATCGTTCGATTTCAAAAATTTTTTCATAGGAAATAATTAGCATATATTGATGTATGGAAAAATTTAGTAATTTTTGAATCAGCTTTGATAATTTTTTCATTAATATCCAATTTTATGCAAAAAGAGGGGTTGATTATCGCGTGCGGGCCGCTTAAACCGCCCGCACGGAAAAATATCTTCCCGTGTGGGCCGCTTAATCGGCCCGCACGGAAAAACGTCTTCCCGTGCGGGCTGTTTAAGCGGCCCGCACAGGAAAATGATTTTCCCATGCGGGCCGCTTAAACCGCCCAAACGGGAAGATCGTTTTCCCGTGCGGGATATTAAGCCGCCCGCACGGAAAGATGGTGGCCTATATATACTCACGCGCGGGCTCCCAAATTTTTCTAAGTCCCCAGGCAAAATCCAAACAACCACAGCGTCGTCAGGCTGCCAAAATCTAGCGCCGCCGCCGGATCCCCGCCCTGTTCGCCGTCCTACGTCGCCAGATCCATCGCCGCCGCCGCCGCCGCTCAACCCTAACCCTCGCCTCACCGCCCCATCCTCTCTCTCTCTCCGTCGCCGCTGTCGGCCTCAAGACTGCCGCGCCTCCGTCCGTGCCCCTTCACCGACCTCACCAGCCGTCGCCCGCCCCTTCACCGCCCCCTCTCTCTCCGTCGCCGTCGTCGACCTCAAGACCGTCGGCCCCCCCACTGCCGGCCCGCCCGCATGGCCACCTTCACCGAGACCGCTGCCCCTCCACCACTCCACCGTCTCCTGCCTGCTCCACCACCGGCCTCAACCGGCGCCCCTTCACCGCCGGCCTCCACACCGACGCCGGCCTCAACCGGCGCCCCTTCACCGCCGCCCTCAAGATCTCCACCATTCACCGGCTCACCGTCTCCGCCGCCTTCAAGACCGCCGCCCCTTCACCGCCGCCAGCCCATCCCTGCGCGACCGCCGCCGGCCACCGGTTAGTACTCCCCCCGGGAATGTGGAATGTTTATGCTATGTTCTTGCGAGAAGATGATTATGCTAAGTTGATTATATGGATGTGGATGAATGGATTATGGATGTGATTGTACTGTGATGGATGTTTTTTGGATAGTAGTAGAGTATAGAAAAATATGATGTGTTGATGAATGGATATATAGAAAATGAATGTGGATGAAAATGGATTATGTATGAATTTTAGATAAATTTTGGATGAATGTTAGATAAATTTTTGATGAGTTTTTGATATAACTGTAAAATGAACTTTTATTTATTTGATGGAATTCTAGTTAATTTTGATGGAAATGTGAAATGGACTGTTTATTTTTTGATGGATTTGTCGATGAATTTTTTTGTGTGAAATGATGTGTAGGACTTCAATTTTTTGATGGAAATGTAAAATGGACTGTTATTTTTTGATGAATTTTATTGATGAATTTTTTTCATGTGAAATAGTTGCTGTGAAATTTTTATGTGAATTAGTTGATGTGAACGAACGGACGCACGGACGAGCGAACGACAGTGTTCGTTCGTTCGTGGACGAACGGACGAACGAGACGTGGACGAACGGACGGAGGAACGAACAAACGGACGTGGACGAACGGACGGACGGACGAACGAACGAACGACCGAACGAATGACCGAACGAATGACCGAACGAACGACCGAATGAACGAACGACCGAACGAACGACGAACGAACGAACGGACGGACGAACGAACGAATCCGTCTCGTTCGTTCGATCGGTCGTTCGTTCGGTCGTTCGATTGGTCGTTTGTTTTAGGATGAATTTTAGATTTTAGGTTAGATTTTAAATTTTCAAACACATATACCCACCGTCTCCTCGGTATATTCTAATCTTCCTCTCTCCTCTCCCTCTCCTCGGTCTCTCATCTCTCATCTCTTTCCCTCCCCCAATCTCACCTCTTCTCACGGACAAAATAGGCAAACATATGTATTTTCATCTCTCATCTCTAATAAAGAGAAGAAGAAGGAAATAAATACATTTTTTTATTCTTCTTCTCTTTAGTTTTTTTCTCTATATTTTTTATGCATGTCCTTAATATTAGATAATATAACAAGATGTGCGTTCACAAATTTCACAAGTTGTGCATTATGAACAACCGTAGATCAAATGTCGAACGAGAAAGCTCCCTCCGAGGCACCCAACGTCGAATCAACGGAGAAGTCTTCGAGCGAAGGCACATGGCATGAACCAAGCGATCCGTTCATCGAAGTTATGCAAGCACCAGCACCACCAGTTGAAGAAGACCCCGACTACATCCCTATCGAGCAAGCAGTAAGTCCAGCCATATTGTTATGATCCCTATCGTAGGATCTCGTTTAACGTTATCTGTTGTACGTACAGATGGAAGCAAGGCGCTGCTCAAAAAGAAAGGCCGCCAAGTCTGTCGTCCGGTCTGCCGAAGTCGAGACGGACACAACAACGTCTAGTCCGGTAGAAACCGACACGTCCGCGAGCGCTAGAGGACGTCAAAAAATAAGACGTCGTCAAAGAAGTAAGAACCAACCCCCCAAGGAGACATATTATATCATCTCTCTGAACCAGGATGGGAAGCCATTAGAGCCCAAGGTAGCAATGACAAAGTTCAGCAGCGCTTGCGGTGTACTGGCCAGAACCCACGACCCTTTAAATGTAGATTCCTGGGAGCAGGTGGATGACAACTTGAAGAACTTCATATGGAACGAGCTGCAGAAGTGGCTTGTATATCCGCCTGGTTCAGAGGCTCTGGGAAAAGAGTTTGCATTAAAAACGATTGGGGGAGGTGGAGGCAGTGGAAATCGGACTTGAACACTCACTACGTGCAAAAGAACAAGTCCCCATTCGAAGACTACGGTGGGATTACGCCCGCCGAATGGGATAGATTCGTGGCGAAGATGACAAGCCCTGAAGCCTTAGCATGGAGGAAGAAGATGTCCGACCTCGTGAAAAGGAACAAGTACCTGCACCGGTTGGGCTCTAGCGGCTACGATGGCCACGTAGAGAAGTGGCGAGCAACCGAAGAACAGTTTGACACCCAAGGAAAGCCCCTGCTTGTGGATGCACTAAAAGAAAGAAGCAAAAACTGGGTGTGGGCACGCAGCATGGGACATGTCACCGACGAGGGAGAGATCCTTTTCGAGGATCCGGATATAGAGCGTGTGACCACAAGTCTAAAAGACATTGCCGAAAAGGAGAAGACTGGGGAATTTATTGCTAAAAAGGAACACGATCAGTTGACAACTGCATTGGGCAACCCCGAACATTCTGGACGAGGAAGGGGTGTATCGTCAAAGACAAGTTGGAAAGAAGGGTTTCCTGGGAAAGCTACAAGTTACAAGAAAATGGACAAGTAAAAAACATAAACTTGAAGAAAAGATAGCAAAACAAGTTGAAGAGCATTTCTACTCTCTTGTTGCACAGAATCGCCAAGCCTTCCCTAACTTCTTTCAGCAATCCGAAGAACCCACAGTACAAATGCTTAGCAGCGTCGGGTCAGTTGACACCGCACCCTATCCAGTAGATATCATAACTGGCCTGACGCCGTGCAGCCTCCTCGTGCTGATAGGAAGGGCCGAGAAGAGAAAGGAGGTAGGTACAGGACTTATGCAAGGGTGCAGGTGGCCAAGGTGCATGCAGAGCATAACAGCTTAGAGCTAGACATTCCAGCACCTGAAGGGATAGAATTGCTTGGAGATGCGGTGAATCAGTTCATTCTATGGCATCGACGAGATATCCTGCTGGTCGATACATTGTTAGCATCCCTAGTACAGCCGGTTCCTCAGATTGCTGCTGCGCCTGCACCGCCTTCTCCACCAGGGCCTGCTTCCCCACCTCGCTCCCCACCTCGGCCTGCTTCCCCACCTCGCTCCCCATCTCGGCCTGCTTCCCCACCAAGCTCCCCTCCTAAGGATAAAGGTCCTGATTCGCCAATGCTGTCAGCCCCTGAAGTCGTCGCAGAACATATTCACCAATCTCCTCAGACACGACAGTCAGCATTGGCGGTACCTCAAAGGGCCCTAGTGAGAACAACAAGCCTTCCAAGTTCGAGCAAGCTTCCATCTCGTCAGATTATCCCAAAGATGATTTGATCAAGCTATGACAAGGAATTAATGGCAAAAGATGAGAGAAACTTAGTGTTCTTGGCTTTCAGGGGGAGCGGCCGACTGACAAGCCGCAGGATCAACCGTCAAAGTTGTCGGAGTCAGAACAATCGGTGAAGAACCAAGCGGAGGACCTGCAAACTTGGACTTCGGATGAAGTGCCAACAAAGTACGAGTACGACAAGCCGTTCCTGCCCTGGCACGTCATGGAAGACATGCCCTAGGAAATCAGGCTAATGCACGACTGGTACCTAAAGGCGTCCAGATTGGGGCTCAGCATGCTTACCGTGAAGGTCCCGGATAATGCTTTCACCGACCCAAATGGGATATTGGTCATCGATTTCAACGACCTTCACGCATTATTCAAGATGGAAAAATGGATATAAATCTCGTTGCTACGTTTTGCCTGTAAGTATCAGACTAACTTAATGTCATTAATAAATTCATTTGCAAACTAACTTGTGAATAATTAATTACTCGCTGCATTACTTAGGATGCAATACGCAGACGCGAAAAAGACCAATTATCCAACTGCATACATTAACCCAACAAGGATATGCTGGACGAAACACGAGGTTCATGTTCGTGAAGATTCCGATGAGCTCAAAGGCAAAAAAAAGAAACAAAAAGCCGCGATCATCAAACAAATGCACAAGGACAAGATGATCACAGTATCATTCTACTTGGGCAAGGCTATGTTGGAGCACAGAGACAAAAATGTCCTCATGGTCCCTTATGCGTTGCGGTACGTAATATTCGTCCGTAAAATCGATATTTTACTACAATATCACCTACAGTTAACATATCTCTTCTTTCGCAGTGATCACTACATACTATTTCTAGTATATCCGCGGGACCACGTGGCCGTAGTGCTTGATCCGGCACACTACAGCCAGGAGACATTCAAAGAGTTCCTTGTCATTTTAAATTTGTAAGTACTATCATGCACCTTTTAATACGTTTTGTCTGTTTTTACTATCAAATATACAATTGATCAGTGAAACATGCAATTACTTTGTCTATAGAGCACACCATCATTATGTAAGAAACGGTGGACCAGTGAATGATCCACAAAAGAAGAAGCTTCTTGTGAGGACAAATTTTCCGATAATTATATGCTCGCTACATGCCAAGATTTTATGCTGTGTTTAATTTTAAATTACTGACGCACATAATAAATTTTATTCAACACAGTGTTATAAGCAACCACCGGACACTAACCTTTGCGGCTACTACGTGTGCGATATGCTTAGAATCTACGGGGGATACTCTACTAAGTTAGAACAAGTAAGTTCAGAGAAAATATATTTTTCTACACGTTATCGATCTTGTATAATTTTCCTAATCGTATGTATGTGTACTATTTTTCCTTAAACAGATCACAGAAGTTCTAGTTGTAGCGAACCGGTTCGACAATCGAACCATGCTTAACTTGGTTGCAGATCTTTGCCGCTTCATCCGTCGCGATGTCTGCAACCATTTGGGCAATTTCTACGATCCGGAGAGCGAGCTGGCGACGGGCGATAAATTCAAACGACTTAGGGAGTGGGAAAAAGAGCACCGCCATTAATGAATGATTTGTAGTTTGTTGCTAGACTTCTGTAATTTGCGCGAGACGAAACTTGATATGTATATAAACATGCATGCATGATCTGTGTATGTACTTTAATATCTTTTATGACGAAATAATATAATTAAATGTCTTTTTTTCTCGTGCGAATATATATATATATATACATGCATCTTATTGATCGACCCATGCATTTAATATTAATGAGAGAGAGGAGAGGAGAGAGAGAAGACATAGAGGAGAGGAGAGGATCAGAGAGAGGAGAGGAGGGGAGAGGAGAGGAGATGACAATAGCTAATGTACATAAAATAATGTACACCATCTTCCCGTGCGGTCGACTTAACGCACCGCACGGGAAGATCCATTATCCCGTGCGGTCCGAAAAGTGGCCCGCACGGGATAATCGATCTTCCGTGCGGGCCGCTTAAGCCGACCGCACGGATAATAGATCTTCCCGTGCGGTTGGGCGCCGCACGCGAAAATGGTATTTTTCCGGACCTTTTCACGCATGCGGGCGGCCTTCCGCACGGAAGATGCCTTTGGCCCGCATGAAAAAATGGTTTCTCTAGTAGTGTGAGCTTGAATGAAGCGTTTGCTACTCTAGTTGATCAAGATTGACGCGCACACGTCGCTGGCGTAGCTAGGATTTTAGATTTAGATGATCCAACATATATTTTTTAAAAATATCGTAAATATAACAAGATAATAGAATTATATATATATCACTACTGGAGAAACATTTTTGCGTGCGGGCCGAAAGACATCTTCTCGTGCGGAAGGCCTGCCCGCACGCCCGAGACGATCTCGGAAAAGACCATTTTCGCGTGCGGACGGCTCAACCGCACGGGAAGATGAATTATCCCGTGTGGTCGGCTTAAGCGGCCCGCACGGGAAGATCGATTATCCCGTGCGGGCCACTTTACCCGACTGCACGGGATAATTGATCTTCCGATGCAGTTCGTCAAGTTGACCGCACGGAAAGATTGCATCCCGTGCATATTATTTTATGTGCGCTATAGCTGCATGTGTTTAGCTATAGGTCTAGCTCTCTCTGTCTGTGTCCTCTCTCCTCTCTCTCCTCTCCTCTCTCTCTGTCAGTAATATTATCGATCGATCGAGATGCATGTATATATATATTTGTAGAAGAATTAAAAGACATTTAATTATTTCCTCATAAAAAGATATAAATGTACACATCATGCATGTTCATATACATATCAAGTTTCGTGTCACAATTTACAATAGTTCAAAAGCACATATAAAAAATAGACTTAATTAGAAATGATTACGGATGGTCTTTTTCCCACTCTCCTAAGTCGTTTGAATTTATCGTCCGTTGCAAGCTCGCTCGTCGGATCGTAGAAATCGCCCAAATGGTTGCAGACATCGTGGCAGATGAAGCGGCAAATATCTGCAACCAAGTTGAGCATGGTTCGATTGTCGAACTGGTTCGCTACAACTGAAATGGACTCGATCTATTTAAGAAGGAATACACATATATATGATTAGGAAAATTATGATCTTAACGTGTAAAAAGACATTTTCTCTGAACTTACTTGTTCAAACTTTATAGTGTATCTCCCGTAGATTCTTAGCATCTCGTACACGTAGTAGCCACATAGGTTAGTACCTGGAGGTTGCTTATAACACTATGTTGAATAAAATTGTGTACGTCTAAACACAATATAAAATATCGGCATATAACGGGCATATAATTACCGGCCATTATGTCTTCACGAGAAGCTTCTTCTTTTGTGCATCCTTGACCGGTCCACCGTGTCTTACGTAATGTGCGTGTGCTCTATGTAGACAAAATAGTTTGTTTCAGTCAATTGTTTCTTCGAGAGTAACAACAGACAAAACTTATTAAATGATGCATGATAGTACTTACAAATTTAACAAGACGAGGAACTCTTTGAATGTATCCTCCTTGTAGTGTGCCAGATCAAGCACTACGACCATGTGGTCCCGCGGATATACGAGAAAAAGTATGTAGTGATCGCTGTGAAGAAGATATGTTAATTGTAGGTGATATCGTAGTAAACTATCGGTTGTACGAAAGAATATTACGTACCGTAGCGCATAAGGGACCATGAGGACATTTTTGTCTTTGTGCTCGAGCATAGATTGGCCCAAGTACAGTGCTACCGCGACCATCTTCACCTTGTGCATTTTTTGATGGTCGCGTCTCTTTGGAACTTCGTTTTGCCTTTGAGCTCATCACAATCTTCACGAATATGAACGTCGTGTTCCGTCCAGCATATCCTTGTTGGGTTAATATATCCAACTGGATAGTTGGTCTTTGACGCGTTGTGGAATTGCATCCTAAGTAATGCAAGCGGGTAATTTTTCAAAAGTTAGTTTGCAAATGAATTTATTTATGACATTAAGTGTGATTGATACTTACAGGCAAAATGCAACAACAAGATTTATATCCATTTTTTCCATCTTGAATAATGCGTGAAGGTCGTTGAAATCAATTACCAGTATCCCATTTGGTCCACCAGTGAAAACGTGATCCGGGACCTTCATAGTAATCATGCTAAGCCCCATTTTGGATGCCTTTAGGTACCAGTCATGCATTAGCCTCACTTCCCAGGGCATGTCTTCCATGACGTGCCACGACAGGAATGGCTTGCCGTACTCATACTTTGTTGACACTTCGGCTGAAGTCTAGTTTTGCAGGTCCTCCACTTGGTTTTTCACCGATTGTTGTGAATCCGACAACTTTGGAGTTTGATCCTGCTTCTTGTCAGACGACGCTCTTCCCCTGAAAGCCTGGAACGCTAACTTCTCCTCGTATACGACCATTTCTTTCTTATCATAGGTTGATCTAACCATTTTTGGGATAAGCCGATGAGGTTCAAGCTTGCTCGAACTTGGAAGACTTGTGGTTTTCAGAAGAGGCCTTTCAGGTAGCGGCAATGCTGATTGTGGTGTCGGAGAAGATTGATGAATATCTTGTACATCGGTTGGAGGTTGTTCTGCGGTGACTTCAGGGGCTGACAGCTTTGGCAAATCAGGACCATTTTGTTTAGGAGGGAGGGAGGTGGGGAAGCAGGCCGATTAGGTGGCGAATCTGGCACTGGTGGAGAAGGCGATGCAGGCGCAACAGCAATTTGAGGAACCGCTGGGATTGGGGATGCTGACTGTGGACCGACTAGCAGGATATCTCGTCGATGCCATAGTATAAACTGATTCACCGCGTCCCCAAGCAATTCTATCCCTTTCGGTGCTAGAATATCTAGCTCTAAGCTATTATGCTCTGCATGCACCTTGGCCACTTGCACCCTTGCATATTCCTCAGGGATTGGCATGTTGTGAAATTAACGTCCTGGTATAGCAAGTCCGGTACCCACCTCCTTTTTCTTCGTGGCCCTTCCTATCGGCACGAGCAGGCTGCATGATGTCGGAGCAGTTATGTTATCTACTGGATAAGGTGCGTTGTCAACTGACCCGACACTGTTGGGCATCTGTACTGTTGGTTCTTCGGATTGCTGAAACAAGTGTGGGAAGGCTTGGCTATTTTGGCAACAAGAGAGTAGAAATGTTTTTCAACTTATTCTGCTATCTTCTCTTCAATTTCTGTTTGTACCTGTCCCATTTCTTGTAACTTGTAGCCTCCTTAGGAAACCCTTCCTTCCAACGCGTCCTTGACCATACACCCCTTACTCATCCAGAATGTTTGAGGTTGCCCAATGCAGTTGTCAACTGATCATTTTCCCTCTTGGCAATAAATTCCCCTTACTTCTCTTTCTCCGCAATGTCCTTTAGACTAGTGGTCACACGCTCGATATCCGGATCCTCAAAAAGGATCTCTCCCTCGTCGGTGACTTGGCCCGTGCTCTGTGCTGAAACCCAGTTTTTGCTTCTTTCTTTTAGTGCATCTACAAGTAGGGGCTTCTCTATGTGGCCATCATAACCGGTAGAGCCCAATCGGTGTGGGTACTTGTTCCTTTTTGCTAGGTCGGACATTTTTTCCTCTGTGCTAAGGATTCAGGGCTTTTCATCTTTGCCACGAACCTGTCCCATTTGGCGGGCGTAATACCACCGTGTTCTTCGAATGGAGACTTGTTCTTTTGCATGTAGTGAGTGTTCATGTCCGATTTTCACTGCCTCCACCGATGTGGCATCGTTTTCAAGGCAAATTCTTTTCCCAGAGCCTCTGAACCAGGCGGATATACAAGCCACTTCTTCAACTCATTTCACATGAAGTTCTTCAGGTTGTCATCCACCTGCTCCCAGGAATCTACATTTAAAGGTCCGTGGGTTCTAGCCAGTATCCCTCAAGTGCTACTAAATTTTGTCATTGCTACCTTGGGCTCCACTGGCTTCCCATCCTGGTTCAGAGAGGTGATATAGTATGTCTCCTTGGGTAGTTGGTTCTTACTTCTCTGACCAGTCTTTTCTTTTGACGTCCTCCAGCGCTCGCAGATGTATCAATTTCTACCGGACCGGACGTTGTTGTGTCCGTCTCGACTTTGGCTATGACGGCAGACTTGGCGACCTTTTTTTTTGAGCGGCACCTTGTTTCCATCTGTACATACAACAGAAAATGTTAAACGCGATCCGGTGAGGTACATCGGTTAGTTCATAACAATACGGCTCGACTTACTGCTTGCTCGATAGGGATGTATGTTAGTGATATGCCCTAGAGGCAACATGGAGATGTTGGATATCACGTCAATGTTTATGTATAAATGAATAAAGTGTTATTCAGTTCCATGAAATAGACATCTTGTATTGATCAATAAGTACGTGACTTATTTATGAGACTCTATATGTATGAATCTATTTCTAAACGATCCCTGATCATATGTCATATTGTTGGAACAAATATGATTCTAAGATTGGCATGTTTATTGATTGATGATCATGTCTCATAGATCATGGGTATGGAGATACCAAATCAATAAACATGGACATATGTGTTGGAGAACACATTGTTGGATAGACCCACCATGAGACACTACAGAATTAATGTGCCATTAGTTGGTCTCGGGTAGTGTTGGTACAAAGTCCTTAGACCTGAGATCACCATGGATTCCAACATGTGTAGTAGCCTACTTTGGGACTACCAAACGCTATTCCGTAATCGGGTAGTTATAAAGGTAGTTTTTGGGTTTGCTATGAAACATGGAGTGGGATGTGAGTGATCAAGATGGAATTTGCCCCTCCTTTGGAGAGATATCTGGGCCCCTCGAGGTAATGGATTATGAAAATGCATGGCCATGCTAAGTTGATTGAGGAGTCAATCAACGACGATAATCCAATACGGTTCGAGTGAATGGTTAAGCTATTGAAGGGATGGCACACGTCTTGCCTATAGCTTAACCGGTATCGTGAGGCAAAGGGATTTGTATACACATTACAGGTTCGAGCCGATATTATTCTTGTATATTATGGTGTCAATATGTGCCGCTAGGCGCCGCGTGTGACAGTCGGCTGAGTTAGACTCGAGCCAACGATCGGCTAAGTTAGACTATAGCCGAAACCGAGTATACCGAACCTACAGTGGTCGCACGCTTAAGGGGATAGAATAGATATTCGAGTTGGACTCGGATACGGCTCGATCGGATAGGGATCCGATCGGATAGAGTCCTATAGGCTTACGACGTATGGGCGGCCAACTCTATGAGATACGGATGAGATCCGGTTCAAAAATAGAGTCCTGATCGGCCACTAGTCCTAGTCGGCCAACTCTATATAAAGGAGGGAGGGGTGGAGAGTTGTGACACATCAATTGCATCGCGTGCAACAGAAGTCGCCGAGATCAATCTCCACGGAAACCCTCCCCACTTTCGAGCCAAACCCTAGCCTTGCATCGCGTGCTAGCACACGGGTGTACGGCGTTCTGTGCCCGGACGTGTGGATACCGGTAGAGGCGCTGCTACGTTGCGCGCTGTTGATCGGCTTCGGATCGGCTGCAATCGGAGCGATCGGCTGTGGTGGAATCGGCTGCGGTCGGGCGCATCGGAGCGAGGCGTGAGAACGCGGCCGGACGACTCGAATCGGCTGATTGGCGAATCGACTGTCTCCGGGAATCGGCTACACTGTTCCAGATCGGATTGCCCTGATTGGCTATTCCGCTGCACTCTACTCCAATCGGTAACGATCTATCGGCCCTTACTTGCAAGTGTTCCTGGTTTGCGTGGGAAAAGTTTTTGTTTTCGGCTAGCGTAGCCTCCGCGTAACCCTTCAATGTAGTCAGGGTCTTCTTCAACCGGTGGTGCTGGCGTAACTTAGATATCAAAAGGATCGCTTGGTGTCCGCCATGTGCCTTCGCTCGAAGACTCTTGTGTTGGTTCGACGTTGGGTGCCTCCGAGGGAGCTTTCTCGTTCGACATTTGATCTACAGTCGTTAATGACACACATGTGAAATTTGTGAACGAAGGGAGTAGACAGCTGTAATATGTTGTATATATGAGGTATACATGTGCGCACAAAGTCTCCTTCTATCCTAAAAGAATTCGACCTAGCCTTCAACATGCCTAAATAATTTGAATTGTTTTTCGATGTTCCAGTGTTAAGGACATGCATAAATCACAGTGTAAAGAGAAAAGGAAGGAAAAATTGAATTTTTCCTTCTTCTCTTTAGATTTTTCTATATTGACTATATTTTTCTAAAATACTATCTTTTTTTGCTCTCAAAACAACAAGACTATATCCACTATCGGAGCATGAAGTCGAAGGGGCACAGTCAATTCTACTATCGGAGACCCCTAGACCAAATCCTCATATGTAAGTTATACATATGCATACATTTGACGATTTCGTACAGGGGTCTCTGATAACGGACGCCAAAATTGTGTGGGTGGGTTTCAAATGTCACATGCCATAGATTATTGCGTTGGGAAGCGAACTTTTATGTTGCAGTGTTTTCCTCGATGGCATTTTATGTTGCGTGGGAAAGAGATGAGAGATGAGAGACCGAGAAAGGGAGAGGAGAGGGGGAGATTAGATTTATAGGTCGTTCGGTAGGGGCGTATTTCAAAATCTAAAATCTAACCTAAAATCTAAAATTCATCAAAAGTATTCACATGAACTATTTCACATCAACTAATTCACATCAAAACAATTCATGAAAAAAAGACAGTCCATTTTACAATCCATTTATAATAATAACAGTCCATTTAAAATCCTAAAATAAATAGTCCATTTACAATCCTAAAATAAACAGTCCATTTACAATATAATTTTTACAGCATTTTTGACAGTCCTAAAATAAACAGTCCATTTACAGTCCATAAATAGTCTAAAATTAACAGTCCATCATATTTTTTATTTGAGACCAAATTCCAAAATAACTCATTACAATTTATCCATTACAAACTTTACCATCCATCCAATATATCATCTAAGCAAAATTCATCAATTTTGTTTCTAGGTCATCAATTTCCTCAAATATCAATTTCCCGGAATCTGGCCCATTAGCTCATCAAATTTTTTTACTTGTCCCCAAAATTAATACTACTATCCCTAAAATATTTTCTATACTACTATAACTATCCTCAAAAACATCCATCATAGTACAATCACGGTACAATCAATTTAGCATCCACATCCATAATCGATTTAGCATCCACATCCATAATCGACTTAGCATCCACATCCATAATCAATTTAGCATCCAAAATTATCAACTTAGCATCCATCATTGTACAATCCACGACAAGAACGGCAAGACTAGTCGGTGGCCGGCGGCGATCGCGCGGGGATGAGGCCAGCGGCGGTCGTGTGGGGATGGCGCCAGCGGCGGTCGTGCGGGGATGGGCCCACGGAGTCGATGGGGATGGGCGGCGGTCGCGCGGTGGAGGCGGCGCTCGACGAGGCGGGGGCAGTCGATGAGGCGGTGGTCGACGAGTGTAAGTTCAAGTGCCTTAATTTGGTTTTGGTGATTAATGACAAATCTAATTATGTGAAACTAATGTTTTTATGAGCTTATCTTTGACTAGTCTCATTTGGATACGAAAATAAAAATGATGAGAGGTATGTATTAAACTTCACATATTCTAACTTGGTCTCTCTTATGGATCAAAAATATAGTGTGAGCTCCCTCATTCATCTTAATTGATTATGTGCATACGTGTTCCTTTATATCCATATGTATGCACATCTTGAGGGGGAGCTTATTCTATATTTTGTTTATTATAAGATCTCTACATTGATTTGAAATTATATTTCATCTCATCTCTTTATATTGTTTATATCAGGTTATTATCTATCACAAAAGAGAGAAAAGGTTGAAAAATCTTGGATTAAACAATTTGTGTAATTGTTGCATGATAGATGATAAACCAATGTTTATGGGATTAACCTCTCTTTTACATAAAGTTGTCAGCTAGGTTATTTCTCGATAATGAGATATGGTAGACATGCATTCTTTTGTGATGGATCTCAATCATGACGAGGATGAAATGCATGGAGATAAAACGATATGTATCACTTCTTATCTCCTACTTTTTAATAGGTTCATATATATGATTTCCATGTTATTGTTATATAAGTGTGAGACTAATGATTACTTGAGCCTTATCTTATTTAGTCTCCTTTACTTTGAGAACATGGAGATCATGAAGGTATATATTTTTGTTTGTCTTTATCATTGCTACATGCCTTCTCCATGTGTATAGGATAAACCACCTTGGTTCTTCTTTACTTATGCATACATTTGCCTCTCTTGTATATTTCTTTGTATGCATATACTTAGGGGGAGCAAATCCTATACATTTATTGTGCATGTTCTAGATCCATGTTGTTCACCTATTATTGATATCGGATCTTTACACTTGAGTTTGCATACGAGTATATGATACTTGTGGTGTTAATGAATACTCAACAAACATATCCATATCTTTCATATGCACCGGTTGATCATTAAGTGAAGGATGACAACCAATTTGTTGAGACTAATGTTTTCTTTGTGTTGTGCAAAGAAATAGGTCAAATTGTGATGAGGCAAATGGATGACACCATTGGTTGATGGTCACCAAACCAAGGACATCGTCATGTTGACAAGAATAAAGTCAAGCGTGTGATGAGAAGAAACTCATGATAAAGAATGGACAAAGACCTCAGCATAAACATGGTTCAACCGAATGGTCACAAGTGTTGATCTCGGCTCAAGCTTGACCCCAAGTTGGATGGCGCAAGGCAAAGGTATAATGGAGCTAAGAATGTTTTCTTAGTATTTTCCCGGTCTTGGTGTTTGGTGTAGACCGGATTTGCTAGATAGGCGTCGTACTATTAAGAGGGGTCTATGAAGCGAGCATATGGATGATCTTGTGCCATACTAGTTCATATGCATATAGGTGCATTTTGTGGGCTTGTCTAACCAAGTGTGATGAGTTTTCTCAAGTCCCAAACAAAGAGAGAAGTGGGTATATCCTATAGGTTTGAGTAGCCTCATGTGGTTTTATCCGGTGAAGTATCCTTTGGAGTGTGAGCCCTTTATCCCTATTTTAAGTTGTGTTTCTTGGATGGATTGTTCATGGGCTGGATAGCCCTTTTAATAAGATTTCCATAGAGTCCAAGAACGTCAAATTCCGATACCCGAGTCAAGAGATATCACCGTTTTACTAACGGTTGGCTGTGCTAAAAAGTGACCAGAGGTCTGACCGGGGCTATAGGGCGGTCTGACCGGCCACTACCCATCGGTCTGACCGACCGGGTGGATGATGGTTGAGCGCTTGATCCAGAGCCGCCAGACCCGAGGCCGGTCTGACCGAGCCCCTGACGGTCTGACCGAGCCGAGGCCGGTCGACCGGCCTCTACACTGCGGTCTGACCGGCCATGCTGAGTGGGCTCAATAATTGCTCTGTAACGGCTAGTTTTCTAGCCGTTACAAAGTAGTCCGGTCTGACCGGCCACTCTATGGCGGTCTGACCGGCAGTGCACAGAATTGGGATATTTCGCCTTCAACGGCTAGTTTTTGTGAGTTGGGGTATAAATACCCCCCACCAACAGCAAGGAGTTACTCTTGGCACATACTTCATTTGCATATACCCCTTGCATCTCTCCCACACTCACTTGAGCTAGTATTCATCCATTTGTTGTGGTTGAGGGTTGTTTTAGTCAAGAGCCAAGTGCATTGCTTCCATTGTAGTGCTAGTGTGGCACTTGAACATCTTCGAGCCGCGTCATTACTTGTTACTCTTGGAGGTTGCCGCGTCCTAGACGGCTTGTGGAGAAGTTGCCCGGTGATCTCTCTGAGAAGATTGTGAAGGAGGCTCGGTGCCAATTTTGTGAGTGGTTTGGAGTTCACCACCTTCGGAGCGAAGGAAGAACTACCCCTAGTGATCGAGGCTTGGGTAGTCCTCTCCGTGGGTCGGCTCCCACCTTGCCCACCCCTTGAAGAAGGGGGCGTGCGGTGGCTTCGTGGTTGAGCGGTGGAGTTGGGCTCGCCTCAACGAGGATTAGGAAACCGGCGAGTTTCCGAACCTCGGGTGAAAAATTCCTTGTCTCTTGTCTCATTTACTTATTGCATTTACTTTTGTGCAATTTACATTTGTAGAGACATACTTAAGCCATTATCACCATAGGTCTGTAAAACATAACTTAGTTGCTTAGTTAGACTTGTTCCTTACCAATCCTAGCAACTTAGGTTAGTTTTGTTTTAGTGCCATTTAGTTTTAAACGCCTATTCACCCCCTCTAGTCGACATCTCGATCCTACAACGAGGCGGCGGTGGCGGTGGTCGACGACGCGTCGCGGCAGTCGTGAGCCAGCGGCGTGGGCCGACGGGCAGACGACGACAATTGCGGTGAGGTCGGCAGCGGCGACGAGAGAGAGAGATGGGCGGCGGCACGGCTAGCAGCGGCACGGGAAACTGCGGCGCGGGGGATGGGCGACGAGGACGCGGCGGCGAGGGCATGGGGATGGGCGGTCGGTGGTCGATTGTCGGCGGTCGACGGTCGGAGGTTGTCGGCACGGGGAGTTAGAAATTTTGGAAGCCTGGTGGAGCTAGATCTGTTTTCACCGGGGACTTAGAAATTTTTGGAGCCCGCGCGAGCCTTATATAGGCGGCAATTATCCCGTGCGGGTAGCGTAATGGCCCGCATGGGAAAATCATCTTTCCGTGCGGGCCGCTTAAATCTCCCGCACGGGAAAATAATCTTTCCGTGCTGGTGGTTTAAGTGGCCCGCACGGAAAGATGATTTTCCCGTACGGGCCGTTACGCCACCCGCATGGGATAATCGCCCCCTCTTTTTATAAATTCATCACATATTAATTTTACTAAATTCATCACATATTAATTTAATTAATCAATGTAAATTCATCACATATTTATTTTACTAATGTAAATTCATCACATATTAATATCAATGCACATTGAAATATCAATTCATCACATAGAACCACACATTCACTCGTAACACCATAAGTTTGATACATTCGCTCGCAAAAACATATTGTACACAAAAATAAACTAATGCTTCACAATTTTTGGATTAACATCCTTTCGCACGGATAAAAACTTTGATTCGTCGAGGACACTCTCAATGCGTTTGATCCGCGTAGGAAGATCTGTGAATAACGAAATGGTGTCGTATTGATTATAATGAGACGTGTCTTCAATGTTGTCAATACCAATGATGTGTTGCTTGTCTGATACAATAATGTCCATCTTTTCATCGCAAGGGTCCTTCACATAAAAAACTTGTGCAACACGCTCGACAAGGACCCATGGATCATCCTTGTGTCCAATTTTACTCCGTTCAGCACACGTAAATCTAAATTTATCTACCATGTTGTATTTCATCCATTGGCATCTGAGAATAGAGATCTGAATGTTTATACCATAGTCAAGCTTCCAGATTTCTTGTATGATCCCGTAGTAAGATTTCTTCTGCCCTGTTGCGTCCAACGCTTCGACACAAACCCCACTATTCTGTGCTGAGCTTTTCCTGTCTTTGCTGTTTGTGTACAAAGAATATCCGCTGATGTCATACCATTGCCATGAGGTCACAAGGCTTGTTGGGCCAGCTGCAAGTCTTTCTATCATTTTTTCCTCGAGTGATTCACCAAACGGTAGCTTTTGATCCTTCAGCCATTGGGGAAAACTGCTCTTCTGGTCTTCCGAAACCCAATCGTCGGATCACCTAGGATTGCATGCTCTGATCTCAGAAATGTGTTGCTCAATGTAGGGCGCAGCGATGGTGAGTTGTTGAAGAACACTGCTGTGTGCATCTGATGCAGCTTTGTAATCGTTGTCGTAGAAGCATTTTGTTCCCACAGTATCCTTTCCAGATAACCTTCCATCATGTCGAGGCATCGGTATCCCAATGGGGTTCACATCTTTGATATAATCTAGGCAACACTCGACAACCTCCTCAGTTGTGTAACCCTCTATCGTCGATCCCTCGATGAGCACGATTAAGGACATACCCTTTCAGAACAGCCATGTATCGCTCGTACGCCCACATTTGATGTAGGTATAGAGGACCAAGTTCAATAATTTGAGGGACAATGTGAACAATGAGATGTTCCATCATGTCGAAGTACGATGGAGGAAAAAACATCTCTAGCTGGCAAGTTGTCTCGACTACGAATTTTTGAAGGGGTCCTAATTCTTCTGAATCAAAAACTTTCTGTGAAACTTGATTAAAAAAATAACATAGCTTTGTGATCACTACCTTGGTGTGCATTGGCTTCACCACCCTTATAGCGATAGGGAGGAATACAGTAAGCATCTTATGACAGTCATGAGCGTTGTATCTAGAAATCGACAAATCTTTCGTTGATACTAGTTTCCAGATATTCGATGATAATCCTGTCAACACTTTCAAACACGAAGACATTTACAGAAAGCTTTTTCTCTTCTAGTGTCATTGAGTAGCATGCCGGTGGAATCTCAATCTTACCATTCGATAGCTCTATCGGGTGGAGATCTTTCCTTATGCCCAAATTGACCAGGTCGTTACGTGACCTCAACCCATCCTTTGTTTTACTAGGGATGTCAAGTAAAGTCCCGATGGTGCTGTCGGACACGTTTTTCTCGAGGTGCATGACATCGATGGCATGACGAATCTCCAGGTCTTTCTAGTACGTCAGGTACTTGAAAAAGATTGAATGTTTCTTGAAGGGCAGCATGTTTTTACCACTTCTTTCTTCCTCTTGCCTGAAATTGTCTTTCCCTTGCCGAACACGACCTTTATATTCTTTGTCAGCTTGAACACCGTGGAACCATCCTCTGCTTCGGGGGCAGTACCTTCCTCAACAGTTTTGTCAAAAAAGGTAGCCATCACACGATACCTATGCTTCTGTGGTAAGAAAAGACGATGACGCATGTAAACTAACTTTTTTGACGAGGTCAGGTATATGTACGATGTGTTGTCCAGACATATCAGACATCCGGTCTTTCCTTTAATCTGTTTGGAGAGGAAAAAATTGGCTGGTAGATTGTTTATAGTAACGAATATGATAGCACGCAGAGTAAAATACTCCTGGCAGTACGCATCAAACAATCATAGACCCTATTCCCACATTTCTTGCATATCCTCCATCAAAGGTTCAAGAAACACATCTTGGTCGATGCCAAGCTGTTTTGGCCCTTGTATAAGGATAGTCAACAAAATGTACTTTTGCTTCTGACATAACCATATAGGAAGGTTATACATGGTGAGCAGAACATGCCAAGTGTTGTGCGAGCTGCTTTGATCACCAAACGGATTCATTCCATCCGTGCTCAACGCAAACCTGACATTTCTTGGATCCTTTGCAAATTTTGGATGCTTTGAATCAAAGTTTCTTCATTGTCGAGCATCGACAGGATGTCGAATCATTCCATTTATCTTTCGACCCTCTTGATGCCATCTCATCAACTCGGCGTCGGTGGGGTTCGAGAACAATCGCTTCATGCGATCTTTCACTAGCAAGTACCACATCACCATGGCCAGAATCGTTTTTCCTGGCTCGATCAATGGATTTGGTTCGATAACATCACTATCGGCGACACTGTTATCCTTTTTGTACCTACTCACCCCACAAATTGGACACTTGTCCAAGTCAGTGTATTTCTTGCGATAAAGTACACAGTGATTAATACATGTATGGATCTTTTCCACACCAAGAGATAATGGACATATCAATTTTTTGGCTTGATAGGTCTTAGCTGGCAACAAGTTAGGCTTAGGAAGCATAGCTCTCTGGAGACCCATCAAGTCGTTGAAACAAGTATCAGACCATCCGTGCCTGACCTTCAATCTAAGAAGTTCTAGCACCGACCGCAACACTGTAGAATCCATGTTACATCCCTTTGATTGATCGTACAAAAGATCTTTCGCTGATTTCTGCAACACCTCCCAATTGTTTAAATCTCCTGCTTCCTCTGTTAGGACCTCTGGTTCAGCGTGCCGTAACATATCCTCAAGACCAAGATCAATATCAACCTTTGCATCGTCAAAACCAGAGCCGCCAAAATCACCCATCATTTCACGGGACATATCCTCAATTATAAAATTCTCTGTCTCGTCGAACCAAATATCAGGAATCTCTTCAGGAGCGGCAACTTCCCCGTGATAAGTTCAAACTATGTATTTCTCCATAAATCCACGGTTAATCATGTGTCCCAGAATTATATTCGGATCTTTCCACATCTTCTGATTCTTGCAATCCACGCAAGGACAAAAAATATCCTTCCTATTCTCTCTTAAAGCGTGTGCCTTCGCCTTATTAATAAATGGTGATGCTTCTCTCATGAACACCGGATAAGTTCTCCGCGTCTCACACATCCATGTGCGATCCATCTAAAAAAATGCATAGTATAAAATAATATTATATTTCCAAGTGTTTTCTACATAAACAAATTAAACTTAAATCCTACTTTATAACTAAAACCTCATTCACAGCAAATAATAATACTAACACACTATTAATTACCAAAAAATGGTTCAATCAAAAAGCAAAATATTTGACCTACAAATTACAAAAATAGCTCAAAACAACCTATTCAAACAAGTTTAAATATCTTCGAATTTAACCAATGAAATTTTATAAAAATAGAAACAAATGAAAGAGATGATCAAGCATATTACCTTTTATATTAATTTCAACCAAAGATTTCAAGTCTAAAATCTCTCACCAAATTACCTATTTTTGGAGAGAGAAGCCGAGTTGAATAAAAGTTCAAATATCTTCGCATTCAACCAATAAAAATTTTTAAAAATGAAAGCAAATGGAAGAGAAGATCAAGCATGTTACCTTTTGTACCTTTTGTAGTGATTGCAATTGAAGAATTCGAGTTGAAAGCCTTTCCCCCTATAGTTGTCTTTTTTTGAGAGAGAAACACCATGTTAAATGTGACACTATCGGGTTAGGCAGTTGTTTTATGGTGCATCATCATGTGCGGTCCACTTAACGACCCGTACGGGATAATGCTTTTTCTCGTGCGATCCGACAACCGACCCCCTGGGTACCGTTTTTTTAGGCGCGACCACTTATAACCCATCTGAAACCTATTGGGGGCTTCGTCCAGAAAAACCAAATCTCTAGTAGTATATATATACACATATATACATACATATACACTATACATATATATACATACACATATACACATATACATATATATACACACACATACACATATATACTTATACATATATATATACTTATATATATATATATATATGCATTGTGTTGTGGACCACCGGGACCACCTGACTCCGCCACTGGCACACGTATTTTAAAATTTAACTCTACTAATAATGTTTTATTATAAAATAAATTTTATTCAATAAAAATAATATCATTAGATTAATATTTGAATTTACTTTTATATAATTTTAATTTTGTGGCTATAAACAGGATAGTATTTAAGAAATTTAAAGTCAAAATTTTGTTTTAAAGATCATATTAAATTTGACCGCGTATTAATCAGTGAGACAAATGGAGTTCCAAGCAATTACAAATATTTAAAGCGGGGAGCTATGCGTACATAGATCTGCTCGGGTTACTGTGGATTTTTTAAAGGGACCTTTTTGATTCCACTAAACCTGGGATCAAGCTAAATCGCTGGTCACCGCAACCAGGATGCAGGCAGGTTCACCACGCATAAGAAAATCAAAGCTTACTAGACAGTTAATACTTTTGTTTTAATAGATAACGTTATTAATTTTTTAAGAGACATGTTTAACCATTCGTTCTATAAAACATTACATAATCATTACTTCCTTCGATATAAAAATTTCTGTGTATTTTTTAAAATATATCCGAACATCCCTCACGTCCACTTACATTTTGAAAACACGCATATATACTTATATTTTGGGGCTTTTTTCATCATATCTTTGCATCTTTTTTCCCTGAAAATGTCTTGCATATCTGCTTATCCCACTGTTCTGTTATTGGATCAACTAGATCAGAAACCTTGGAGAGCAGGTTACGGCCTCTTGGCGTTGCTGATTTTCGAGTTATGCCCCTGGGCAACAGCCATGGATCATCCCATACATTAATGTTTTCTCCATTCCCAATTCTCCAAATAACCCCCTTCTTCAGAACACCCACTCCTTTTACTCTACCCCGCCATGTATACCACATACCCACCCATGGTTCAGCATGTCATATATCACAGGAGTGGACATGTATATTTCGCCTTCAGAACCTTGCACATAAAGATCTTGGTTCTTGGATCAGTCTTCAGCATTGTTCCTGAACCCCATTCCTCGTTTTTTTTGGCAGGTTCTACTTCCACCCTTGAATGTTTTGCCAGACTGTGTCTTTTAGATACTCAAAAGTCTTTGATCTTGCTCTTCCAACATGTACCGGCAATCCCACATACCTATAACAGGAACAAATACGATGACAATGGATCGTCTTAACCCTTAAACCTTGCTCAGGGATTTTTAGGTGATTAAAAGGGTTTGAAAAGACTAAAAACTTGTTCTGTGTGATTCGTTAGCTAATTAAGGCAGATCAATAAGTGAGCCCAAGGGCTGAGCTTGGACCTATACTATCCTTGGGCTTTCCCTCCTTTAATTTGGCCCTAAGATAGCAGACGTTGTCAAATGCCACTGAAACGAGAGTCCCGGACTCCAGGTGGGTTGCAAGGAGTCCGAGCCTAGGGTCCGCCACTAGGGCCCCACTGCGAGTCTGAACCGAGAATTGGAAGTTTTTCACATGAAAACCTTGCGACAGTTATGTAGATAATCTTTTTGAAAATTGGAATAGCACTCCGTCATATGGGTATGGGTATAGTGTTTTTGCCACTAATAACTTCATCTATACGAAGGACCAATATCTCCTTCTGGTGGAAAGGATCACACACACACACACATATATATATAATATATATATATATATATATGTATACACACTAACAATTGTGCCCGTACGTTGCAACGGGTGAAGTCGAGACGCGACATGGATGAGGACGGCACAGAGGGGCGCGAGAGCTCTGAGCAGCGATGGAAGGGAGGAGCGCAGTCGCGACGCGGGGCGCAGCGCAGATGGGGACGGGAGGGAGGGGCGAAGGGGGTCTTTTTTTCATCCAAGTCCTCATTTTCTTTTCAGCATTGGGACTGCGGGTAGGGCTGACGAAATACTCGTGGCTCGCTAGCTCGTTTGGCTCGTGGTTGGCTCGGCTTGGCTCGGCTCGGCTCGGTTCAGCTCGGCTCTTTGAGAAATGCTAACGAGCTACGCCAAGGGTTTAGCTCATTAGCTATAACGAGCCAGCTCGAGTCAGCTCGCGAGCTGCTCGTGAGCTCAACGAGCCAGATGCAATGTACAAAGCAGGGCCTAATATTTTGCTTGTTTTGCTATTCTTTTGCTTGTTTTGTTGTTGATGTGACAATAAATAAATAATTTTTATGATTTTATGATGGCTAATATGGATCTAATGCTTTAGATTATAATAGTAATAATATCTAATCTAGTTGCATCATTACATTTGCATGGATAATTATCGATGAACAAGTGTTATTACGTTAATTATGGACTTAATATATTACTTTTTACTTTTTTCAATTGTATATTTGCATGTTTAATAGACTCAAAAAAATAAAATATAATTTGTACATAAATTGCACTTTGTATTAAAGTGGCTCGCGAGCTAAACGAGCGGCTTGAGCCGGCTCACGAGCCGAGCCGAGCCGAGCCTCTGGCTCGGCTCTATACCGAGCTGAGCCGAGCCAAGCCGGTATTCACCCCTAACTACGGGTTAATTTTGGAAAAAATCAAGGGGTTTTCTGCAAAATAGCCAGGCAGAACAAAATTTTGGGTAGAAACACTACTTGCTTTATATATAGTTATATATATATATAGACACACACACAAACTAGCAATTGTGTCCGTGCGTTGCAACGGGTGAAGTTGGGACGCGGCGCGGATGAGGACGGGAGGGAGGGGCGGAGGCGCGGTACGGATGGGGACGGGAGGGAGGGGCGCAAGAGGTTTTTTTTCCATCCAAGCCCTCCTTTTCTTTTTAGCATTGGGATCGCGGGTTAATTTTATAAACACTCAAGGGGTTTTCTACAAAATAGCCAGACAGATGAAAATTTTGGGTAGAAACACTATTTTCTTTATAGATAGGTATATATATACACACACATAAGTAAACGCGGTTACTACACTCTTTAATATCAACTTGGCTAAAATAACTCATATGTTTGTTGATGAGAAAATTTTCCATGCACTGGCCTGAGAGATTTGTTTTACTGTAGTGCATGTCCAAAGTATTGATTTGAGGTTCGTAGGCGTATCAGTTGGTTTGTTCCTACAACCAACAAGAAATTAAAAAGAGAACACAAGGTTAGATTGATAGCCGATCGGCTGGTGGTCGACGACATATCCCTTTAGTGTTGTGCCAATGTAACTTGTACTAAATCGACAACAACTAGATTCATCCGATCGGCTGTAGATGTTGACGAAATACAATCCAAATCTTAAGACATGTTTAAATCAAGTGACTGGAATAGATCAGTAGTATATCGAGACAGTATAAATCACTTAAATCTAAAAGTATCATAAGGCAAAGATTATATATGTTTACAGCATAGCCGAATAAATAAATCTAATACGTATCAGCTAATACTCTGACATTGCTTTATACAAACTATCATAACAGACTAAATACATTAAACAAGAAGCAATCAAATAAGAATATGCCTTAACAGATTGATAACAAGCTTAACATATTTAATATAATGAGATCTTAATATAAAGGACATATTTAAACATATCAAGCAAAACTAAAATCTGCAAGACGGTTAAATCAGATAAGATCGGCTGAAACCCCAATACTATCTCTAATAGCAATCAGGAAGCAAACTAGATCTTTATGATTCTAATGGCGACTTAATAGATCGAACCTAACCGATGTAGCATTAAGTACCAAAAGAAGCATAGGATCTAATTTAGCTAATGGGAGCCTTTCAAGATGGTAGATACACTATATAATCTAGATTAACATCGAGATCTAATCCTATTGGCTATCACCTAGCAATTGATGCTAGCTGATTGAGTGTTAGATCGCAATGTCGATCTAAATTATATAGCATATATGATAACTTTGTAGATTATGATAACAAGATTAGAGTATCATGACGATGGAAGCTCTAATACCGAGAGCGCAAACCGCTTGTAACAAGAATTACCTATCGTCGGAGATCGAAACCCGATGCAGCCTAACCCGAAGCAAGAACTTGTCGAGATTAAAAAAAAAGGTGGCGACGCGCCGAAATTGTATTGATCGTGTGTTCATTGATTTAGATTACATGGTCTTGGGTCATATTTATACCCAGATACACAATGAGTCCGTGACGGACACGATTCCTATATCTATTACAAATTGAATTACAGATATGCCTAAAACAAACCGATATTATCTATAAGGAAACCATAAAATATCCTAACTTAAGGATACAACTGTCTTTTCAGGACTTTATCCATAGATGGCAACATCTCTGAAGCACTAGAAACCAAATCCAATAATGGCCTTCATGCTTTCCTACTAGGATCGGTCACATTTAGTTACCCCAATCAGAATTGGCTACGTCAAATATCCCTATCCGACTCGGTCTTAGCCGACCGACTCCTTAGCCGATTCGGACTCAGCCGATATGCGCTCCGTCTCTGAGAATTGCGTGTTCCTTCAATTCCGCTTCAATTGTAACTTCAAACCCGGGGATTAGCTTGCCAAATTTGGTCATCAACACATGCCCCCTAAGTCCGCGATATTGTTAATGTGGCGGATTTTGTGTGATCCTACCCTCCAAGAAAACCTAGAGCATTTCCGTTTCGGCCGTTACTGCGCCTCTTTAAATAACACCCAGGCGCATCGAAAAACTCACGCCGTCAATTGTGCACTCAAAGCCTTCAGCCTAAAAATTCCTCAAATCTCTCCGGCGATCCCCTCGAAGTTCCAAGAAACTGTAACAGTTTCATCTCCCGCCGACGACCTCATCCATGCCAATGGAATCTTCATCTGCTCCCTCCGACGCCCCATCGGCCGAGTTCGCCGAGGTAAGCTCTATTGGCTGATTTTCCTTTCTTTCCGTTTGCAACCGCAGATCCTCATTCTTGGTTTTTATGATTCCCCTTTTTCCTGCCCAATGTAGCACCTTGCTCATCTGATTGTTGTCCCTAACTTAACTCATGATGATCGATATTTCTGAAGGGTTACGCGGAGGCTATGCTAGCCGAAAAACAAAAACTTTTACCGCGCAAACCAGGAACACTTGCAAGTAAGGGCCGATAGATTGTTACCGATTGGAGTAGAGTGCAGCGGAATAGCCAATCAGGGCAATCCGATCTGGAACAGTGTAGCCGATTCCCGGAGACAGCCGATTCGCCAATCAGCCGATTCGAGTTGTCCGGCCGCGTTCTCACGCCTCGCTCCGATGCGCCCGACCGCAGCCCGATTCCACCACGCCGATCGCTCCGATTGCAGCCGATCCAAAGCCGATCAACAGCGCGCAACGTAGCAGCCCTCTACCGGTATCGACACGTCCGGGGACAAAACGCCGAACACCCGTGTGCTAGCACGCGATGCAAGGCTAGGGTTTGGCTCGAAAGTGGGGAGGGTTTCCGTGGAGATTGATCTCGGCGACTTCTGTTGCACGTGATGCAATTGACGTGCCGCAGCTCTCCACCCCTCCCTCCTTTATATAGAGTTGGCCGACTGGGACTAGTGGCCGATCATGACTCTATTTTGAATCGGATCCTATCCGAATCTCACGAGTTGGCTGCCCATACGTCGTCGCCCATAGGACTCTATCCGATCGGATCCCTATCCGATCGAGCCGTATCCGAGTCCAACTCGAATGCCTGTTCTTATCCCCTTAAGCGTGTGACCCAGGTTCAGGTATACTCGGTTTCGGCTATAGTCTAACTTAGCCGACCGTCGGCTCGAGTCCAACTCACCGACTCGTCAACAGCGGCGCCTAGGAGCACATATTGACACCATAGTATACAAGAATATAATATCGGCTCAACCCGTAATGTGTACACAAATCCCTTTGCCTCACGATACCGCTAAGCTATAGGCAAGATGTGTGCCATCCCTTCAATAGCTTAACCATTCACTCGAACCGTATTGGATTATCCGTCCGTTGATTGACTCCGCAATCAACTTAGCATGGTCATGCATTTCCATAATCCATTACCTCGAGGGGCCCAGATATCTCTCCAAAGGAGGGGCAAATTCCATCTTGATCACTCATATCCCACTCCATGTTTCATAGCAAACCCGAAAACTACCTTTATAACTACCCAATTACGGAATAGCGTCTGGTAGTCCCAAAGTAGGCTACTACACATGTTGGAATTCATGGTGATCTCGGTCTAAGGACTTTATACCAACACTACATGAGACCAACTAATGGCACATTAATTCTGTAGTGTCTCATGGTGGGTCTATCCAACAATGTGTTCTCCAACACATATGTCCATGTTTATTGATTTGGTATCTTCATACCCATGATCTATGAGACATGATCATCAATCAATAAACATGCCGATCTTAGAATCATATTTGTTCCAACAATATGACATATGATCATGGATCGTTTAGAAATAGATTCATACATAAAGAGTCTCATAAATAAGTCACGTACTTATTGATCAATACAAGATGTCTATTTCATAGAACTGAATAACACTTTATTCATAAATACATAAACATTGACGTGATATCCAACATCTCCATGTTGCCTCTAGGGCATATCACTAACAATCTCCCACTTGCACTAGAGTCAATCATGTAAGTATCTAATACCCATTGCTCTTGTGTGCGCCTCATGCTTCTGGTGAGGGAGAGGTTTTGTCAGCAGATCGGCTATGTTAAGATCCGTGTGCACTTTGCATATCTTGACATCACCTCTGTCCACAATCTTGCGGATGAGATGATATCGCCGAAGTATGTGTTTGGACTTCTGATGTGACCTCGGCTCCTTGGCTTGCGCAATGGCTCCACTATTGTCACAATAGAGAGACATTGGACCATCGTACTAGTCATCACATCAAGCTCGAAACGAATTTCTTGATCCAAACGCCTCCTTTGCAGCTTCCGAAGCGCAATGTACTCGGCCTCCGTTGTAGAATCAGCACAGTATCCCGCTTGGAACTCTTCCACTGATCGCGCCTCCGTTCGTGCGAACACGAACCTGATTGCGATCTATAATCATCCTTGTCTGTTTGGAAGCTAGCATCGGTGTAACCACTTACAACGAGCTCTTCTTCACCTCCATAGACTAGGAACATATCCTTAGTTCTTCTCAAGTACTTAAGGATATTCTTTACTGCGATCCAGTGACCTTCACCGGATCTCGACTGTATCTCGCTTGTAGCACTCAAAGCGTACGAGACATCCGGCGTGTACAAAGCATGGCATACATGATGGATCCAATTGCCGAAGCATATGGAACCATACCCATCTTACCTCCGTGGGCCGGTGTATCTACAACCGGTGGCGCAACACTTTGCACCTCCCGTTGTGGTTCCGTGGTCGCTGAAACATTTTCTCGGTGTTTCTTGAACTTCTTCAAGATGCACCCCGCTCCCACTAACCCTTCTTGAAAGAAACTCTTTCTCCAAGAAGACACCGTGTCGGGCGACAAACACTTTGCCTTGTTCCCGATTATAAAAGTAATATCCCTTAGTTTCCTTGGGATATCCCACAAAGAAGCACTTGTCGATTTGGGTGTGAGCTTGTCGATTGTAAACGTTTTACATAAGCCTCACATCCCCAAATTTTGAGAAAAGACAAACTAGGGGTTGCCTGTCCATATCTCATATGGTGTCTTTTCAACCGACTTAGATGGAACTCTATTTAGTGTGAGCGCAATGTTTCAAGAGCATATCCCCGAAAGGATAACGGAAGATCACTTTGGCTCATCATCGACCGCACCATGTCCAACAAGGTGCGATTTCTCCGTTCGGACACTCCGTTCCATTGTGGAGTTCCCGGTGGAGTCAACTCGTGGAACAATTCCACAATCTTTCGATGATTACCAAACTCTTGGCTCAAGTATTCCCCTCCACGATCTGATTGTAGAAACTTGATTGTTTTCCCTAAATGATTCTCAGTACTTCATTCGGAATTCTTTGAACTTTTCAAAGGATTCGGACTTATGCCTCATTAAGTAGATATAACCATATCTACTAAAGTCATCGGTAAAGGTAATAAAGTACGATAACCACCTCCGGCCGTTGAGCTCATTGGTCCACATACATCGTATGTACGAGTGCCATTAAGTCACTTGCTCTCTCACTATGTCCCGTGAAAGGTGTCTTTGTCATCTTACCAAGTAAACAAGACTCACATGTCTCAAATGATTCAAAATCAAATGAGTGAAGCAATCCATCCTTATGGAGCTTCTCCATGCGTTTCTTATTTATATGGCCTAAGCGACAATGCCGGATAAACGTGGGGTTTATATCATTAGAGAGTTGCCTTTCTGTATTAATGTTATAGATGGGAGACGCTTCAAGATTCAAAACGTATAATCCATTCACCAATGGAGCATGAAAATAGAACATATCTCTCGAGATATATTGAACAACCATTGTTCATTGATCTAAAATCATATCCTTCCGCTTGCAAACATGAAGCGGAAATAACGTTTTGACATAGTGTTGGAACACAATAACAATTATTCAATTCCAAAACTAATCCTGAAGGTAGATGAAGTGGTAATGTCGACAAGAATCGTAGCAACGCTTGCTCCATTGCCGACGCGCGAGTTCACCTCGCCCTTCTCAATCCTTTACTTCTTCTCATTCCCGCAACGATTTGCAAATATGAGCTACGATCCGGTATCAAATACCCAAGAGTCGTAGGTGAAGTAGCAAGATTAATGTCTATAACATTAATACCGAAGCGAAGTCGTACTTTGCTTCTTTTGAGATCCTCCATGTACTTCTTGCAGTTCCTCTTCCAGTGGCTCTGTCTCCTTGCAATAGAAGCAAACGGCATCTCGATGCCGCCGACCCCTTCTTGCCCTTCTTTGCATTAGAGGCACTCGCGATCTCATCGGGAGTTAACTTCCTCTTGGTGCAAAGCAACTTCCTCTTGGTGCAAAGCTTCTTGACAGTGGTTTGCGCTTAGCCTTCTGCATCATCATCACATGATGACCGTTTTCTGGATACTCTCCTCACTGTCTTTAGCATCCCATGCAATTCAGCCAAGGTCCTATCCATATTGTTCATGTGATAATTCAATATAAATGGCTCGAAGCTCGGAGGGAGCGACCGGAGAATCACATCGTAGCCAACTCTTGGCTAAGGGGAAAACCTAGTTTTTCCGGACTCTCGATATAGCCAATCATCTTTATCACATGCGGACGACGGATTCCCTTCAACAAGCTCGCACGCAAACAAGGACTTTGAGGTGTTGAACCTCTCGGCCCGAGCTTGGTTCTCAAACATGCCACGCACCCCGAATAATAGTGTGAGCATCGCTGCTCTCATATTGCTTCGAAGCTCGGGGGACATTGTAGCAAGCATGAGACAGCTTATATCTAGGGCATCATTAGTGTGCTTCTCATAAGCCCTCCGTGCGTTGCGGTGGCATTATTAGGCAAATCCTCGGGATAGGGTACTTCAAGAACGTACTCCTTACGCTCTTGCTTGAGAACAATTCTCAAGTTGCGATACCAATCCATAAAGTTTGTTCCATTTAATTTTTCCTTTTTGAGAATAGATCGCAAATTAAAGGTACTGGGTGTAGTATTAGCCGCCATTTATTCTACAACGAAAAAGCAAAGTTTAGCACAATGTTTATGCTATGTCTATTGTTAAACAATTTAACATTAGACTCCCATTACGTATTTTCCACCTTCCCTCTAGGTTACGTATTGGGTCAAGATCCACATGTTAATTAATTTTCTAGTGAGCTTTGGCATCACCGCTAGAAAATTAGTAACATCGGTAAGCAACACCTTGCTAATCACATCTCTATGTGACTCTTGTTGTTGGTGTGGCATCTCCATGCCCCGGCGCCAACCTATGCCCCAAGGCCCAAAACTGTTTTGATAGCCTTGTTAAGTAAACCAAATGCTCCCGCATGTATATGTCCGACATATACCCCCTCGTGTTATGATAGAGAATGGCACTCTGCTTTGCGCACCCACCATTGACGAGCATAACGGTGACGGTGCAACATTTGGAAGGGCATCATTACTACTTAATTTTGCGAGGGATGCTATCCTATCAAACAAACATATCACATATGAAAACAGTAGAATAGCATATAATGAAATAGTATGGCCCCCTTCACATGGTGATCTCCATCTCCATGTCGGCACCGAGGATCTCTATCTTCGCACCATCTTTCAATGTGCATGATGCTTGATTTCTTCAAACTAAGCTACTACTATAGAAGCTATAATTGAAGATTACATCGACTCGCAGTTGTGAAAGAATATTACAAGCATTGCACGTATGAAAGAATATTACAGGATTGCACATATGAAATAATATTACATGCATCACATGCATCTCATACATCTCATACATACAATAGGGCCATACCATCTCAAAGCATTCTCTGCAAAAACAAGTTAGGCGTAGAAACGTTTTCTACTTATCGCGAGCTACGGCATCGAGACGACCTATAAGGGGGTACGCACACGGCGGTCCCGCCCCCTGCGGGCTTCCGGGCAGCGCCCGGAACACCACACGAAATTCATAGATCCAATCTATGAATTCGCTTACGGAAACCATGTCGGCATAATCATATTATGTCGTCCCGATACACTATCAAGGGAGATGGTTTGCGTAGGCGCGAGGCAGCTAACAAGATCGGACTACGAGATAGCTTCGGCATAATCACATTATACCGTTTCGATACACTATCAAGGAACGCTATCTCGAACCCAACTCAAACCGAGTTATATGGAAATTGCTTCGACGTAATCACATTACGCCGTTCCGATACACTATCAAGGAACGCAATTACCATTAACTCTCCTCAACGATCCCGTAAACCGATTGATCTAATCAACCCGTGTGCAAAACTTGTTCCGATCCCGAGACAAGTAGTAGCGATTCCGGAGATGCACCGATTCGCCAATCGCCCGATTCGAGTTGTCCGCCGCGTTCTCACTCCTCGCTCCGATGCGCCCGACCGCAGCCTCGATTCCACCACGCCCGATCGCTCCGATTGCACCGATCCGGCCGATCAACAGCGCAGCAACGTAGCGGCGCCTCTACCGGTATCCATACGTCCGGGGACAAAACGCCGAACACCCGTGTGCTAGCACGCGATGCAAGGCTAGGGTTTGGCTCGAAAGTGGGGAGGGTTTCCGTGGAGATTGATCTCGGTGACTTCGTTGCACGTGATGCAATTGACGTGCCGCAGCTCTCCACCCCTCCCTCCTTTATATAGAGTTGGCCGACCGGGACTAGTGGCCGATCATGACTCTATTTTGAATCGGATCCTATCCGAATCTCATAGAGTTGGCTGCCCATACGTCGTAAGCCCATAGGACTCTATCCGATCGGATCCCTATCCGATCGAGCCGTATCCGAGTCCAACTCGAATGCATGTTCTTATCCCCTTAAGCGTGCGACCAGAGGTTCAGGTATACTCGGTTTCGGCTATAGTCTAACTTAGCCGACCGTCGGCTCGAGTCCAACTCAGCCGACACGTCAACAGGCGCCTAGGAGCACATATTGACACCATAGTATACAAGAATATAATATCGGCTCAACCTGTAATGTGTACACAAATCGCTTTGCCTCACGATACCGGCTAAGCTATAGGCAAGATGTGTGCCATCCCTTCAATAGCTTAACCATTCACTCGAACCGTATTGGATTATTCGTCCGTTGATTGACTCCGCAATCAACTTAGCATGGCCATGCATTTCCATAATCCATTACCTCGAGGGCCCAGAGATATCTCTCCAAAGGAGGGGCAAATTCCATCTTGATCACTCATATCCCACTCCATATTTCATAGCAAACCCGAAAACTACCTTTATAACTACCCGCATTAAATAGCGTCCGGTAGTCCCAAAGTAGGCTACTACACATGTTGAAATCCATGGTGATCTCGGTCTAAGGACTTTATACCAACACTACATGAGACCAACTAATGGCACATTAATTCCGTAGTGTCTCATGGTGGGTCTATCCAACAATGTGTTCTCCAACACATATGTCCATGTTTATTGATTTGGTATCTTCATACCCATGATCTATGAGACATGATCATCAATCAATAAACATGCCGATCTTAGAATCATATTTGTTCCAACAATATGACATATGATCGTGGATCGTTTAGAAATAGATTCATACATAAAGAGTCTCATAAATAAGTCACGTACTTATTGATCAATACAAGATGTCTATTTCATGGAACTGAATAACACTTTATTCATAAATACATAAACATTGACGTGATATCCAACATCTCCATGTTGCCTCTAGGGCATATCACTAACAATTTCTTGGGCCCAATCGGCAATATGGATCAAACTGAGATTATCAATGCCGAAACCAATAGGATGCCCTATAGGATTTCGAACCCTAGTGCAGTATATTGGAACAGAACGTTCAAATCTTGGCCTTCAACTAAAAAATCTTGGCCAGCCTGGTACAAAATGATGGTAGCCAGCAAACAGACCCATTGAGACGAAGTATGCATAGCTCAGTGTTTGGCTCTTACAATAGCTGATCCGCCCAAGGATGAGCCCCTCATGTCGGCTGCAACATATTTTTGGAACAACACCTTCAATGCCTTCTTCTTTCAACAAGGACCCATGACCCCCACCTTGATCGATGTGTTTATGATAACTGGCTTAGACATACTGTCATCTGCTAATCCTAACCGATTCGACGCCAAGTGCCAATACTCCTTTAAGACAAGGGCCATTGGAGGCTGGAATGGTTACATAGCCCAAAACATGGGCACCGAATCAATAAGCCCCAGAGAGCATACTGCTTTTTTAATGATGTGGCTGGAAAAATTTATCTTCTGTGGATCTAGCTATGGCCCCACAGCTAACTGACACGTCATAGCCGAAGCCCTAGTGTCAAAGACCAAAATCCCCTTGGGAAAATTTTTACTGGGTTATCTGTACCAATCCCTCAACCAAGCATTGGCTAAAATTGTAGCCGATTTGGTTATAGGAACTGGGGGTCCCTGGTGGTTCTTGCAGCTGTGGCTGGTCCTTCTGACACAAAAAATTTCCAGCAGACCCAATCTGGCCGATGTTGAATTTTCAAGGGTAGAGCCGATTGTGGACGATAACGGTGAAGAAGTGACTACATGCAGGTGTATGTCTTTTGGAGAGGCTTCCTCTGTTCATCCGGGCTCCAAGTTATCAAACGAACTCCTAGCCGATTGGTTCACTGGTTTCTACGATGGTTTCTCAAAGCAAAATCGGACTTGGTTCTTTTACTCTGGCTGCCCAGAGTTTGAACTCCCTTTGGATTTTAACTTTGATGAGATCAACTCCAAGGAATGTTAAAAGCCAAGGGAAAACTTCACCACTGCCATCACCCCATGCATCCTACCAATCGACATCCATCAAGGCAAGAATGTCTCCAAATCTTTCTATCACCCGATGTCGGCTGCCAGACAGATTGGGCTAGGACAACTGCCGATTGGTCTATACTTTACTGACAAGATCCAAACAAGGGGCGAGATCACCTCAAGAATAATGATGGATCGATTGATGAACATAGAAGACCTCCCTCTTGGCAGCATAGACACTTTGGAATTGGCCTTAAAAAGGAGCTCAACTTTTGACAGATGGTGGGTTGAATTGAAAAGGCATATTTTTCATCAGCCATCTTCTATGTACCTCACCGCACTCCTTCCAGAATCAATCCCTGATGTGAGTACTTCTTCCCTTTGTCAATTTTCAAAGCTATCGGCTAACATCTGCTTAATACTTAACCATCGTCCTCCTTTTTTTTGCAGACAACCGATTCTTCTCCCCCTCATGAGAGCAACTCAGGGGTTGAGATCCACTATGCCTCAGGGCATATTCCAAGTGGTGGACTCCCTCCATCCATCATCGGCTTCAACGCACCGAAGGTGGGGACCCTATTACATGGCCAAACCTGCGAAGCGCTATCAAGGAAGAACAGGCCGAAACCATCGGCTGCTGATTCGTCGGCTGCACCACAGAAGAAGCTGAAGAAACAAAAGGCCATACCAGCCGACAACTTGCCTTTATTGGACCTGAGCGTGGACGAGGCCCTCAATCAAGAAGTCATGGACGAAGAAATTGACCAATTCGTCGACGAGGTTGCAGCTGAATCAAGTCATTCAAGCAAGTATGCACAAACGCCATTAGCCGACGACCAAACTCAAAAAACACCATCTCCTCCAAGGCGTCCTCCTCGCCCTCAACTAGTATGCATCCCTCTTTTCTTGAAGTTTTGGTAACTTAAATTTTTCCTGAAGTTTCTTTGTTATTAACCAAACCCCTTTTCTTGCAGCGCAAAAAATTGGCTCATCGGCAGCCACGCCTAGCTTCGCCAGTAACCTCCAAACTCAACTATCTTTGTGTTAAGCTGCTGATTTTAACTAACACTTAGTCTTTTTTTGTGTAGCCTCCTCGTTCTCCATCGGTAGCCCCCATTGCTTCTAGCGAGCATACTCCATCGGCTAGGGGTAGCCATCATATTGAAGAAGTAGAAATAGCACCAGCTCCCACTGTCAAGGTAAAAAATTTCTCAAGAACAGAATCGACTACTTAAATTCCTTTATACCTCAACAAACTTGACTTGTATCTTGCAGGCTTTAGCCAATATGTTTTCTTTTGACATAAGGGAGTTCATTGGTGAAGAAGAAGAAACCATCATCAAGGCCCAAGCTCCTATAGCCGATGAGTTGAAAGAGAAACTTTTGGACCTAGCTCGTCGACTAGAAGCCTCACTGGATTACCTGGTCACCAATTGTGGGCCGACAGAGCCAGGTTCGAAGAGATCGAAAGCTAGCTCCCGAACGAAGTAGCCGATACCATCTCCCAGGCCGCTCATCTTGATCAATATCGTCATAGATTGGAATGGGCAAGGCAACAAATTGCTGACAAGAGGGCGAGAACCGACCTTGAGGCGATGGTAGAAACTAATCGACAGTCTATCATCGTTGAGAAAGCCAAGCTAGACGAGATGACTGTAGGACCATCTTCTATTGAAACCAACATCGATCGGCTGAAGAAGCGAGAAGTAGATCTCGTGGCCAAGCTTGAAAGATGCAGAGTTGAACTGGCTTCCAAAGAAAAAAGGCTTGCCGATCTCCCAAGGGTCGTCGAGGAACAAAAAGACAAAGTGAAGTCTTCAATACAGTATCTGGGGGACTTGAGGAAATCACTGAAAATGATCCCTGGCACTGATGCGGCCGATGCCCAGACGATAGATGAGATTGAGCAGATCAGACAAAGGGCGATCTCGGCCATTAACCAACTAACCAGCAACTGAAGCTGATCTTGTAATAGGGCTAGTTCTTTTGTAACCTCAGAATACTTGTAATATATTCTCTTGTATGTATCGGCAAACTTGTAAACTTTAGTCTTTTCATCTTGTAACATAATCTCTATCGATTCCTGCAACCTATCTTGTCTTGAAAAGAATTTCTAAGTCTGCAAAAATTTTGAAGTCCTCTGACTTTGGATATGTATATGCCCCCATAATTTTTCAATGTTGACTTCATCATTGACAAAATTATAATTTGAGGATGACACCGCACAAGATCGGCCATTATACACTGACAGATATATAACCGATTGCGATAAGAATAAAACAACAAAGGACGATATAACTGATATTGGCCAACAAATATCGGCAGAGCACAACCGATTATAGTAAATTTGAAGAGACTAAGGGCGATATGTATCATATCGGCCATCTAAAAGCGATGTAAACACATCAGCTACCATGTATCGGCTCAATACAGCCGAATCATGAGTTGACTCATATACTGGGATAAATTTTTTAAGTACTTTCCATTTAAAGCCCTTCCAAATACCTCTCCATCGAGTCCTTCTAGCATGTAAGCTCCCTTGAAAATGCATTTTGTGGATCTTAAAAGGCTCTTCCCAGTTAGGTAACCACTTGCCGAATTTATTATCTCTTATACCAATCGACAAAATCAGTTTCCAAACCAGCTCGCCTTCTGAAAATGGTTTCGGCACAACCTTCTTGTTGTAATGACGAGCGATCTTCTCTTTATCTCTGGTCACCTTTTCTAAAGCACGCATCCTGGACAAAACCAAGTCCTCCGATTCATCTACATAAGATTGTGATAATCATTGGCTGTCAACCCATCTTGTAATTCAATACTTCTTGAATCGATGACACTTTTGCATCGCAGTACAGCTTCATGCCCATATACCAACTTGTAAGGACGCACTTGGATTGATCCATGACAAGCCATCCGATAGGACCACAATGCTTCGGCCAATCGGCTATGCCACTGCTTTAGATATTCAAAGATCTTCTTCTTTATCAGTTTGATAAAACTTTTGTTGGATGCTTCTGCCTGTCCATTAACCTGCGCATAATATGGTGAAGAGTTCAGCAATTTAATCCCATACTTTCTGCAAATTGGACGAACTCATCTGAGACAAAGATAGACCCCTGATCGGTTGTAATCGTTTGAGGTATACTGAATCGGTAAATGATGTGTTCTTTGGCAAACTCGATTGCATCCCCAGAATCAACTTTCTTCAAAGGAATTGCTTCTACCCATTTTGTAAAATAATCGGTTGTCAACAATATGAACTTGTGTCCTTTACTCGATGGTGGATTAATCTGACCGATCATATAAATTTCCCATCCTCTGAACGGCCAAGGCTTGATAATAGGGTTCATAGCCGACACTAGTGCTCTCTGAATTGCTCCAAATCTTTGACAACCAGGAGGCCTGCCATACCACAACTAACCCTGACAGATGTGCCGACGATGAGGGCCGACACGACTACTGAATCTCCTGAAGAAGCTGGCCAACCCCCTTCCTTGTGCAGGGCAAACTCAAGCGGGGAAAGCGGGCGGCCTTAACGCTCTGTTCAAAGTGGCCGTGCAGCCGCTGCTGCCCTCGCCGTCGACGGTGACGCTGCGGCGGATGAGGAACGTTCCAACGGGGACCAGGCGCAGCCAAAGGATCACGCGATAGCCGAGCGGCCCAATCATGGAGTGCTGTCAATGCGTTCTCCTCAAACGTCTTGGCCTCCTCAAGGACGACGGCGAGGACGGGGTCGAACGGGTTCTCGCGCAGTATGTTGCCATGTTCAGCGACCCCTTGCCGGCGGACATAATTGTAGCGCTCACGGCCATTTTTGGGCTTGACGATGAAGAACAGAGGTCTAACGACGTGGCGCTGCTGGCGACGGTGGGAGAAGGCGTCGCCGAGGCAGCGGAAGAAGTTGATGGCCTGGCCGCCTAACCGGATGCATTTTGCGCGGAGAACTCTACCACTAATGTATCAGCAACTTCTTGTTTCGTCGAGGTGCGCCATTAGGGCCAGCAATCCCCTGCTTTTGCGATTCTCGGACTTAAACAGCGAAAGTCTATGCGCGGCCGCCTCGCCCATGTTGTCCATCTTCTCCGAACCTTGCATTTGTGTTTGTCGTCGGCGCTAGCTCGCCACCTACTTGCTATCTATGAAGCCCCTTATGTTTGACATGGCTGCTGCTGTACGTTGCTGTTTGATTGGGTGGGTCTCGGTGCCGATGGAGGCGTTGGCGGCCTTGGGGTTCGGCATGTACTGCTTGAAGGGGTTTCTTGGCTGGATCGATGAGCCGGCGCTCGGGCCGTCCAACATCTACACAAGCTCCGTGCTCTCCAGACTGGCGCTCGGGATGGAGTTCATCTATGGCCAGGTTGTTGGCGCGGGCTGCGGGAATCTGAGGCTGGTGTGCTGCTGTGCTGTGATTCTCCTGCTCATCGTCGCATTGGCCATCTCCCTCCGGTGGGCTTGGCTCGACCAGGAGCTGAGGCCGAAGAAATCCCAGCGGGGGCGTCGAAACATAGCAGAGCGAAGTACGAGCAGGAGAACACCTTTCGGCCGAAGGCGACGACAGCTAGCACAGTGCAACTAGCGCGGACGAACACCTACAGGCCCTAGCATAGTGCTTGCCTGCCTCACGACTTGTTGGGCCGACCACAAATGCTTGTGCGCGAATAACGGGCCATTGAAACATCTCGAGATAAAGGCCTGGGCCGGCAGACCAAACAGAACTATTACACGGGCTGGACCAAAATCAATTGCAGCACGGGCTGGACCAAAATCAATTGCAGCACGCCTCCGGAGAGGCTAGGAAGGTCGAAAAGGATTGGGCCAGATGGATTTTAGCTTGGGCCATGGATTGACAAAGGCCCATTTATGGGAAGAAAATATAAAATTTTCATTTGCTTCCAAAGGCTTCCTTTCCCAGCTTCTTGGGCCCACAGGGCCCATCTCTATCAGGGTTTCCACCCCTCTTTGAGAAACTCTGTCGATCCACTTGCCACCTTTTTTCCAAGACAAAGGGGAGGCATATTTTGGCCCTGCTTATCCGCGTCACCCTGCTCCTCCAAATGACATCAAACCTATATGTTATCTCCTGGAACGTCAGAGGGCCAACTCCCAGGCTAAATACAACTCGATCCATCAGTTCATGCTCGACACGACTTGTTCTCTAGCTTGCTTCCAAGAGACTAAGCTCAAAAATGTTGACAACAGCCTGGCCCATTTTCTGGGAGGTTTCAAGCTCGATAGCTTTGCGCACAAGCCTGCAAGAGGCACGAGAGGTGGAATCCTGCTATTATGGAATGCAGTGTTGGACATCCAATCCATTAGAATTGGATGCTTTTTGATTTCCGCACATGTTACGATAATACACTCGGGAACGAAGTTTTGGCTCTCCGGGGTTATGGGCCCTCAAGAAACCACCTTAAGAACGCTTTCCTCCGCCACATTAGATCCCTAAAGCCCAGCCCGGGAGAAGGCTGGCTACTCCTGGGTGACTTCAACATGATATACAAGGCAAGGGACAAAAACAACGACAATGTAAATCTTGCACGCATGTGACGCTTTCGACACACCATAAATCTTGCACGCTTTCGACGCTCCTCCTCCTCCTCCTCCAGAATACTTCTAAATGGCCACCCGGGTCAGCGAATCCTTCACGGTCGAGGATTGAGGCAAGGAGATCCATTGTCCCCACTTCTCTTCGTTCTTGCAATAGACCCCTTGAAAAGCATCTTGGATAAAGCAACAAAGGTGGGCTTACTCTCCAAACTACGAGGTCGAGGGCCCAAGGCTAGAATATCAATGTATGTGGATGATGCTATAGTGTTCTTAAAGCCTTCGCAACGTGATGTAACCACTTTCACAACTATCCTCGACAGTTTCGAGGAGGCGACGGGTCCTGTCACCAACATGCAAAAATCCCAGGTGGCGGCAATCAGGTGTGATGACATACCGCTACAGGAGGTTCTAGAAGGTGTTCTGGCAATAAGGGCAAGCTTCCCCCTCAAGTACCTAGTCCTACCTGTGGTGCTGGGGAGAATGTGCAACACTCATATGCAACCTGTCTTCGATAAGATTTCCGGAAAGATAACAGGTTGGAGGGGAAACATATGGCGACGGCAGGAAGAGCAACACTAGTCAAATCAGTGGTCACGGCGCAACCGATCTACCTTCTAACCGCGTTAAGGGTGACGAACGAGTCTCTGGATCAGCTAGACAAGCAACGTCATCGCTTCTTGTTGGCGGGCACATGCGATATCACAGGCGGTAAATGTAAGATCAGCTAGGATAGAGTATGCCTACCCACTAAGCAAGGAGGATTGAGTATCCTCAATTGGCAAAAGTTCACAAGGGCTTTGAGGCTGAGATGGCTATGGCAAGAATGGAAAGATCCTACGAAGGCCTGGATAGGCCTAGAAACACCATGTGATGAGGTGGATAAAAAACTCTTTGCGGCAACAACAACTATAACCATTAGGGATGGAAACACGACACAATTCTGGGAATCGGCTTGGTTGGAAGGGGGACGAAGGCCAAAAGATTCCATGCCATTGGTATATGCAATCTCCAAAAACAAAAGAAAATCTCTGCGCGGAAAGGAAAATGATGAGTGGGTTCAAGACCTGATGCCCCATACGAGCTACACGATTTCGATCGACCTAGTCAACCAACTAGTTGCTCTCTGGGAAGCAGTTCGAGCAGTCCAGTTGGACAGCGAGGAAACCGATCAAATCCGGTGGAAGCTAACGAGCCACAGGACTTATACGGCCTCTTCAGCCTATGTAACATCCTAAAAATCGAAGAGTTTAAAATTGGAAATTAAAAATCGGAACTTGCAAAAACCTTTTGAATTCATTGCTTCTTATCGTGGTTATCGTTCTTATTTGCCAAGCACAGTTGCATGATAGTTCTTTTTGAATTACTTTGATGTGAGGTTGGATAAAAACCCTAAGCTTTGAGATCTCAGCTGGGAGAAATAATTCAAAATATATATGTTTGGAGAAGGGTAAATATAAAATTTTGTGGATTTACAAAAGATTCTTTGAAAAGAATATATTTTGGTTTAAACCCTAATTGGTGAAGGAAAGATAATAAATATTTGGATTTGGATGATAAAAATATTTTTGAAAGGGAAATATGAATTTAGGAACTTATTTTAATCAAAGACCCTAATTCATTGAATTTTTTTAAAAAAGAAATAAAATAAATATGAAAAATATATTTTGAAAAATAAAAAGTAGGGAAACAGTTTGAAAATATAATTTCAAAATTATTTTAAGAATATTAGAATTTATTTTGAATTTTTAGGGTGAAAGAAAATAGAAATGGGAAAATTAGGAAATTAAATCGGGAAAAAGCAAAGGTGCACTGTTCATTAGCTCGGCAAGTGTTCGACCGGTCAATGTTGTGTCCATGCGCGCCACGTGCAATCACCCGAGCCACGCTGTACCCAGGTACTTGTGCACACGTGTTCCGCGGACGTCGGCCTCGGTCATGCACAAGTGCTCGCCGAACGGCCTCGCCACTCCGTCGAACGCGAAAGTCCACGCCGTACGTGCACCCATGCCGTCGCCGTACCGCCGGCGTCGCCCAGTGCGAGCACAGTCCACACCACACCTTGGCACGTCGCACGCCACGCTCCCGCACCACGTTCACCGTACGCACACGTCGGCCACGGTGGCGCATGACGCGCGACGTGCGCACGCACGCGCGCGCGTGCGGCAGTTGACGCTGGGCGTTCCTACCTGATCCCGAGCACCCCGCACACTATAAATAGGTCCCTAGCTTCCTCTCACACTCCCACACCGTGCCAACACCACCTCACTCCTTTCCCTCCTTTGCTGCCACCGAAACGCACCAAAACGTCACGAAGTGCGCCGGGTCGACCGAATCCGTGTCGCCGCCGCGTTCTCCGTCGTCCGCCGGTCGCCGGAGCTCGCTGCCGCTCGCCGCTGGTGAGTCACTGTCCCCTGGTTCCATTTCTGGCGGTAGCTCGTGTCGACGAGGTTGCGGTCGGCCGAGAACGCCACGCCACCACGCGCGGCTTGCCGTGCGTCCGAAGAGGGTAGACGCCCTCGGCGTCTAGGAGAGAGAAGAACAGTGCCGTCTAGGGGTAGAAGAAAAAGAGAAAAAGAGGGAAAAGAAGAAAAAGAAAATTTGATAAAATAGGAAAAAATCTTAGAAAAATTTGGGGAATATTTTGGGAAAATTTATGCCAAAATTTTGTAGTTTTCACAGCTATTTCTCTTTTAGATAAAATGAAACCCTAAATACGAATTTTGGGAAAATCTTTCGTTTACAAAAACCCTCTCCAAAAGAATTAATATACTTTTCTTTTACTTCAAAGCTATACCTATCTTTAGGATACATTAAAAAGAAATATCAATAAATCTTTTTGAACAAGCATTCGCAAGAATTCCGCTCATCGCTTTATCGATTCTTTTTACGAAAAACCCTAGATAACCGTAACTCGACAATACGATCGATTTTGCCCTGAAATCCTCCGTAACTCGGGTAAAATCATAGGGAGATATTTTGGAGTACTCTTTTTTGGTTTTCTTGATTCCTTATTCGTTCTTATCGAATTTTAATTGGATTCAATCTTTTATTTCGCACGTATGAATAGCATCCGAAGAGGCAGCTACTGACTACGTCGAAGACCCCACTCAACAAACGTGCGAGCAAGGCAAGTCATCACACTCTTTGAACATATTGATCCCAATTATGAAATGATGTTGTTTTAACTTTAAACATGCATGCCATACACAAAGAATTACCTATACTTGTTATGCCATGCCTTGTTATTGATTACCTTTAGAATTATTCCTTGTAACCCTCGATGTGATACATACAACTAGAGAATATCTTCGGTAAAATGCTTAGCCATGCTATTATTAGATTCATGCATACTCATGCTTTTGCAAATAACTATATGCTTGGGCAACTACCTTTGGGAAAGGTAGTTGAGATACGGCATGTGGAGACATGAGCGCCACATTGCCATGAGAATAATCAAATGAGTTTTGGTGAGAACTAAAAATACCAAATAAATGTTTTAGACTGGGGCGGCTGGATGATTTGGGTGGATTCCGGAAAAGGCAAGTGCCGACCCTGGTCAATTAAGGACCGAGCCATGAGATAGCCGGGAAACGAGCCAGTACAACTGTACTTCTCAAATGGGTATAGACCTAGTGGAGTAAATAGCCGAGCAGAGGCGGTACCCCTGCATAGTGGTTCTTATGTATGAGATGAGATTGGGAATGGATGATTGAAAATCGAAATTAATCATAACTTGATAAATGAAGTCTTCCCTTACCCCGGGAGCGCCAGAACTCCTCACACTGCTAGAAAAGGACGGCTAGAGTGCAAGAGGATTTAAGTTCATGGAGCGGGTACTGCCAAAGTGAGGTTATTGAAAGACTTTACCGTGACCGTCTCATGTGTTGGGACGTAGGGTCATTTGTTGGGCAGTCGCGGAGTACGGGTAAAGTGTACATCCACTGCAGTGTGAATGAATCAACCTATTCGAATAGTCGTGCTCGTGCATATAGAGCATCGTGACAAGACTTTCGCTTGGCTAGACTCTAAATTTTAAAATGATGGGATGGGTTTGCATGATGATTTTTATTCACTGGTGGATCAACTTCTCGAAAGGCGAGAAGGGGTAGACTCCCCAGAAAACCATGACGAACCGGAGGCGGGAAGCCATCCTTGGAATCACGATGGATGGTAGACAGAACCGTCGCCGACTTAATGAACTATGGAACTAAAACTTGACTTGGCTAGATGCTAGGTTTGTGAAAAGATTTATAAAGTTGTCTTTGTGCAAATAAACCACGGCTTTTCCTTGAGAATCCCCTATCATGTGCACCTTTCCGTGTTGGCTAGCTGAGAATGGTTGGTACTCACCCTTGCAATACGCATAAACCTTCAGATGGTGGAAATGAAGAGTTGGAGGATCCATATGCTTACTACCAGGAGGGCGGAGAAGACGATGGTGCCTGCTAGGTCTTAGTCTCCAGTCGTTGCCTGTGGCAATCGACAAGCCGCTGCCTTCATTCCACTGCCTTACATAATTTCTACTTTTGGTTGTATCTGGACCATGAGGTCCTATATGTCGGATATTGCCTTCGGACCTATATTGTAATACTTTTGCTGTAAGACTATTCGTGCATTTGCACCTGATTATTCAGTACTATATTTCGTGGGTACCAAACTACTCGATCCAGGAAAATGGTACTATGAACACGAAAGATTCCCGTTCCAAAAACGGGGGTCCACAGCCTACCAGGCGCAGTTATGCGGTCTAAGCACGATAATCTCTGACGCCATCATTTGGAGAGTTTGGGCCCCGGGGAAATGTAAACTCCATGCGTGGCTAATCATACAGAACAGAGTCTGGACCTCTGACAGGTTGGCGACTAGAGGATGGAACAACAATGGGGATTGCCCTCTGTGTCGGCGAGAGCCCGAGACCGCTTTGCACCTAATGGTGGATTGTAGATACGTCAGAAGAATCTGGCAAATGGTGGTGGAGTGGTTAGGCTACCCATAGATTGAGCCAACCCATTGGAGCCAAAACACGTCAGTGCACCAGTGGTGGGAGAATTTAGCGACCACGTCCGGGATGCCCAAAAAAGGTCTCAGGTCACCAATCATGTTGGTGGTGTGGGAAACCTGGAAGGAGAGAAACAGAAGAATCTTTGATCACAAAGAGACGTCTTCTGGTTTCCTACTAACAAAGATTAAGGAGGAGGCCAATCTATGGGTGCTAGCCGGAACCAAACGTTTTGGGTGAGTTGTTGCCTAACCTTGTATAGTTTGTACAGTTGACTCTTTTCTCTTTTGCCTTAGGGTTGTACTTTTTTACCTCTCTATTCAATGAAAAGGCACTCTCGTGCCATTTTACCTTTAAAAAATACTATAAGAGAGTGTTCAACAATGTGTATATATTAAAAATAATGTATAATTATATCAGAGTTGTCGTCGATCGTATGTATTGGGATATAAAGCTGTGCATATAGACGCAGTTTATAGCAATCCACTCTGTGTCTCCTCCAGGTTTCCACCACATAAAATCCAATGCTTGAAACTCTTTGAAAAAGGTAAATGTCTATATATATGAGTTAATTACGAAATGCATCATATCATGCTCTAAAATGACCATCTCCCAGAAAATATCTTTGTGAAGGATATAGAACGAATTAAGCTGATCAGCATATTACACTACTGGAGAAAGCCACACTAGTCCTGGTTGGTAACCCTCAGTAGTCCCGATTATCAAACCGGGACTACGAATCCGGTACTAGAGATAGGCAACCTCTAGTCCCGGTTAAATAACCGAGACTAGAGATGCATCTTTAGTCCCGGTTGAAGCCACCAACCGGGACTAAAGATGGCGGCGCCACGTGGCGCTCGCCATCTTTAGTCCCGGTTGGTGGCTCCAACCTGACTAAAGATTTTTTATTTTTTAATTTGCCCTTTCTCCAAGTAGTACTTCTATATATATATATATATATATTACACATATACATATATATGCAACATGCATATATATGTATAAATATATAATTTACACATATTTAAATGAACTTAAGAAAGAAAATATACATATATTACCAAAATATGTACAATATTCATACATGTTTCCTAGCTAGCTTATAAAAAATTGTCTCTAATCTACTTTGCTATGGATGGAGTGGTTTAGCTACTAAAACTAATGAAGAACTCCCTGCGGGATCAACGACACCTTTCGTTAATAAATCCCATCAAATCTTTCGAGCGGCTTGTATGAAAGTCTCGTGGGGGAGGTCGTCTCTTACTCGCATAAGCTGTCATTAATTAGAATAAAGGAGAAATAAATATATGAAGTGAATAAGAAATCGAGACGTAATGTATGAATTGCTGTTATACGTACATCTAGATCATCGACAGTTTTGACTTCGGTCACAAAGCGGTGAATGTAGTCGCAGACGTAATATCCACATAGGTTGGTGCCCTGCGACTGTTTTGCACACTAATAGAGAAACGACGACAGATTTAATATGCATTTCATATTTTAGAACATAATAATGATTCAACTCAAATTAGGAGCAGGCATGTTACTCACTGGAAACTTCATCCGCACAGAGAGCTTATCTTTCCAATTTCCGCGAACATTGACCCGAAATCGTTCCCATGCCCTACGTGCAGTTGAAAGTTAGCACATAATTATCCGAGAACCGCATATATGCAATACAAAGTAAGATGGCATTACCTGTTAAACAGTTCAAATATGTCTACGTGGACTCTGGTTTATCCATTGAGTCAAAGACATGGATCTTCGACTGACCCATGTCAAGTACTAACATAATCCAGTGGAATCTGCAAATTGGTTTAGATGACACATATGAAACTTTATGTATGCACGGGATTGAAATTGGTTCGGAAAGAAAGAAAAAACTTACGCAGTATTGTAGGGCAGAAGGATGAAGGACCGAAAGTATTGCTTCACAAGCGCGTTGTATATGTTGTCCACGGTGTCATTAGGAAACTGATCAACCAATGGGCCGTTGATTTTGCGTGGATCCATGAATCCATGCTTGGTGCATTCGTGCTTGTTGCAGTATTGGATCGCCATTCTACAACGGTTAAAAAGAAACGGTTAAAAAGAATTTTAGTCAGCTAAATTCAAGGAGGTAAGAAACGAAATAACAGGACGATACTTACAAAACCCGCGCGGTTAGAAGTGAGACGTCGAGGGCATCAAGTTGGTACAGGTCGAATATATCTTCAAATCGGAGATAGAGGTAGTCATCTCCATCGAAGAAGTAGTCAATTGAATATTTGCATGTTATCATGTCTTCACCCTTGCTGGATCGTTGCATGTACCACTGATCGAAGCGGTACATCTAAGTAGGAAGCCTTTTCACGAGATCCGGCTTGACGAGAGGCTTTCCAAGGTTGAACTTGTATTTAAGCATAGCCTTCGCCAGGGGTGCATGCCCGTATAATTGATCCATATTAATTCCAGCTTCTTAAATAAATTGTCTTAAATCAGGTCTAATATTTGGAATCGTGCTGAACTCCAGAGGCTTCTGTGGCTGCATGCCAAGCTGGGGTACATCTTTGCCCGCTTTCTTCGCCTTGCCAGCAGCCGACCGCTTTGATGCGGGTGGCGGCGTCTTCTCAATTCTTTGAGTCTTTCTTGAACGACCGCTTGATATTGACAGCGCGCTCTTGGATGATGACCGTTTAGGAGTCGGTGCTCGTTGTGGCGATGGAGGAGGGTTGGAAGGTGGTGGAGTTGGAGACGGCCGTTTAGGAGTCGGTGCTCGTGGAGGCGACGCAGGAGGCGGAGGAGGCGGAGGCGGCGAAGGAGGTGAAGGAGACGGCCCACGTGGAGGCGAGGTATGTGGAACGACAGGAGACGCTGTTCGTCCGGGGAATTTTATGAAGATCTTCCTCCAGAGAAATATTCCATGAGCCGTTTCTCCTAGCGTCGTCTCCCCGTCTCCTCCGGGGATATCTAGCTCCAGATCTTCATAGCCGCGCTCCACCTGTTCAATTTCAACCTTCGAGTACGAAGGTGGAACGGGCCGGGAGTGGTAGGTGCCGTCTCGGGCTACTGGAATAGCCATGCCCGACGCGACCTGTTCGAGAAGATTGCTTATTAGTTAGTAATGAACGTTGATTGACAAGTTATTCAAGAAAATATACATACAACATAAAAGTACGAACATACCTTTATTGTTATGTTTTTCGCGGGATGTGCGGCTCACACGGGTCCGTGTGATGTCATCCACGGGGCATGGCGGACCCGGTTGAGCTTGTGGGGCCAGCTCGCCTTCATTTCCGTAGACGTGCGGTTGCTTTGCGCTCTTTGTTGGAGTTGTGCGGTTGTTCTTTGGATCCATTGTTGGCTAACCCACGGCTCCGCTCCTCAACCAACCTTAGGGCCACCCTTTCGTCGACAATCTGATCGATCTGCGAGAGCTTCATTTCCATGTCAGCGAATCTAGCATCATTCTCTCGCTTTGACCTCATTCGGCTCCTGTATGTGTCGACGTCAGCTTGGAACCCGTATTTCCAGGGGACGACGCCTTTTCCTCGCGTACGCCCCGGGTGCTCTGGGTTTCAGAGGACGAGCGTTAGTTCGTCCTTCTCTCTATCGGGCCTGGACACGCCCGAGGAACTAGCTGCACCGCCTCCTCTAACCTCCGTCCGCTTCTTGAATTTCATCACAAAGATCACCGTGCCATCGATGGGATTAAGTGAGCCGCCGTGAGCATAGAACCAGTTCTTTGATCGTTCGCCGGTTTGTGCACAGAACGATATCCCGTGCTTCTAGGTCGGCTTCCATTTTCCCATTTCTCCATTGCTTTTTTATAGCCGCCCGACCCAAGCCTGTGATGGTATTTCTTTTTGGCTGCGTTGGCCTTGTTCTTTTCTATGATAGATTGCGCTTCTTCACTGGTCTTGTGCTCAACAAAAGCATCCCAATGATCTTTGAGCTTTGGGAACTTGTCAAAGTCTGGTATCTAGCCCTTCAGGATATATTTCTTGTGTAACTGTTTCTTGTAGTTCCTAAAGAGCTATGCCATTTTCTTCAACGTCCATTCCTTGACCCTTGCCTGATCTGAGTCTGTGATGGTGAACGTCTGCAGCATTGTCGTCCATAGCATCTCTTTCTCTGAGTCTGGAAGATAGCTTTGCTCCTCTCCTCCTTTGGTAGACCGCCTCCAGTTGGCAACGCTTACGGGCACGTGATCCCTCACCACCCATCCGCTGTGCGCCACAAACTTCCTTGCGACGTCCTCTGGGGCAATTGGTCGACCTTCACGTGCCACCTTCGTTATGACATGTCGACCCTCTATTTTCTTGCTGAGGCCGCATGGCCTCTTCTGTCCAGCGGAGGCAGAGCCCTCATTCCCCTCCTCGTTCCTCTGCTCGTCTCCCCCCTCGTTCCCCTCCTCGTTGAGGTACTGATCTGGATCTTCGTGTCCCTCCTCGTTGTAAAACTCTGTTCCTCGTGTGATCTCATCAAGGAGAAACTGTTCCTCGTCACGATCCGCCATTTGATTGTTGTGGGTTGAGGACTTAATTAAAGACTTCTGAAAAAAATTTATTCGAAATACATGTATTTATTATTCAGGAATATCATGTATGTCTACGTAAAAAAACATAGACAAAAAAGAAGAAGATGGAAAAAAATAGATGAAATCCGACAGACACTAGATCCAATTGTGCACATCCACAATGGTGATATTTTTCAGAAGTCACTTCTGGATTACATCCACACCGAACGATCGAACGAACGAACGACCGAACGACCAACGACCAAACGAATGACCGAACGACCGACCATTCGTTCAACCTATCGTTCACATCTCCGTTTGGTCGTTCGTTCGTTCACCCTAAACCCTAAACCCAACCCTAACCCTAAACTATCGTTCGTTCACGTCCGTTCGTTCGGACCCTTAACCCTAACCCTAACCCAAATCCTAAACTATCGTCCGTTCGTTCTAACGTTCATTGACGTCCGTGAGTACGATCATCTGGAGGAGAGGAGAGAAAGAGAGGAGAATGATGTGAGGGAGATAAGGTGGAGAGGAGAGGAAGTGGAGAGGAGAGGAGAGAGAGAGAGGACGTTGCATGCCTATGTACGTTGTAACGACCGAACGAACGACCGAACGAACGAACAAACGAACGAGTGTTCGTTCGTCCGTCCGCCCATACGTCCACGTCCGATGCGTCCGTCCGTTCGTCCACGAACGAACGACCGAGCGAGCGAGCGAGCGACCGACCGACTGAACGAACGAGCGAGTGTTCGTTCATGTGTCCGTCCGTTCGTCCACGTCCGTACGTCCGTCCGTCCGTCTATTCGTCCGTCCGTTCACATCCGTTTTTTGATTTTATCGTTCTCGTTGTTCAAAAATACAAACTTCATAAGTCACATACACTTTCAAATTTAAATCTATTCATGCATTTTAAATTTAAATACACATTCAAAATTCTAAATTCACAATATTCATGCATTAAAATTTAAATAAACAGTCCATTTACATATAAAGTCCATACAAATTTACACATACACATTGAAATCATATTCACAAATTTACACATACACATCGAAATCATATTCAAATCCTCCTCATTCATTCACATTCATAAAATTTGCAAATTTAAACATAGCACGACAATGGCATGTGAGGGCGGCGGCGGCCACGGCGGCGCGCGGCATGGAGGGAGGCGATGGCGGCGGCGAGGATGCGGGCGGTCGGCGGCGTGGAGGGCAATTTAAGGGTTTAGGGGACGGCCGGCCGGCGTGGGGATCGGGAGGGCGGCAAGGGGAGAGGGCGGCGTGGGGGGGGCGGCGGCGACGGCGACGGTGGAGGCCACGACAATGGCGGCGATGGCGATGGCATCGACAGTGGCCTAAACCCTAGCGCGCATCACGAGAGAAAAAGGGGTGGCGGTGGCTAACTGTGGCAGCGGCGGCGACGGCGACGAAGATGGCGACGCGGCGGTCCTCCTCCGATGATGACGGCGACGAAGACGACAGAGACGACATGCTGCGGCGGCGTCCTTGTGCTCGGCGATGGCTACGACGAAGAAGACGATGTAGTTGTGTGAAAACGGGCTAAGTGTTTTGATCCCGTGAGGCCCTTGCTATATATAGATACGACATCTCTTATCCCGGTTGAAGCCATCAACCGGGACTAGAGATGATATAGTCCGGTTGGTGGCTTCAACCGGGACTAAAGATCATACCTTTTGTCTGGTTGAAGCCACCAACGGGACAAGAGATGGGGGCAGCCACGTGGCCCGGTAGGTGGGCATCTCTAGTCCCGGTTGAAGCCACCACCGGGACTAGAGATGTTTTCCGCCCACTTGAAATTCACCTCTAGTCCGGTTGGTTTTAAAACCGAGAGTAATTATTACGATGCCTAATTATATTGTGTTATATTCATATATAATTATAATTAACATATATGTTCATATATTCATATATAATTAACATATGTTCATATAATTAACAAAAATATTATAAATTGAAATAATAACATATAATTAACATTTGTCATATTCCAAACTATTTAAAATTTAAATAATAATATATAATTAACATATGGCCTATTTGAAAAATATTTTAAATTGAAATAATAACATATACTTAACATTTGTCGTATTTAAAACTATTTTAAACCATAAACCTAAACCCTAAACCCTAAACCCTTTTACCATTAACCCTTAACATAAACCCTAAACCCTATTTTAAACCCTAAACCCTCGTGCGGCCTGCGTGATTGGCATGTAGAAATGCTTTGCGACACGAGCGGAACATCAATGCCTTCTACTCTTATCTAACATCGTCTCTCATGCTCTTGGAGACGCTCCGTTCTCATCAACGTAATAGAGCGGTGGCAATCTCTTCTCACTTTGTTCTACCTTGTTCTCACGATTGCTCCATCACATCCCAATACTTGACACATCATCTTCAAAGATGACACCAAGCTCGTCTGCATGGCAAGAAACAAGTGTCCAAGCAACACAAATCCAAAAAGCACCATTCCTTTTCGATTAAAAAAAGAGAGCGTCATTCTTGCATTGATCCGAGTAGAAAGAAAAGAATCATACCTTGTAAAACGTTGCTTTGCATGACAGTAGAGTAGAATGGCTGGGGATGGAAGCTCGGGAAGGAGATACTGGAGAAGAGAGCTTCCTCCTCAAGCAGGTAACTATCAGGCCAAAGGCTAGTGCAATAAGGCCACCAGCTAGTTCATAAAAAAAGGTTAGATCAATAACAAATAAACGAGATAAACAAAAACAGTCTTGCAGCCAAAAGAAGCTACGCTATAAAATTTTCTCGGCGATGAGCATGGTTAACCATATGCATGATGCAAGACAAAACGCATTTACCTATGTTCTTGGTGGGCTCCATTCTTTCGATAGACATGAAGCAAATCTCACACTCCAATGAGTCGGAATCAATGAAATAGTTTATCTTAGTCGTCTCGTTCGTATCCACATCCAGCTGCTCCTGATGATCCGTGGAGAGGCCCCGACGTCTTCTTCCTACCTTCTTCACCGATCTTGATCTCTTTAACATGTCATGATCCATCGTAGTGGTCTTCTTCACCGATCTTGGTCTCTTCAACATGTCATGATCCGGATTTAGAGGTGTGCTTTCTCTATTTTTGTTGCTAAAGATTATGAAGCAAAGGGAGAAAAGCAAGAAAAAAGACCGTGATCCGGATCATGACATGTTAAAGAGACCAAGATCGATGAAGAAAGCTACTACGATGGATCATGACATGTTGAAGAGATCAAGATCGGTGAAGAAGGTAGGAAGAAGACGTCGGGGCCTCTCCACGGATCATCGAGCACTGGATGCGGATACGAACGAGACGACTAAGATAAACTATTTCATTGATTCCGACTCATTGGAGTGTGAGATTTGCTTCATGTCTATCGAAAGAATGGAGCCCACCAAGAACATAGGTAAATGCGCTTTTGTCTTGCATCATGCATATGGTTAACCATGCTCATCGCCGAGAAAATTTTATAGCGAGCTTCTTTTGGCTGCAAGACTGTCTTTGTTTATCGTTTATCTCGTTATTGATCTAACTCTTTTTATGAACTAGCCGGTGGCCTTATTGCACTAGCCTTTGGCCGATAGTTACTCGCTTGAGGAGGAAGCTCTCTTCTCCAGATCTCTCTTCCCGAGCTTCCATCCCCACCATTCTCGCTCTACCGTCATGCAAAGCAACGTTTACAAGGTATGATTCTTTTCTTTCTACTCGGATCAATGCAAGAATGATGCTCTCTTTTTCTAATCGAAAAGGAATGGTGCTTTTGGATTTGTGTTGCTTAGACACTTGTTTCTTGCCATGCAGAGCTTGGTGTCATCTTTGAAGATGATGTGTCAAGTATTGGGATGAGATGGAGCAATCTGAGAACAAGGTAGAACAAAGTGAGAAGAGATTGCCACTGCTCTACTTCTACATGCCAATCATGCAGGCCGCACGAGGGTTTAGAGTTTAGGGTTTAAAATAGGGTTTAGGGTTTAGGTTAAGGGTTAATGGTAAAAGGGTTTAGGTTTAGGGTTTTGGGTTTAGGGTTTTGGGTTTATGGTTTAAAATAGTTTTAAATACGACAAATATTAATTATATGTTATTATTTCAATTTAAAATATTTTTAAATAGGCCATATGTTAATTATATATTATTATTTAAATTTTAAATAGTTTGCAATATGACAAATGTTAATTATATGTTATTATTTCAATTTATAATATTTTTTGTTAATTATATGAACATATGTTAATTATATATGAATATATGAACATATATGTTAATTACAATTATATATGAATATAACACAATATAATAGGGCACTGTAATAATTACTCTCGGTTTTTAAATCCAACCGGGACTAGAGGTGAATTTCAGTGGACGGGAAAACATCTCCTCATGTTTTTTCATACAAATCTAGAGATGAAAATGTATAGAAAATAACTGCAAAATACGAAGTGCTAAGATTGTAGATAACACATGACATCTAGATAGCAAAATGTATAGAAAACAATCGCAAATCTATAAGAGGAAGAAGTTGCTAACCTTATAGATAGCAAATATTTGTGTATTATCACAAAGAAGTTGCTAACCTTGGCAGCACCGGACCTCTAACATATGAAATTTTTTGAAGATGTACAAGTGTGGCTGGCTCGGGATGGAGAAGGAAGAAGGAGTATATAAAACAAAATCTCTAGTCCCGGTTGGTAACACCAATCGGGACTGGAGATGACATCTCTAGTCCCGAGGCAACGGTTTAAAAATTCACGGCTCTCTAGGACCTTTAGTCCCGGTTCGTGTCTAGAACCAGGACGGTTCAAATGTTGTCAAAGCGTATCAGAGCGCCGGACACCTTTAGTCCCGGTTGGTAACAACAACCGGGACTAGAGGTAGCATCTCTAGTCCTGGTTGGTATTACCAACCGGGATTAAAGGTGCCCGGTACTCTGACAGGCTCTGACAATATTTGAATTGGGACTAGAGGTGATCTTTAGTTCCGGTTCGTGACACGAAACAAGACTAATGTTCCTAGAGGGCCATTGAATTTTTAAACCGGGACTAGAGATGATCTCTAGTTTCGGGTGCAACTCAAACCGGGACTACTGTGGTTTTTACCACTTTAACCAATAATGATTTCTTCAGTAGTGTTAATTCCTAGGCCTTTGGCTGATCGTCTCCCTTCCCAAGTGCATGGACACTCGGGCTCAAGCCCAACCTTCTAAATGTCTACGTGGCATTGCTCTATGCCATTAAGAGATTTTTTTCCAATTATACGAAGACATATACTATTATATGAAAAATGCACACGCACCCCACACTCGTAAACCCACAAATAAGTAAGATTTATCTCTCCCATTAACATATTTGCACTGAAATCTTGCTCACCCCTATTCCTGCACTGACAAAGGAACGGTGTTTTAGGATTTTTAGTCAGCAGCATATCAGCTAAAAAGGTCTAGTAACGTATATATAATTTTGATCACTCATTTGTTTGCATAAATAGAAAAAACAGTTGCACAAGTGTGATATTAAGAAAATTTTGGTTGTTGACTACTAGTGCATGTTATTTTTATAGGTCCAAGACATGCATCGTAAACAAGAATTCTAAAACGATATTCTACTTTGACCGTACTAATTAACATTGACAGGTACTTGTACCATACATATATGTAGCACTCAAATTCTATCATCTACCATACATACATATAATAATCACAATTCATCATCTACCATACATATATTCGCACTCACAATTCACAAAAACTTCAAATGTAAATTTGATATCGAGAAATAAAAAGAAGTCAAATTCAGCTTATGAGATTCATTTAATTAAATGCTATTGGCACATAAGTTTGTTATTTTTCCCTCAATGTACACATAGATTTTAAACATGATTTCCGGTAGAATGATGATACGTACCATACCAACCATTTGCAGAGAGAAAAAAACGCGTAGAACAATATCTTCACTCAAGGGAATTTTTTTTGAAACTTTCACTCGCTAATTTGGCACAAAGATACACACAGATATGTTGCCCATATTATTCATACATGCTCCAAACTTATCTCTATATAATGACACTATCTACACTAATTTTCCTCACACCGACAGAGAGTGAACCAAAAACCAACCGCATCGATCAAGCTTGCTAATGCCATGACGACCAAGGCCACCACCATTCTCCTCCTCCTCGCCGACGCCGCGGCGCTTCTCTGCCACATCCACGGAGGCGACGTCCTCGTCGTCGCCGGCGAGGACCCGGATCAGTGCGGCCCGTCGGACATCACCATCACGACGGAGAAGACCGGGCGGGTCGTCGGCGGCCTGCCGGAGTTCCAGGTGACGATCGGCAACCAGTGCTCGTGCCCGGAGGGGGACGTGGTGCTGTCCTGCCTCGACGGCGTGCCGGCTGGTGTCGACCGCAGCAAGATCCATGTGGCCACCAAGGACGGTCTCTGCCTCGTCAACGACGGCCTGCAGATCATCAAGGGCTCGCCGGTGGTGTTCACGTACGCCGCCAGCGCGCCGGTCAGTCTCCTCTTCAACGCCGCCTCGCCACGGTGCCAACGTTGAGTTGGCTGCATGCCTACCATTGCATGCATCATCTTCCATCAAAACGATCTTCTTTTTATGTAGTATCTGGATGTACTGATCTTTTGAATGGAAAAAATAAATCATTATTAACTAGATGAATACCCCGTCGTGTTCTGCGGAAAACTAAGTTGCATAATATGTATAAATAAGGTGCGACGTGTTTTTAAAATCCAAAACAAAATGATAGCAGACTTGCTATGTTTTATATAATTTACACGTGATTGAAAAATAGTGTAAGACAAATATATTTTGTGTAATTGATACTTATGAATTTGCATGATTTTACGAGAGAAAAAAGAGACAATTTCTACCATAGATTTATCATCCAAAGAGCAAAAATAATTAGGGTGACGTGGTTTTAGGAGAGAAGAGAGAAATAACATTTACTATCCTTAGTGAAGACGAACAAGGGTATAGGATTCCCTCTAGTCACAAATACTTCCATTGACACATAAAAGTAGCTACATTTCAGTGTGTCTTAAAAAATATTTGCATAGTATATTTTTAATAGATGATGCCGTTAACTTTTAAACACAAATTTAACCATTTGTGTTATTTAAAAACTTTGAAATAATGCATAGGACATAAATCATATTTAAAGTATTTTTAGTGATAGAATAACTTACAACAAAATAAATAATAATCATTTTTTAATAAGACAAATAATTAAACGTATATATAAAACTTAATATCATCATCTATTAAAAATATGAAGTACAAAAATCAACCGTAACAGTGTTATCTATTTAAAAAATAACGAGCAACCTTCTTGAGCAGCCTTCGAACTCTCTCGCGGAATCAATAATATACTCATTGATAAATTCCATAAGTTCTTCTTGAGCAGCCTTTTAAGAAATCACTGTGGGGGAGTTTGTCCCTCATGCAAATAATTTGTCATTTAAAAAATGAGAAATAAGTATATGAAATCAATAATAAATCGGATAAATGTATGAATGATTGTTATGCGTACATCTAGATCCTTCGGACATGTGACTTGGTGAACTAGACGGTAAATATAGTCACAAACATAGTAGACGCACAAGTGCGTCGTCCCCCTCTCCTGTTTTGCACACTAAAGGAGAAAACGACGAGATATTTAATATATATTTCTATTTCAAAACAAATTAATGATTAAATATAATTTTAGAGCATGTACTCACTTGGAAATTTCATCCTCACAATGAGATTTTCTTTCCAAATATCATGAGCCAATGAATGGAACCGTGCTCATGCCCTACGTACAGTTGCAAGCTAGTGAGTAATTATCCAAGAACTGCATAGTAGAAATAGCAACTAAGATGTCATAACATGTCTATCATTTCGAAAATCTTTGCGAAGGTAGACTCTGGTTTAACCATTAAATCGTAGACATGGATTTTGCATGAGGAAAGGTCAAAAAGGAAAAGCACCCAGTGGAATCTGCAAACTGCATGACAATATATATGAAACTGTATATTTAAGAGATGAAAATTGGTACGAAAGGCAATAAAAACTCACGCTGTGTTGTACGGCAATAGTATCCAACTCTTGTAATGCTGTTGCGTCAGCATATGGACAATATTATCCTTTGTTTCCTTCTCATGTCCGTGTTAATTTTGCGGAGGTCCATGAATCCTATACTGAACCATCCCTGCTTACAACACTTCTGGATCGACATTCTACAATGGATAAAAGGAATTTTCATTAGCTACATACAAGGAGCTAAGGAACAAAATAAATTTAACTAAACGATACTTATAAAACCTAACAGCTGAGAATAGAGACATCGAGGGTGTCTTACTGGTACAGGTCGAACACATGCTCGAAGCGGATCCACATGATGTCATCTCCTTCGAGGAAATCTGGGTTTCTGATCCACACGCCGAGCATCTCTCTACCTTTTCTTGAATTTTTCATGTACCACTTATGGAATCGACACATCTATGTAGAGAGAGTTTTGACCTGAGAAGGCTTGACAAGAGGTTCCCCGAGTCTAAACTTGTATTTCAAATCCTCTTTTGTCGCCTTTTTTATTTCTGGGACTTCAAACACTTGCTCCCTTGTTAGTCCCGCCTCTGCCATAAATTTTCCTAACTCATCTGCACCAGGTGGCAGCAAGGGCTTAAGGGATTTTTGTGGTTGCTTCCCGAGTAGTGGGACATCTTTCCCCTTCTAAAAAGCCTTCTGCATCGATCAAGCTTGCTAACGCCATGACGACCATGGCGACCAAGGCCACCACCATTCTCCTCCTCATCGCCACCGCGACCCTTCTCTGCCACAATTACGGAGGCGTCGCCCTCGTTGCCGGCGATCGAGGCCATCATTCCCAGCTCACCACCATGACGACCGAGTTGTTAGTGATATGCCCTAGAGGCAACATGGAGATGTTGGATATCATGGTCAATGTTTATGTATAAATGAATAAAGTGTTATTCAGTTCCATAAAATAGACATCTTGTATTGATCAATAAGTACGAGACTTATTTATGAGACTCATTATGTATGAATCTATTTCTAAATGATCCCTGATCACATGTCATATTGTTAGAACAAATATGATTCTAAGGTCAGCATGTTATTGATTGATGATCATGTCTCATAGATCATGGTATAGAGATACTAAATCAATATACGTGAACACATGTGCTAGAGAACACATTGTTGGATAGACCCATCATGAGACACTACAGGAATTAATATGCCATTAGTTGGTCTCAGGTAGTGTTGGTGCAAAGTCCTTAGACCTGAGATCATCATGGATTCTCACATGTATAGTAGCCTACTTTGGGACTACCAAACACTATTTCGTAACTAGTAGTTATAAAAGTAGTCTTCGGGTTTGCTATGAAACATGTAGTGGGATGTGAATGATCAAGATGGAATTTCCCCTCCTTTGGGAGAGATATCTCTAGGCCCCCCGAGGTAATGGATTATGGAAGTGCATGGCCATGCCGAATTGATTAAGGAGTCAACCAACAGACAGATAATCCAAAACGGTTCGAGCGAATGGTTAAGCTATTGAAGGGATGGCACACATATCTTGCCTATAGCTTAATTGGTATCATGAGGCAAAGGGATTTGTGTACACATTACAGGTTCAGAGCCGATGGTTCAGAGCCGATATTATTTTCTTGTATACTATGGTGTCAATATGTGCTGCTAGGCATCGCTATTGACGATCGGCTGAGTTAGACTCGAGCCGGAGCCGAGTATACCTGAACCTACAGGGTCGCACGCTTAAGGGGATAAGAACAGACATTCAAGTTGGACTCGAATATGGCTCAATTCGGATAAGATTCGATTTAATATAGAGTCCTATGGGCTTATGAAGTCCGACCGGCAAACTCTATGAGATTCGGATATGATCCGATTCAAAATAGAGTCTCGATGGGCCTATAGGCCCAGTCGACAACTCTATATAAAGGGGCGAGGGGTGGAGAGTAGAGGATGACATTGAACCGAATCAATCTGATCTCCACGGAAACCCTCCCCACTTCCGAGCCAAACCCTAGCCTTGTATCTTGTGCTAGCACACGGCGGTTAGGTGTTCTGTCCCTAGTCGTGTGGATACCGGTAGAAGCATTGCTACGTTGCGGTACTATTCGGCGACTGCAAATCGGCTGTGATCGGACAGATTGGCTGCGGTCGGGCGAGACGCGTGAGCGTGGTCGGGCGACTTGGCGAATCGGCGAATCCGCTGTCGTCGATTCGGTTGTCGTCGGATTGGCTGTGGAATCGGTGGATCGGCTGTAGGCGAATTGGCTGCGGTCAGGCGACTCAGCAATCTGCTGTGGTCGGGAATCGGCTGTGGTCGACTAGTACTGTTCCGGATCAGATAGCTCCTGATTAGCTATTTCCATGGCACTCTACTCCAATCGATAACGATCTATCGACCCTTACTTGCAAGTGTTCCTGGTTTGCACGGTAGAAAAGTTTTGTTATTAGCTATCGTAGCCTCCGCCCCTTCAGTGGTATCAGATCTAAACTTGCTTAGTTCGGGTTTTAGATTGGATCGAAACAAATTTTGCATACGGTTGATTAGATCAATCTATTTTACGGGATCTCGTTGAGGAGAGTAGATGGTAATTGCATTCCTTGATAGTGTATTGGAACGGCGTAATGTGATTACGTCGAAGCAATATCCATAGAACTCGGTTTGAGTCGGTTTCGGGATAGCGTTCCTTGATAGTGTATCGGAACAGTATAATTTGATTATGTCGAAGCTATCTCGTAGTTCGACCTTGATTGTCGCCTCGCGCCTATGCAAACCATCTCCCTTCATAGTGTATCAGGACGGCATAATGTGATTATGCCGATATAGTTTCCGTGAGCGATTTCATAGATCGGATCTATGAATTTCGTGTGGTGTTCCGGGCGCTGCCCCCTTATATGTCATCTCGATACCATATCTCTGCACTAGGTAGAAAATGTTCTACGCCTAACTTGTTTTATGCAGAGAATGCTTTGAGATGGTATGGCCCTATTGTATGTATGAGATGCATGTGATGCGTGTAATATTCTTTCATATGTGTAATCCCTGTAATATTCTTCCATACGTGCAATGCTTGTAAATATTCTTTCACGACCTACGAGTCGATGTAATCTTTAATTATAGCTTCTATAGTAGTAGCTTAGTTTGAAGAAATCAAGCATCTTGCACACTGAAAGATGGTGCTGAAGATGGAGATCCTTTGCACCGACATGGAGATGGAGATCACCATGTGAAGGGGGCCATACTATTTCATTAATTACTATTCTACCTGCTTTCATATATTGATATGTTTGTTTGATAGGATAGCATCCCTCACAAAATTAAGTGGTAATGATGCCCTTCCAAATGTTGCACCTGTCACCGTTATGCTTGTCAATGGTGGGTCTGCCAAAGCAGAGTGTCATTCTCTATCATAACACGAGGGGTATATGTTGGACATATACAACAGGAGCATTTGGTTTACTTAATAAGGCTATCAAAACAGTTTTGGGCCTTGGGGCATAGGTTGGCGCCGGGGGCATGGAGTGTTAGTGATATGCCCTAGAGGCAACATGGAGATGTTGGATATCACGTCAATGTTTATGTATAAATGAATAAAGTGTTATTCGGTTCCATGAAATAGACATCTTGTATTGATCAATAAGTACGTGACTTATTTATGAGACTCGATATGTATGAATCTATTTCTAAACGATCCCTGATCATATGTCATATTGTTGGAACAAATATGATTCTAAGATCGGCATGTTTATTGATTGATGATCATGTCTCATAGATCATGGGTATGGAGATACCAAATCAATAAACATGGACATATGTGTTAGAGAACACATTGTTGGATAGACCCACCATGAGACACTACGAATTAATGTGCCATTAGTTGGTCTCGGGTAGTGTTGGTACAAAGTCCTTAGACCTGAGATCACCATGGATTCCAACATGTGTAGTAGCCTACTTTGGGACTACCAAACGCTATTCCGTAACTGGATAGTTATAAAGGTAGTTTTTGGGTTTGCTATGAAACATGGAGTGGGATGTGAGTGATCAAGATGGAATTTGCCCCTCCTTTGGAGAGATATCTCTGGGCCCCTCGAGGTAATGGATTATGGAAATGCATGGCCATGCTAAGTTGATTGAGGAGTCAATCAACGGACGATAATCCAATACGGTTCGAGTGAATGGTTAAGCTATTGAAGGGATGGCACACATCTTGCCTATAGCTTAACCGGTATCGTGAGGCAAAGGGATTTGTGTACACATTACGAGTTCGAGCCGATATTATATTCTTGTATACTATGGTGTCAATATGTGCTAGCGCCGCGCGCTATTGACAGTGTGGCTGAGTTGGACTCGAGCCGACGATCGGCTAAGTTAGACTATAGCCGAAACCGAGTATACCTGAACCTACAGGGTCGCACGCTTAAGGGGATAGAATAGATATTCGAGTTGGACTCGGATACGGCTCGATCGGATAGGGATCCGATCGGATAGAGTCCTATGGGCTTACGACGTATGGGCGGCCAACTCTATGAGATACGGATGAGATCCGATTCAAAATAGAGTCCTAATTGGCGACTAGTCCCAGTCGGCCAACTCTATATAAAGGAGGGAGGGGTGGAGAGCTGAACAGACATCAATTGCATCGCGTGCAACAGAAGTCGCCGAGATCAATCTCCACGGAAACCCTCCCCACTTTCGAGCCAAACCGTAGCCTTGCATCGCGTGCTAGCACACGGGTGTACGGCGTTCTGTCCCCGGACGTGTGGATACCGGTAGAGGCGCTGCTACGTTGCGCGCTGTTGATCGGCTTCGGATCGGCTGCAATTGGAGCGATCGGCTGTGGTGGAATCGGCTGCGGTCGGGCGCATCGGAGCGAGGCGTGAGAACGCGGCCGGACGACTCGAATCGGCTGATTGGCGAATCGGCTGTCTCCGGGAATCGGCTACACTGTTCCGGATCGGATTGCCCTGATTGGTTATTCCGCTGCACTCTACTCCAATCGGTAACGATCTATCGGCCCTTACTTGCAAGTGTTCCTGGTTTGCGCGGTAAAAGTTTTTGTTTTTGGCTAGCGTAGCCTCCGCGTAACCCTTCATGGAGATGCCACACCAACAACAAAAGTCACATAGAGATATGATTAGTAAGGTGTTGCTTACTCATGTTACTAATATTCTAGCAGTGATGCCAAAGCTCACTAGAAATTAAATAACATGTGGATCTTGACCCAATACGTAACCTTGAAGGAAGGTGTAAAATACTTAATGGGAGTCTTATGTTAAATTGTTTAACAATAGATATAGCATAAATATTGTGCTAAACTTTGCTTTTTTGTAGAATTATGGCAGCTAATACTACACCAAGTACCTTTAATTTATGATCTATTCTCGAGAAAGAAAAATTGAATGGAACAAACTTTATAGATTGGTACAGCAACTTGAGAATTGTTCTCAAGCAAGAGCGCAAAGAGTACGTTCTTGAAGTACTCTATCCTGATGATTTGCCTAATAATGCTACTGCTACTGCACGTAGGGCTTATGAGAAGCACACTACTGATTCCTAGACATAAGCTGTCTCATGCTTGGTACAATGTCCTCTGAGCTTCAGAAACAATACGAGAGCAGCGATGCTCATACCATTATTCTGGGACTGCATGGCATGTTTGACAACCAAGCTAGGGCCGAGAGGTTCAACACCTCAAAGTCCCTGTTTGTGTTCAACTAGTTGAGGGGAGTCCCGTCTGTCCGCATGTGATAAAAATGATTGGCTACATTGAGAGTCTGAAAAAACTAGGTTTTCCCCTTAGCCAAGAGTTGACTACTGATGTGATTCTCCAGTCGCTCCCTCCGAGCTTTGAGCCATTCATATTAAATTATCATATGAACAGTATGGATAAGACCTTGGCTGAATTGCATGGGATGCTAAAGACGGCTGAGGGGAGTATCCAGAAAAACGGTCATCATGTGATGATGATGCAGAAAGCTAAGCGCAAACCACCTGTCAAGAAACTTTGCACCAAGAGGAAACTAACTTCCGACGAGATCACGAGTGCCTCCAACGCAAAGAAGGGCAAGAAGGGGTCGACGGCATCAGATGCCATTTGCTTCTATTGCAAGGAGACATGTCACTGGAAAAGGAACTGCAAGAAGTACATGGAGGATCTCAAAAAGAAGCAAAGTGTGACTTCTGCTTCAGGTATTAATGTTATAGACATTAAACTTGCTACTTCACCTACCGACTCTTGGGTATTTGATACCGGATCGTAGCTCATATTTGCAAATCGTTGCGGGAATGAGAAGAAGTAGAAGCTTGAGAAGGGGCGAGGTGAACTCGCGCGTCGGCAATGGGAGCAAGTGTTGCTACAATTGCTGTTGGCACTACATCACTTCATTTACCTTCAGGATTAGTTTTGGAATTAAATAATTGTTATTGTGTTCCAACTCTATGTCAAAACGTTATTTCTGTTTCATGTTTGCAAGCAGAAGGATATGATTTTAGATCAATGAACAATGGTTGTTCAGTTTATCTCAGAGATATGTTCTATTTTCATACACCATTGGTGAATGGATTATATGTTTTGAATCTTGAAGCATCTCCCATCTATAACATTAATACAGAGTGTAACAACCCTAGGCTCATAACCAGGTATTTAGAAGTGCATTTGTTGTTCTTTAGATTTCATATTTTCTATATTGCAATTTGATCATATGCGACAACAAAATTCACTCTATTCGGCAAAATGGAACCACTTCTATTTGAGCAATAGCTTGAACAGAAGTATACATGTTTAATATTTTATTAAAATATTAGTTTATTTGTCATCGCTAAATATAAATTTTGTAGAATTTTTACTCTCTCTTTTGGCCTCCTAAAAATTCAAAACAACTTTTAGTCTAACCAATTTCATCTTTTCACCAGATTTAAAATATTTGGAATTTATGTGTGAAACCTAAAAAAATGGAACCTATAAACCAACACTTATCGCCACACCAAATTCCTGAATTGTTGAACAAGTGTTACCTAGAAAAATTGAATTTACCAAGAGAGGGAAAGAAAATAAATCCTGGAAATTGCAAGAATGAATCAATACTCGCCACCCACCTATCTCACCCTCATAGACAGCCACGACTTGGGCTCACTTGTCACTGACCTTGCGTGTCTCTTTAGCCCCACAACACACCCATGGGCGTGCTCCCACCTCAGGACTTAGGGGAGCAGAGAAAACCCCTTCTTCTTCCTCCCCTTTCATCTTCACTGCTTGTTCTTTCTTTTCTTACTCAAGCTGAGCTCTCATCTCACTTCTCCTCCCTAAATCCCATCCAATAGCCCAAGATCAATCCCTGCATGTTAGACCACAACAATCCCCATCATCCAAGCTTTCCATCCATCCCAACATCTTGCACATGCATGGAGAGTTGAGAGAGATCGAGATGGAATAAGAGAGTGGTAGTTTCAGCCTGTAGGGCTGCAGCAATTTGGTGAGCTTCCTTTTCATCCATGGTGCCTCTTTTGAATTCCCTCCATGTTGAACATCTATAGCAACGTTCTATAGGTTCCACTCCATGGCTGCAGGTAGAAGGTGGCTGCAACTCACCCCAAGTTCATCTCTTTTGATTTCGGTTGAAGCAGCCCTAGACAACATCTCTTGCCATCAGCCCGAGGCCTTAGCATCGCACGACCCTATGTCCAGGTTGCTGCCATGTGAGCGAAGTCCGGTGGAAGTTGGAGAAAAGGGGAGTGAAAATAGAAATCGATTTCTGAGATAGCTTTTGAGCTGAATGAGGTATGAACTTTAAAAATCTGTAACTAATTCATATGAATTCCGAATTCAGTGAACCAAATTCCTATAGATTCATAAAATAGAGCTCTTCAATGTTGTAAAATAGAAATGACCAACTTTTGTACTGGTTTTCCCAGTAAAAATATAAATAGCTATATGTATCCCTTGCGTGGTCTAGCTCTTAATAAATTCGTAAGAAAATGTTGGTAAAAGCTAAAATTGTGAAACCATTTTTTTGAGCTTATATTTTAGTACTTTTGCTGTTGTGGTGTTGTTTTTGACAAAACTACCTCTTAAATCATGTTTAGGAGTTTATTTAGCATTCCTATGTTTTTAACTTGTAAAACCCATATATAAATAATGGCAACACATATAGCTGTGAAATAATTTTTCTTAGGACCTCTGAATGATGTACTTCCCACTAAAAATAATCATACTTGTAAAAACTTGGTTTGAGTTGCAAGTTGCTTGTAATGCTCTAAAGTAGACTTAATTATTTGCGAACCTGTCATTTTCAGCACTGAGAGCTTGTCATTTTCATATCTCCCAAACCATAAGTGATAATCTGGTGATTCTTTAATCTAAATTCAAGTTAAAATATGATCTAACCACTGTATTTATTTCATAATTTATTGATCATGTTGCATGTGCATGTTTATTTGGCTCTTATTCACATATTGCTTCTTTTCGATAGATTCGGAGATTCCGGAGAGTAACGAGCCATATCCAGAGGAGGATAGTGATTACCCTCAACAGCAAGGCAAGCACCTAAGCATATAGGACCTATGCTTTCTCTAAAAATGATTTGGTTGCAATCTATACGTATATATATGCATGCATTGCCTAGATATTAATATTGTTTGTTTGTGGTGTATGGCTAGAACCTATTTATGCATTTAGTTCTTATGATATTGCTGTCCTTATACCCTATTATCACTGGTTGGGATTAATTGGGATGTCTTATTCATTAATGCTTAGCCATGCCTAGTGCTAATAGAACTATAGGGATGGACAGTGCTATTAATTGTGGTATATAGACAACTTGCATTACTGGGCATAAAATTTGAGCACTTACACTAAATAATGGTTGATGAAATATGTTGGACTTGGACGGGTGATAGGGCGATGATGGGAGGTTGGTTTCCCCTGATGCAAGTAGGCCCCGTCTAGGTCATTAAGGACCGAACATTTTGACATCTAATCAAGCACCCTACGTACTTACCACATGTCTTATTTGGGATTGGCTTGTTCTTACTAGTTCCACTGTGATCATTTATACCACGTGTGCGTACCCCCTTATAGGTCGTCTCGATGCCGTATCTCTGCGATAGGTAGAAAACGTTTCTACGCCTAACTTGTTTTTGCAGAGAATGCTTTGAGATGGTATGGCCCTATTGTATGTATGAGATGCATGTGATGCATGTAATATTCTTTCATATGTGCAATCCCTGTAATATTCTTTCATACGTGCAATGCTTGTAATATTCTTTCACGACCTGCGAGTCGATGTAATCTTCAATTAGAGCTTCTATAGTAGTAGCTTAGTTTGAAGATATCAAGCATTCGACACTTGGAAGATGGTGCCGAAGATGGAGATCCTCAGCGCCGACATGGAGATGGAGATCACCATGTGAAGGGGGCCATACTATTTCATTATATGCTATTCTTCTTGCTTTCATATGTGATATGTTTGTTTGATAGGATAGCATCCCTCTCAAAATTAAGTAGTAATGATGCCCTTCCAAATGTTGCACCCGTCACCGTTATGCTCGTCAATGGTGGGTCCGCCAAAGCGAGTGTCATTCTCTATCATAACACGAGGGGGTATATATCGACATATACATGCAGGAGCATTTGGTTTACTTAACAAGGCTATCAAAACAGCTTTTGGGCCTTGGGGCATAGGTTGGCGCCGGGCATGGAGATGCCACACCAACAACAAGAGTCACATAGAGATGTGATTAGCAAGGTGTTGCTTACCAATGTTACTAATTTTCTAGCAGTGATGCCAAAGCTCACTAGAAAATTAATTAACATGTGGATCTTGACCCAATACGTAACCTAGAGGGAAGGTGGAAAATACGTAATGGGAGTCTAATGTTAAATTGTTTAACAATAGACATAGCATAAACATTGTGCTAAACTTTGCTTTTTCTGTTGTAGAATAAATGACGGCTAATACTACACCCAGTACCTTTAATTTGCGATCTATTCTCGAAAAGGAAAAATTAAATGGAACAAACTTTATGAATTGGTATCGCAACTTGAGAATTGTTCTCAAGCAAGAGCGTAAGGAGTACGTTCTTGAAGTACCCTATCCCGAGGATTTGCCAACTAATGCCACCGCAACCGCACGGAGGGCTTATGAGAAGCACACTAATGATGCCCTAGATATAAGCTGTCTCATGCTTGCTACAATGTCCCCGAGCTTCGAAGCAATATGAGAGCAGCGATGCTCACACTATTATTCGGGGATGCGTGGCATGTTTGAGAACCAAGCTCGGGCCGAGAGGTTCAACACCTCAAAGTCCTTGTTTGCGTGCAGCTTGTTGAGGGAATCCCGTCTCCGCATGTGATAAAGATGATTGGCTACATTGAGAGTCCGGAAAACCTGGGTTTTCCCTTAGCCAAGAGTTGGCTACCGATGTGATTCTCCGCGCTCCCTCCGAGCTTCGAGCCATTCATATTAAATTATCACATGAACAATATGGATAGGACCTTGGCTGAATTGCATGGGATGCTAAAGACTGAGGAGAGTATCCAGAAAAACGGTCATCATGTGATGATGATGCGAAGGCTAAGCGCAAACCACCTGTCAAGAAACTTATACATTTGCTTATACATTTCAGAATTTTATACTTGCTGTCCATAAATTAAAATGATGCGAGATTTGTTCGTCCTTGCTTATTTCACTCATTAATTGCTCAATAAAATTAACTTTATGCAAATGTTGAACCTAGAGATCCACTATAGGCTAGAAAGCTTGCATACTTCTCTCTCCCTTATGTATATATAATTTTGGGTAAGACTTGCGAGTACAATCTTGTAGTTAACCCGGCGCCGCTGTTTCGTGAGGATACCGGTTATGAGTTATGCTTCTTGTGTGGTCATTGCTCTGCCGAAGGCGGCGAGGGCGATGAGTGATCTCTTGCAGCTTGGCTCATGCCCGGTTGGTTTGCCCTAGTGGGGTTGTGGCACCATCGGTTTTATCTTTTGCTTATGAGCTCTATCGGAGACTTCCATGCTATATTTATGTATTGTATGTTGGGACCTCGGACCCTATTATGTGTCATGTACCTCGCTGCACTTTATCCCTATTATGGTACTTGCTATGTTTATTAATTGCTTGCGATGAAAGCGTGAGGCTAGTCGCATTCCTAGGGACTAGCTAAGCATGAGTAACGGGTTTTGATCGCTTGAGATAATTGGGGATAGCACTTTTGGATCGACTCACTGGGATATGTTTTTGGTCGCCGCCTTCGTGTGGTTTAACATGCATATGATGGAGTGGATGGCAAGCTATCTTATTGTTATCTCTTGCGCTCACTACTCGGCATTCCGGTTATTATATCAAAAAGTGTCAACCGCGACCATGGGCACATTGGGACGAGTGGCTATTTATGTGTGGTTGGATCCCACTCCTCCAATTGTATGTGGTGGTCGCGTTGGACACTGGATGGTATAATACTCGGGTGTCCACACAGAGAGGCAACTCCCAAATGATACAAACCCCACGTTTATCCGGCATTGTCGCTTAGGCCATATAAATCGAAACGCATGGAGAAGCTCCATAAGGATGGATTGCTTCACTCTTTTGATTTTGAATCATTTGAGACATGTGAGTCTTGTTTACTTGGTAAGATGACAAAGGCACCTTTCACGGGACACAAGGAGAGAGCAAATGACTTGTTGGCACTCGTACATACCGATGTATGTGGACCAATGATCTCAACGGCCGAGGTGGTTATCGTACTTCATTACCTTCACCGATGACTTTAGTAGATATGGTTATATCTACTTAAGAGGCATAAGTCCGAATCCTTTGAAAGGTTCAAAGAATTTCAGAATGAAGTACAGAATCATTTAGGGAAAACAATCAAGTTTCTACGATCAGATCGTAGAGGGGAATACTTGAGCCAAGAGTTTGGTAATCATCTAAAAGATTGTGGAATTGTTTCACGGTTGACTCCGCCAGGAACTCCACAATGGAATGGGGTGTCCGAACGGAGAAATCGCACCTTGTTGGACATGGTGCGGTCCATGATGAGCCAAAAGTGATCTTCCGTTATCCTTCTGGGGATATGCTCTTGAAACAGCTGCGTTCACACTAAATAGAGTTCCATCTAAGTCAGTTGAAAAGACACCATATGAGATATGACAGGGCAACCCCCTAGTTTGTCTTTTTTCAAAATTTGGGAATGTGAAGCTTATGTAAAATATTTATAGTCCGACAAGCTCACACCCAAATCTGACAAGTGCTTCTTTGTGGGATATCCTAAGGAAACTAAGGGATATTACTTTTATAATCGGGAACAAGGCAAAGTGTTTGTCGCCCGACACGGTGTCTTCTTGGAGAAGGAGTTTCTTTCAAGAAGGGTTAGTGGGAGCAGGGTGCATCTTGAAGAAGTTCAAGAAACACCAGAAAATGTTTCAGCTACCACGGAACCACAACAGGAGAAACAAGATGTTGCGCCACCTGTTGTAGATACACCAGCCCCACGGAGGTCTAAAAGATCACGTCGTGCGCCTGACAGGTACATAGGTGCGGAACAACGTGATATATTGTTGTTAGACAACGATGAGCCTAAGACCTATGAGGAAGCGATGGTGGGACCCGATTCCAACAAGTGGCTTGGAGCCATGAAATCCGAAATAGAATCCATGTATGATAATCAAGTTTGGAACTTGGTTGATCCACTGATGGTGTCAAAACCATTGAATGCAAATGGGTTTTTAAGAAAAGGCCGACATGGATGGAAATGTTCACATCTATAAGGCGCGATTGGTGGCGAAAGGTTTTAAACAGATTCAAGGTGTTGATTATGATGAAACCTTCTCGCCCATCACAATGCTTAAGTCTATTCGGATTATTCTAGCAGCTTGCTGCATATTTCGATTATGAGATATGGCGATGGATGTCAAAACGGCTTTCCTAAATGGAAACCTAAGCGAGGATGTATACATGATACAACCTAAGGGTTTTGTCGATCCATAGTCACCTAGAAAGATATGCAAGCTACAGAAATCAATTTATGAATTGAAGCAAGCATTTCAGAGTTGGAATATTCGTTTTGATGAAGTAATCAAAGGGTTTGGTTTCATCAAAAATGAAGAGGAGGCCTGTGTTTAAAAAGGTCAAGTGGGAGCGCAATTGTATTTCTAATCTTATATGTGGATGACATATTATTGATTGGAAACGATATCCCTATGCTAGAACCCGTCAAGTCTTCATTGAAAAATAGTTTTTCCATAAAAGACTTAAGGGAGGCAGCATACATATTAGGCATCCGGATCTATAGAGATAGATCCAAGTAGCTAATTGGATTAAGCCAAAGTACATATATTGACAAGGTGTTGAAAAGATTCAACATGCATGATTCCAAGAAAGGTTTCTTGCCCATGTCACATGGCATTAATCTTAGCAAGAATCGGTGTCCCTCGGACACATGATGAGCGGAATAAGATGGGTATGGTTCCATATGCTTCGGCAATTGGATCCATCATGTATGCCATGTTTTGTACACGTCCCGGATGTCTCGTATGCTTTGAGTGCTACGAGCAGATATCGATCCGATCCAGTGAAGGTCACTGGATCTGTCGTAAAAAATATCCTTAAGTACTTGAGAAGAACTAAGGATATGTTCCTAGTCTATGGAGGTGAAGAAGAGCTCGTTGTAAGTGGTTACACCGATGCTAGCTTCCAAACAGACAAGGATGATTATAGATCGTAATTTGGGTTTGTGTTTTGCCTAAACGGAGGCGCAGTCAGCTGGAATAGTTCCAAGCAGGATACTGTTGCTAATTCTACAACAGAGGCCGAGTACATCGCTGCTTCAGAAGCTGCAAAGGAGGCTGTTTGGATCAAGAAATTTGTTTCTAAGCTGGGTGTGATGACCAGTGCAACTGGTCCAATGTCTCTCTATTGTAATAATAGTGGAGCCATTGCGCAAGCTAAGGAGCTAAGGTCACATCAGAAGTCCAAACACATACTTCGGCGATATCATCTCATCCGCGAGATAGTGGATAGATGTGATGTCAAGATATGCAAAGTGCACACAGATCTCAACATTGCCGATCCGTTGACAAAACCTCTCTCTCAACCAAAACATGAGGCACACACAAGAGCAATGGGTATTAGATACTTACATGATTGACTCTAGTGCAAGTGAGAGAATGTTAGTGATATGCATTAGAGACAACATGGAGATGTTGGATATCATGGTCAATGTTTATGTATAAATCAATAAAGTGTTATTCAGTTCCATGAAATAGACATCTTGTATTGATCAATAAGTACGTGACTTATTTATGAGACTCATTATGTATGAATCTATTTATAAATGATCCCTGATAACATGTCATATTGTTGGAACAAATTTGATTTTAAGGTCAGCATGTTATTCATTGATGATCATGTCTCATAGATCATGGTATGGAGATACCAAATCAATATACGTGGACACATGTGCTAGAGAACACATTGTTGGATAGACCCACCATGAGACACTACAGGAATTAATGTGCTGTTAGTTGGTCTCAGGTAGTGTTGGTGTAAAGTCCTTAGATCGAAGATCATCATGGATTCCAACATGTGTAGTAGCCTACTCTAGGATTACCAAACGCTATTCCGTAACTGGGTAGTTATAAAAGTAGTCTTCGAGTTTGCATGAAACATGTAGTGGGATGTGAATGATAAAGATGAAATTTGCCCCTCCTTTGGGAGAGATATCTCTGGACCCCTCAAGGTAATGGATTATGAAAGTGCATGGCCATGCCGAGTTGATTGAGGAGTCAATCAACAGATAGATAATCCAATACGATGGCACACGCATCTTGTCTATAGCTTAATTGGTATCGTGAGGCAAAGGGATTTGTGTACATATTACAGGTTTAGAGCCGATATTATTTTCTTGTATAGTATGGTATCAATATGTACTGCTAGGCGCCACTATTGATGATCGGCTGAGTTAGACTCGAGCCGGAGCCGAGTATGCCTACAGGGTCGCATGCTTAAGGGGATAAGAACAGGCATTCGAGTTGGACTCGAATATGGCTCAATTCGGATAAGATTCGATTTAATATAGTCCTATGGGCTTACGAAGTTCGGCCGGCCAACTCTATGAGATTCGGATAGGATCCGATTCAAAATAGAGTCCTGATGGGCCTATAGGCCCAGTCGGCAACTCTATATAAAGGGGCGAGGGGTGGAGAGCAGAGGATGACATTGAACCAAATCAATCTGATCTCCACGGAAACCGTCCCCACTTCTGAGCCAAACCCTAGCCTTGCATCTTGTGCTAGCACACGGGTGTTAGGCGTTCTGTCCCTGGACGTGTGGATACCGATGGAGGCATTGCTATGTGCTATTCGGCGGCTGCAAATCGGCTGCGGTCGGGCGAGACGCGTGAGCGTGGTCGGGCGACTTGGCGAATCGGCGAATCGGCTGTCGTCGATTCGGCTGTCGTCAGATCGGCTGTGGAATCGGATCGGTTATTATAGCAAAAGGTGTCAACCGCGACCATGGGCACATTGGGACGAGTGGCTATTTATGCGTGGTTGGATCCCACTCCTCCAATTGTATGTGGTGGTCGCGTTGGACACTGGATGGTATAATACTCGGGGTGTCCACACAGAGAGGCAACTCCCAAATGATACAAACCCCACGTTTATCTGGCATTGTCGCTTAGGCCATATAAATCAGAAACGCATGGAGAAGCTCCATAAGGATGGATTGCTTCACTCTTTTGATTTTGAATCATTTGAGACATGTGAGTCTTGTTTACTTGGTAAGATGACAAAGGCACCTTTCACGGGACACAGTGAGAGAGCAAATGACTTGTTGGCACTCGTACATACTGATGTATGTGGACCAATGATCTCAACGGCCAGAGGTGGTTATCAGTACTTCATTACCTTCACCAATAACTTTAGTAGATATGGTTACATCTACTTAATGAGGCATAAGTCCGAATCCTTTGAAAGGTTCAAAGAATTTCAGAATGAAGTACAGAATCATGTAGGAAAAACAATTAAGTTTTTATTATCAGATCGTGGAGGGGAATACTTGAGCCAAGAGTTTGGTAATCATCTAAAATATAGGCATCGAGTTGGACTCTAATATGGCTCAATTCGGATAAGATTTGATTTAATATAGTCTTATGGGCTTATGAAGTTCGGCCGGCCAACTCTATGAGATTCGGATAGGATCCGATTCAAAATAGAGTCCCGATGGGCCTATAGGCCCAGTCGGCAAGTCTATATAAAGGGGCGAGGGGTGGAGAGCAGAGGATGACATTGAACCAAATCAATCTGATCTCCACGGAAACCGTCCCCACTTCTGAGCCAAACCCTAGCCTTGCATCTTGTGGTAGCACACGGGTGTTAGGCGTTCTGTCCCTGGACGTGTGGATACCGATAGAGGCATTGCTACGTTGCGGTGCTATTCGGCGGCTGCAAATCGGCTGCGGTCGGGCGAGACGCGTGAGCGTGGTCGGGCGACTTGGCGAATCGGCGAATCGGCTGTCGTCGATTCGGCTGTCGTCGGATCGGCTGTGGAATCGACGGATCAGCTGTAGGCGAATCGGCTGCAGTCAGGCGACTCAGGGATCGGCTGTGGTTGGGAATCGGCTGTGGTCGACTAGTAGTATTCTGGATCGGATAGCTCCTGATTGGCTGTTTTCGCTGCACTCTACTACAATCGGTAACGATCTATCAACCGTTACTTGCAAGTGATCCTGGTTTGCGCGGTAGAAAAGTTTTGTTATTAGCTGTCGTAGCCTCCGCGTAACCCTTCACGAGGCCACCACTGTACTCCTCGCCGCCACTGTGGCGCTCCTCTGCCACAATCACGGAGGCGTCATCATCGTCGGTGAGGACCCGGATCCATGCGACCCGTCGGACATCACCATCATGACAGAGAAGACCGGCCAGGTCATCGTTGGCTAGCCGAAGTTCTAGGTGACGATCGACGATCGACAACGAGTGCTCATGCCCGGAGGGGGACGTGGTGTTGTCCAGCCTCGATAGCGTGCCACAAGCTTTGAAGAAATTCCTAGTGAAGTCGTTTGGGCCCGACGCTTTTTCAAGTGGCATTTCTTTGATTGCGGGATGAATTTCTTGCTTTGTTATAGGTGCCCCAAGGACGGAGAGATCAGTCAGAAGGATGTCCAATGTTTCCAAATTTAGCTCATTTGGCCTTGGTCCCGGACGTCCCATTAGCTGTGTGAAGTGGTCGAAGATGACCGCTTCTTTCTCATCATGCCTAAGTGCCCAACCGCTGTCTTTGCATAACCTCTGAATCTAATTTTTCCTTCTCCGAGCATTTACCTTGAGGTCAAAAAATTTTGTGTTTCCTTTAACCTCTCAAATATGCGTTATCCTGGAGGCTTGCCTTTTTCTCACTCTCTCAATTGTGGCTAGGCCGAGCAGCTTACGAGTTTTCGAAGCAGATATGTCTCTTTGCTCTTGCGCCATGTCTAGCCTTTGAATGACATCTAGTGCCATGTGTACTGTAGCTTGGCTTTAGTGTAGATTTCCTTGGACCAAACTTTAAGTCTGGCTGGTGTGCGTTGTAACTTGTGGTTTAGCCGATGCATTGGTTCTGTATGCATTGTTGATAGGTTCCAAGCAAAACTGACTATCTCTTTGAAACCCAGGATGTTTGTTCAGAAATTCTTAAACATGAAAGGCCGCGGCTTACGTAGACCATGAGGGTTTGAAAGGAGGAGAGAGCAATGGTCTGATGATCCTTAGGAGAGAGCATGCAGGACATGCTGATGGAAGGCGATATCCTAGGCCTCATTGCAAAAGCACCGGTCTAGCTTTACTAGGGTTGGCCTTTGGCGCTCGTTACTCCAGATAAATTTTTTGTTCAGCAAATGGATCTCCCACAGCTCACAATGGTCAAGGGCCAAGCAGAAGCATCACATGTGGGCTAGGTTGACATTTCTGTTATTTTTATCTCTCGCACGGTAAACCATATTGAAGTCTCTGAAGAGGAGCCATCCCTTGCTTATGTTGGGCTTTAATCTCTCGATGTGTCATAAGAACACTTCTTTCAAGGCCGTGCGGCAGCCTATTCAGCTATTGAGGAGTGCTTCGGTGCGTTTGCTACAACACGGGGCGTAGTGTCACGAATTTTTGGTATTTTTAATTTTTATTAAAAGATTTGCAAAAATAATTTTTGCTTTGAAACTTTTACAAAATGGTCCCCCACCGCTCTCTCGAGAGGGTGATTTTTAAAAATCACCCTCTCGAGGGCGATTTTGTGACGTGGCTCACGGCCGAACCTCCATTGATGTTTTTAGCATTTTTGAAATTTGCAAAATTTTGAAGGGTATACGTGCAAAATTCCCCCATGCCCTGCCCTGCCTCCGTGCGCGCGCCGCCGTCTCCGCGCGACCGTCCCGTCTCCGCGCGACGCCGCCCTTCCTGCGCGTGCCGCCGCCCCGCCTCCACGCGCCGCCGCCGCCGACGCCACTGGCCACGTGCAAAAAGGCGGAGACGGCAGTGACGTGGCGATAATTTTCGGTGGCAGTGCCACGAACAGCTCTGCAATGCTGCCGGTCGCTGTCAGGTTTGCACGGGCTGATGTGCACCAAGGCCATCTTTTGGGGCATCACCGAGACCGTTTCTACAGAGAGGTTAGGGCCCATGGAGATCGGGTCGCTTTCCCTTCTCAACAGAGTGGGGGTTGCCACACCATCGCGCCGTGCGGGGGAAGCCGGTTGAGAGGTCGAGCCCGGGATCCATGCGGCTGTTGTGGCCTCCATCCTTGCAATAGCCACTTTGACTTCTTGAAGCGTGACTGGTTGGCTCGGGGAAGGAATGGTCAAGACGCAGGTGGTTGATGGTGCACCGAGATCGTCGCACGCATGGGGCGATTGTCGGACCAGGCCTCGTTCCCCACGAGCATAGGTGGCCTGTCAAGCTAGACTGCACCGCACGTCATCCTGACTGGGAGCCGATTGCTTACCGACGACTTGGTCCGACGAGGTTGCGTGGCCAGCCTTCGCCGTCGGCGCTTGTGCATGCATAGAGGGTTGTGAGGCTAGGAGAAATTGTAACTCTGACACCTAAGGGCAGGGGAGCTTTAGTGGCAGAATTGGAGATGACAGAGCAATGTCGTCGGTCTTGGCCACGTGGTGATGGCCGTGGCGGTTTCCTTCGCCCTCATCTCGGTGACACAGGGAGCGCTCTTGCTCTCTGTGACTGTCTAGTGCGGTGGCTTTGCAAGCCTCGTCTCTATGCCAGGCATCCTGGCCACGTCCGCTTCAGTCGTCTCTGTCGTCCTCATCGTTGCGTCGACTTTTCCTGGGCTGACCACAGTCATTATTGTGATTCCGATGGCATTTGTCGGTGCACTCTCCTTCCCAGTGTGTGACGGGTGGTGCGGAAGTCCGTTGGTAGGGATGGCAACGGGGCGGGTTCGGTTCGGGTAGAGTCTCTGGGCACCCAAAACCGAAACCCGAATCTATAACCCGAAACCGATTCGGGGGAAAATCCATCACCAAAACCGAAACCCACGGATATCCGAAATCCGACGGATTAACCGAAACCCGAATTTATTAACCGACGGCGGCGGCGCGCGCGCTGGGGACGGCCGCGGCGCGGCAGCCTGGAGGGCCCAGGGACAGCCGGCGCGGCGCTTGAGGTGGAGGAGGCGGCGGCGGCTAGGGTTGGCGCCGCGGCAGCAGAAGCTCTGGAGTTGGCGAGTTGCACGTGCGCGTGGGCTGAGGGTCGGGCCGGTCTCCCTGGGGATGGAATCGGATAGGGTGGGGTCGCGTGGGGAGTGGGGAGATTTTCAGGTCGGGTTTGAGTTATCCGTGGGTTACATCTAATAACCGAACCAAACCCAAACTATTTCGGTATCCGAAACCGTAAACCCATGCGCAAGAAATAGGCACCAAAACCGAAACCCGAAACACCAAAATTCGCGAATACCCAAACCGAAACCGAACCATTGCATCCCTATCCGTTGGAGGCACGCGCTAGTTCCTTGGCTGGGGCAAAGGCTCTTGTGTAAGGGAGTGAGCGACCGACCTGGCCACGCATGCTCAGGGCCGACGAGGTGTAGCGCGGACGGGACTGGGCCATCCTCCGGCACCAAGCCAAGCTTGCGCATCAGTCAGGTTTCGCTGCGCGCATGCAGGAGACGGTGTGGCCTGATCCCGGGGCGAGGACGAGCTTGGCGGAGATCCGCTTGCTGCGCTTCGGTGCAGCTAACGCGGCGGCGACGGGCAGCATCGGAGGAGGCCACGGGAGCAGGGTCGGCAGCTATTGCTTAGAGCAGCTGGCGAGGAAGGAGCGCAAGGCAGCATTCTTAGGGACTAAAACCGGTGCATCCTGCGGCAGTGGACTGACTTGTGTTTGCAGATGCCTTGCTAGATGGTTTTCGCAATTTACAAAATTATTTCATCGGAAAAACTCCAAGTTTGAATGAAACAAATCTAAATTTTCTGACATTAATTACGCTTATCTTGATAATGATAATTCTGAAGGAGAAGGGAATTTCCTCTTTTTTCTGGAGGTGAAAGAGCTCTGCGACCATTCTGATGACAAAGTTGGGGAAGAAAACGGAAAACTAAAACTCAATTTATAAGTCATAAGAAGATAGTCTTTGCTATTGGCCACTGATGACTATGATAATAATCATATGTTATTCAGGAAATTAGATTAACACTGAGATGGCACAAGGAACAACTGCAATGCTTAGAAGCTATTAAGACATTCATCTGTTAACCGCTGCCATTTCAGCGCTTAGGAGCTACTTAATTAAAATATTCATCTGTTACAATGGTAACATAACAACGGAGAATAGTAGCAGCATATATATGAGACTAAAAAGCAACGGAGAATTAATTATTGAAGATAGATTAGATGACGCGGTTGCAGCTATGCTTGCGATAGCCATAGCCATCAGTCCAAGCTTGGGTCATCGTTGCTCGTGTAGCCATGGTCATCTCCATCGTCACCTCCAACAGCTAAACCACACTACTGGAGAAAACCACAATTATCCTAGTTCGTAACCTTTAGTAGTCTCGGTTGTCAAACCGGGACTACGAATCCGAGACTAGAGATGCATCTTTAGTTCCGGTTGGTGTTACCAACCAGGACTAAAGATGGCGGAGCCACGTGGCCGGCTTCGCCATCTTTAGTCCCGGTTGGTGGCTTCAACCGGGACTAAAGACTTTTTTCAAAAAAATTTTAATTTGTCCTTTCTCCAGCCCACTGCCCTTAGATTCTTTTCTTTTGTTTTTTTTTCAAAATCTTAAAATCATCACAGATACTGAAATCAAATATGACAGATTCACAAATAGTAATAAACAATACATATCCCAAATGTTTTTTTCATTTTTTTCTCCACATATCAAATACATCTTCAAAATCCAAAAAAATCACAGATCAAATACTATCACAAATTTGTTCACACATATATACAACAAAATCCACTATATACAATAAAATACAACAACATTAATTTTTCGCTCGGCTCGCCGCTGCCGCCAGCTCCCGCTCGCGCTCGCCGCTGATGAGAAGATGACGCCCCGCTGCCGCCACCTCCTCCCCGCCGCCGCCATTTCCTCCCCTCCCCTTGCTTGCCGAGGGGAGGGAGAGAGAGGGAGAGGGAGAGGGAGAGGGAGAGGAAGAGGAAGAGAGCTAGAGAGAGGAAAAGAGATCTGAAAATGTGCTAAGTGTTGGATCCGTGGAGAAGACGATGCGAGCTGGGATATATATAGCCAATTCATCTTTAGTCCCGGTTGGTGGCACCAACCGGGACTAAAGATAATTTCCGCTATTTCAATTCATCTTTAGTCCCGGTTGGTGCCACCAACCGGGACTAAAGATAATTTCTCGCTATTTCTAATTCACTTTTAGTCCTGGTTGGTACCACCAACCTAACAAAAGATAATTTTTCGCTATTTTTCTAAATTTATTTGGTCCCGGCTATGGTTAACAATTAAATAATTCATTAAATAGGGTCAAATTAAATTCATTGAATATAGGTTTAAAACAATAATATTAAAATTTAATCAACATAGATAATCCTAGACATTAATGTGCTTCTCTAGATATTGTTCCTCTTTTGCCCCTCACTTCATTTTCATCTGCTGTTGAGCAAGAGAGGAAAAAATTGATTTTTTTATTTTTTTAATATTTTTTATGGATTTAGGAGCACACGAGAGGTAACCACATAAAATTTGAGCGTAAACAAGCAAAAGACGTGGCCTGTGGAAAATTCGGAAGACACGCTCAAAATCGGAAAAAAGCTTCCGGGCTCGAAAAGACAATCTTCTGAGGCTTTTTTGGGGAAAATAAAATCGCCGAACGCGGCAAAGCGACAAACAAACGCATCCGAAATTTTTTTCTGATCGATTTTCATATATGGAACGTCTCGATCGGAGTCCGTATACGAAAGTTATGGCCGTTTTAAAAACCGACTCCGAGTTAGAGGGCGAAACGGGAACAATGCGCATAAAACTTGTTAAACGCGCATAAACTAGACGTGACGGCCAGGGTTTAAATGTTCTTATCAATATTGTACATCCCTTCGGTTCGTATATTATCACCAAAATAATTTTACAAAAGATTTTGTATATTGAGAATCATTAGTTAATAACAATATGATGATATGTAATACTAAAATTAAAGCTTCCTTCTATCTTCAATCACTCACCTCCGCACAACACCACACTTTTTGAAATTACAGATCCTCTTAAATTAATTTTGGCCATTTAAATCATGTAGCAAAATTTATATATTTTTATTAGGTTCAGTTAAAAAATAAGCATATTCACTTTTTAACCGAGACAAAAAATAGCATCACTAGTCCCGGTTGGTGTTACCAACCGGAACTAAAGATGGTGTCAGAGGCTGTCAGAACCTGTCAGAGCATCATGCATCTTTAGTCCCGGTTGGTAGCACCAACCGGGACTAAAGATAGCATCTCTAGTCCCGGTTGGTGTTACCAACCGGGACTAAAGGTGTCCGGCGCTCTGACAGGCTCTGACAACATTTGAACCGGGACTAGAGGTGATCTTTAGTCCCGGTTCGTGACACGAACCGGGACTAATGTTCCTAGAGAGCCGTAGACTTTTTAAACTGGGACTAGAGATAATCTCTAGTCCTGGGTGCAACTCAAACCGAAACTACTGTGATTTTTGCCACTTCAACCAATGATGGTTTCTCCAGTTGTACCATCATCATGAGCAGCTCCGTTTCCATCTACATCTTCGTCATCATCATCACCAGCAGCAGCCGCGTTGTCCTATTCCTCCTCCTGATACTCATTTTCTGCAACCATTAATCGGCATTAATTTTAGATAGAAAGCAGTAATTAAGGCATCCAGCAAAACAGTGAAAAATAAAATGCAATCTATATCTGCAAGAATCATAATTGATAGTAAGCTAATTTGAGATTTTGCTTGCCAGAGAAGTAGTATAGGAATGATAAATGCATGTAATTAAGTTAATATATTGTTTCACGTACCATCCTGTTGTTCTGCAGGAACAATGTAGATCCTTTTGACTGTAATGGTGAAAACCCTGTAATAGTGTTAAATTGTTTTTACATAATGTGTAATAATGTTAAACTGGTTCTATTTTCTTCACAATCAATATGATTATCATGTTCAAGATAAGAAACAATAAAAAAATCATGGATTAAGATGAAATTAGAACTTACTCCCATGGGACATCACCAAGGAAGTAACGAACACCATCCGTGTCATCGTATAAGAGATCAAAGTTGTTATCTATTGCACCATCTTCTTCATTGTTCACCAAGCCTTCAAGTTCAAATGGTGACACTAAGAAATTGAGGTGCAGTTAACAACCAAAAAATACAAAGTTATATTGCTGTCTGCGATAGCTTATATTGCTGTGCCATAATCAATACGAGGTTGACTGATATTCCACAAGTTTATAGTTGTTCATAACATGTAAATAAGATTTGTTCCACTATCTTCAAGAAATATTATTTGCTCACCACCCCAGAAACACAAAAACACAAATTGGAACACAATCTAACTAGGGTAATTAAAACAATGGGAATTTTATGTACATATATATTTAGATTGTAACAACTGATAAATTAATTTCCCTTATATGTTATAGTCAAGTTAAGATCTGCTTCTTTCAAACAAGTATAATCAGTCTATTAGATCCAACATGTATCATTTCTCCTATATATGATCAGCACTTATATATCCGTTTAAGTTTGTGCACAAAAACTTTATGAACAGACCACTAATTGTATATGGGTGCAATATATTTAAGCAAACTTACCGGAATAGTTGTTGCCCAATTTTTTTAAAGTGAAGGACAAAGAGTCATAGTTGTTATGGGCAGCCAAATTGATATTCCTCCCAAATGGTTCCCCGTGCATGTAAACCTTCACAAACCTTGATGGTGAAAATCCTGGCTTCATCTCTGGCTCAGTAGAAGCATTCCTATCCTTCATTCTAACAACTGGAGATCAATCCTGACATGTTCTCCGGAAGGAGACCACCATAAAACGTAGTTGTTAGATCAAAAAACATGTATTTATGATATTAGATATATAAATATGATGGAACTTTACGAGAGAAACAAAATTGAAGAGGAACAAAAATGTAAGATGTAAGTGTTGCCTACATTATAATATTGAAAGTCTATGAAAGCTGACCATAATAGGCATACCTACTGGGATGCTAACTAGGGGTATTTATACTACAGTGAAGGGATACTGTAGCTAAGGATTTAATAATTCCATCTATTATCTAAAAAAATAGGTGCACCTATACTTGTTGTACTTCCATCCTTGGATACCATAGTATTTCAGGACATATATGCAAAGCTCATTTTAGACTTGCTTCTCTGCACTTTGAATTTCTAAAGTGAAAATACAGAGTCAAATACATATTATTCCACAATCATCATCTTTCTAAATATTTAAAGGATAAATCTCTGTCTCAGGTTCAATACATGCCAAGAAACTCTCAGTTTTGGGCTGGCCTCATAAAGGTCAAGGGTGAGTTCCTAGCATTATTCCTAGCATTATGTTATTCCTAGCAAATTCAATTTTGCTAGGAATAACACCGGATTGCAAATGCAATTTTGGGAGGATTCATGGATAACACCGGGCCCTTTAAAATGTTATTCCTAGCATTATTTAATATTATGAGAAAGAAAAGCGCTTATGTTAAGACAGTATTGTCTACAACACCATTAAATGTAGCTTTCAGGAGATCTCTGACAGATGCCAATTTGCAAGCATGGCATAACGTGATGGCCATGGTTGCGAATGCATAGCTTAAAAACCAAAGAGACCAATTTGTGTGGAGGTTACATAAAAAGGGTTATTTTCACTAAATTCTATGTAGAAAGCTTTATTGGGGGTACAGGCTCTATCTCACAACAATTTAATATTGAAAACAAAATTACTGCTTAAGATTAAAGTCTTTATGTGGTACTTATATAAAGGGGTAATTTTGACCAAAGACAATCTAACTAGGCAACAATGACAGGGTGATAAGAGATGTTGTTTTTGTTACACCCATGAATCTATACAATATTTATTTTTTGACTGTCATTATGCCAAATTCATCTGGAGAATTGTTCGTATTGCTCTGAATTTGAAACCCCTATCTAGTGTGCACAATATGTTTACATGTTGGTTACAGGGGTTAAGTACAAAATTGAGGTTGCAAACCCTTGTTGGGGCAAGTGTCATATGCTAGGCTATGTGGTTAGCGAGGAATGATGTTGTTTTTGACAAAGGGAGAGTACCATTTTATTTACAGGTCATTTTCAAAGAAACACATTGGACAAGACAATGGACTTTAATTTAGAAGGAGAAGGATCGTCTATCAATGAAGGAGGGTTGTAGGGCTATTAAGACGGTGCTGATGGAGGTCTTTTCAAGTTATGGTTGGCATTTTAGCAATCGAATTGAATTTTAGTTCTTTATGGTTTAAACTCTTTTTGTCTCTTAGAGATTCTATTCTGTTTGTGTGAGACTGTAATAATGAACAACCATATGCATTAATCGATGCAGAAGTTGGGATATTAATATATTCCTTTTTCTAAAATAATAAATTATTTGCATAATTTTAATGAGTAAAGTAATAGCTTGAGGTCCAAAGTGAAACTTTGACAATTAAATGTGGCCCAAATTACAATTTACTTAATTTTAATTTGTATCTTGGTGCTGCATATAGCACCCAAATATTGGAAATATGAGGCCAAAATTAGTAAAATGAAAATCCAAGCAACTTTACATCATGTATAGAATGAGGCGGTCATCAAATAAGCTTCATAATCCCCAAACTCTACAAATGTTTGAACCAAAAGTAAAATGAAAAGAAAAATAAGGGTTTAATTGTTTTTTTCAAACCATTAATTGGTTGAACCAGGTTAGTAAAAAAGACAATTAGTTTTTCTGAACATTGATAGAATCTTTTTCTAATGCCGAAAGGCGCGAACGGGCCTCTAGCTAAATTGGTTAGGTGGCTCTAGTAGCACTCCTCAGGTAAATCCTCTCATCTGTCTCACGTCAAAGCACAGGTCTAAAGCCCGGCTTAGGTCGTTTTCACACGGGCTATAATACTGCTTGCTATGTAAGGGTGAGACAAAGATTTGAGGATTTTTTTACCTACATAAAAAGGTTTTTTTTTACGCATGATATCTGGAGGCTGTCTTACCGCTGCACGTCAAGTTTTTCTTAATGCCGGAAGGCGACCAACCCTGATCACATATCCACATCGCCACGCTACACATATGATGAGATGAGCAAAGACAAAATTCAAATCCAGCAGATAGGTACATAACAAGTTTGCACAGCTGCACTGGTATAGATGAGCCATGCAAGAAGAAGAAAAGAAGAGCATGAGTTCCAACAGTGCGAGATGGTTGAGTCAGAATGAATTTGTCAGTGGAGTGTTGCAATCCATGAAACTGAACAAGCAACCTTTTCCTTGTACATCACGCGTAGGAGGGCTCAATAACTGTTTTGCTTTTGTCAGTTTTACTCTCAGTCCAATCATTCTGCGGATAATCCACATTCAAGAATTAAAAAAAAACAATTTAATATCCTGTTTTTTGTCAAAAGAGTTACAGATGTTTCTGATCTCAATTAGAATTAAAACATTTTTCTCCTCTAACCCTTGGAAAATCTTCTCTTTTGATGAATGTGAGGAGGCTAAAGTTGCAGCCTTGCATGCACATATATAAATATAATGCCACACATGTGTTTCATGACTCCAGACAAAATCAACAAACCTGGTGATAATAAAGAAATGCCACAAAACGAGAACATATTCTAGAACGTAAATGCCCGATTTTTCATCTCGATATACAAGCCGCAAGATTATTCTAGAACATAAATGCCCGATTTTTCATCTCGAGAACATAAATGAATTATTGAAGTCTCTATACAAGCCGCAAGATTACCAAGTTGTTACGAGTAGGAAGAAGCAAATAAATATCAATCTACTTTATGAATGCGATAGTGATACAAATTCCACGGAAAATATGAAAATATCTTCAAGAAGAGGTTGTTACAAGAATAAATATAAAGTTTGAAGTGCAAACTACACACAATTAAAGGTGAGAAAAATAACCGAGACTGAAGAACCAAACCCGAGACTGAAACCGAAAAAACCAAATTAAATTTTGGTCTTAAGAGCGCAATAACCAAAATAACTGAATAAACTTTGGTCTTGGACCTCGGTTATCCAAACTAACCAAAATGACCAAAGTAAATAAGCCAAACCCAACCCAGCCCAATTGTCTTCACTCTTCATCACACAAACAGCCCACACAGCCAGGCACAAAGCGGCTCAGCGCAAACACTAGAGAGGCAGAGAGATCCCAGGTGGTCAACAACTTGTTTAATTGTTGCTTGCAGCCACTTTATGTTGGAAAATGATATCATGTTGTTTAGTGAACTAGCTAATTTTTTTAAATGTGACATGTCCTAAAAATTTCGGTCCTGACCGAAGACCGAACCAAACTAACCGAAAACCGAAGTGCTTGGTCCTAACATTTTAAAGACCAAATTCAATCCTGACTTTTGGTCCGAAGTTTCAAAAAGATCGAGGAACCGAACCGATCGGTTTGGTCAAACCAAACGCCCACTCCTACACACAATGATATAGATCCAGTACCAAACAACGATGCAGATATATAATTTAGCAAATTGTAGAAGCATATACATCAATGCAATCTAGAAAAATAACAAATGAACATATTTGGAGACCAATGTGACTGCTTTAAATTGGACAAATGCATAGAGGTTTTCTAAGAAATGTAGTTTATATTGATGAGGAGACTTCGTATTTTTCCCTTTATATTGTTCAGCATTGCAAGAGACAGAAGAAATCATTCAAAGGGCGTATTTTTTTAAAAAAAAATTGCCAGTGTGTTACAAAAAATGAGAAAATAAATACTCATGTAACAAAACTTTTGCCAGGCAGACTAGCAATGATAGAGATACTCCAATACATTAGGGTAAATAGGTGATACAAGTCTACAACCTGATGCTATGTCCGTGATGAAGGGTCAAGCACATGCCCCATGAATATTACTGTTCCAGACACCTCCTCTCCCATTATGAAGAACGGATGGTCGGCCTTGAAGTGTTCTGCTGGCAAAGGCTTGCCCAAGCCCATTGATACTGAAGTTTCTTCAATTCCTTTCTGATCAACCTCCAAAACCGCTTTATGAAGTACATCAGACAGAAACAGAGGACCACTTGAGTCATCTTCCTTGATCATGTCAGAGAATTCAGCTTCCCGGAGGAAAGGTAGTTCAAGCCCCATATCTTTCAGAAAATCCTTTACATCGATCTGGAAAGACATTTTGAAGTTGGGCACCGAGATAGCCACATGGCATTTCTTTGTTGGTAAATGTTCTTCTAAGAACATTGGTTCAGAGAAAATCTTTTCGGTTAATTCAAACAAGCCATCATGATCATCAGGGAGGAAAATGTACATGGAAAACTTCCTTTCATTCTTTCCTTGCTTGTAAGGAAGCTTAATAACTTTAAAGTTATCATGGACGGCAAAAAGACGTGTTCTGTCATATTCAACAAATGGAACTTCGACAGATGTTCCATCCAGGCAGTAGAACTTTTGTTCAGTAGTCCTCCACGAATCATCTCTGTCCAGCCATCAGCACCTAAAATATAGTGCACTCCCAAGAACAAGTCCTGTATTCTGGTCAATTGTTCCAGCAGGAAGAAGTGTTGTAACAGTACCTTTTGTGGAATCTTTGACCCACGAATTAATTTGGTCAGAAGCATCTTCTGGCTTCAAAGATCAATAGAACAGAAATTGGTTAAATTTCAGAATTGGGAAGCCCAAAACATCTTAACAATAAGATGCATCACAAGATCGCAGTTCACTCTTCACAACGAAAAATAGCAAAAACAAATAATCCGAAAAAGGCACTTTCTCGGGTAGAATAACTGTAACAACTAACCAGAATAATACTATTGCTTTCCACACATAGCGGCAGTCATCCAGGTCTCTTTGTCATTTCCAACAGAACCAAAACATTTTAACAGAACAGATTTGCAACGAGGCTGAAGCACAAACAATGGATGGAGCTATCGATTGCTATGATAGTGAGGTACAACAATGTCAATCAAACTAGTTAAACACACTAATGTAACATACCTCAACAAATTGAGATATTTTGTGATACTAACTCTTGGCACGGGAATATTACCGAGCACATGATAGGCAAAGCACCTTTGGTAAGTTAATACATCACTTTGCAGTGTTAGCTGAAAGAGGGCATTCGATCAGATATACCTTGTTCTTGAAGTCGGCCTTCTTCGCCGCAGAACCGTACACATTGCCGGCGACCTCCACGAACTCCGGCGAGAGATTCCTCGATGCGTCGGCCCAGACGCCGCCCGCGAACGCCAGCCGCGGGCCACCGGAGGTGGACCGGTCCTTGAGGACGCACTTCACGACGCGGGACGCCACGTTGGCCGCGTCGGCCGCGCCGCCCCTGCCGCCGCCGCCGCCGCAGTCGAGGGCCTGGAGCACCTGCCTCCGCGTGGCGCCTCCCCCCACGGCCGCGTCGGCATCGGCGGCGGAGGCGGAGGCGCCGCCTCCGCTTCGGGCTTCGGAGCGGTGGCTGACGAGAGCCTCCGTGGATTGACATCACCGGCGGAGAATGGTGGACCGCGCGGCCGCGGACGGCGGAGGGCTCGCCGGAGGTGGCAGAGCTGCATTTTTTGTTCTTCTCCTCCTCGGTTGCCTAGGGTTTGCCTATGGTTCTTCTCCTCCTAATCGGTTGCCGAAATGCCGACACGGAAACGTGCGGTCTGATTGTTTCGCTTACAGGCCAAAACTTAATTTTAAGATTGATTTTGTATTTTTTATCATTGTTTATTTTATGACGTTTACTTTAAGTATCTATAAAAGTTTTATTCATAAGTTAGTTTTTATTTACTTTTATATATATATAATATACATATAATAGACACTCAAACATACGCTAAACCGCGATAGATTCAAAATTACTAAAACGCTCTTCTTATATACACCCTACCTTAGCCCCTCCTCCCTACCATTTGTCACCCTAGACGCCCCTACCACTCTTATTTTTTTTTACATCTTTCACCTCGCATTTTTTAAAAAATATCATATAGTAAAATGATTATTATCACCTTATTTATGATATAATACACTATAAATAAAAAATTTACTTTTTTCTAGGCACATTTATCGTATAGTAGAAAGACTACTTGTGTCCATAGCATAGTACACTACAAGTAAAATAGACATTTTTCACCTCATACCTTTTCAAAAATATCATGATATAGTATACTATAAATAAAATATTTATTACATGTAAAATAAAATTAGAAATTAGATGATATAGCTATCTCGTATCTTTTTAGTAGGGAGTAAATTATTTACTAGAAGTAAAAGCGCTCCCTTTACCTATACCACAAGTTTCCATCAACGTTAAAAAATGATTTACCCCCTATTAATTTTTTACTACATATAATATACATGTAATAGAGCCTCACGTATAGGATTGGAACCTATAGTATTTTTTCTACTACACTTGCTTGAGCCTTAGAAATAGGCGTAGAGCTTCCAATATTTTTTAATGCAATTACTGGAAGAATTTACTCATGTGTATTACAATCATATTATGAAGGGAGTAAAAAGTTAGTAGTTGAAATACTTTCGCTTCTGACATAACCATGTAGAAAGGTTGTACATGGTCAGCAGAACAGACCAAGTGTTGTGCGAGCTGCTTAGGTCACCAAACGGATTCATTCCATTCGTGCTCAATGCAAATCTGATATTTCTCGGTACATACGTTCACCTCTCGCCGGTGCCGGGCCCGTGCGCGACACGACCTCATCGTCCATCGTGCCGTGGGGCTTCCAAGACTGGTGGTGAGGATGATGAGGTTGCCTTCACCGTCACCGCAACTGTCGTTGCATGCGCGAAGTATGGATGGCATGAATCCATTTGGAGAGATGAGCAACAGCCACAACATTTGGCCTGTTACGATGTGTATCTACAACCTTTCCCTTGGCTATGCATAAAACGGAAGTACTTCATGATGCCGATTATTATTCAAGGCCCAAAGCAACCTGATAACGACATTGATGTGTACCTAAGACCATTGGTCGAAGATCTGAAACTGTTGTGGAAGAAAGAAGGTATCCCCGTGTGGGATGAGGACAAACAAGAGAAATTTAACCTACGAGCATTGCTGTTCGTAACCATCAACAATTGGCCTGTAGCAACCTATCTGTACAGTCAAACAACGGATACAAGGGTTGCACCCACTATATGGATGAAATTAAAAGTACGTATATGAAACATTATAAGAAGGTTGTGTACATGGGCCATCGTCGCTTTCTTGTTGCAAGCCACCCTGTCCGAAAGAAAGACAAATATTTTGAACAGATGGTAGACCACAATACTAAGCCAAAACATCATAACGGAAAAGTCATGTTTGCCATGGTGAAAGACCTGAAATTAGTATTTGGAAAAAAACTTGGTAGCCAACCTATAGCAAGTGAAGATGGTCACGCGATGATGTGGAAGAAGTAGTCTATTTTTTTTGAGTTACCCTATTAGGAAGTCTTGAACGTCCGTTACGCAATCGACATGATGCACCTCCACTAAGAACCTTTGCGTCAATCTACTGGGCTTTCTAGGTGTATATGGAAAGTCGAAAGATACACTTCAAGCGCGTAATGATGTCAAGCATATGGAACAACGGGACGGCCTTCACCCATAACCAAAGGAGAAATGAAGCCATTACTTGAGTCCAGCCAGCTACACTCTGAGCAAGGCAGAGAAGTAAGCATGTTTGAATGCCTGGAGAGCATCAAGGTACCATCTGGATACTCCTCGAATATAAAGGGAATGATAAGCACGAAGGAGAAGAAGTTCACAAACCTAAGTCTCATGACTGCCACGTATTGATGACACAGCTGCTTCCTGTTATAATTCAGTGTATCCTTCCTGATAATGTCCAGGCAACAATAACAAAGCAACGTGCTTTCTTGGATGCAATTTCACAGAAGATCATCGATCCAGACAGATTAGAAGCCTTTCAAAATGATGTGGTGCAATGGCTTGTCAGCTTTGAGATGATCTTTCAATCTTTCTTCTTCAATACCATGACGCATCTTCTATGTCACCTTGTCAAAGAGATCCGTATCCTCGGTCCTGTATACCTACAAAAAATGTTCCCTTTTGAGAGGTACATGGGTGTTCTAAGAAAGTACGTCCATAACCATTCTCGTCCGGAGGCCAATATCACCAAGGGGTATGGAACAGAGGAGTTCATTGAGTTCTACGTAGACTTTATTGAAGATGTTTGTCCAATCGAGATGCCCGGATCAAGCCATGAAGGGAGACTACGGAGATAGGAGTCTCGGAAGGAAAGCAATAATGACCGTAGACTGAAATATTTTGTAAAGCACATTTCACGGTTTCGCAACAATCTTCGTTGCTCGTTCCTTACATCGAGTAGCACTTGGCGATTGTTCGCTCCAAAAACATCAGTAAGACCGATGCCTGGATTACACGCCATCACATTGATACTTTTCATGCTTGGCAGCGACAACATCCCATGGGCAACGGGACGATTGACCAACAACTAGCCTTCTTGGCGAGGGGACCATCTTGCTCGATCACGACATTTCAAGCATATGAAATCAATGGGTATACATTTTACACAAGAGCCCAGGACAGAAAGAGCACGAACCAGAACAGTGATGTTCGCATTGATGCCATGAGATACGATGGTACAACTAGCACGTATTACGGTGGCATCGATGACATATAGGAACTTGACTATGGACCTCTGAAGGTCCCTCTATTTCGATGCCATTGGGTTAGGCTAACTGGTGGAGGCGTAATGGTTGATGAAAGTGGGATGACAACGGTTGACCATAACAAGGTTGGATACTTATACGAACCCTTCGTCCTTTCCAATGATGTCAGGCAAGTTTTCTATGTGAAGGACATGGCTAGCAAAGCAAAGAAGGGGAAAGGGTCCAACGAGCCAAAGCGCCACATGGTTCTCCCGGGCAAAAGGAAAATCGTCGGAGTCGAGGATAAGACTGACGAAGATTATGATCAGTTTGATGGGCAACCTCCGTTTGTGGTGATGGTTGACCCGAGCATCCTCCTATCAAATGATGACACATCTTACTCACGCAACAATCATAGCGAGGGAACATTAGTGAGGAAAAAAGTACGTGAGGGCAACCATCACGCACTAAATTATGTTAAATGTACTGGCCTAGTGTTGATGAGAAATTCGATTCTCACGCACCGGCCTGAGAGATTTGCTTTACTCTAGTGCAGGTCCAAGACGGTCGCCTTTGGTGAATTTAGGGCGTGTCAGTTGATTTGATCCTGTAACTAACAAGAACAAGAAATAGACGTTAAGTTAAAATTAGATCCTACCGGATCGGCTGAAGACATCAATAAACAAATAATTGTTATCCCAAAGCACATTTATACTAAGTAATTGGGATAGATCGGTAGTATACTGAGACAGTATAAATCACTTAGGCTAAAGGCACAGTAGGATAATAATTATCTGCATTGATAACCTAGCCGATACTGCAGACCTAATGTGAATTGGCTAATACTCTGATACATTTTATAAAAAGATATTAATCTAATCTAAATGCGCTAAACCTAGATCAATCGGCTGTCAACGTAACTTGACAGACTGATACTGGTTTAGGGCATTTAAACAGATTGAGATCTTAATATAAAAGGCTGTTTTAATATATCTAATAGCAATTAAAACTAAGTGTCAAAACTTGGTTTCGGCAATGTAATTTCTGGGGTCGCAGTCAAGATCGCCAAGCACGATGGGTTAGAAGGAAAAGAGGATTTAGACAGGTTCAGGCCCTCTCGTGAGGTAATACCCTACTCCTGTTTCGGTGGATTCGATCCGCCGAGTGTCTTTATTGATCTCATGATCTAAGGCTCAAAGCTAAAAGTTGATCTCCTATCGGAATTATCTGATATCCCTCAAGGGACGCCCCTTACCCCCTTATATAGTCCTGGGAGGCGGGTTTACAGATCGGAAACCCTATCTTACTCTAAGTCGGTTTCCTCAATCTTACCAAACCGTGACTATGGGCCGTTACCTTATCTCTATCGGCAACGTAACACCCAAGTCATGTTTGGTTTACAGATCTGGCAGGCGCAACCTATCCCTACCTCCAGTCGGATAAGCTTGCCATGTAGATACCCGATTGCCATAATCTCCACACTAAGAGATAACTAAAACAGATCAGGCTGGCTGAAACTCCAGCGCTGTCTCTAATGATAAACATTAAACTGAACAGATCTTAATAGTTCTAAAAGCGACTTAACAAGTCGATTAGATGTAGTGTTTATAACATCGAAACTAGAGTATCATGATGATGGAAGCATTAATCCCGATGATACAAACCACTGGTAACAAGGAATTACCTTATTCGGAGATCAAAGCCAATGCAGCAAGAGCAAGAGCAAGAACTCGTCGAAAATAAAAGTGTGGCGATGCGTCGAAGTTGATTGATTGTGTGTTGGTTGTTTTTTTATAAAGAGCCTTCGGGTCTTATTTATACCCAGGCATAACGACATCCGTGTAGGACATAGTTTCTACCTTATCTACTATTTACAATACGACAATATCTCGGGACGCAGTCCCATGCCGCATTACAAAAGAAATATCTAATAACTTCCTAATTTACAGATACAATCGCCGTTACAGGACCTTATCCATAGATGGCAATATCTTTAACACATAATTTGGAGACCGAATCCAATACTTTATCTTCAAATTTCCTTTCGGACCTGGCTCCATCCCTATCTTCGCGCGGGATCGGCGTCGGCTATCCTGGTCCGACTCAGACTCAGCCGACTAGCTCCGCAGCCGATTCGGACTTAGCCAACACGGCCCCAGTTTCTCTGCAGGTCGCGCATCTTCTCCGATTTCGCCGCAATTTCTGCTTCAAACCTGGGGATTTGGTTACCAAATTTGGTCGTTAACACCTAGCTAGGTTGTTGTATGGACGATGTAAATTATTTAGAATTTATTGAAGATCCATCTCGTTAATTAGCCACATTGATTTCGAGAAAGCATATGACAAAGTAAAATGATATTTTTTTTACAATAGACAATGTTGTTTATTACAAGTTTACACAATTTTTAAATCGATTGTATGTTAATTATGTTGGGCTATTACAATTTAAAACAATTTTATATTGGGCATATGTTAATTATTTATGATTATTAAAATTTTAAACTATTTAAGTTGGGCAGATGTCAATTATATATGATTATTATAATTTAAAATAATTTTAAATAGGACATATGTTAAATATGTATGATTATTATAATTTTAAACAATTTTAAATCGAGCATATGTTAATTATTTATGATTAGTCAAATTTACTAACAACGTTAAACTATTTTAAATATTTTCTCATTAAATTTGTGATTTTATTAAAGTTTAACAGATTACTTATTATTGTTTTAAACCTATATTTAATGAAATTACTAAGTCTCAGTTGGTATCCCTAGCCAGGAAAAAAATTTGAAAATAGCGGGAAAAAATCTATAGTCCTGGTTGGTGGTAACAACCGGACTAAAGATATCTTTAGTCCCGATTGGTGGGCACAACCGGACTAAAGAGTTCCTCCTATCAGTGTACTATGGTATCTTTAGTCCCGGTTTTTGTCACCAACCGGGACGAAGATATCTTTAGTCCCGGTTGTTGGTTCCAACCGGAACTACAAATATCTTTAGTCTTGGTTGAAGCCAACAACCGGGACTAAAGATACTAGGGTGTATATATACAATAGTGCACACCGCGATCCAAACACTTAGCGTTTCATCTTCTTCTGCGCTGAGCAGAGTTTTGCCCAAAACCGCCATCATCGTCGTCGTCTCGTGCCGCTGCCATCATCTCGTCATCACCGCATTCCTAAGGTAAGACCGATTCATCATCTTTGTTGATCTCCTACGCCGTTCCGTCTTCTCGCTGTCACCGTCCTCATCGTCGCCGCCGCACCCGTCATCGCTGTTGCCACCGCCGCCGCCGCGCACTCGTCGCCGCCATCCTCGTTCACGTTCAATTCTCTAACAAGATTTTCATATCTATAACTATCTATAAAGCAAGTAGTGTTTCCATCCAAATTTTGTTTTGCCTGGCTATTTTAAAGAAAACCCCTTGAGTTTTTTCGAAATTAACCTGCGATCCACCTGGCTATTTTTTTAAAAAACTCAATTATACATACAATAGAGCTTATCTTAATTACTTAAAAATCTATAACTTTTCGATCATCAAATCATTTTTGTCCAAATCTATAAAATTTCCGATCCGTATAACCTCTCGCTTCATTGTTGCCTCACTTTCCTCATCTCTAGCAGGCGAACCCGACTTACGCGCCTCTTACGTCGCCGTGTATTGCCATGAGCGGCGGCTGAGCACACACTGCACGCGTGAGCTAGCGCGCCGTCGTCGATATACTGCAACTTTTCCTATTCATTAATATACTTTTCTAACTAATAATATCCGAGTCATAAATATTTTAAACTTTTACCAAATTTCTAATCAGTTTAAAGTATTAGTGAGTCAATATCTATTTTCATTATATTTTTGACTTAATTTGGTGAAATTAAATTAACATACACTAAATGTCTATCTGATACTATTTCTTAATCAAGATCAAGTGGTACATAAAGTTGAAGATCACCTTGCTTTCAAAGTTATATATATGTATATATATAACTATCGATAAAGCAAGTAGTGTTTCTATCCAAAATTTTTGTTCGTCTCTGGTTATTTTACAGAAAACCCCTTGAGTATTTATAAAATTAACCCGCAATCCCAATGCTGAAAAGAAAGGAAGGGCTTGGATGAAAAAACCTTCTACGTCCCTCTCTTCCGTCCCCATCCACGCCGCGCTCCGCGCCGCGCCTGCGCCTCCCCGTCGTCGCCGGAGCTCCCGCGCCGCCGCCTAGACCTTCGCCCTCCGCCTGCTTCCCTCCCTGCGTCATCGTTCCGTTGCAACGCACGGGCATTTGGCTAGTATATATATATACATATATATGCATGAAACCTAGTTTTGCTCTATTAATTTGAATGTGTGGATGATTTGTTAATTTTGCCTATAAAACAAAATTTACTGTGTGGCTGAATTGAGTGTGAAAAAATGTAAATATGTGAATTGGGACTATTGACTATGAATTATGTCTATTGACTGTGAATATTTTGCTCTGTTTGAAAAAACTTAGAGAAAAAACCAAGAAAGAAGAAGGAAAAAACATTAAAGTTTTTCCTTTTTCTTCTCTTTGTTTTTTCTATGTTTTCTCTAGGTTGGGACTTTGAATTTTGACTATTGACTGTGAATATTTTGCTCTATTTGAAGAAAAAACTTAGATAAAAAACCCAAAGAGAAGAAGAAGGAGAAAACATTACAGTCTTTTTCCTTCTTCTTCTCTTTGTTTTTTGCTCTCTATTTTTTTCTCTAGGTTGGCATTTGTATATTTATGTATATATTGTTGTGTTATTTATTTATGAACAAGCGAGAATGGTAGAACAATTTTTATGACCGAACGATAGAACGACTTTTAGACTTAGGACTTTTGTCTGAAAAACAATAGAGTAGGAGTAGGTAGTGGTTCAAGATATTGGCTGGAAACAAAATCCAAAAACAAATTTTGTCTTGACTCCTACGCATTGAGAGTGCAAACAAAAATTTGTTTTCACTCCTATGCATAGGAGTCAAGACAAAATTTGTTTTGCAGTTGTTTTCACCCAATATCCTGAGTCACTATCTCTCACATAACGATGTACATATGCATTGAGAATTTAGACTTAGGACCTTTGTCTGAAAAATAATGGAGTAGGTAGTGGTTCAAGATATATATTGGCTGGAAACAAAATTCCTAAAACAAATTTTGTCTTGGCTCCTACGCATTGGGAGTGAAAACAAAGTTTTGTTTTGCATTGGGAATCAAAACAAAACTTTGTTTTCACTCCTATGGATAGGAATCAAGACAAAATTTATTTTGGAGTTGTTTTCACCCAATATCCTAAGTCACTATCTCTCATATAATGATGTACATATGCATTAACTAAATATCAGACTTAGAAACATCATACATGTATTAACTAAATAATTTTTCCTTGTCAGAATTACTTGATCCAGTTGCTGAGAGCCACTATCGCTCAAGCTTAAGGGGTCCCAAGTCGTCCAAGCAAAAACTAACAAATGGCATATCACTCGGACGAACAGATCATCTTCGACGAGATCGTAGAGGGGAGCAACCAGTACTGGTTAGCTAAGGAGAGGAACGAGGATCCCAACCAGTATCTCAACGAGGAGGGAAACTAGGAGGGCAATGATGAGGGGATTGAGGGCACCCCAGCCGTTGGAGAGAAGAGGGCACATGGACAACGTGGTGTCACCAAGAAAATTGAGGGTTGACCATATTATAACTGAAATGGCATAGGACGATTGACCCTCAGTCGATGCGGCAAGAAAGTTTGTCGCACAAAACGGATGGGTAGTGAGGGATCACGTGCCCATCAGCACGGTGAATTGGCGCCGAACAAAGACAATCGGAGATGAGCAAAGTTATCTCCCAGACACAAGAAAAGAGATGCTATGGTCCATAATGCTCGAGACCTTCACAACCCCTCAGGCAGAACATGCCAAGGTGAAGGGACACTTAAAAAATGGCCAAACTATTCAGGAACTATAAGAAGGAATTACACAAGAAGTATATCCTGAAGGGCCAGACACCAAATTTTGACAAATTCCTAAAGCTGAGAGATCACTGGGATGCATTTGTCCAATACAAGACAGGAGAGCAAGCGCAAGTGCTCATTGACAAGAACAAATCGAATGCCGCTAAAAAGCAGTACCATCACAGGCTAGGGTTAGGAGGCTATAACAAGGCAGTGCAGAGATGGGAGTGGATCGAAGCTGACCTTATAGCAAGAGATATCGTTCGATCCACAGCTGACCGGCCAGAACAATCTAAGCATTGGTACTATGCTCACGGGGGAACGCTCAATCCCGTCGATGGCTCCCTGATTTTTGGCGATGCGATCCAAGAAGCCGCCAGTCGATTGAAGGACGTAGTGGAGGCCTCTGCCTAGGCTCACTCCAGCCCGACAGAGAGAAGGACGAGCTTAAGCTCACACTGCAGAACCCTAAGCATCTAGGACAAACGCGAGGAAAAGGCATCGTTCCCTAGAAATATGGATTCCAATAAGACCTCCAAACATACAGGAGTCGCATGAGGAGCAAGCGAGATACAGAGGCGAAGCTAACAGAGATGGAGCACCGACTCGCGGCCTACGAGCACATGATCTTAGTTGTTATTTCTACTATGCAGTTCTCGGATAATTACTCACTGGCTTGCAACTGTACGTAGGGTATGGGCACAGCTTCCGTTCATTGGTCCACGGGATTTGGAAAGAAAAACTCATTGTGAGGACAAAATATTTAGTGACTAGATGCTCCAAAATTAAATTTAATCATTAATTTGTTCTGAAATAGAGATGTATATTAAATATCTTGTTGTTTCTTCTTTAGTGTGCAAAATCGGAGGAGGGGACGACGAATTTGTGTGGCTACTACGTCTGCGACTATATTCACCGTCTAGTTCACCAAGTCACATGTCCCAAGAATCTGGATGTACATATAACAATCATTCATACATTATGTCTCAATTTCTTATTGATGTCATATACTTATTTCTTATTTTTTAAAATGACAGATTATTTGCATGAGGGACAAACTCCCCCACGGTGATTTCATAAAGGTTGCTCGAGAATAACTTATGAGATTTATCAATTAGCAGATTATAGATCCCGTGAAAGAGTTCCACTATGATGGACGTCCTATCGATCAACCCCACAGATTAGATTTTGTAATATACGATATAGAACATTACAAATTAAGTAGGAATGTAATATATGTATATATATTTATATTTGTGTGTACATATTTTGGTTATATATATTTACTTAAGTGCATATATATGTGTGTGTAAAATATGTATTTATATATATGCATATTGCATATATATGTATAAATATATATATATATACATTTTATACATATATATTGTGCATAAATATGTATTTACACATACACATGCATAATATATAAACAAGCAGCAAGCAGCAGGAACAAAATTAAAAAACCATCTATAGTCTATATATATTATGCATATATATGTATTTACAAATATATATGCATAACATATAAACAAGCAGCAGGAGCAAATTTTTTTAAAAAAAATGGTTGTGACGTTTTCATCTTTCGTCCTGGTTGGTGTTACTAACCCGAACTAAATATGGATCTTTAGTTTCACTTTCATGGTCCCAGTTTGCAACCCGAGACTAAAAGGGATTGCAAACCGGGACTATTCCCCAGCAATGCTACCTTTGTTATTTTTTTAAATAGATAACACTATTACTGTTGATTTGTGTACTTTGTATTTTTAATAGATGATGATATTAAGTTTTATATATATGTTTAATTATTCGTCTTATTAAAATTTTTATGTGATTATCATTTATTTTGTTGTGAGTTGTTCTATCACTAAAAATACTTTAAACATGATTTATGTCCTATGCATTATTACAAAGTTTTTAAATAACATAAATGGTTAAATTTGTGTTTAAATGTTAACGTCATCATCTAGTAAAAAAAGATGTACTATGCAAATATTTTTTAAACACGCTGAAACGTTGCCACTTTCATGTGTCAATGGAAGTATTTGTGACTAGAGGGAATCCTATACACTTGTTCATTCTCACTAAAGATAGTAAATACTATCTCTCTCTTCTCTCGTAAAGCCACACACCCTAATTATTTTTGCTCTTTGGATGATAAATCTATGGTAGAAATTGTCTCTTCTTTTTTTCTCTCATAAAATCATGCAAATTCATAAGTATCAATTACACAAAATATATTTGTCTTGCACTTTTCAATCATGTGTAAATTATATAAAACGTAGCAAGTCTGCTATCATTTTGTTTTGGATTTCAAAAACACGTCGCACCTTATTTATCATATTATGCAACTTAGTTTTCCGCAGAACACGACGGGGTATTCATCTAGTTAATAATGATTTATTTTTCCATTTAAAAGATCAGCACATCCAGATACTACATAAAAAGAAGATCGTTTTGATGGAAGATGATGCATGCAATGGTAGGCATGCAGCCAAACTCAACGTTGGCACCGTGGCGAGGCGGCGTTGAAGATGAGACTGACCGGCGCGCTGGCGGCGTACGTGAACACCACCGGCGAGCCCTTGACGATCTGCAGGCCGTCGTTGACGAGGCAGAGGCCGTCCTTGGTGGCCACATGGATCTTGCTGCGGTCGACACCAGCCGGCACGCCGTCGAGGCAGGACAGCACCACGTCCCCCTCCGGGCACGAGCACTCGTTGCCGATCGTCACCTGGAACTCCGGCAGGCCGCCGACGACCCGCCCGGTCTTCTCCGTCGTGATGGTGATGTCCGACGGGTCGCACGGATCCGGGTCCTCGCCGGCGACGACGAGGACGTCACCTCCGTGGATGTGGCAGAGAAGCGCCGCGGCGGCGGCGAGGAGGAGGAGAATGGTGGTGGCCTTGGTCGTCATGGAGTTAGCAAGCTTTATCGATGCGGTTGGCTTTTGGTTCACTCTCTGTCGTGGTGTGAGGAAAATTAGTGTAGATAGCGTCACTATATATAGGATCATCAGTTTGTAGTATATAAATGCGTAAAGGTAACATATCAGATTACCCCAAATTAGCGATTTGCATGAATCTCTTCGTGATTACGAAGATGGATATCCTCCATTCCTCCGCATTTTTTCTCTCTCTCAAAAATGCACTGCAAATGGTTTACTACTTTACTTTATATCACTGAACAAGAAATCAAGTGATTTGTTCTTTTCCCACTCCATGTATGAGTAGAGGAATGGAGGATATTACGAAGATGGATTCTAATCCCTAGAGAGAGGGATAATTTGTACTATAAATACTGTTAATAATATGTTGAATTTAGATTTGAAGTTTTGTGGAATGGTATATATGTGTACGTAACATCAATGGTACTACTCCCTCTGGTTAGTGGTCACAATCACAATAGAATATCATTTTATAAACCGTACTCCGGTCAGCGCTAGCAGATCAAGCTGACTTTCACCATAATTATTGTTCACGCGCGTTACTAAATAACAGTCATTATATATAAAGTTTTCATACAACGTACCAATATTATACTTGGGCAACTATTTTTGTTTATAAAAAAACAAGTGATCGAGGTTACATCTCACTGACTCTTTTAGTTGATATTTTACTGACTTTAAAATGCCAAAAACATCGTTTTTTGTGATTTGGAGGGAATAAATGAGCTAGCGTTTTTTCAGACTGCATGCAAATCTGTAAGTGGCAGGAGAGCAATGTCACGTGGGCCGACCAAGGAATAATGCTGATCGATCACCTTGGTTCGTTCTATCCTTTACAAGAATTTATGGAAGATGATCATTTTAGACCGTGATATGATCGATCCGTTTCTTAATTACCTCACATATAGACGACCATATGGCTCGAGGCCTGATGACCCGGTCCAAGGCACGGTAAATTTGGCTCGGCCTGATAGCTGAGCCATGTTTGGATTGCTCCCTCAGCACGGTGGGCCGGCCCGGCCTGACACAAATTTCAGAGAGATGAATTAGACTTGTTTTCAATCATATGTAAGACATATACCAAAGAATAAGAAAGAAAAATAGATTTATTATATGTCACGACACAAAAAGTAGGGACATAAAATAGATATATATACTAGCAAAAATGCTCGTGCGTTGCAACGAGACGACGACGCAGGGAGGGAAGCATGCAGAGGGCGAAGGTCCAGGCGGCAGCGTGGGAGCTCTGAGCGGCGACGGGAAGGAGGGGCGCAGGTGCGGCGCGGGAGCTCCGAGCAGCGACGGGAGGAAGGGGCAGGCGCGGCGCGGTGCGCGGCTCGGATGGGGACGGAAGGAAGCGGTGCAGAAGGTCTTTTTTTCACACACACGTGCACCACCACCCCTTAAGAGTATATCCGCATTTGATAATTTGATTATTACGAGACAAACTTAGTGCTTAATTATCGATATATATATATATATATATGATAGTAAATATGCTCGTGCGTTGTAATGGGCATCATTTTATTTTATCATAATTATTTCAAAGTTGAAGTCTCATGTAATTCCAATTTATATTTTTTATGTCTTTACCTGAGGCCTATTGTCCGACATACTTGGAATACTAAACATGTTTGCGCGAGTGATTTGGATTTAATTTAATTTAATTTGGATATCAAAGGTGAGTTTGTTTTTTCTATTGTAAAATATAAACTAAAGCTAGTATGTAAACAACATCATATAAAAAATCTAATGCGACTAACTCTAACTGTGCACATAACATTGTCACTTTTCAGCATTGGGAATGGGGGTTAATTTTATAAATACTCAAGGGGTTTTCTTCAAAATAGCCAGACAGACTGCGGGTTAATTTCGAAAAAACTCAAGGGGTTTTCTGCAAAATAGTCAGGCATAACAAAATTTTGGGTGGAAACACTACTTGCTTGATAGATAGTTATATATACTAGCAAAATGCTCGTGTGTTGCAATGAGACGACGACGCAGGGAGGAGAGCAGGCGGAGGGGGAAGGTCCAGGCGGCGACGCGGGAGCTCAGAGCAGTGACGGGAGGAAGGGGGCAGGCGCGGCATGGGGCGCGACTCGGATGGAAACGAAAGAGAGAGACGCAGAAGGTCTTTTTCAATCCAAGCCCTCCCTTTCTTTTCAGCATTAGGACTGCGGGTTAATTTTATAAACACTCAAGGGGTTTTCTGCAAAATAACCAGACGGATGAAAATTTTGGATAGAAACACTACTTGCTTTATAAATAGTTATATATATACATATATATAACTTTGAAAGCAAGTATGTCTTCAACTTTGTGTACCTCTGGACCTTGATTAAGAAATAGTATCAGATAGACATTTAGTCTAAATTAATTTAATTTCACCAAATTAAGTCAAAAATATAATAAAAATAGATATTGACTTACTGATACTTTAAACCGATTAGAAATTTGGTAAAAGTTTAAAATATTTATGACTCGGATATTATTAGTTAGAAAAGTATATTGATGAATAGGATAAGTTGCATGTTATCATCAACAGGCATGCGAACCCTCCTTATAATTTACTTACCCCAGTTGACTACGGTCAAATATCATAGCCAATGGGGCATGATGTAGCCTCCAGGACCTGTCTATGATTTACCACAAATATGAGACTAAAATATAAAATTGCCAAAAGCTACATGATGTCGTCTTCCTCCTGTCCTCACGCGGAAGGTGACAGCGCTCGGCCATGCCTTCGGCCGCCGGCGATAGGAGGACGTCAGGGAGGCATCCTGCCTTACAGGCGCTTCTCTCCCTTGTTCAACGGTGGTGCGCTAGCTCACGTGTGCAGCGTGTGCTCGGCCGCCGCTCAGGGCAATGCACAGTGAGGCAGGAGGCGCGTGAGTCGGGCTCGCCTGTCGGAGGTGAGGAAAGCGAGGCAACAATGAAGCGAGAGGTTATACGGATCAGAAATTTTATAGATTTGGACAAAAAATGATTTGATGATCGAAAAGTTATAGATTTTTTAAGTAGTTAAGATAAACTCTATCATACGTATAACTAGGTTTTTTAATAGCCAGGTGGACTGTGGGTTAATTTCGGAAAAACTCAAGGTTTTTTGCAAAATAACTAGGCAGAAAAAAATTTAGGTCGAAACACTACTTGCTTTATAGATAGTTATAAATATATAATAACAAAAAAGAGGGAGAGAAATAGACTTATTTCAAAGAAGGCATGATGGACTGCCGTGCCTTTGGGCCGGCCCGACATGGCCCAATTCTTATTGGGCCATGCCTGGGCCATAAGTGGAGCACATGGGACGGTATGGCACGGCCCGGCGTGTAGGTCGGACCGTGCCGGCTCAACAAATCTTGGCTCGGGCATGATCGAGACTGGGCCGGACGGGCCTTTTGGCCATCTTATAACCTCACATATGTACTTCCCTCCGTCCCTAAATTAATGTGGTGAAACAGAGTTTCACGCATGCAATATAGACATAACCTGTTTAATAAGAGTTTCTCGCATTGGCATTTATACATGGTGAAACAGAGATGTTGCTATAGGGAGTATAGACTGCTAACTGCTTCTACATGCACCATATTTTCTGTATGCAACACCATCTATAGCCTAAATATTTATTAATTATGAACAAGAACTAAAACATTGTATTCTAATAAATAGGGGCGACATGTGTGCTATTTTAGTCATGTTGATATTAAAGAGTGTAGGCATCTATACATGGTGAAACAGAGACCATGTTGCTATAGAGAGTATAGACCACTAACTGTTTCTATATATATGCACCACATTTCTATATGCAACATTATATATATCCTATAAATATTTCTTAATTACGAACAATAACTAAAAGGATTCAAAATTTCAAATAAATAAGAACAACATATGTGTTATTTTTAGTCATGTTGATATTAAAGAGTATAGACATTTATACATGGTGGAACAGAGACCGAGTTGTGTTGCTATATAGAGAGTAAAGACTGCTAAGTGCTTCTACATGTCTGTATGCAACACCATCTATAGCAGATATAACAAAAAGGTTGTATTCTAATAAATTAGGGCGACATATGTGTTATTTTAGTCATGTTGATATTAAAAAGTGTAGGCATTTATACATGGTGAAATCGAATTATGTTGCTATAGAGAGTATAGACTGCTAACTGTTTCTACATGCATCACATTTCTGTATGCAACACCATATATATCCTATAAATATTTTTTGATTACAAACAATAACTAAAAGGTTGTATTCTAATAAATAAGGGCGACATATGTGCTAATTTTAATCATGTTGATACTACATAGGTATGAACCACGGTTTAATTGTTTAATTTACTAGTGTATTGGTCCTTCGTATCGACGAATTTATTAGTGGCCAAATCAGGGCCGCCATGGACATGTGCAAATTGAGGCTCCTCAAAATTAGGATCCCCAAAATTTCCATGTTTAACTCCAAAACACTATATTCATGTTCCAATATGTTTCTAATCTTATCATCCTATTTTTCAATAGTCACCCTCTTCTTGTTCTACTAATTTAGCTGGAGCGTGTTTTTCCTCCGATAAGTGATTAATGGTAATCATGAGAGTTTTAAATAAGTATAGTTCATAACGACGATATGAAGACGCGTTCATTTTAGATACTATAGATTTTGTTTTTCCTTAATTACTAAAGAAAAATTAATCATTTAAATAGGAAGCAGTTATTTTTCCCTAGGGCCCCAATGCAATTACTATTTATTAATATTTTCTAAATATGTCTAAATATAAGGTCTCGTTTATGTTTCGTATCAGATTCAATTCCTGTACGGTCCTGGGCTTTTACAATATAGCATCCTACTATAAGTCAAAAACCAATGCATCACAATACCTCACAGCTACAAAGCTAGAATTAGAAACACGATCGAGTACACCTTTCTGTTTATATCTTGTATATAATATAGTTTGCTAAAAAATATACGAAATAAACCATTTGACATGTTCCTAGCTTGCCTTAAGCATATGTTAAGGTGTGCATCTACGATGTGCATGAGCAGTGGAGTGTGATATATCTTGCTTGTGATAAATGCTATATATATATATATATAATCGGATTTATCAATCTCAATAGCTCTAACATATGTCAGCCTGATTGAAATGGGTCACATTCAGCGGCTAACCCATCCATCCCACCTAATATCTAACTTTTTATTTATATATTTTTTATGAGAAGATTTAAAAAACAAATTCCCGATTCAAAATTTTACCAAAATATTCTCATACCTATAGATGGGCAAACGATCCGTAACCCGACGACCCGGCCCATGGCACAGAGATTTGCCCCAGCCCAGGCACGACACGGCCCGACCCAACGGTGAGGAAGGCAAAATAGATGAGGGAGATAAAATAGACTTATTTCAGCCATATAGGTATGGCCCAAAAAGATAAGGGATGAAAAACAGACTTATTCTAGCCATATAAACCACGGCCCAAAGACACGGGGGAGGCAAAATATACTTATTTCAAGGAGTAGCACGGTGGGCTAGTAGTGCCTTGGGGCCGGCAATAGACGGTTCGAGTCTTATTGGGCCGTGCCTGAGCCGTTGGTGCAGCCCGTGGGCATGGCACGACCTGAGTCTTATAGGGTTGTGCCTTGGTCGGGCTCGGGCCAGGCTGTGCCGGGCGGGCCGTTTGCCCATCTATACTCCTCCTGCCTTCTCGTAGAGCGAGACATATAAATCGTCCTATGGGAATCGTGGTATTTGTGTCCTAGGGTAGGGCACATATTTTTTGCAAGCAGTCCTTTCTTGCCCTCGGGTAGGACGATTTATCGCCGAGAGAGGGCCGTTTGCAAAATATGCATGGCGCCCTCTCCCCTGTGGGGTGCCGCCTACAAAATGGTCATACCCGGCCCAAGGAGAGGACGATTTTATGTCCGATGCCTATAAAACCCTCCCCTCCATTTGGAAATTCTCATTATATTCCTAAACAATCCAGAAAAAAAGAAGGGTAAGAAGGAAGCGTCGGAGCTCTATCGGATTATGTACTCCACAAGAGGTAATTTTTTTTGCTCACTAACATTTCCACACATATTATTAATACGAACAATATTGCTACAAGTTATTAATTAGTATAGAAATCTTATGTTAGTAGTAAAATATGATGTTTGTATATATATTGTAGTAACCTTTATGACATGTTTATTTCGTTATACTTGTAGCAACATAGTTAGCAATTGTGTTTAGTTTAATGTATTATTACAGAACTTTAATGCATGAATAGATATATCAAGTAAGATGATATTTGACTTGTATTCCGATAAAGACATTCTTAGATATGGTCAGAATGGATAGATCTGCCTGAGTTCAAGTATGTGGCTAAGGACATTGATAGGGTTGTCAAAAGAAGTTTTGGGGCAGTATGCAATTGGTTGACGAGTGGTTTTAAAATAGATCCATAAATCCATGACCTTACAATTTATGTTATGGTTAGCATTCAACCCGTAGGCTATTTTTGGGAACTAATACATATGGATTGCACTGATACATGAAGAAGATATGTTGAGATGACATATGAACGTTGTTGGCCGTTTGCCATTCTCGTTCAGGTGTACGAGAAGGAGAACACAATGGATGTGGCCATGGGGGATCACGAGAGACCAAGTATGCCTAGTGATGTGGGAACTATAGAAGTGGAAGGGACATAGCAAGGCAATCCTGAAGTGCAAAAAATAAAGGTAGAGTAAACCAGGGAGGCTGACGAGGGAGAGAGGATTGGTAGTATTGTGAATCTGACGAAAAGGAAGGATGCAGAGAATGAGGAGGATGTTGGAGATGCATCGTCTGAAGAGGATACTCCTATGCTTTCAAATTTTTGCAATGAGGATTTTTCTCGCCTTGTTATCTCATAGGGCCATCATGTGTCGTGAGACTATAAGGAGAATGGTAGGTTCACGCCTACAAGGGTAAATGGAAGGATTATTAGCAAGTCTCAATTATTACAGATCATGTTTGCCACTTAGAAAGAGATCATGTTTGCCACTTAGAAAGAGTGAAGAAGTACCATCATAATATTACATCAGCATTCGTGGCAGCTGAGGTGTATAGCCATGTTATAAAGAACCTAAAATTTGAACCAAAGTCAATCATTACGCATATAGAAAAGAAATACAAGTATACCATCAACTATGTGAAGGCATAGAGGGCGAAACAGAAAGTTATAGAGATGTGGTTTGGCACATTTAAAGCATCGTATGATAACTTGCTGAGATTGCTAGCAACCATTCAGTTTAGGAATCTAGGCACCGATTCAGCCTTCAACATTATCCATCACTAAGTATGACGAGCCAATTGCAAGTGTTCTACAGAGAGCATTCTTCTTTTTTCAGCTTGCATCCTAGCATTTGTGCATTGTCGCACTATCCTATGCATTGATGGAATATTCCTTACCGGTAAATATAGAGGCCAAATTTGACAACCATAGGTGTTGATGGAAACAACTAATTGTTACCGGTTGCTTTTGCATTCGTTGAGAGTGAGAATACAGAAGCAGGTACTTCTCATAATATTTTCTTTCGCATTCACACCGATCTTGAGAGAATGAAAGCTCCATTTCTTGTGCTCGTAACAATTTTCTTTCTCATTCACACCGATCTTGAGAAAATGAAAGCTCCATTTCGTGTGCATCTTGACTAGCAAAGGGATCCTTTAGCTCGTCTATTCATGTAGTGAAACAAAATCAGACTACCTTAGGAGAAAGGATGAGCAGAACGATGAATTGCTGTAGAAGTCTTAGAATGGCAGGTAAAACCTCTAGGACTCCCCACATGGCGCGAGCGTCCAGAGTATGTTTGTGAGACCCTTTTCTAGTGGTAAGGTCCATAAGACAACAAAGTCTAGGACAAAGATGATTCATGTGTCCTAACAATGTTAACGACGATTTCATTGTATCTTTTATTTTTTACTCCCATCGGTCACTACTTTCATGCACTTAGTTGTGTCATCGGTTTAATGAATTTGTGCAAACAGGAAAACATAAGGAAATGTGGTTTCGTAAGGTGGATCTATACGGCGAGAGTAACTTCCACCAGTGCAACGATAACGCAACCCGTAACGACCACACAGTTCATTCAGGCATGGATGGAGTATGAGCATCGGGTACACTCTGTTAGCTAAGATCGGAGAAACAATCAATTAGGTCTACCTGAATAGTCTGAGGATCCAAAATGCGGTTGTAGAGATCGTGGCTAGATGGCCACATCCTTTGCAGAGGAGACATTTAGAAGAAGATACTTTGTTTGTCCCAACATAGACTACAACTTCGTTGTACTTCACAACCTTACATTTTTCCAATTCCGCTGACGTTTTCATAATATACCTATCCTTATTGACTAACTCGATTTATTTCTCAGGCCAATCCAAGGAGGTGCAAATTTACTTTGTGGATAGACATGGTCAATCGATGTATGATGGTAGAAGAGTAACTGAAGCTGAAACACAAATCGAGTACATGCAAATGAAGGAGCACGAAATTGCAATACGTGCTAAACGAAACAAAAGGGGTCAGTAGACAAGCACAACTTGATTCATTGGGACAGACAAATCCGAATAGTTCATCTATGCGACTTCTAAACTCTCTTCTATTGGTATATGCATCACGAATGGTTTGTGTTGGTGTGTGCGTCATGAATCGAAAACAAATGTTTCTATTTTATTTTCGTTAATAAAGTTGCTTATTCATCTCACTGTGATGTCTTCCTTCTCTTTATATTCTTTATACTCCATCCTCTTATGCTCTTCCTCCAACTAACATTTAGGCTTGTAGTGACGTTCAATTGCTCTTCGCATGACGTCAACTAGAGGTGGCTTACGAGGGATTTAGCCATTTTTATCCATCAAAATTGCAGCAAAGACACGAAATTAACAATGGCAATGAAAATAAAAAATCCTAACAATATTAATATTCCGTCAAAAGTATTTGATTCCTACCCCATTTTTTCAATTATTTTAATAAAAAATATCCACACACTCTTAATAAAAATAATCCTATAGGGAATAAATTGCTCTATCATAGGGGAAGGCATATAAATCGTCCTATAATAAGACGGTTTATATGATGTGGCACCCCTTGGAGGGGCATGCCATGCAGGAGGCCCCCTCTTGGCGATAAATCGCCCTACCTAGAGCAAGAAAGGCTCGCCTACAAAAATACCGCGGCGCACCCCTCTCGCACGGCAACACGTCACATTACCCATTCTATCCTAGGGCAATTTATATGCCCCACTTTATAGTACGACGGAAGAGTATATTTTTGTAGTATTTTTATTTGATAATTTATTTTTAAATCTTTTAATAAAAATATATAAATAAAAAATCCCTAATATCAGCCATATGTTCGTCACGGGCCCATAGTGATCGACGAGATAATGCTCGCCACCCTAGGCCCAAGTCGAATTCCGAGCCAGGGTTTTGTATTTTGCTGAAGTATATCGTGCCGCACCACGGCGGTAGCATGGTTTTTACGCGAAAACCGTGAAAACCGTAATGGAGTGAACAGTAGTTTTCGCGACGTTTTGACGTACCGTGGTTTTCATCTAAACCGCGTAAAAACCACGCTAAAAACCACGAAAACCGCGCCAAAAACCGCGATTTAAATTTGAACCAAATTCAAATCCTTATTGTGTCGTTGTTTTCGCTCAAACCGTGCGAAAACTGCGCTACATACCGCGGTTTTCAAGGCAAACTATGTGAAATTCATTTTTTATAATATATATATAATAATAATTTTTTTCAAATTTTTCAAGGCAAACCACGTGATAAAATAAATTTTTTCAAATTTTTTGAATTCGCATAAAATTATTAAAAAACCGAGGGGATGCCATGCCGCACCCCCACGGTACACACGAAAACCGTGGCGATTTTCGCGGTTTTCAAAACCCCGAGCACAGCCCCGTCCTCTCCAAAGTACAACGTTATCAAATAAAACTACTTTACATAAGCGTAAAATATATTTAACTATTTTAACGCTGTCAACCACAGCTAAGTTAGTTGGTACAACCTCCGTTTTGTATTATAAATCGTTTAAGTTAGTTGGTACAACCTCCGTTTTTTATTATAAATGGTTTTGACTTTTTCAAAAGCAAACCTGATCAAATTTATAAAAAAATATAATAACATTTTTTAAAAACTATACATATGTTAAATGTTAAATTTAATAAAACTAATTAATGTTATAAATGTGATTATGTTTTTTAATAAGCTAGGATCTACCAAAGATGTTGTCATTGCATCGCTGATCGCCACCGTAAAATACAAGGGGTTTTACCCATATGGTTGTTTTGAGACGAATTAGTTTATCTTATTGAACTAGTACGTGAATGATATATAGAGTCAACAAGTCATGTCAAATCACAATGTCTTATAAGCTGGCCAAAAAAACATGCAACTGATTTACGCTTATGGGAAGTATCTGATTTTCCCAACGTACTTCACAATTAAATTTTCAATATGTTGTAGGTCAACAAAGAAAGTTTCCTCATGGTACATATGGCTCTGAGATTGTTCGAATCCGTTTCACCAACGATTTCGATTTGTACGCTGTTATACAAATCGAAGGATACAAATCTTTCTTCCTCGTTGTCTCGACGAGAGAGACAGTTCAGATGGATTCCGATTTCGAAGCGCTGCGACGCCGCCGCCACGCCGTTTCCGGCGGCCAGGCGGCGCTCGCCGTCCGCCTGGCAGAGCGGCTCGCCACCGCGAACCTCGACCGCAACCTGGTCTTCTCGCCGCTGTCCATCCACGCGGCGCTCTCCCTCCTCGCCGCCGGCGCGGCCGGCGGCACACTGGACGAGCTCCTCAGCGTGCTCGGCTCGCCGTCGCTGGACGACCTGGCGGAGTTCGCGTCCTACATGGCGACGATCGCCCTGGCCGACAGGTCGGCCTCCGGTGGGCCGCGCGTCGCGTTCGCGTCCGGTGTGTGGTGCGACGCCGCGCTCCCGCTCAAGCACGCCTACCGCGACGCCGTCGTCGGCAGGTACAAGGCCGAGGCCACGACCGTCGACTTCAAGAACAAGGTTAGTATCTACCATTACTAATCTGCACGATGAATCATATGCCAATTCATGGCGATACATGTCAAAAATTTCAAATTTTCAACGACGATTTGCTATTCGAATCGATGTTTGTGACACTGTTCTTGATTTGGTTTCTTGAAGGCCGGGAAAGCGAGGAAGCAGATCAACGAGTGGACACGGAAGACGACGAGGGGCCTCATCGACTCCGTCTTGCCGCCGGGGTCCGTCGGCCCGATGACCTCCATCGTGTTCGGCAACGCCATCTACTTCAAGGGCAACTGGGACAGTCCCTTCATGGTGAAGAACACGAAGAAGAAACCGTTCTACCGCCTCGACGGCGTCGTCGTGGACGACGTGCCCTACATGTCGTCGAGCAACTCCAACCAGAACGTCGCCGTGCACGACGGGTTCAAGGTGCTCAAGCTCGACTACAGAGCGCCGAAACTCCGTAACAAGCGCAAGCGCGGCGCCGGCCATGTCAACTCCGGTCGCGACAGCGACGACGACCTCACGCAGTACGCCATGGTCGTCTTCCTCCCCGACGCGCGCGACGGGCTGCGTGGCCTCGTGGAGAAGATGGCGTCGCGACCGGGGTTCCTGCACGAGCACATGCCGTCCGAATCGGTGCGGGTCGGCGACTTCAGGGTGCCCAAGTTCAAGGTGTCCTTCGCCGACAGCGTCGTTGGCATCCTCGAGCAGCTGGGGCTCCGGCTGCCGTTCTCCCCGGAGCTCGCCGACCTGTCCGTCATGGTGGAGGACGACGGCTGTTGGCGCCGGCTGCCGGAATGGCTTCACCGACGGCGATCTCTCAATGCTCGATGACTGCGCTTGCGCACGACGTCGCCTGAACTCTCTCGTTCGCTCGGTCAGAGATGTAACTAAACAAGAGGAAATGGCGCTGCCAAACGTTGCAGCATTTTCTGGGTTTTTCTTGTTATTTATTCGCGGTGATTACACGGTCTGTGACCCACGATCCCCCCCGCCATGCGCGCCTCACGCTGCGACGTGCCAGCCTTGAGCGCTGGAGCGTTTCTTACGGCATGGCGGTGACCACTCATAGCCGCACCATGAACGCAGCATGGTTCTGGCCCTCTCAACCGCTCATCTCACATGCAGCTAGCTAGCAACTAAATGCAACTACTGATTACAGAAAGAACATGCACGAGATTATGATAACATTTCACCCCCTAATCTCGCTGCACCTTCACCACGCCTAGCTGCTGACGAAGCTCCACAAACCTGACACGCCCAAGCGCTTTTGTCAGAATATCTGCAAGCTGTTCACCTGTGCTCACATGATCAATGTCCACCTCCCCTCTATCAACACAATCCCTGACGAAATGATACCTTGTGTCGATATGCTTACTCCTCTCATGGTGTACTGGATTCTTGCTTAGAGCAATTGCCGATTTGTTGTCAACCAACAGTTTCACCTTTGGTGCTTGCTTTCCCAGCAGTTCACCGAGCAGGCGGCTGAGCCAAATGCCCTGACACGCTGCATTCGCACTGGCAATATATTCAGCCTCGCAGGATGAGAGTGCCACAACTCTCTGCTTCTGTGACACCCAGGTCACCAGACTGTTCCCCAACAGAAACACTGAACCACTCGTGCTCTTCCGGTCATCAACATCACCAGCCAAGTCACTGTCACTATAGCCCAGCAGCTTGGTTTCAGTTGTGCCCATCTTCCTATATACACAACCATAGTTCACTGTCCCTGCCAAGTATCTAAGAATCTGCTTGACTGCTGCCCAGTGCTTTGCTCTTGGATCTTCCATGAACCTGCTTACAATGCCAACAGCAAAAGCAATGTCTGGTCTTGTATTCACTAAGTACCTCAGGCTTCCAATGATGCTTCTATACTTGGTTTTATCAACAGAGGGTGATTCATCTTTCTTGCTCAATTTCAACCTATTCTCCATTGGAGTACTGCAGGCATTGCAACCTTTCATTCCTGCCTGTTCCAAAATTTTCAGTGTGTATGAGCTCTGACACAATGTAATCTCCTCTTTCATTTGGTTCACCTGAATACCCAGATAATAACTTAACAGTCCTAGGTCACTCATGCTGAAGCTTCTCATCATCTCCCTTTTGAAATCATCAATAATCTGCTTGCTTGATCCAGTAATTATCAGATCATCTACATAGACCCCAACCAGCAACAAATCTGTGCCATTACTTCTCCTGTACACAGCATGCTCAAGTGGGTTTCTGACAAAACCGTGTTTCAGCAATTCTTTATCAAGTCGAGCATTCCATGCTCTAGGAGCCTGACGCAGCCCATACAGAGCTTTCTTCAGTTTAAGTACCATTCCACTGCCATTCGTAACAACAAACCCAGGAGGTTGTTGTACATACACCTCCTCACTCAGATCACCATTGAGGAATGCTGATTTAACATCCATGTGATGCACTTCCCACTCTCTGTGCAGCTATGGCAATTAACAATCTTACTGTTTCAATTCTTGCCACTGGAGCGAACACCTCATCAAAATCCACCCCCTCACGCTGAGCATACCCCTTTGCTACCAACCGAGCCTTGTATTTGTTAATATTACCATCTGGATCTCGCTTTACTTTGAATACCCATTTCAAGCCAATTGCTCGATGTCCAGGTGGCAATACTGTCAGCTCCCATGTCTTGTTGGTCTGAATTGAGTTCATTTCAGTGATCATGGCCTCCTTCCAACACTGTTCTTCTAATGCTTCCTCCACACTTCTGGGCTCCTCAGCAGCAAGATAACATAGACCACTGTACTGAAAATCCTGCACCTCTTCAGTGTCATCATACAGGTTCTGTATAGTTCTGAATCTGCCTTCATCAGTACCTGCATCAGTGGGTGGTGTTGCAAACACTATCTCTTGCTCAATAGGACTTCCCGGTGGTGTGTTTTGATCAGCTTCTGCACTAGAATCAGTGTTCATCTGCCATGAATTTTGAGCGGGCGAACCTGAATCTGACCAGTCTGCTGGTGTTTCCCCTTCTGCACCTTCAGTTACTGTTCCTGGTCCGGCAACAGTATAAAACTCCACATCAAAAACAGATGTCGATTGATCTGGTTCAGCTTCACCTTGCCAATCCCAGGCCTTACCTTCCTCAAATATTACATCCCTTGATATGTGTAGTTTCTTGGATTTCGGGTCATAGACTCGATACCCCTTTGTTCCTGTTTCATAGCCAATGAAAACCATGGGAGTTGATCTGTCAGTTAACTTGGATATGCCAGGTCCTACTTTCTTGACATGAGCAACACAACCAAATGTTCTCAGGTGATGCACTTTAGGCTTCTTCCTATACCAGGCTTCATAGGGTGTTCTGCCCTGAAGACTCTTTGTGGGAGCTCGGTTCAACAGATACACTGCTGTGGTTACTGCCTCCCCCCAAAACTCTCCAGGCATGTTCTTGCTCTTCAACAGGCATCTTGCCATTTCAACTACAGTCCTACTCCGACGTTCCACCACACCATTTTGTTGTGGTGTATAGGGCGCTGTGGTGAAATGCTTGACACCCTGCTCATCACAATATTCTTGAAATTCTATGGAGTTGAACTCCCCTCCACGATCACTGCGAAAAGCACGAAGTTTTCCACCCAACTCATTTTCTGTCAATGCCTTCACCTTCTTGAAACATCTGAATGCTTCATCTTTGGTTGATAACAGTTCAATCCACATATATCGTGAATAATCATCAACTAACAGTAAAAAGTAACTCTTACCCCCCGGTGTCTTTGGCTTGATCTGGCCACAAATATCAGCATGAAACAAGTCCAACGGACTGTCAGCTCTGTAGCTTGCCACTTGTGGGAAAGGCTGTCGATGCTGTTTCCCTAATGCACAGCCATCACAGAATTCTTCCACACGGTCTAACAGTGGCAACCCATCCACCATTCCCTTTACTCCGAGCTCCCTGAGTGCTCTAAAGTTGAGATGACCATATCGGCCATGCCACAGCCACGCCCTTTCATTCACCTTCGCAGCCAAACAGACAGGAGCAGCAAGCTGTACCTTGAGCAAATACAAACGATTTCCCACTCTAGGAGCTTTTGCTAACAAGGTGCGTTCAGAATCATAAACACTGCAAAAACCATTCTCTAGCACAACCTTGCAACCCCCTTCCTCTAGTTGGCCTAGGCTGACTATGTTACTTTTCAACTTGGGAATGTAATAAACTTCAGTCAATACCTTGTGACTTTGCTTCTTTGTTTGGAGCATGACTGAGCCCATGCCCTCGATCGCGACGAGTGAGCCGTCGCCAAACCGCACCGTCCCACCGACTGTCGTGTCAAGCGTCGCCAATGCATCACGCCGCCCGGTCATGTGATTGCTAGCCCCGGTGTCCAGGACCCAAACATCACCTTGTTCATCACGATCAGCAGGGAACACTTCCTTCTCATGCAGATGCACGACTGGTCCTGAGACCTGCCGCGTCACCTCCTGAGTCCGCACGGCGTTCACGGTGGCCAGCAGAAGTACTGGATCCTTATCAACTTGCACATGATGTGCTTCCTCCTTCCTCTCCTTCTTGGGCCTCTTGCAGTCCTCTGCCCAGTGGCCGTATATGCCACAGTTCCTGCATCTTCCCTTGCGCCTCGGAGTCCCCATTGTTGTGAGCTTAACAACGGGTTCTTTCTTCTCGCCGCGGTCACCACTGCCGCCGCCGCGCCTGCCGCCGCCACTATTGAACTTCCCAGCTTTCTTATCACCTCCGACCGACGATGAGGATTCTGACACAAGTCGATGACGGTTCCTCGCCGCCCAGTCCTCTTCGGTCAGCAGAAGCTTACTGGTCTTGTCCGTGACGGCCTCGACCGCAATACGGTCTTCGGCCAGTTTGAGTCTGCCGACGAGATCCTCCAAAGTGAGGGTTTTCAGATCGAGTAGAGTCTCTATCGAAATTGCCACCTGTGAGAGGCGTTGAGGTAGAACACGCAACATCTTCTTCACCACCCGGGAGTCGTCGATGGTCTCCCCGGATGTGCGCAGATCCGCCGCCAGGGCGTTGATGCGCATGGCGAACGCGTCCACCGTCTCTCCGTCCTTGAATGCGATGTTCTCGAACTCTTGGAGTAGGCGCTGGGCATTGGCCTCCTTCACGCGTTCTGCACCCACGCGCATGCTTTTCACCGCCTGCCATGCCTCCTTGACGTTTTTCTTCCCCCAAGCATCTGCCACATCTCCTGTGGCACTGAGCGCAACAACGCGCCCATGGCTTGACGATCTTGTGCGCGCTTCACACCATCGCCGCCCGGCTCGATCGCCTCCCAAATCTCCAGTGTCTCGTAATTACACTGCATGAGCAACGTCCACTCCGAGTAATTGGAGCGGGTGAGCATCGGCCACATGAGCGAGCTCTCCCGAACGCGCTCGCCACAGCTGGATGACGCATCGTCGTTGCCGCCCATCTTCCTCAGATCGACGCGGCACTGCTTCTTCGGCCTAGGCGGATGACTCCACCCGGTGTCCTCCACCGCGGTGCCTCCTCTCCTCGCCTAACGACGCCCCCCCAGGCTCTGATACCAGATGTTGGCGCCGGCTGCCGGAATGGCTTCGCCGACGGCGATCTCTCAATGCTCGATGACTGCGCTTGCGCACGACGTCGCCTGAACTCTCTCGTTCGCTCGGTCAGAGATGTAACTAAACAAGAGGAAATGGCGCTGCCAAACGTTGCAGCATTTTCTGGGTTTTTCTTGTTATTTATTCGCGGTGATTACACGGTCTGTGACCCACGATCCCCCCCGCCATGCGCGCCTCACGCTGCGACGTGCCAGCCTTGAGCGCTGGAGCGTTTCTTACGGCATGGCGGTGACCACTCATAGCCGCACCATGAACGCAGCATGGTTCTGGCCCTCTCAACCGCTCATCTCACATGCAGCTAGCTAGCAACTAAATGCAACTACTGATTACAGAAAGAACATGCACGAGATTATGATAACAACGGCTCCGGCTTGCCGTTGTTTGTGAGCCAAGTGCTCCACAAGGCGGTGATCGAGGTGAACGAGGAAGGAAGTAAAGCTGCAGCTGTCACCATGGTGATGGCGCGAATTGGATGTTCAAGGATGAAGCAGCCACCGCCTCCGCCGCCGGTGGACTTCGTCGCCGACCATCCGTTCGCGTACTTCATAGTGGAGCAAGTGTCACGTGCGGTCGTCTTCGCCGGGCATGTCGCTGACCCAACAATGGAATAAAAGTTGTCCCAAATTAAGTGAATTTGGTCAAATTTTTGTCATGTTCGAAAGTGTTAGCAAGATAATTAACACATACCAGATTGATTGAGATCAACATATAGTCTAGCACTTGTCTTATATATATATACCAACGATTTATGGAAAAAAAGGATCGAGAGAGATCGGCATGACGACTACATATGCGAGACTGCTATGGGCCGAACTAGAGAAGTCCACGTCCAAGTCTTAACAGTCCCTGCTGAAAAATAGCATATTTATTCCAGTTGATAATCCTCTGTAGTTCTGGTTGTCAAACCAGAACTACGAATCCGAAACTAAAGACGCTATCTTTAAATTCCTGCTCAAATAACTGGACTAAAGATGCATCTTGGGCTCGTTAAATCCACCAACCGACTAAAGATAACAAATCACGCTGGGCTTCGTCATCTTTAGTCCCGGTTGGTGGCTTCAACCGGGACTAAAGTTTTTTTAATTTTTTAATTTTTATCTGCTCTTAGCTTGCTGCTGCTTGTTTAAACACACGTATATATATATATATTTATATATATATATATGCAAATATGCATATATATATGTGTAAATACATAACACATATATATAACACATCACATACATATATATGCAAACAACATCAAAATTATTTTTTTAATGATCAAATACAACAAAATGCAACAACAAAATTTACACATATATACAATAAATTGTCCACAAATTTGTCCACAAAATCGTCCACACTATATATACAACAACAACAAGTATTTTTCACTCCGTTTTGCCGGCTCGCCGCCGCCGCGCCCTCGCCACATCGCCGCCGCTCCCGCCGCCGCCGGCCGCCTTTGTCCCACTCACCGCCGGTGAGGAGATGGCGCCCCGTTGCCGCCACCTCCTCTCTCGCCGCCGCCATCTCCTCCCCTTGCTTGCCGAGAGGAGAGGAGGAGGGAGAGGAAGAGGGAGAGGAAGAGGGAGAGAGGAAGAGGGAGAGGGAGAGAGATGAGGGAAGAGGGAGAGAGATCTGAAAAATATGCTAAGTGTTGGATCGGTGTAGAAGACTATGCGCGCCGGGAATATATATAGCCTGATTTTAGTCCGGCTGGTGTCACCAACCGGACTAAACATAATTTTCCGCAATTTCAATTCATCTTAGTCCCGTTGGTGTCACCAACCGAGACTAAAGATAATTTTTCGCTATTTTCAATTCATCTTTAGTCCCGTTGGTGCCACCAACCGGATCAAGATAATTTTTCGCTATTTCTAATTATCTTTAGTCCTTGGTGCCACCAACCGACTAAAGATAATTTCCCGCTATTTTTCCAAATTTATTTTGTCCCGCTAAGGTTAACAATTAAATAATTAGTAAATAGGGCCAAATTAAATTCATTAAATATAGGTTTAAAATAATAAAATTAAAATTTAATCAAACATAGATAATCCTAGACATTAATGTGCTCTTCTAGATACTGTTTCTTTTTGCCCTCTCTATTTTTCATATTCATCTCAAGTTATTTTTTTTTGAAAAATTGACTTTTTTGTTTTATTCTTTTTATATTTTTATGTACTTAGGAGCACACGAGAGGTAACCACAGAAAATTTGAGCGTAAATAAGCAAAAGACGTGGCATGTGGAAAATTCGAAGACACGCCGAATTAGAAAAACTTTCTGCTCGAAAAGGCAACCTTTTGAGGCGTTTTTGGGGAAAATAAAATCGCTGAATGTAGCAAAGCAGCGGACGAACGCATCCGAAATTTTTTTATGATCGATTTTCATATATGGAACGTCTCGATCGGAGTCCGTATGCGAAAGTTATGGCCGTTTTAAAAACTAACTCCGAGTTAGAGAACAAAACGAGAACAATACGTGTAAAACTTGTTACACGCGCATAAACTAGACGTGATGGTCAGGGTTTGAATGTTCTTATATATTCTTATCAATATATAGTTATCCCTCCGATTTGTATATTTTCACCAAATAATTGTACAAAAGATTTTATATTTTGAGAATCATTAGTTAATAACAATATGATGATATGTAATTACAATATAATGATTAAATTAAAGTTTCTTTCTATCTTCAATCACCCACCCCTACACAATACCATACTCTTTGAAATTATAGATCCCCTCAAATTAATTTTAGGCCATTTGAATCATGTAGCAAAAATTGTATATTTTTATTAAGTTCAGTTAAAAAATAAGCATATTCACTTTTGTCCCGGTTGGTGTTACAAACTGGGACTAAAGATTTAAATGATATTTAGTCCCGGTTCGTAACACTAACCGGGATAAAAAATGAGATCTTTAGTCTCGGTTGGTGCTATAAACCGGGACTAAAGAGGCTGTCAGAGGTTGTCAAAACCTGTCACAGCGCCGGGCATTTTTAGTCTCGGTTGGTAACACCAACCAGGACAAAAAACAACATCTTTAGTCCCGGTTGGTATTACCAACCGGGACTAAAGATACCCGACGCTCTGACAATATTTGAACCGGGACTAAAGATGATCTTTAGTTCCTGTTCGTGTCACGAACCAGGACTAATGTTCCTAGAAATCCGTAGACTTTTTAAACCGGGACTAGAAATATTTTTTTAGTCCTGGGTACTGTTTAAACTGAGACTATTATGGATTTTAGCACTTCAATCAAAAATGGTTTCTCCAATAATGAGGCACAAATCATATCCTTATTTTTTCATTGTCTGTGAGTTAAAATTTTCCAATTTGAAGTCAATTATGAATCGGTTGGAAGCTTTGAGGCGAGTGACTGTGCACTTGCTTGGCTGCGGTTTAGTTTATTCACAGCGTTAAAGAGATATTCAGCTGCACTACAAGTACAACTAATGAAACGACAGAATAAACAGCCTATGATGCTTACCTTGGGCTCTGAATTGTTGCGACAGCACTCTCGAGGGGACCATTGTCCCTCAGCCTATGATGCCTACAAGAATGCCGCAAGCACTCACGGCCTCCCCAACCTTCGATGCGAGGCGGCCGCCACTCGCCCCCAGCAATCTCTCGTCATCACCTATCACCGCGCAGCCGTCCTCGCTCGTCCCCAGCAAACTTGCACCATATCATTCGACGACCACTACAGCAGCGTCCTGGCCCCCACTTCGCCCCCACCAATCCCGCGTTGGTCGATACAGGGAGTGCTCTGCCGAACGTCACCCAAGGAACAGGGAGCACCTAGCCAAACGTCGGCCAAGGGACCGAGGATTGTAGCCGTCCAAGACAGGGCTACAATGACGACCACCCGGACTTCGAATAGGGCCATCAAAGACACCGCCACAACAACGACGACGACGATGATCATGGCCATCAGGTAGAACGCGACGGCAATGGATGGCGCGAAAGTGAGGGCCACAAGCCCCGCAGACCACGCGGGTGAGAACGGTCGCGTGCTGTCATGGTGACGGCTGGCGTGAGCATGATGGCCCCAAGTCCTTGGGCTTAAATGGACAGCGAGAACGGGAACGCTCACCCCCCTACCACGATTGGGGGCGAGGAGAGCTGCAAAGGTGGCAGGCGCAGCCATGATGCCAATGGCCTGAAGCCGCTAGCTGTGCCAGCTACACCTCGTCCAGATGACAGACCTCAAGCTCCACCTCGCCACGCTATGTTCCCCCTTTTGTCGCCCCTGCAGATAGCCGATGCACAGGCAGTGCCACCGAGAACCGACCTTCTTGCCATGTTACATTGGCTTGACAATGCCATACAGATAGAGGGTCCCAAGCTAAAGCCACCATCGAGACACTAGAGGAACGAAGCCTGGTTCGATGGTGGTTCCAAGGAAGCGGCACCGGTCCCGGTCCACCAAGTCTTTGGCAGGCTACGGTCGGCTCTCAACTTTTCTAACCCGACCACCCTAGAAGACATCGAAGCTGCCATGCAGCACATGGAGATCGTGGCAAGGAAGAAGACATCGTTGCCGATGTCTCTGTCGGACGAAGTAGTGCAGGCGGCCTTGTCCAAGATGGAGGTGGCAGGGATGGCAGAACACTAGTGAAGAATCGATTTTTACGTGCGGGTCAAAGGCATCTTTCCGTACGAAAGGCCTGCCCGCACGCACGAGATGGTCTGCGAAAATCAAATTTTCACGTGCGGGCGGCCTAACCGCACGGAAAAATCTATTATCCCGTGCGGGCAGCTTAAGAGGCTCGCACGAAAAGATCTATTATCCCGTGTGGGCCACTTAAGTCGTCCGCACGGGATAATAGATCTTCCCATGCGGACAAATTAAGTGGCCCGCACCAAGATACATATCACATCACAAATTGCACAAAATAATTTCACATTATCACATATTACATATTGAATTAATGAATTATGAATAAATCGATAATTAATATCACATCACAAATTGCACAAAATAATTTCACATTATCATAATTTTACCAAAATTTCACATGTAGAACAAATTTCACAATATTTACAACAAATTTTACAATGCATGGATGCGATGGCGGTGGCGGTAGAGGTGGCGGTTGGTGTTGCCGGCGGTGGTGCGCAGTGGAGGACGCGGCCACGGTGGACGAGGCGGCTGTGGTCGGAGGAGGCGGCGGTGGAGGCCAGCAGTGGAGGAGACGGCCACGGTGAACGAGGCGGCCGTGGTCGGAGGAGGCGGTGGTGTAGGCCAGCGATGGATGAGGCGGTCGCGGTCGGTAGAGGCGGCGGTGAGGAGGCGGCCGTGGTCGGTGGAGGAGGCGGCCGTGGTCGGTGGAGGAGGCGGCTGTGGTCGGTGGAGGAGGAGGCCGTGGTCGGTGGAGGGCAGAGGAGGAGACAGCGTTGGAGGAGGCCGGCGGAGGAGAGGCCGCGGTGGAGGAAGCCGGCAGAGGAGGAGGCGGTGGCGGCGGAGGCAGCGGGTCAGTGAGGAAGCCGCGACGCTAGAAAATTTCATCGGGAGTTAGAAAATTTCGGAGCCCACGTGCACCTATATAGGCGGTGGTGATCATCCCGTGCGGGTGGCTTAACTGCCCGCACGGAAAGATTATCTTTCCGTGCAGGCGGCTTAACGACCTGCACGGAAAGATTATCATTCCGTGCGGGCGGCTTAAGTGGCCCGCACGGAAAAACTATCTTTCCGTGCGGGTGGCTTAAGCGGCCTGCACGGAAAAACTATCTCTCCGTGCAGGCTCTTAAGCCGTCCGCACGCGATAATCTATAAACTTTTAGAGATGGACTACAAAAATTGTAATAATACCTAAATTTGCTGAGAAAATTCTATAAATTGACATGACAATTTAATTTTGTTCCATAACATTGTCACAAAAAAATTTAATCAGTTTTGATCACGTGAGACTATATGTTGTTCATAAATGGCTACACCTCTGTAATAGTTTATGAACTCTAAGTTTCAAAGTTTATATACCTTATAAGAAGTTATGAACTAGTATATTACTCAAATTTGTACAAAACCTTAACATTAACTCATTATCACAACATATGAAATTATATTGCCACTTGTGTTGTGGGAAAATATTTTTTTTCTATTTTTTAAGTAATAACCCATTTTTCGAAAAAATTTGACCTTTTCTTTTTATTATTTTAATATTTTTTCTTGACTTAGGAGCACATGAGAGGTAACCACAAAAAATTTGAGTCTAAACAAGTGAAAGGCGTGGCCTGTGGAAAATTTAGAAGACGTGCTCGTAATTGGAAAAAGCTTTCGTGCTCGAAAAGGTAACCTTCGAGCCATTTTTGGGGAAATTTTTTCTGATCGATTTTCATATATGAAACGTCTCGATCGGAATCCATATGTGAAAGTTATGACCGATTTAAAAACGACTCCGAGTTAGAGGACAAAACAGAAACAATGCGTGCAAAAACTTGTTACACGCACACAAACTGCATTATATGTGCAGTGGGAGCCACTTTGTTAAAGTTTCATCTAAATAAAATCTAAGTTTCAAGTTTATATACCTTATAATTAAGAAGCTATGAACTTGTATGGATCTCAAATTTGTATATAACCTTAAGATTAACTCATTATCACAACATATGAAGTTATATTACCACTTGTGCTGTGGAAAAAATATTTTCTATTTGATTCTATCCCATATCCAAATTAGATGGAGAATTCAATAGGTTTATAGATAATTAAAACCTTACATCTCTAAATTGGTTTACAAAAATACATGGGCATTATCCCATGCAACCCACTTAAACGACAGCACGGAAAAATAAATTATCCCTTGCGACCCACTTAAGCGGTCGCACTGGAAAATGGATTATCCCGTGCTTCGCTTATGTGGGCTGCATGGAATAGTGCAACATTATCCCGTTGCGGCCCACTTAAGCGACCGCACGAGATAATCTATTTTCCCGTGCGATCGCTTAAGTGGACCGCACGGGATAATGCATCTTCGGTTTTTCCAGACACGACCACTTATGGCCCGTCTGGAACTTATCGGGGGCCTCGTCCAGAAAAACCGTTTCTCTAGTAGTGGCAGGTGACTGGTACCAGTTCCCATGACCAGTCTCGCCTCTGCCTAAAGAAGGAGTGGTGCCCCGGGCTCCCCTACCTGTGCACAGGGAGCTGACGCAGCTGGCGCCCATGGTGGTACCCTATGCTCTCACAGTCGACACGCCGGCCCCATGAAACAGGACTACAATTGATCTGTTCTATATGAATAAAATAGTATGTCTATTGCAACACACACATAATGTGTTTCACGTAACACATACAAATGTTTCATACTACGATATGGTTTCCACTTTATATTTTAAACATAATCTGATCCCAACTCAGCTAAAGCTTCAACTCCTGAAAAATTTCTCTTTTTCAGATTTCCAACTCAGTCTCTTGTACCATTTTTTGGTTTAGCAGCGCCTCTCGCATGTTAGCCATCTTCAGATACAGGCATGTTTGGACATTATGTGTCCCCTCGCAATTCGAGCATGTGTTTTTCTTTTTTGTCTTCCTCTTCTTCTTGTTCCTTTCAGCTATTTGTTCATCTATTGGCTTCATCCTATGAGTTTTTTCGCTGGTCTCCCCATCCTTTTCTTGGTTCGTGGGGTTTTAGCTGAACTCGATAGGCCTTCCTGAGTAGGCAAATTACCTTGCTGCTTTTGCGTGCCTATAGGCTGTGGTGTTGCAACCATGCCTTGAAGGTTTTGAATCCCAGCTGAAACAATCATTTATGTTTCGTCACTAACACATGCATTGAAGCAAGGTTTGTCATGGCCATACACAATGTGTTAAACCACAGTTTGCTTGTTGATGGCACACCAATTGAGGGGGCTAGACTATTGTAATGCAATGTTGCTTGCTCTGATCACCTTTTAAGCAAATACTTACTTGGTATCTCATTGATGCTGAGCACATACATTACCTTCAGAATGTGTGAACAAAGTAGCCCATCCCTTTCAAATTTGTGGCAAGAGCAGGAGTAGGTAGAGTATGTTGCATCAACAATGACCTTATATATTTTTCCTTTTGCTTTCTTTTTCACTTGGCTTAACGTCATCATGATGTCAGGCACCTCTTGTGTTTTTTTCTGCATCTAGCCCCATTGCTTCATATATATCATGCTGGAACTTGTCAGCGAACACACTTGTAGTGTAAAACTCCGATGGTTGTTTCTCAATCGGGACCTGGAGAAGTCAATGTTTCATCCAGTTAATAACAACTATTTCATATGTGCACATTTTATGTTTCACTTTATACACACTATTTGTTTCAGTCAATTTGAAAAAAAATGGTAGGAAGCATTCTTTTTTGTTTCAGTGCAGCAAATTACATTACTTTGACCACATCCTAGGTTCTGTAGTTTCTGCAGTGTAGCCCTCTCTGTCCTCTCAGTCAAGCCTTGTTTCAATGATGTGTTCATATTATTTGACGAAGATCCACACAATCTAGCAGGTGCACAAATACCTTGAATTACACATTGAGACCTTCTGACCTCCCCGTCGTCCCAGTGAAAGGGAAAAGGCTTGTTTTAAAGTATACTGGAGCCCACATTTCTTTTGTGTCCCACAAGTTCTTCATTGTTCGGTTTTCATGGAGTTCATATTTATCAAGAATTTTTTGCCAGTCCGTTTTAAACTGATCTATTGTTTTTTTGTCATATATGCATGTATACAAAGCTGCACGGAAGCCTTTTTTTGGGAATTATACAGGGGCTGGAGATGCTGATCTGTTTTTGTGGTCACATGCTGTAAGCAACACCAATGAATTGTACTGGGGAACATCCGTTGAATTGCTGCCCGCATTGCTTTATCTCGGTCTGTCATTATCGAACGTGTTGGCCATTCATTCCTTGCATCCATGTTTCAAAGATTCATACATCAGTTGTTTCATCACAAACCAGAGCAAATCCAAGCAAGATAATCTACAAGTGGTTGTTAATGCCAACAATTGGTGCAAAACGCAAATTGTAACCGAGTCATAAATGTTGTGTCAAAGAAGACACCGTCCTTATAGCTATGATACAATTTCTTTGTTCTGCCATCCACCCAAAACAGTGCCTTCAACACATTGTTTTCGTCACATTTTGCAGCATAGAAAAAAGATGGGTTCTCTGCTTGAGTCTTTTGGAAGTAAATTATAGTCAATGCAACATCCTTGAGTGATACTTCTTTTCTTAGTTTTGTCCGCAAATTTGAGATGTCTTTAGCCGTGAAAGTTAGGTTCCTCACACCACCATATAAATCTCCCAACAATGCCAAAACCTGTGACATTGCAATGTTGTGATCATGCAATGTCTTTAGAATTTCGTAGTGTTCAGCCGAGATGTGCCTGTGAGATTTGTAGAACCTCCTTCTTCCAAGGCGCTTCACCATCGGGTGCGTGTTTTTTGGCTAGAAATCAATGACCCTCCACTTGTTATCTCTAAGCCCTACAACCATATGAGTTTTACAATCATAAACTTTGGTCGTTCCCTCTTTCCTTCCATCAGCAGTTGAGTCTTCTTCGTATCTTCTTGTTTCCTTCAACCAGGGGCTCATTCTCCTTGTTTCCTTCAGAAATGAAGCAACTGCTACTAGCATTATCTTGTATGGACTTTTTCGGCTTACGTGGATCAATTTCTTCTCGTCTGCTTAGTTTATTCTAGAATTAGATGCTTTGTTTTTTTAGATGCCCTTTTTTCCGCAGATGATGCTTGGCTATTTCTGGATGGTGCAATCCATGTTCCAAATCCTAGCTTAAAAGCATAAGCATTGTAAACATCTTTTGCTTCTTCCACGGTGTTGAACTCCATCCCTAAGGTGTGGCACAATTGGTGGTGAGTAGACAACATCCTTTTCTTCTTCCTCATTATTGAAGGGTTACGCGGAAGCTACGCTAGCCAAAAACAAAAAATTTTCTACCGCGCAAACCAGGAACACTTGCAAGTAAGGGCCGATAGATCGTTACCGATTGGAGTGCGCAGCGAAAACAGCCAATCAGGGCTATCCGATCCAGAACAGTGTAGCCGATTCTCGCAAGCCGACAGCCGATACCCGGGGACAGCCGATTCGCCAATCAGCCGATTCACAGATGCCGTAGTCGATCCGAAGCCGATCAACAGCGCGCAACGTAGCAGCGCCTCTACCGGTATCCACACGTCCGGGGACAAAACGCCGTACACCCATGTGCTAGCACGCGATGCAAGGCTAGGGTTTGGCTCGGAAGTGGGGAGGGTTTCCGTGGAGATTGATCTCGGCGACTTCTGTTGCACGCGATGCAATTGACATGCCGCAACTCTCCACCCCTCCCTCCTTTATATAGAGTTGGCCGACTGGGACTAGTGGCCGATTAGGACTCTATTTTGAATCGGATCTCATCCGTATCTCATAGAGTTGGCCGCTCACACGTCGTAAGCCCATAGGACTCTATCCGATCGGATCCCTATCCGATCGAGCCGTATCCGAGTCCAACTCGAATGCATGTTCTTATCCCCTTAAGCGTGCGACCCGTAGGTTCAGGTATACTCGGTTTCGGCTATAGTCTAACTTAGCCGATCGTCGGCTCGAGTCTAACTCAGCCGACGTCAATAGCGGCGCCTAGCAAGACATATTGACACCATAGTATACAAGAATAATATCGGCTCGAACCGTAATGTGTACACAAATCCCTTTGCCTCACGATACCGCTTAAGCTATAGGCAAGATGTGTGCCATCCCTTCAATAGCTTAACCATTCACTCGAACCGTATTGGATTATCTCGCCCGTTGATTGACTCCTCAATCAACTTAGCATGGCCATGCATTTCCATAATCCATTACCTCGAGGGGCCCAGAGATATCTCTCCAAAGGAGGGGCAAATTCCATCTTGATCACTCACATCCCACTCCATGTTTCATAGCAAACCCGAAAACTACCTTTATAATTACCCAGTTATGGAATAGCGTTTGGTAGTCCCAAAGTAGGCTACTACACATGTTGGAATCCATGGTGATCTCAGTGTCTAAGGACTTTGTACCAACACTACCCGAGACCAACTAATGGCACATTAATTCCCGTAGTGTCTCATGGTGGGTCTATCCAACAATGTGTTCTCCAACACATATGTCCATGTTTATTGATTTGGTATCTCCATACCCATGATCTATGAGACATGATCATCAATCAATAAACATGCCGATCTTAGAATTATATTTGTTCCAACAATATGACATATGATCAGGGATCGTTTAGAAATAGATTCATACATATAGAGTCTCATAAATAAGTCACGTACTTATTGATCAATACAAGATGTCTATTTCATGGAACTGAATAACACTTTATTCATTTATACATAAACATTGACGTGATATCCAACATCTCCATGTTGCCTCTAGGGCATATCACTAACAATTATCAAATGCATTTTCATCCAACTGGTCATCTAGGTAAACAGATACAATGTTGCAACTATGCGGTTAACACTTTCCATATTTGTAACCTGGTACACACAAAGTTTCACTGAGTTACAAATTATGTTTCAAAACAAACACTAGTTATGTTTTTATTTTTTTCGTACATTGGGCATGTTTCAATACATTAGCATTTTTTTCATGTTCCAACCTGAGGATAACTCACCAATTCAGTTTCAGATTGGGGGAAGATAGCGCATCAAGGAAGTCACCTGACGAGCTTGCTGCAGGAACAATGATGATCCAAAGCATCGATCTGCAAGACTTTTGTTACTTCAGCAAGCATGATTTTGTTCATGTTATATTTCAGTAAAAAATGACACAACAAAATACAATTAAATGCATAAGACACGGGGATCTATTCTTCCTAACATGAGGGAGCAATTGTTTCACAGAACCACAGATCAATTTGAGCAAAATTGTTAAAAAAAATTGGCAAACAAACCATAGAAAACGTACTCACAAAGCTTGCATGGGGCGCATGGTGAAGTAAGGCAGAAAATGCTCCTCTGTTCAAACTAGGTGAGCTCGCTGTCATCGCAAATTGGACTGCAACAATGTTCAAAGAAGTATTTTCAACTAGATGGATAAGATGGGCCATGAGAGGCAGCCGGGGATCCCGTGTTGCAGGCGTCGATTTTTGGCGGGAAAGATGGTGGCGATGCTGTGGGAATAGTGCGGGATAGGGTCGCCGACGGGAGAGAGAATCACCGGTGGCAGCGTCGAGCCGCACAGCGCCACCTGCGATGCCGAGTAGATCGCCTCGACCTAGTCGAGGTCAATGTTGGGACATAATGAATGTTTCATTCAATATGTTCAAGACATTGCAACGGCAAGGCGGGAGGGGTCCTAATGCACAAGTTGCATCGAGATCGTCGTTGCGTGCGCGAATCGGACAGTCGAGACAGGCGTCCGATTTTTTCCCACGTAACGTCTGATGCGTAGCGGTCTCCTATTCTTCCCCTTGAAGGGACGATCCTATTGACCCTTGAAGTAGATGGTGTTGCTGAGCACAACGGTGGTCGCTACTTCGATGGAGCCCAACACCAGGATGGAGTCGATGAGGCCCCTCGTCACTTGTTGCGTCCACTCATTTGTCAGCACCAACCAGGAATCACACAAGATTGAACACATGCGAACTGGACACTTGAACTCCGGATGAACACCTCGAGAGCACGGACAGAGAACGCATGCGAGTTTTTCGTGCAGAGTATCAACTTCCTGCTTTTCGGTTTTCCTTCGCCTTTATTATGCAAGATTACAAACATGGTTAGGGGCCATGACCCAGCTAATGCGCCACAACCCGGTTAAGGTGAGTGCCATCCCAAACACCCCAACACTACTACATAAACCCCTAAAGGTGCCGGTTAGGAAACCCCAATAGGTGCCGGTTTTTCCAACCGACACCTATTGGTCGGCACCTATAAAAAAATTAATAGGTGCCAGTCTAAAAACCGGTACCTTAAGATTCAAAAAATAAAAAAAATCCAATTCGCCTGAGCTCCACCACATTCATGCACGATCGATCCAATCCACAACACCACAACACCACAAATCCACATATCTATCCAAACATCCACAGATCAATCACACAAAAAACACAGATAAATTTAATCCTCCACAGATCTGAGGGAGAGAGGGAGCGCGACGCAGGCCGCCACAAATCCAAGATCTCATTCGAATGTTTGCAAAGAACAAACATGAATTTACAAAGAACAAACATGCAGCCGAGCTAGCCGAGAGAGAGAGAGAGAGAGGGGAGATCCCCTCGAGCCGGATCCGGGGAGGCGTCGTCCACTGCCCGTTGTCCACCGCCCACCGCCCTGGCTCCCGCCGCAGCCCGCCACCCCAGCCCGCTCCGGCTCCCGTCACCGCCCGTCGCCGCCCGACCTCCCGCCGCCCCGGCCTCCCGCCGCCCGTGGCCTCCCGCCGGCTCGCAACCTCCCGTCAACCCGCAGCCTCCCGCCACCCCAACTCCCACGCTTGCCCGTAGCGGCAGAGGAGAGGTGAAGACGAGGTCCGAGAGGAGAGTGTGGACAGTAGCAGACTAGCAGTAGGCAGTAGCAAACGAGGGGATAAGTCTGGAGACGCGCCGGCTCAGTGTTTATAGGAGTCGGATTTTTTAGGTATCGTTTTTTAAAAAAACCCGGCATCTATACTATAGGTGTCGGTTTTTCTTTAGAACCGACACCTATAATATATTAGAAGTGTCGTTTTTTTTAAAAAAGGTACCTATAATATAGGTGCCAATTTTTCTTTAGAGCCGCTACCTATTGTGTTTAATAGGTGTCAGTTTTTGTTGAACCGACACCTATTAGGCCAACACCTATGCATATTTTTGTAGTAGTGCGAGCATGGCGCATGACGCGCGCTAGTAGCGACACGGCTCAACAGACTCAACAGAAATGAATCCGAAGCAAAAACATGTAGATGCAATAACAAATTAAGATGCTAAACTCCAGGGACAAGCTTCAACAAATTTCCCCTAGCCCTGGAGTCTTGAATCCACCCGCACGACACCAATTTGATCTTGCAAAGCTTGAAATTGTACATGACTTAGCGACGTTGTTAGGGTGTCTTCCAGTTCTGCCCCTGTCGGGACGAACTCAACGTTGATGCAGTCCCAGATGTAATGGTAGCGGGTATCAATGTGCTTGCTCCTATCATGTAAAACCGGGTTCTTGCACAGATAGATAGAGAGAGAGTAGCCTTGTTATCGATCTTAATAGTTGTAGCCTTCGGCGCCTCGCCCGTGATCTCAGCGAGCAGATGTGCGAGCCAAATGCCTTGACATGCAGTGGTAGCCACAGCGATGTATTCGGCCTCGCACGATGACAGAGTGACAACCTTCTGCTTCTACGAATTCCAGCTCACAAGGATGAAGCTGAGGAAGAAGAGGGAGCCTGTGGTGCTCTTGCGATCATCCACGTCCCCTCCCATGTCGCTGTCGCTGAATCTATGCAGGCACAACTGTCCCTCGTGGCTCCTCGCGAAGTGACAGCCATAGTTTCATAGTTCATGGCGGCATGGTGATCCTCACGTGGCGATTCCATGAACTGGCTCACATAACCCACGCGTAATTGAGGTCAGTCCATGAGTGAACCAGGTAGCGAAGGCTGCCAACAAGGCTTCGATATTTGGTAGCATCGACTGCGGCTTTAGTGCTCTGCTTGCTCAGCTTCAACCGTGGCTCCATGGGCACCAGGCTAGGGTTGCACTCCGTCATGCCACCCATCTCCAGCACTTTGCGTGCATACACACTCTGGCAAATCATGATGCCATTGCCGCCCTGATGCATCTCAATTCTCAAGTAATACGAGAGGCGCCCAAGGTCACTCATCTTAAACATGGAGTGCATCTCTTTCTTGAACCGGAGGATGTCATATTGCATGGTGAGCAGGTTTTCACGGAGCAGGTTGTCGATGGTGAAAAAACGGATAGATGCATCATCATTGTGATCAATGTCCAGGTTGTCATCCAAGTCAGGAGGCGGGGAGGCATATTGCACGGCCGACGGCGTCGCTGGTCGTGGTGATGCACCTGGGGTTGGCGTCTAAGCAGAGGAGTCCAACGATGATGTCAACCCATCTGGCTCCGCTGTCGTCGGCTCCACGTCAGCTTGCACCGAAGGTGTTCGACACGGTGATGGCGACCTGACGACTGGCATCGACAAGTATTCTATTGCACAGTGAAACCCTTTTCGAACAACGGCATGCCTTGCAACTCATCTTGGTTCTAGTCCCATTGGGCTGCCTCGTCGAACACCACATTGCACATGACGCGCACCCACCATGATGTTGGATCACAGATGCGGTACGCTTTGAAGCCCGGCTCCAACAAAGAGATCATCGGCGAGCTGCGGTCATCAAGCTTCTTCACATCAAGCTTCTTCACACCTGGCCTTACGACCTTGACATTAGCGATGCAGCCGAACAAGCGCAGGTAGTGCAAGCTAGGCCGGCTCATGCGATCAGCCCCGATTCGCATCGTGGCTATGGCATCCCATGCCTGCTTTGCGGATGGCTTCGAAGAGACAGTGACCATAGAGACCGTAAAGACCATCTCTACAAGGACGTGTGGCAGCTTAAGAGCCTCACATGGGAGGATCTATTATCTCGTACGGGCCACTTAAGCCATCCGCACGGGATAATAGATCTTCCCATGGGGAAGAATTAAGTGTTCCGTACGGGAACATACATCTGTCCTATATTACATATTAAATTATTAAATTAAATTGATAATTAATATCACATCACAAATTACACAAAAATAATTTCACATTATCATAATTTTACCAAAATTTCACATGTATATTTTACAACAAATTTTACAATATTTACAACAAATTTTACAATGCATGGATGCGGCGGTGATGCGACGGCGGCAACGATAGAGGTGGCGGTCGGTGTTGCTGGCGGTGGTGCGCAGTGGAGGAGGCGGCCGCGGTCGGAGGAGGCGGCGGTGGAGGCCGGCGGTGGATGAGGCGGCTGCTGTCGGTGGAGGCGGTGGTGAGGAGGCGACCGCGGTCGGTGTTGGACGCGGGCGTGGTCGGTGGAGGGCAGAGGAGGAAGAAGCGTTGGAGGAGGCCGATGGAGGAGAGGCGGCGGTGGAGGAGGCCGGCGAAGGAGGAGGCGGCGGCGGTGGAGGCACCGGGTCAGTGAGAAAGCCGTGACGTTAGAAAATTTCGTCAAACGCGGCAAAGAGGCGAACGAACGCATCCGAAATATTTTTCTGATCAATTTTCATATATGAAACATCTCGATCGGAGTCCGTATGCGAAAGTTATGACCGATGTAAAAATCGACTCCGAGTTAGAGGACAAAACAAAAATAATATGCGCAAAAACTTGTTACACGCGCACAAATTACATTATATGTGCAGTGGGAGCTGTGGAGATTATGGCAATCGGGTATCTACATGACAAGTTTATCTGACTAGAGGTAGGGATAGGTTGCGCCTGCCATATCTGTAAACCAAACATGACTTGGGTGTTACGTTGCCGATTGAGATATGGCAACGGCCCATAGTCACGGTTTGGTAAGATTGAGGAAACCAACTTAGAGTAAGATAGGGTTTCCAATCTGTAAGCCCGTCTCCCAGGACTATATAAGGGGGGTAGGGGGCGTCCCTTGAGGGATATCATAAATCAGAAAATCCGATAGGCGATAGCAGACTTCATAAGCAAGAGCTTTAGATTCACGAGATCACGAGATCAATAAAGACACTCGGCGGATCGAATCCACCGAAACAGGAGTAGGGTATTACCTCACGAGAGGGCCTGAACCTGTCTAAATCCTCTTTTCCTTCTAACCCATTGTGCTTGGCGATCTTGACGGCGACCCCAGAAATTATATTGCCGAAACCAAGTTTCGACAGTTGGCGCGCCAGGTAGGGGACCGCGCGTCGAGACTTCTTCAACAATCTCGCCGACAAGCGTGATGGGATCTCCTTCAGGATTCGGCGACTTCGCCGCCAACAACTTTGACGACTTCTCCTTCGACACGGATTCAAACCAGTCAAAAGGAAAAACCCACTCGGCGCCGTTCGGGCTCCCCAATCTATGACACCATCTTGAAGACCAAGATGCAATCCACCCTCTCCAACGAAGGACTTCACTCGGCACCATTCGGATTACCGAATACCGCCGAAATCTGCGCCGATCTTCTCGTCTCCCCGACGGAGACGATCTACTCGGAAGAAGACCTCTCGGTGCCGTTTGGATTACCAAACGCCGCCGAGATCTACGGCAAACTCCTCTCCCCCGAGTTGAGGTCGACCCACTCGGAGGAGCCCGCTTCCCCATGCTTTGACTCGGACTGGAGCTACCCAGGGCTAAGGGAGGTCGCCGTCATCCTCCCGTCATTCGGCTCATGCTCATCTTCGGAGCTCAATGAATATCTCAGCTCCGCCGGCTTCGACGACCTCTACGGCATCCCCTCAGACGAAGCCGACGACTCCGACTGCCGCAAGGACTACGAGCCGAAGTGCTTCGATGTCCTCATGGCCGAGCCGGACGAGTCCGACTCAGCCATGGCCAGGAGGCTCGCGGAGGAAGAACGAGCCAAGATCGAGCAAGAGCGCAAGACGGCCGAAGAGGAGAAGCAACGCAGGGAAGAGGCTGACAAGAGGAAGCAAGATCTACACGCAGCCGGACGATCCGCCTAGGAGGCCATCCACCAAACGCGGGTCCGCAATACCAACATCTTCCAAACGCCACAGCAGAACGCTGTTGCCACACTCACGCTCCTGGACACCGTCATGGAGACGGCACCCGCCAATGTGACTCCAATACTCGACAAAATCAAGACCATCGTCGCAGCCACAGCCAACGGCCATCCCACCACTTCAGCACGAAGGCCGACTGAGTCCGTGGCTGAGACGCCCGACAAAAGCCGACTCCCGCCTCTAAGGTCAGGAGACTATAAGAGGCCCGAGCCAGACCGGTCGACGACAAGGCCAGGAGGCCCACGCCGCGAGTCTACACAGAAGTACCAGGAGCAAACGGCCGACTCCCACGACAAACGACACGGACGTCCACCTGTCCACCACCGCGTCCGCCGCAACAATAGCTCCGGCTACCCAACCAGCCAACCGAAGACCCCGCCGAGTGATCTGCGGGAAGTCCTCGATCGCCGCTACCAGGAACGTGACCGACGCACCCGGGAAGATCGGAGGGGATCACCCGATAGCGGCGACGACGGAGTGCTGGCTTTCACTCGGGAGCTTCGCCGAGTGCACTGGCCGAGTGGATTCAAGCCCACAAGAATAGAAAGGTACGACGGCAAGACCGACCCTGAGTCATGGCTTACAGTCTACACTCTCGCCATCCGCGCAGCAGGCGGCGACAACAAAGCAATGGCCAATTACCTTCCCGTGGCCCTCGCTAACTCAGCCAGGAACTGGCTCACGAGCCTGCCAAGAGGCTCAATCGGCTCGTGGAGCGAGCTGAGGGACCGCTTCATTGCCAACTTCCAAGGTACCTTCGAGAGGCCCGGCATGCACTTCGATCTATACAACGTCATCCAGAAGCCGGACGAGCCTTTGAAGGATTACATCCGGCGCTTCTCTGAGAAGCGCAACAAGATCCCCAACATTACCGATGACATCATCATCGTCGCCTTCCAGAAAGGAGTCCGTGATGAGCTGTTAATCGGGAAGTTCGGGCGTAAGCCACCAAAGACGGTGAAACAGATGTTCGAGACGGCGAACTCCTACGCCAAATCCAACGACGCCATCAAGGCCACCCGTCAAGACCGGCCCGACAGGAGGGAAGACAAGCAGGCGGGAGGAAGCCGGAATCCTAAGAAGGACAACGGCAACAACAACCACCAGGGCCAAAAAGACCGCAAGCGCCGATCTGAGGACCTAGTGGCCGCAACCTCCAACACTCAACGCCGCCCCCGAGTCGCCGCCTACGATGCAATCATGAACGCTCAATGCACTCATCATCCCAACCACAAGCACGCGGCTAAGGATCGCTTCATCTACAAACAGCTTCGCAGCAAGACGCGGCGCAACTCAACAAGAAGCCGACCGATGAGGCCGGTCCATCGGCGCCAAGAAAACAATGCGGCCGAGAATGCCGAACCTTTCCAAGACCCCGTGGGAGAGCTCAATCACATCTTCTGAGGACTCGCTAGCCTATGAATCCAAGAGAAAACAGAAACTAACCGACCGAGAGGTCAACGCGGCTCAACCCGAAGTCCTCGCATCGCGATGGTCGGAAGTGGCCATCACTTTTGACCGCTCGGATCACCCCGACCGAGTGGTTCACCCAGTGGCGCTATCCACTCGTCCCCGGATCCCGTGGTCCGCAACATCGGCTCAAGCGCGTCCTCATCGATGGGGCAGCGCCCTCAACATTCTCGTTCGCCAAGACCATGGATGAGATGCATTCCGAGGGCCGAATTGAAGGCAAGCTCAGCCCCCTTCCACGGAGTCATCCCGGGCTATCATCTACACCACTCGGGCACATCTCCCTCCCCGTCACCTTCGGGGCTCGAGAGAATTTCCGAATGGAGAACGTCACTTTTAAGGTGTCCGACTTCGAAACAAAGATACCATGCCATCATCGGAAGGCTGCGCTTGCCAAATTCATGGCGATCCCACACTACACCTACCTCTGCATGAAGATGCCGGGTCGCAACGGCGTCATCACTCTTCGCAACGACGTGAAGCAAGCCTTCACCTGCGACAAGGAGAGCTGCGATATGGCCCAATCTCGCGAGAGATTGCGTGGCCAGCAAGAAGTCCGATTGGCTGCATCGACTTCGGCAGAGGGCGAAGTCCCCGCGAAGAAGATAGCCAAATCGGGATCCGGCGACGCCAAGACCAAGAAGATCTCTCTTGATCCATCGGATCCCTCGAAAACGGCTGTAATCGGCGCTGAACTAGATCCCAAATAGGAAAGCGCGCTCGTCACCTTCCTCCAAAAAAATAAAGATGTTTTTGCTTGGAAACCATCTGATATGCCTGGAATTCCTAGGGAGGTTATCGAGCACTCTTTGCACGTCAAAGATGACGCCAAACCGATAAAACAACGATTACGCAGATTCGCAGAGGACCGAAAAGACGCTATCAAGGAAGAGCTCACAAAGCTCTTGGCTGCCGGGTTCATCAAAGAAGTCCTACATCCCGACTGGTTAGCCAACCCAGTCCTGGTCCGCAAGAAGACGGGGCAATGGCGCATGTGCGTTGACTATACCGACCTCAACAAAGCCTGTCCCAAAGATCCGTTCGGGCTGCCTCGCATCGACCAAGTCGTAGACTCAACAGCCGGCTGCCAACTCTTGAGCTTCTTGGATTGTTACTCGGGCTATCACCAGATCAGTTTGAAAGAATCCGACTGCCTGAAGACATCGTTCATCACGCCGTTTGGGGCCTACTGCTACATCACAATGCCTTTCGGCTTGAAGAACACCGGCGCCACATACCAACGCATGATCCAAAGATGTTTCCAGACGCAGATCGGCAAGAATGTAGAAGCCTATGTCGACGATGTCGTCATCAAGACCAAGCAGAAAGAAGACCTGATTGCCGACCTAGAAGAAACCTTTGCAAACATCCGAGCCTTCGAATGAAGTTGAACCCGAGAAATGCACTTTCGGCGTTCCATCGGCAAACCGCTCGGCTTCATGGTGTCGCATCGCGGCATTGAAGCCAATCCAGAGAAGATCAACGCCATCTTAAGCATGAAGCCACCGAGTAACCAGAAGGACGTCCAGAAGCTCACCGGCTGCATGGCGGCGCTAAGCCGCTTCATCTCTCGACTCGACGAACGAGGCATGCCCTTCTTCAGATTGTTAAAGAAGACAGACGACTTCCAGTGGACCGCGGAAGCCAACAAGGCCTTTGACGATTTCAAAGAGTTCCTTACAACACCGCCTGTCCTGGCCTCACCTCAGCCCCAGGAACCTCTGCTGCTGTACGTTTCAGCAACTCACCAAGTGGTCGCACGGTCCTCGTGGTCGAGCGCGAAGAAGAAGGACGGGCTCGAAGATTCGAGGCCGATCTACTTTGTTAGCGAAGTGTTGGCAGAGCCAAAATTCGCTACCCTCGTGTACAAAACTGCCGTATGGTGTTCGATAACCGCGAGGAAATTGGCACACTATTTTCAGGGTCACTCGGTCACCATCGTCACTTCCTTTCCACTCGGCGATGTCATCCACAACCGGGAGGCGACTGGGCGCATCGCTAAGTGGGCCCTAGAGGTAATGCCATTGGACTTGACTTTTAAGGCGAGGACATCCATAAAGTCGAAGCCCCGCGATTTCCGGCCGAGTGGATGAGCAACAAGAGAACATACCTCGGGAAGACCTCCAACACTGGACCATGCACTTCGACGGATCCAAGAGGATCACCGGCTTGGGAGCAGGAGTTGTGTTGATCTCCCCGATTGGGGAAAGGCTAAGATACGTCCTTCACCTCCACTTCTCCGCCTCACACAACGTTGCCGAGTACGAAGCCCTGCTACATGGACCGCGCCTCACAGTTTCACTCGGGATACGTTGGCTCATCGTGAAAGGCGACTCCCAGCTGGTCGTCAACCAAGTGATGAAGGACTGGTCTTGTCTCAACGACACCATGGAGGCCTACCGACAAGAGGTCCGCAAACTTGAAGACAAGTTTGACGGACTCGAGCTTTCACATGTCTTGAGACATAACAACGAAGCGGCTGATGAGCTGGCACAGTTCGGGTCCAAGCGCGAAGCCGCCCCAACAGACGTCTTTGTCGAGCACCTCTATGAACCAACCATCACGACAAAGACAACTTCCAACGAACAAGCTGCAAACGAAGTCGCCATGACTGATGCCAACTGGAGGACGCCGCTCATCAAATTCTTAACTCAGCAAGAGCTGCCGGAAGACCGGGATGAGGCAGAACACGTCCGACGTCGTTGCCAAGCCTACGTCATGGTCGACTCCGAACTATACAAGAGGAGCCCCTCCGGAATCCTAATGAGATGTATTACACCCGAAGAAGGAAGGCAGCTACTCCAAGACATCCACTCGGGCATATGCGGAAGCCACGCGGCAGCACGCACTCTGGTGGGCAAAGCTTACAGACAAGGTTTCTTCTGGCTTACCGCGGTCTCCGACGCGAACAAAGTCGTACGAACCTGTGAAGGCTACCAATTTTTCGCCCGACAGAGCCATGTCCCGGCCCAGGAGCTACAAACAATCCCACTATCGTGGCCGTTCGTGGTATGGGGCTTGGACATGGTTGACCCTTTCAAGAAAGCTCCAGGAGGATTTACACACCTTTTCGTCGCAATCGACAAGTTCTCCAAGTGGATTGAAGCCAAGCCGGTCGCCACGATTACTGTTGACAAAGCACGAGATTTCTTCCTCAACATCGTGCACCGCTTCGACGTCCCAAACAGAATCATAACCGATAACGGGACTCAATTCACGGGAGGCGTCTTCAAGGAATTCTGCAAAGATTTCGGAATCAAAATCTGTTATGCATCAGTTGCCCATCCCAAAAGTAATGGACAAGTCGAACGGGCCAACGGCATGGTCCTTCAAGGCATCAAGGCCCGCGTGTTCGATCGTCTAAACCCTTACGCAGGCAAGTGGGTCCAAGAGCTTCCCTCGGTCCTATGGTCTCTGCGGACCACGCCCAGTCGGGCTACCGGCCAAACTCCTTTCTTTTTGGTCTACGGCGCAGAAGCCATGTTGCCAAACGAGATGGAGTATGAATCCCTCCGAGTCCGCAGCTTCAACGACAAACGCTACGACCCCGACCGAGTGGACGACCTCACCCGACTGGAAGAGGCCCGTGAGGCAGCCCTCATCCAGTCGGCGAAATATCTTCAAGGGCTCAGACGCTACCACAGTCGCAACGTTCGAGCACGAGCTTTCATCGTTGGTGACTTGGTTCTGCGCAAGATTCAAACCACCAAAGACCGTCACAAGTTATCCCCCTTATGGGAAGGACCATACATAATTGCTGAGGTGACTCGGCCCGGTGCATACCGACTAAAGCGTGAAGACGGATCTATGGTGGAGAATTCCTAGAACATCGAGCATCTTCGACGATTTTATGCTTAATTTGACTAAAGTTTCATATTTTTCCTTGACTGCCAACCTCAAGCAAGATGACTTCTTGAGTTAGCAGTCGGGGGCTATACACATGTCAATAAAGCATAAGTTTTCCTCATCAACTTCTGTGCATGATTTGGTTTATCATTGTTTAATGTTCCCTGATTCGAGTTCAGTGTTTAAGGACTGAGAGTTTTCCGATGACCTAATCGAGCCTAGGCTTGGTGACAGTCAGACGAAAACTACTTAAGAAATTTCACACAAAAACTCGGATCAAGGCATTAACATAAATAAACTAAAAACATCACAATTCTGTGTCAGAGCATCACGATCATACGATATTTACAAGACAATGTTCGAAAGGTAAATCAAATCCGGAAGTTATTCACTACATCGACGGAAATCTTCTTCGCCGACTCCTGCGCTTCACTCAGCATGTCCAAGGCCTGCTCATCCGTGGTCCCGTCAGCAAAGCCCTCCCCGACCGAGTTTTTATCCACTCAGGGGTAGAGAGACTTGGTCTGTGCAAGAGCCAGACCAGCCCCCATGTTGGCGGCTTCGGTGATGTTCGCCAGATATTGGTTAAGGGCCCTCCGCAGCTTGTCAAAAATCTCCAATGGCTCTAGCGAACTGGCCCCGACCCCCTGATGAAACAGGGACATCAAGATCGGCATTGCTGCGTTGGCAACCTCTTCTCGGACCTCTCCGGCTCGTTTGACCCGCTCGAGCAAGACATCATATTGAGCTCGGGTCTTGACCTTATAAGATGCCAAAAGAATTCGATCATGCAAAGCACTCGGAAATAAAGCAACGCCAAGAATGTTATTTCGAAGAAGCTTACCTTCAAATTCGACCTCCAATTCGGCCTTGTCGAGGCTGACTGCCTCCAGCTGGACCTGGAGCGAGTGGACCTCCGACGAATTTTCTACAAGCAAAGAAGGTCATCAGTAACCAGGACCAACATGAGAATCATAAAGAATTTGAGAAGAGTGGACTTACTCCCGACTGACCCGCGGAGGTCAAGGTTCTCCTCCCGGAGCTCCGCTATTTCCTTCCTCAGGGCCGCCTCCTTTGACGCGGCTTCCTCCTGAGTGGCCTTCAGCTTTCGCTGGACGTCCTCCAAAGAGTTCAGGTGAGGAACCAGTTTCTCCAGCACCTCGGACTTGGCCATGGAGCGGCAATACTCCTTCTGCGCGCAATATCCAAGATTGACCGACTGAAGAGAAGCAATAATACAAGACAAAGTGAAGATCTGGGGTTACATTGAGTAGCCAGGTCACCTCATTTAGGCTGCTGACGAGGGCATCCCTTTCTTCGCGGCTTGCTTGTCCAAGACGATGCCCTGCCTCTGGCCTTCCGAGTCCCGCCATTCGATTTTAATCGGGGGAACCCAGGTTTCAGAAGACTTTAACCTGGGGATCTCCTCCACTGTGGCTGGCGGATTAGGAAGAACAGGTGAAGACACAAGAGATGCAAGTCAAGAGTAAAGACAAGACTTTGATCCAAGACTTACCGGGTTTCAGGCGCACTCTTGGGTGGAGCAGCCCGCCGGCCTCCTTCTTCGGCCTTTCGCCGACCGATCCTCGCGGGCCGACCGAGCCGCAGCTCGAGGTTTCCCGCCGCCGACCGGCTTCCGGCCGGGACGTCCGCTAGCGCTCGGGGCTCCCTCCTCGGGGTATCCTTCTTCGGAGGCGAGGGTTTTCTACTCGGAGCGCTCTCGCTCGGAAGCGGGCTCCGGGGTCTTCGCTCCGAGGGCTTGGATGCTTTGGGGGCAGCAGCTGGAGTAGGCTCCTCACCTTTTCCGGCAGGATCTATGTCCTAGGGCCTCCTGCGACAACGAATACAGCTAGAATGAAGACAAAGGAAGTTTTCAACAAAAAGTTCGGACTTCAATCATGAAGCATACCTGGACGACCGGCGGATCTTTGGTGCCGCCTTCGATGATGGCTTTGGAGGGGGCGTCTCGACTGGAGGAGCCGGGATGTCGTCATCAGAATCATCAATAACAAGCCTCCTCTTGCTTGCTCGCTTGTTTGTGTCCCCACTCGGGGCCGCCCGCTTCCCGATCGGATCGCTTTGGATTTTTATCCCGCCAGTCGGCTTCTTGGCAGGGCAATGTGGCACGTCATCATAAGGCACCTTGTATGGTTTTGAAGTGATAGAGGTATTTTCCTGCAAGAGAAGTTCTCACAATACTAAGAGACATGACGTCAAAGTTACAAGACAATACGAAGAAGTCAGTCGGCTTACGGAGGAGGAGGCCGATGGATGCTGAAGGGAAGAACCGGCAGAATGAGGGCGCGCTCAACTGCAATTCCAATCGAGAAGATCTTGTACATTCGGATCTTCAGGATCTCGTAGCTGAGTGGATCTTGATCTTCCCGATTGGGGTCCTTCCCGCCTTCGTATTCAAAGGCCGGCTTCGACCGTTCTTTGATTGGAGCCACCGCACTGATGAAGTGCCGAGTGATCTCGCTCGTCGCGAAGATCTTTTTGCTTCATCTCTAGGATCTTCGCAAGCAGTTTGTTGGCCTCGTCCCAATCTTGAGCCACTGAAACAGTGCTCCAAGTTTGCCTGGGTACAGGGGGAAGGCCGACGAAGGTTGGCAGGCTAGGTTCAAGATTGATGATATAGAACCAGCTCGCGTGCCATCCCTTGTTGGAAGATTTCAGGGGAAGAGAAAAGTACTCCTTGCGGAGAGATCCGCGGAGTTGGAAACCCGCCCCACCAACAACGCAGGGCTGGTCCTCGTTGGGATGCGGCTTGAGATAAAACATGCGGCGAAACAGTTGGAAGTGAGGGAGGATGCCAAGGAATGCTTCACATACATGAATGAAAAGAGCGATGTGAAGCATGGAGTTCGGGTTCAGATGATAGAGCTGGAGACCATAGTAATCTAAAAGCCCCCGGAAGAACTCGGAGGTGGGATGGCTGAACCCGCAATAGAAAAAAGAGGTGAATACAACGAGCTCACCGGTGTTCGGGGTTGGGAAGTCTTCACCCGCCGCCGGGCGCCAGCCCACGATCTCCTTGGAGGGAAGCACGCCGTGCTTCACCATCTCCTTGAGGGTAGATTCCCTCACATCCGATGTGGCCCATTGGTCAAAGGGGATTCTCTTTTCCTCCGCCATGAGTGTGGTTTGGATGGGAAGTGGATCCGGTCGGAAAGGATGGAGGTTTGAGCAGGGGTCTTGGGAGATTGGCTGCGGAAGCTGGTTTGTGGCAAGAAGCGAGCTCCTGGATGGACAGATTTGGGTGCGCGCGAGTCTAGGGTTCTTCACAGGGAACTGGATAACAGTGCTGCGAAAAGAGGAATTTTTTGGAAGACGAAGAGGCGGGGACGACCTCGAGCCTTTATAGAAAGATTTGAGGGTTGCGCTAGGTTTTCTCGTGATTGGGCCGAGCCCATGAGAGAATCTGCGGCCTGGTTAAGGTGTGGCCCGATGCGTGTCTTCAGGGACTTAAGCGGATGAGCTTAAGCAGATTTGCCCTGGCAATATGCACGTGTCCGAATGCCCTGTACCTTTGGAAATCCTTTCATACCGCGGTTTACTTGACTTCATGAGAAGCTGACACGATGTAATTTGAAAGGTGACCAACAGCTAAGCTTTTTATAGCTGCCTTGATGACAAGGGCTGTTTGGTTCTTTGGCATTTGATTAAGTAATTATATAAATGCTATTTTTCCACCTTGGTAAAGATCTTCATAGATTGAGACCAGTGTTATGGTAAGAGCTATTTAATAACTCGGTCCGTATTTTTCGACGACGAAAACTTGTTTACCCATGAGGGATGATTAAAATGTTTGTTCCGAAATGACTCGAGCAGATCCACTCGGATAAGTATGAGCTTGCCGAGTGCTTTTTCACCCATGAGGGTTGATTGAATTATTTATTCTGAGACGACTCGGGCAAATTCACTCGGATGAGTATGAACTTGCCGGGTAATAAGATTTTTATGATTGCTTTAGCATGAGCTAAGTATTTATATGAGAATAATTTTTTATAGTTCTTAACTATATGATTAGTTTGATTTTGACTAACCATATAGTCGGGGGCTACACCTAATTAGGTGTACCAGGAAAAAGAGATGCACCTAGATATTTATTTTTGAGAATTTTTTAGATATTTTTCAGCCCTTCACAGTCTTTGGAGCCACTCGGAAAGATTCAGGCAGAGATGATGGAATCACTCGGCTCCAAAAGCACTCGGTCAAAGAGATTTTTGGCTGTGTGCTGTTTTGGTTTGAAGCTGAGCTGTCTCGTCGACTGAAAAGGACTCGGAGGCTACTGTGGAGATTATGGCAATTGGATATCTACATGGCAAGCTTATCCGACTGGAGGTAGGGATAGATTGTGCCTGCCATATCTGTAAACCAAACATGACTTGGGTGTTACGTTGCCGATTGAGATAAGGCAACGTCTCATAGTCACGGTTTGGTAAGATTGAGGAAACCAACTTAGAGTAAGATAGGGTTTCCAATCTGTAAGCCCACCTTCCAGGACTATATAAGGGGGTAAGGGGCGTCCCTTGAGGGATATCATAAATCAAAAAATCCGATAGGCGATAGCAGACTTCATAAGCAAGAGCTTTAGATTCACGAGATCACGAGATCAATAAAGACACTCGGCGGATCGAATCCACCGAAACAGGAGTAGGGTATTACCTCACGAGAGGGCCTGAACCTGTCTAAATCCTCTTTTCCTTCTAACCCATTGTGCTTGGCGATCTTGACTGCGACCCCAGAAATTATATTGCCGAAACCAAGTTTCGACAGGAGCCTTGTTAAAGTTTTATCTAAATGAACTCTAAGTTTCAAGTTTATATATCTTATAAAAAGCTATGAACTTATTTGCATTTCAAATATGTATATAACCTTAACATTAACTCATTATCACAGCATATGAAGTTATATTGTCATTTGTGTTGTGGAAAAAATATTTTCTATTTGATTCTATCTCATATCCAAGAATTAGATGGAGAATTCAATAGGTTTATAGATAATTAAAACCTTACATCTACATGGGCATCATCCCGTGTGACCCACTTAAACGACCACACGAGAAAATGGATTATCCCGTACGGTCCACTTGGCCGTACGGGAAAATGGATTATCCAATGCGGTTGCTTAAGTGGGCCACACGGGATAGTGGGGCATTATCCCGTGCGGTCCACTTAAACGACCGCACGGGATAATCTATTTTCTCGTGCGGTCGCTTAAGTGAACCGTACAGGATAATGTATCTTCGATTTTTTCAGGCGCGCCTACTTATGACTCATCTGAAACCTATCGAGGGACTCGTCCAGAAAAACCATTTCTCCAATAATATCGGCCCTACTTATCGATGATGGCATCGCAGTAGGCGGGTTTCACTAGTGGCCATGCGGCGTTGCACCACACGCCGCAGGCAAAGGCGACGAGCGGCCCGTCGGCCGCCAGCGCCGCCTGGGCGCCGGAGACGGCGCGGTGGCGTCGCAGCGCCTCCAAGAAATCCATACGCTCGTTCAAGTCGCACATATCTTTCGGTTTTAGTATATAAGAGCATAGAAATCGTTGGTAAGACGGGAATCCAGATCAAACTTTGATCGATTAATTCAAAATCAAGCAATCTCCAAACCATATGTACTATTTAGAAACTTTCTTTGGAAACATATACCGGCCCCCAATATTTAATTGCAAAGCTTCTTATAATTAAACAAAAATTGGATATACTTCCATCTCCAATGTTGCAACTTGGACAGACACGCTAAATCTTAACCATCCGATCGTCAAATTGAATGGCCCAGATACAAAGTGTGATTCATCCCGCGATACGCCAGCCTTGGCTGCGCCTCCCGTCCGATTGAGTGGATCCAACATCCCAGATTGCTTTCACGCTCCGACGAAATCACATCGTCTGATGAAATCCGCAGGACAACACCTCCGCCGCCGTCATTTTTCTAAACAAAAAAAGGAAAAAAAAAGCTGTGGCTTAACAGCCCTATAGCTAGGTATCCCCAAAAAATAATATTGCTCTGAATTTGTCGCTTCTCTGAATTTTCTATCCATTTACGTCGATTACAGATCACTGATGATCGAGAAAAAAAAAATAAAGCCTAAAGAAAGCAAGCAGCGCATCTGCGCATGCCTTGGAGGGGAATTGAAGACCACCGTGGATTTAACTCAGATCATCAATCTCTAATTCTCTATGACCGGCTTCATTAACCGCTCGAGATGCCTTTTCTTGGAACCTGGCCTCCAGCTCTTTTGAGCTTCACAGAAATAGTGGAACATCCTGAACAAAAACTGAATCCTGAGAAAATTATGATTATGGGAGCGGCAGCTTGGTGGTCTCTATGGCTGGCTCCAAATGATATGATGTTTAGAGATAAGATCTTATCGATGTTGGAATTTGATTCATTTATAGTCCAGTCTGAATTTGAAAGTATGCACAATATTTAGTCTCATATTGTCAATTTAAGAAGAGATTACCTTGCTTAAATATGAGAGTTTTTTCTATGCATAATAAATACGTGTGAGAGAGAAGGAGATTATGTCCACATGCACGCGCAGCCCGCGCGCATTTTCACGTGACTTATGACTTGTGACGAGCTTCTTGCACAGGACGACAATTGAGTTTCTGGGCAACATCTACACGCGATCGCTTGGTATTCTGCTTCATTTGCACCGGCAAGTTCGACTTCGTTCTGTGTAGGATCGGTGAGTGGCTACGCATTTTCGCGTGACTTGTGACTTGTGACGAGCTTCCAGCACAAGACAACAATTAGGTTTTTGGGCAGCGTCTACATGCGATCGTTTGGTATTCTGCTTCATCTGCATCGACAAACTCAACTTTGTTCTACATAGGATCAATGAATGATTTCCCTTGCGTATTTTTGTTGCATTTAAGATGTTGCCTGTTCGTTTATATTTTATCCTTGCATCTTATTTAATCAATAAGTTTTTTCTTCAAATAAAATATGGACAGTATATAATTAGGCTAATATTTCCAACAATCAACCCATAACTGTCGTGTTTCATGCTATGTTCTACCTATGAAAGTGGAGTAAGCTGAAGAAGAAGTTACGGTGAAGAAGGCAGACACGATTGTACCAAGACGTGACACCAGCAAGAACTGGTGTTGGATGATCTCCCCTGTTTTGGTGGTGTCTTTTCTAAAAATACTCCTCATGTCCAATCCTGCGTGGGTGCTCATGCTTTTTAAGTGGATTTTAAACTCATGAGAGGATATTTTCTTGTTATTTATATGTCATTAGGTTATAAAAAATTAAAAGAATTATATTAATATGTGATAAATAACTTTAGAAATTAACATGTAAGTTAAAATTTAACTTCTATAAATTTAACTTCTACAAGTTATAAGAAAAAAATTAAACTATAACCAATTAACATATATTCGCAGACAAATTCGTTTTTTAAGTTGCACAAATGTTAATTTGATATTAATTTATCATATATTATCCTATCTTTTTATTTTTAAAATTTTTTATAATCATTTAACATGTTAGTCTCCTCTTTAAAGACATGTTACTTTCATTTCTGTACTCCTTGTGTGCTGCCGTTCCGAGCAAGAACAACTGTAAAAGAACATCCTATAGTTTTTTTTTAAAAGCTGGCATTTGGTCTTCCATTAAAAAATAATAATAACCACTTGAGCACGTGGCGAGTAAGAACATCAAGTAGGTCTTAAGGTGGGTCTAAGGTGAGGCCCACCATCATAAAACATCTCTTTCACAGTGTATGTATACAGCAAAAATGTATTAAGCTGAGTTTCATCTTAAAAATGATGTGAACAATATGGTAGCAACAGAGAGAGAGGTGTGAACAATAAGTTTTTTATTTCTTGTGATAGTCCTTCGGCTAATGGTGACTCATTCGAAATACCTTCATAAGAGCATCCCAGCGGACTGGGTAAAGCGCTGCTGGAGCTATATTTGAATTGTTGTGGCAAAAAAGGTCGCTCCAATGAACTCATCAAGCTAGCCGAACGCCAAAAGAAGTGTGTCGCCATCCTGAGGATTTCGGTGGCCAGCTCTGGTGAGCAGCACGGCGTCACCAAATCTCACGCGGCGTGCGAAACTCTTCCTCCTGTCGCGAGTATTCAGCTTCCCGAACTCCCGCGAACAGCATCTGGTACCAAATCCCTGCGTCTCCAAATCTGGTACCGAATAGAGTCGTCTCCAAATCTAGCACCGACGCGCCGGGCAACGGAGGAACAGAGGGCTATGATGGAGGCCGCCGTGTCGCTGCCGCTCCCCGCCTCCTCCCCCAAAGCCTGCAGTTGTGGTGGCGACGTGCTACTCCCGGCGGAACATCTCCTGCGCCCGCGCGGCCCCACCGACGCTGGAAGCCCCGGAGGCGTCGAGGCCGCCGCCGTGGCCGTCCCCTCGACGTCGTGCCGTTGTGGAGATCAAGGCCTCCCCGACCCCATCGCCGCACTCACTAGGTGCACGTGCTCCCCTATGCTTCTCCCTAGTTCCACCGGAGCATCCTCGTTTCGTCTCGTTAGTTTGCTCAGCAATCCTGCATGCGAATTGGATAACGAGATAGTTGGATTTAGTGGGGGAAACAAGAGAAATTGCATGTTGGTGAGGGTAGAATCTGTGCTGCTCGATTTGGAGTTAACTCTGTCCATGGGTGCTTGGTGAAGAACGGGAGGTTCGATAACAGCTTCAAGCTTTATGACGAGATGATACGAGAAGGTCTCACCTGATCTGTTCACCTACAGTACCGTATGGGACTATGAACTTTTTATCTGCTGATTAGCATTTAATTTGGTTCGTGTAGCATTTCAATTGTTTCTCTTGTCATTTCCAGCTTTTGTCAGAGTGCATGAAGTTGAAGCAGGGTTACACCAAGGCCATGGAAATAGTTAATGATCTGAATTCCTGTGGTTTTCAGATGGATACTGTAATATATGGCACTCTCCTGGCTATATGCCCATCACATAACTGCTACGAGAAGGCTGAGGAATATTTTCAGAAAATGAAGGACGAAGGCCATAATCCTAATCTATTCCATTATAGCTCTCTATATTCAGAAAATGCTAATTATAAAAAAGCTGATATGTTGATAAAAGATTTGAGGTTTTCAGGGTTAACCTTCTTATTCTTGTTATTTATTAATTAACAAGGCCGCCATGAGCAGAGCAGCGCCCACAGTGAACAACGAAATCATATTGATACATACATTTGAACAATCAAGAAGTCTGCACACACGCCATGGTGTTTGATATTGAAATTGATTAATTAAGCCACTAGTGAGGAAGCTAATTAATCAAGTGTGGAGATTGTGGCAATCGGGTATCTACTTGGCAAGCTTATCCGACTGGAGGTAGGGATAGATTGTGCCTGCTATATCTGTAAGCCGAACTTGACTTAGGTGTTACGGTTGCCGATAGAGATAAGGCAATCGGCCTATAGTCACGGTTTGGTAAGATTGAGGAAACCAACTTAGAATAAGATAGGGTTTCCGACTTGTAAACCCTTCCTCCCAAGACTATATAAGGGGGGTAAGGGGCGTCCCTTGAGGGATATTCCAAGAGGAGTTCAGCTTTTAGCCCTTAGCTTAGATCACGAGATCAATAAAGACACTCGGCGGACCGAATCCACCGAAACAGGAGTAGGGTATTACCTCTCGAGAGGGCCTGAACCTGTCTAAATCTTCTTCTTCTTCTAACCCATTGTGCTTGGCGATCTCGACTGCGACCCCAGAAAATATATTACCGAAACCAAGTTTCGACAGTTGGCGCGCCAGGTAGGGGGCCGCGCGTCGAGACTTCTTCAACAATCTCGCCGACAAGCGTGATGGGATCTCCTTCAAGACTCGGCGACTTCGCCGCCAACGCCGGCGACTCCTCCCTCGACTCGGATTCGAACCAATCGGAGGGAACAACCTACTCGGCGCCGTTCGGGCTCTCCAACAGCGCCGAGATCTTCGACAACATCTTGAAGACCAAGATGCGATCCACCTTCTCCGACGACGGACTTCACTCGGCGCCATTCGGATTACCGAATGCCGCCGAGATCTGCGCCAATCTTCTTGCCTCCCCGACGGAAGCAATCTACTCGGCGAAGACCTTTCGGTGCCGTTTGGGTTACCAAACGTCGCCAAGATCTACAAATAATCGCTCTCCCCGAGTTGGCGAGGAACCACTCGGGAGCCTGATCCCCAAGCTCCGACTCGGACTGGAACGATCCAGATCCGGGTTACCCAGGTTCAAGGGAGGTCGCTGTCATCCTCCCGTCCTTTGGCTCTTGTTCATCTTCAGAGCTCAACGGATACCTCAGCTCCGCCGGCTTCGACAACCTCTAACGGCATCTCTTCCGACGAAGCCAACAACTCCGACCGCCGCATGGACTACGAGCCGAAGTGCTGACGTCCTCATGGCCGAGCCGGACGAGTCCGACTCGGCCATGGCCGAAGGCTTGTCAAGAAGAGCGAGCCGGGTGGAGCTCGAGCGCAAGACACCGAAGAGGAGAAACAACGCAAGGACGAGGCCGACAAGAGGAAGCGGGATCTACGTGCAGCCGGACGATCTGCCCAGGAGGCCATACTCCAAACACGGGTTCGCAACACCAATATCTTCCAGACACCACAGCAGAACGCTGTCGCCGCACTCACGCTCTTGGACACCGTCATAGAGACGGCTCCGCCAACGTGACTCCAATACTCGACAAGATCAAGACTATCGTCGCGCCACGGCGAACGGCCATCTCACCACTTCGGCACGAAGACCGACTCGAATCCGTGGCCGAAACGCCGGACAAGAGCCGCTTCCACCTCAAGTCGGAGACTATAGGAGGCCCGAGCCGCTCGGCCGACGACTGTGCCAAGAGGCCCACCTCGCGAGTCCACGCGAAGTACCAGAGCGCACGGCCGACTCCCGCGACAAACGACACGGACGTCCACCCGTCCACCACCGAGCCCGTCGCAACAGTTCCAGCTATCCAACCAGCCAACCGAAGACCCCGCCGAGTGATCTGCGGGAAGTCCTCGATCGCCGCTACCAGAGCGCGACCGACGCACTCGGGAAGATCGGAGGGGATCACCCGATAACGGCGACGACGGAGTACCGCCTTCACTCGGGAACTTCGCCGAGTGCACCGGCCGAGTGGCTTCAAGCCTACAGGATTGAAAGGTACGACGGTAAGACCGACCCCGAATCTTGGCTAACCGTATACACCCTCGCCATCCGCGCCGTAGGTGGCGACAACAAGGCTATGGCCAATTACCCGCCCGTGACCTCGCAAACTCGGCCGAAATTGGCTCACGAGCCGCCAAGAGGCTCAATCGGCTCGTGGAGCGAGCCGAGGGACCACTTCATCGCCAACTTCCAAGGAACCTTCGAGAGGCCCGCACACACTTTGACCTTTACAACGTCATCCGGCCGGACGAGCCCCCGAAGGATTATATTCGTCGTTTCTCCGAGAAGCGCAACAAGATCCCGAACATCACCGATGACATCATCATCGCCGCCTTCCGTAAGGGAGTCCGTGATGAGCTGCTCATCGGGAAGTTCGGCGCAAACCACCGAAGACGGTGAAGCAAATGTTCGAGACGGCGAACTCCTACGCCAAGTCCAACGATGCAATCAAGGCGGCACGCCAAGACCGGCCCGACAGAGGGACGATAAGCAATCGGGAGGAAGCCGGCATCCTAAGAAGGATAACGGCAATAACAATCAGGCCCGAAAGACCGCAAGCGTCGGCACGAAGACCTGGTTGCCACAACATCCAACTCTCAATGTCGTCCTCGAGTTGCGGCCTACGACGCGATCATGAACGATCATGAACGCTCGGCACGCATCATCTACAAGCAATTCGCAGAGCAATATGCGGCACGGTTGAACAAGAAGCCAACTAATGAAACCGGTCCATCGGGAACCAAGAAGAACAACCCGATGGAAATTTGAAGCCTTTTCAAGACCACGTGGGCGAGCCGAATCACATCTTCGGGGGCCGCAGCTTATGAGTCCAAGAGGAAGCAAAAGCCGATGGACCGCGAGGTCAATGCGACACAACCCGAAGTCCCACAACATCTACGATGGTCGGAGGTGGCCATCACGTTTAATCGCTCGGATCATCCCGACCGAGTGGTTCACCCAGGCGTATCCCTTGGTACTTGACCCGGTGGTTCGTAACATCGAGTGAAGCGCGTCCTCATCGATGGGGCGTGTCCTCAATCTCCTATTCGTCAAAACCCTGGATGAGATACAAATCCCGAGAACTAAGTTGAAGACAAGCTCAGCCCCCTTCCACGGAGTGATCCCGGGCCGCCCCACACCACTCGGGCACGTCGCCCTTCCAGTCACCTCAGGAGTTCGTGAGAATTTCAACGGAGAATACCACCTTCGGGGTGGTCGACTTCAAGACGGCCTACCACGCGATCATCGGAAGGCCCGCACTCGCCAAGTTCATAGCGATACTACACTACATTTACTTATGCATGAAGACGCCCGGCCCTAACGGCGTCATCACCCTGCGCCGACGTCAAGCAAGCCTTCACCGCGACAAAGAAAGCTGCAATATGGTCCAATCTTGTGAGAGATCACGTGGCCAGGAAGAAATCCGACTGGCTACATCAACATCTGAAGAGGGTGAAATTCCTACAAAGAAGATAGCCAAGTCGGGACAAGGCGACGCCAAAACGAAGAAAATCTTTCTTGATCCAGTCGGCAAGATATCTTCAAGGACTTAGAAGATACCGTAGTCGCAATGTTCGGGCGCGAGCTTTCATTGTCGATGATTTGGTTCTACGCAAGATCCAGACCATCAAGGACCATCACAAATTATCTCCACTATGGGAAGGACCATACATAATCGCCGAGGTGACTCGGCCAGAGAGCATTTCGACTAAAGAGCGAAGATGGATCTATGGTGGAGAACTCCGGAATATTGAACATCTTCGACGATACTATGCTTAAATTGCCGTAAGTTTTATGTTGTTCTTGATGTCAACCTCAAGCAAGATGACTTCTTGAGTTGACAGGGGCTGCATACGTGTCAATAAAGCATGGTTTTCTTTGATAACTTGTTTATATTTAGTTTATCATTGTTTATTGTTTTGATTCGAGTTCAATAGATAAGGACTCGAGAATTTTTTGATGATCTAATCAAGTTTTAGGCTTGGTGATAGTCGACGAAAATTACTTAAGAAATTTTCTATGAAGACTCGGGTCAAGGCTTTAACATAAATAAGCTAGATACCTACAAGTTCACATCGGAGGCATAAAGAGACCAAGATGATTAGATGAAGTGGCGGGGACGACCTCGAGGCTTCTAAAAGACATGAGGGTTTTTGCTAAGTCGTCTCGTGATTGGGCCGAGCCCATGAGAGATTTGCGGCCCCTAAGGTGTGGCTTGACACGTGTCCTTAGGGACTTAAGTGGATGGACTTAAGCAGATTTGCCCGGCAATATGCACGTGTTACATAGCCCAATACCTTTAAAATCCTTTCATACCGCGGTTTGCGTAACTTCATGAGAAGTTGGCACGATGCAATTTGAAAGGTGACAAACAGCTTAAGCTTTTCATGGCTGTCCCGATGACAGGGACTGTTTGGTTTCTAAGCATTTGATTAAATGATTATATCAATGCTATTTTTCCACCTTGGTGAAGATCTTTTTAGATTAAGACCAATATTATGGCAGGAGCTATTTAATATTTTGGTCGTATTTTTCGATGACTGAAAAATTTGTTTACCCATGAGGGTTGACTAAATTATTTGTCCCGAGATGACTCGGGCAAGTTAACTCGGATGAGCATGAGCTTGCCGAGTGTTTTTTACCCATGAGGGTTGATGAAATTATTTGTCCCGAGATGACTCGGACAAGTTAACTCGGATGAGCATGAGCTTGCCGAGTGTTTTTACCCATGAGGGTTGACTAAAATTATTTGTCCCGAGATGACTCGGACAAGTTAACTCGGATGAGCATGAGCTTGCCGAGTGTTTTTTACCCACGAGGGTTGATTAGATTATTTGTCCCGAGATGACTCGGACAAGTTAACTCGGATAAGCATGAGCTTGCCGAGTGTTTTTTGCCCACGAGGGTCGATTGAGCTATTTGTTCCGAGATGACTCGGCAAATCAACTCGGATAAGCATGAGTTTGCCGAGTGAATTAACTTCTTACCTACAAGGGTTGATTAAATTGTTTGTTCGAGACGACTCGGCGAACTTACTCGGATAAGCATGAGCTTGCCGAGTGATGTGATTTTTTATAACCGCTTTAGCTTGAGCTAAGCATTTATAAGAGAATTATTTGTTCCGAGATGACTCGGGCAAATTTCCGGGATGACTCGGGAGGATCAGCTCGGATAAGCATGAGCTTACCGAGCGAATTGATTTCTTACCCATGAGGGATGATTGAAATATTTGTTCCGAGATGACTTGGGCAGATCTACTCGGTTGAGCAAGAGTTTACCGAGTGTTTTTTACCCATGAGGGATGATTGAATTATTTGTTCTGAGATGACTCGGGCAAATTCACTCGGTTGAGTATGAACTTGATGAGTAATGAGATTTCTATGATTGCTTTAGCATGAGCTAGGCATCTACATGAGAGTAATTTTTTTTTATATATAGTTCTTGACTATATGCTTAGTCTATTTTTGACTAATCACATAGTCGGGGCTACACCTATAATTAGGTGCATCAGAGATGCACCTAGATATTTATTTTTGAGAATTTTTCAGCCCTTCACGCCTTTGGAGCCACTCGGAAGATTCAGCAGAGATGATGGAATCACTCGGCGCCAAAAGCACTCGGTCAAAGAAATTTTTGGTTGAGTGCCGCTTTGGTCTCGAAGCCGAGTTGTCTCGTCGACCGAAAAGGACTCGGGGCTACTGTGGAGATTGTGGCAATCGGGTATCTACTTGGCAAGCTTATCCGACCGGAGGTAGGGATAGATTGTGCCTCGCTATATCTCGTAAGCCGAACTTGACTTAGGTGTTATGGTTGCCGATAGAGATAAGGCAATCGGCCTATAGTCACGGTTTGGTAAGATTGAGGAAACCAACTTAGAATAAGATAGGGTTTCCGACTTGTAAACCCTTCCTCCCAAGACTATATAAGGGGGGTAAGGGGCGTCCCTTGAGGGATATTCCAAGAGGAGTTCAGCTTTTAGCCCTTAGCTTAGATCACGAGATCAATAAAGACACTCGGCGGACCGAATCCACCGAAACAGGAGTAGGGTATTACCTCTCGAGAGGGCCTGAACCTGTCTAAATCTTCTTCTTCTTCTAACCCATTGTGCTTGGCGATCTCGACTGCGACCCCAGAAAATATATTGCCGAAACCAAGTTTCGACATCAAGCCACCATTAAGCAGTGAGGAACCTAATTAATTAAGCCACCATTGATTTTAGTGATGAAGCTAATTAATCAAGCATCCATTAATCAGTGAGAAACCTAACTAATTAAGCCACCATTGATCTCAGTGGAGAAGCTAATTAATCAAGCCACCAACGATTGAAACGAAGATTAGTACACGTATCTGAAGGAATCGCCTAATGTTTCATGGCATCGGCAGCGCCCAAGGCTGGCTTGGTGGAAGATTTTGGACGTGGGCTTCAACAGCGGCGTCTAGGGTTGACTGATGACGGTTGATGACGTGGTCTTTTATAAAAATAGATATCTTTTATTTTAGTGCTTCCACTGAAGACAAAATATTTTAAGTTTTGTCGAAACTTGGTTTCCGTAATATAATTTCTGGGGTCGCAGTCGAGATCACCAAGCACAATGGGTTAGAAGAAGAAGAGGATTTAGACAGGTTCAGGCCCTCTCGTGAGGTAATACCCTACTCCTGTTTCGGTGGATTCGATCCGCCGAGTGTCTTTATTGATCTCGTGATCTAAAGCTAAAAGCTAAAAACTCATAAAGCATATGATATCCCTCAAGGGACGCCCCTTACCCCCCTTATATAGTCTTGGGAGGAGGGCTTACAGATCAGAAACCCTATCTTACTCTAAATTGGTTTCCTCAACCTTACCAAACCGTGACTATAGGCCGATTGCCTTATCTCTATCGGCAATCGTAACACCCAAGTCATGTTCGGCTTACAGATATGGCAGCGCAATCTATCCCTACCTCCAATGGATAAGCTTGCCATGTAGATACCCGATTGCCACAATCTCCACAAGAGCCCCGAGTCCTTTTCGCCAACGAGACAACTCAGCTTCAAACCAAAGCAAGACTCCAAAAATCTATTTGACCGAGTGCTTTTGGCGCCGAGTGATTCCATCATCTCTCGCCCGAATCTTCCCGAGTGGCTCCAAAGACTGTGAAGGGCTGGAAAATATCTAAAAATTCTCAAAAATAAATATCTAGGTGCATCTCCCGATGCACCTAATTAGGTGTAGCCCCGACTATGTGGTTAGTCAAAAATGTACTAAGCATGAGGTCGTCCCCGCCTCTTCATCTTCCAAAAGATTCCCTTTTCACAAGACTGCTCACCAGCTCATTGCGGAGAACCCTAGACTCGCGCGCTCCCAAATCCATCCATCTAGGAACTCGCTCTTTGCAACAACCAGCCTCCGCACCAAATCTCCCACGTTCCTTGTCAAAAGCCCGACCTTTTCCGACCGCATCCACTTCCCATCAACACCACTCTCATGGCGGAGGAAAAGAGGATTCTGTTCGACCAATGGGCCGCTTCGGATGTGAGAGAATCCACCCTCAAGGAGATGGTGAAGCACGGCGTGCTTCCGCCAAGGGAAATCGTGGGATGGCGCCCGGCGGGGAGGACTTCTCCCGACCCCGAACACCGTGAGCTCGTCGTTTTCACTTCTTTTTCTACCGCGGGTTCAGCCTTCCCACCTCCGAGTTCTTCCGGGGCTTCGGATTACTATGGGCTTCATCTCTACCATCTGAACCCCAACTCAATGCTTCACATCGCTCTCTTCATTCATGTATGTGAAGCCTTCCTTGGCATCCTCCCCCACTTCCAACTCTTCCGGCGCATGTTCTATCTCAAACCACATCCGAACAAGGACCACCCTTGCGTTGTTGGCGGGGCAGGTTTCCAACTCCGCGGATCTCTCCGCAAGGAGTATTTTTCTCTTCCTTTGAAGTCTTCCAATAAGGGATGGCATGCGGGCTGGTTCTACATTAGCAACCTAGAACCCAGCCTGCCATCTTTCGTCGGCCTTCCTCCTGTCCCCAGTCCATCATGGAGCACTGTCCCAGTAGCCCAAGATTGGGATGAGGCCAACGAGCTGCTCGCGAAGATCCTGGCGATGAAACAAAGAGGTCTTCGCGGGGAACAGATCACTCGGCACTTCATCAGGTGCCGACTGGCGCCGATCAAGGAACGGTCGAAGCCGGCCTTCGAGTATGAAGGCGGAACGGACCCCAATCGGGAAGATCCAGATCCACTCAAGTACGAGATCCTGAAGATCCGGATGTACAAGCTCTTCTCGACTGGAATTGCAGTTGAGCGGGCCCTCATTCTGCCGGTTCTTCCCTTCAGCATCCACCGACCTCCTCCTCGTGTAAGCCGACTGGTTGCTTCATAGTATCTTTCAATCTTGACATCTTGTCTCTTAACATTGTACACTCTTTCTTCTGCAGGAAAACGCCTCTATCTCCTCCAAGCCATACAAGGTGTCCCACGACGACGCGCCGCATCGCCCCGCCAAGAAACCGGCTGGCGGGATCAAGATCCAAGGCGACCCGGTCGGGAAGCGAGCGGCGCCGAGTGAAGACTCGAACAAGCGTGCGAGCAAGAGGAGGCTGATTATCGAGGACTCGGATGACGACATCCCGGCTCCTCCCACCGAGACCCCACCTTTAAGACGATCGCCGCGGACAGCGCCGAAGATCCGTCGGTCATCCAGGTATGCTCTGAAACCGAAGTCTGAACTCTTTCGTTGAAAACTTTTCTTTATCTTTACCCCTGCTGTGTTCACTTTCGCAGGAGGCCCCAGGACATAGATCCTACCGGGGGGAGTGAAGGACCGACCCCAGTCGCTGCTCCCGAGGTGCCGAGGCCAGCAGAGCCAAAGCCCCGGAGCCCACAACCGAGTGCGAACGCTCCGGGGAAACAACCTTCGCCTCCGAAGAAGGATGCCCCAAGGAAGGGGCCCCCGGCCGCCAGCCGGGATATCCCGACTGGAAACCAGTCAGCGGCCGGGAAACCTGAGGCCGCGGCTCAAGCGCCCCCGACTGAGGGCCACTCGGCGCGGAGTCAGAAGAAGGAGGCCAGCCGGGCCGCTCCACCTAAGCAAGCGGCCGCCAAAACTGGTGAGATTTGTTTTGAAGTACTCTTTTGCTCTTTCAGTTTGAATCTTTGATGTCTTCATTTTTCCTTCTCGTTTGCCAGCCACAGTAGAGGAGATCCCCAGGTTGCAGTCCTCTGAGACCTGGGTTCCCCCGATTAGGATTGAGTGGCGGGACTCGGAAGGCGAGAGGCAGGGCATCGTCCTGGACCGGCAAGCCGAAAAAGATGAAAGGGATGCCCTTGTCGAGAGCCTGAACGAGGCGACCCGGCTGCTCAACGTAAGCCTTCGTCTTTCTCTTAAATTATACTATCATTGTCTTTCAATTGGTTACTCTTCTGCTTTCGCGCGCAGAAGAAATATTGCCGCTCCATGGCAAAATCTGAGGTGCTGGAGAAGCTGGTTCCCCACCTGAACTCCTTAGAGGACGTTCAGCGACAGCTGAAGGCCACTCGGGAGGAGGCCACGTCAAGGGAGGCGGCTTTAAGGAGGGAGATCGCAGAGCTTCGGGAGGCGAACCTCGACCTCCGCGGATCAATCGGAAGTAAGCCCGTCCCTCCAAATTTCTTCATGATTCCCATGTTAATTTCGGTTGTTGATGATCTTCCTTTGTAGAAAATTCTTCGGAGGTCCATTCGCTTCAAGTCCAGCTGGAGGCAGTCAGCCTCGATAAAGCCGAGATGGAGGCCGAGTTTGAAGGTAAGCCTCTTTGGGGTAAAACTTCTTGTGCTGCTTTATTTCCGAGTGCTTTGAATGATCCGGAACTTTTGGCAGCTTACAAGGTAAAGACCCGAGCCCAATACGACGTCTTGCTTGGGCGGATCAAACGAAGCGACGAGATCCGGAAGAGGTCGCCAATGCCGCCATGCCGATCTTGCTGTCCTTATTCGATCAAGGAGTTGGGGCCGTCACTGAGCCGATCGAAATATTCGACAAGCCGCGGCGGCTCCCGACCGTATCCGGCCAATATCACCGAAGCGCCAAGATGGGGGCTGGTCCGGCTCTTGCACGTACTGTCCTTTACCCCGAGTGGATATCCACTCTGGCCGGGAAGGCTTTGCCGACGGAACGACGGACGAGTAGGCCTTGGACATGCTGAGTGAGGCGCATGAGGCGGCGAAGAAAATATTCCTTGATGTAGTAAACAATTTCAAGATTTGATTTATCTTTCTGACTTTGTCTTGTAAATGTTGCATAACCGTAACGCTCTGGAGCAGAAACTTGTGATATACTTAGTTTATTTATGTTAATGCCTTGATCCGAGTTTTTGTGTGAAATTTCTTAAGTAGTTTTCGTCTGACTGTCACCAAGCCTAGGCTCGATTAGGTCATCGGAAAACTCTCAGTCCTTAGACACTGAACTCGAATCGAAGACCATTAAACAATGATAAACCAAATCATGCACAGAAGTTGATGAGGAAAACTTAAACTTTATTGACATATGTACAGCCCCCGACTGCTAGCTCAAGTAGTCATCTTGCTTGAGGTTGGCAGTCAAGGAGAACATGAAGCTTTAGCCGAATTAGGCATAAAATCGTCGAAGATGCTCGATGTTCCAGGAGTTTTCCACCAAAGACCCGTCTTCACGCTTTAGCCGGTATGCACCGGGCCGAGTCACTTCAGCGATTATGTATGGTCCTTCCCATAAGGGAGATAACTTGTGTCGGTCTTTGGTGGTCTGGATCTTGCGTAGGACCAGGTCACCAACAAAGAAAGCTCGTGCTCGCACGTTGCGACCGTGGTATCTTCGAGCCCTTGAAGGTATTTGGCCGATCGGATGAGGGCCGCCTCACGGGCCTCTTCCAATCGGGTGAGGTCATCCACTCGGCCGTGGTCGTAGCGTTCATCGTTGAAGCCGCGGACCCGGAGAGACTCATATTCCATCTCGTTTGGCAAGATGGCTTCTGCGCCATAGACCAAAAAGAAAGGAGTTTGGCCGGTAGCCCGATTGGGTGTGGTTCGCAGCGACCATAAAATCGAGGGAAGTTCTTGGACCCACTTGCCGCCGTAAGGGTTTAGGCGGTCGAAAACGCGGGCCTTGATGCCTTGGAGGACCATGCCGTTGGCTCGCTCGACTTGTCCGTTGCTTTTGGGGTGAGCTACTGATGCGTAGCAGATCTTGATTCCGAAGTCTTCGCAGAATTCCTTGAAGATGCCTCCCGTGAATTGAGTCCCATTGTCAGTTATGATTCTGTTTGGGATGCCGAAGCGGTGCACGATGTTGAGGAAAAAGTCCCGTGCTTTAGCAGCAGTAATCGTGGCGACCGGCTTGGCCTCAATCCACTTGGAGAACTTGTCGATTGCGACGAAGAGGTGTGTGAATCCTCCTGGAGCTTTTTTGAAAGGGCCAACCATGTCCAGCCTCCATACCACGAACGGCCAGGAAAGTGGGATTGTTTGAAGCTCCTGGGCCGGGACATGGCTTTGTCCGGCGAAAAACTGGCAGCCTTCGCAGGTTCGTACGACTTTATCCGCGTCGGAGACCGCGGTAAGCCAGAAGAAACCTTGACTGTAAGCTTTGCCGACTAGAGTGCATGCTGCCGCGTGGCTTCCGCATATGCCCGAGTGGATGTCTCGGAGTAGCTGCTTCCCTTCTTCGGGTGTGATGCACCTCATTAGAATTCCGGAGGGGCTTCTCTTGTATAGATCGGAGTCAACCATGACGTATGCTTGGCAACGACGCCGGACGCGTTCGCTTCATCCCGGCCATCCAGCAGCTCTTGTGGGTTAAGAATTTGATGAGCGGCACCTCCGCCGGTATCGGTCATGGCGACTTTGTTCGTGGTTTGCTCGGTGAGAGTTGTCTTTGCCGTGATGGTTGGTTCGTAGAGATGCTCGACAAAGACGTCTGTTGGGGCAGCTTCACGCTTAGATCCGAACTGTGCTAGCTCATCGGCAGCTTCGTTGTTATGTCTCAGGACATGTGATAGTTCAAGCCCATCAAACTTGTCCTCAAGCTTGCGGACCTCTTGTCGGTAGGCCTCCATAGTGTCGTTTAAGCGTGACCGCCTTTCATCACTTGATTGACGACCAGCGGGAGTCGCCTTTCACAATAAGCCGTCGTATCCCGAGTGAGACTGCGAGGCGCATCCATGTAGAAGGGCTTCGTACTCGGCAACGTTGTGTGAGGCGGAGAAGTGGAGGTGAAGAACATATCTTAGCCTTTCCCCGGTCGGGGAGATCAGCACAACTCCCGCTCCCAAGCCGGTGATCCTCTTGGATCCGTCAAAGTACATAGTCCAGTGTTGGAGGTCTTCCCGAGGCACGTTCTCTTGCTGTTCAGTCCACTCGGCCAGGAAGTCCGCCAAGGCTTGTGACTTTATGGACGTCCTTGCCTTAAAAGTCAAGCCCAGCGGCATCAGTTCTAGGGCCCACTTGGCGATGCGTCCGGTTGCCTCGCGGTTGTGGATGACATCGCCGAGTGGGAAAGAGGTGACGACGGTGACCGAGTGACCCTGAAAATAGTGTGCCAGTTTCCTCGCGGTTATTAGAACACCATAGAGCAGCTTTTGTACCTGAGGGTAGCGAATTTTGGCTCCTGCCAATACTTCGCTAACAAAGTAGATTGGCCTTTGAATCTTCTGAGTCCATCCTCCCTCTTCGCGCTCGACCACAAGGACCGTACTAACCACTTGGTGAGTGGCTGAGACGTACAGCAGCAGAGGTTCCTGGGGTTGAGGTGAGGCCAGGACGGGCGGCGTGGTAAGGAACTCTTTGAAATCTTGAAAGGCTTTGTTGGCTTCCGCGGTCCACTGGAAGTCGTCCGTCTTTCTTAGCAGTCTGAAGAATGGCATGCCTCGTTCGCCGAGTCAGGATATGAAACGGCTTAGTGCCGCCATGCAGCCAGTGAGTTTCTGGACGTCCTTTTGGTTACTCGGGGGCTTCATGCTTAAGATGGCGTTGATCTTCTCTGGATTTGCTTCAATGCCGCGATGTGACACCATGAAGCCGAGCAGTTTGCCTGATGGAACGCCGAAAGTGCACTTTTCGGGTTTAACTTCATTCGAAGGCTCGGATGTTCGAAAAGGTTTCTTCTAAGTCGGCGATCAGGTCTTCTTTTCGCTTGGTCTTGATAACAACGTCGCCGACATAAGCTTCAACGTTCTTGCTGATCTGCGTCTGGAAACATCTTTGGATCATGCGTTGGTATGTGGCTCCGGCGTTCTTCAGGCCGAAAGGCATGGTAATGTAGCAGTAGGCTCCAAACGGCGTGATGAATGATGTCTTCAGGCAGTCGGATTCTTTTAGGCTGATTTGGTGATAGCCCGAGTAATGCAGGCAGAAACTCGGGAGTTGGCAGCCGGCATGGAGTCGACGACTTGGTCGATGTGAGGCAGCCCGAACGGATCTTTGGGGCAGGCTTTGTTGAGGTCGGTATAGTCAACGCACATGCGCCATTGCCCCGTCTTCTTGCGGACCAGACTGGGTTGGCTAACCACGGGATGGAGGACTTCTTTAATGAAGCCAGCAGCCAAGAGCTTTGCGAGTTCTTCTTTGATAGCGTCTTTTCGATCCCGTGAGAATCTGCGTAATCGTTGTTTTATCGGTTTGGCGTCATCTTTGATGTTCAAAGAGTGCTCGATCACCTCCCTAGGAATTCCAGCATATCGGATGGTTTCCAAGCAAAAACATCTTTATTATTTTGGAGGAAGGTGACGAGCACGCTTTCCTATTTGGGATCTAGGTCGCACCGACATGCAGTTTCGAGGGATCCGACGGATCAAGGGAGATCTTCTTGGTCTTGGCGTCGCCGGATCCCGATTTGGCTATCTTCTTCGCGGGACTTCGCCCTCGCCGAAGTCGATGCAGCCAATCGGACTTCTTGTTGGCCGCGCAATCTCTCGCGAGATTGGGCCATGTCGCAGCTCTCCTTATCGCAGGTGAAGGCTTGCTTCACGTCGCTGCGAAGAGAGATGACGCCGTTGGGACCCGGCATCTTCATGCAGGTAGGTGTACGAGGGATCGCCATGAACTTGGCAAGCGCAGCCTTCCGATGATGGCATGATATGTGTTTCAAGTCGGCCACCTCAAAGGTGACGTTCTCCGTTCGGAAGTTCTCTCGGGCTCCGAAGGTGACTGGGAGGGATGATCCGAGCGGTCGAAAGTGATGGCCACTTCCGACCATCGCAGATATTGAGGGACTTCGGGTTGAGCCGCATTGACCTCCCGGTCAGTTAGCTTTTGTTTCCTCTTGGACTCATAGGCTAGCGGACCTCCGAAGATGTGGTTGAGCTCCCCCACTGGGTCTTGAAAAGGTTCGGCATTTTCAGCCGAGTTGTTCTTTTTGGCGCCAGACGGACCAGCCTCCTCGCCGGCTTCTTGTTGAGCCGCGCGCGCACGTTCGGTGAACCGCTTGTAGATAAAGCAATCTTTCGCCGCGTGCTAGTGATTCGGATGATGGGTGCACTGGGCGTTCATGATGGCGTCGTAGGCGGCGACTTGGGGACGGCGTTGAGTGTTGGAGGTTGCGGCCACTAGGTCGTCGGATCGGCGCTTGCGATCTTTCTGGCCCTGGTTGCCGTTGTTGCCGCCATCCTTCTTAGGATTACGGCTTCCTCCCGCTTGCTTGTCCTCCCTTCTTTCGGGCCGGTCTTGACGGGCGGCCTTAATGGCGACATTGGATTTGGCGTATGAGTTCGCCGTCTCGAACATTTGCTTCACCGTCTTCGGTGGTTTGCGCCCGAACTTCTCGATCAGCAGCTCATCACGGACTCCCTTCTGGAAGACGGCGATGATGATGTCATCGGTGATGTTCGGGATCTTGTTGCGTTTCTCGGAGAAACGACGGATGTAATCCTTCAGGGGCTCGTCCGGCTTCTGGATGACGTTGTAAAGGTCGAAGTGTGTGCCGGCCTCTCGAAGGTACCTTGAAAGTTGGCGATGAAGTGGTCCCTCGCTCGCTCCACGAGCCGATTGAGCCTCTTGGCGTGCTCGTGAGCCAATTTCACGGCCGAGCTTGCGAGGGCCACGGGCAGGTAATTGGCCATGGCTTTGTTGTCGCCACCTGCAGCTCGGATGGCAAGGGTGTACACGGTTAGCCAAGATTCAGGGTCAGTCTTGCCATCGTACCTTTCAATCCTTGTAGGCTTAAAGCCACTCGGCCGGCACTCGGCGGAGCTCCCGAGTGAAGGATGGTACTCCGTCGTCGCCGCTATCGGGTGATCCCCTCCGATCTTCCCGAGTGCGTCGGTCGCGCTCCGGTAGCGGCGATCGAGGACTTCCCGCAGATCACTCGGCGGGGTCTTCGGTTGGCTGGTTGGGTAGCCGGAGCCGTTGCGGCGGACTCGGTGGTGGACGGGTGGACGTCCGTGTCGTTTGTCGCGGGAGTCGGCCGTCTGCTCCTGGTACTTCACCATGGACTCGCGAGGTGGGCCTCTTGGCCTGGTCGTCGACCGATCCGGCTCGGGCCTCTTATAGTCTCCTGACCTTAGGGGCGGAAGCCGGCTCTTGTCTGGCGTTTCGGCCATAGATTCAGTCGGCCTTCGTGCCGAGGTGGTGGGATGGCCGTTAGCCGTGGCTGCGACGATAGTCTTGATCTTGTCGAGTATCGGAGTCACGTTGGCGGGTGCCGTCTCCATGACGGTGTCCAAGAGGGTAAGTGCGGCGACAGCGTTCTGCTGTGGTGTTTGGAAGATGTTGGTGTTGCGGACCCGTGTTTGGAGGATGGCCTCCTGGGCAGATCGTCCGGCTGCACGTAGGTCCTGCTTCCTCTTTTCGGCTTCATCCTTGCGTTGTTTCTCTTCTTCGGCTGTCTTGCGCTCGAGCTCCACCCTGGCTTGCTCTTCTTCGGCAAGCCTTCTGGCCATGGCTGAGTCGGACTCATCCGGCTCGGCCATGAGGACGTCGAAGCACTTCGGCTCATAGTCCATGCGGCAGTCGGAGTTGTCGGCTTCGTCGAAGGGATGCCGTAGAGGTTGTCGGCCAGCGGAGCCGAGGTATCCATTGAGCTCCGAAGATGAGCAGAGCCGAATGATGGGAGGATGACGGCGACCTCCCTTGATCCTGGGTAACCCGGATCTGGATCGTTCCAGTCTGAGTCAGAGCTTGGGGATGTGGGCTCCACCGAGTGGGTCGCCGTCGACTCGGGAGAGAGAAGTTTGCTGTAGATCTCGGCGGCGTTTGGTAACCCAAACGGCACCGAGCGGTCTTCGTCCGAATAGATCGCCTCCGTCGGAGAGGTGAGAAAATTGGCGCAGATTTCGGCGGTATTCGGTAATCCGAATGGTGCCGAGTGAAGTCCGTCGTCGGAGAAAGTAGATTGCATCTTGGTCTTCAAGATGTCGTTGTAGATGCTGGCGCTGTTCGGAAGCCCGAACGGCGTCGAGTGGATTTCTCCTTCCGACTGGTCTGAATCCGAGTCGAAGGAGGAATCGTCGGTGAAGTAGGCGGTGAAGTCGCCGAATCTTGAAGGAGATCCCATCACGCTTGTCGGCGAGATTGTTGAAGAAGTCTTGACGCGCGGCCCCCTACCTGGCGCGCCAACTGTCGAAACTTGGTTTCGGCAATATAATTTCTGGGGTCGCAGTCGAGATCACCAAGCTCAATGGGTTAGAAGAAGAAGAGGATTTAGACACGTTCAGGCCCTCTCGTGAGGTAATACCCTACTCCTGTTTCAGTGGATTCAATCCGCCGAGTGTCTTTATTGATCTCGTGATCTAAAGCTAAAAGCTAAAAACTCATAAAGCATATGATATCCCTCAAGGGACGCCCCTTACCCCCCTTATATAGTCTTGGGAGGAGGGCTTACAGATCGGAAACCCTATCTTACTCTAAATTGGTTTCCTCAACCTTACCAAACCGTGACTATAGGCCGATTGCCTTATCTCTATCGGCAATCGTAACACCCAAGTCATGTTCGGCTTACAGATATGGCAGGCGCAATCTATCCCTACCTCCAGTCAGATAAGCTTGCTATGTAGATACCCGATTGCCACAATCTCCACAAGTTTCTATTTTTTATGAAGACCCAAAAAATGATTCATTTGGATGCTAAGGACTACCTTCGCAACCATATGTAAACAATGTATATGTATATCTTAAAAGGCTTACCGCTCTATTCCTATATATATTATGGACACCCTAAGGCTATAAGTGACGTGCAGGGAGAGCGCAACTCCACGTCTCACGTCACAAACGATTGCAAAGTCTTCAGGAAGCAAATCCAGTCGGCCATCGAGGCCGGAAAGTTAAAGTTCGCCGACTCAAATCGGTCCATGAAAGTAGACGGCAATCCATTCCCGGTCAACACAGTCCATGCCAGCCCCGGGCGAGCTGATCGACAGGACAGAATGGCACACGGCTTAGCCAATACGTTGATCGAGGCCGAAGCAGAAGATGACCAGACTGGATACCACACCGCACAAATTAATATGGTGCGCTCAGTCATCAGATCGGCTGGCCGACAGCCGATCCATGAACGAAGTCGACACCATCATGTAACGTCCCACCCTTCCCGGGCTGGGCCCGCCTATATCTGGAAGCTCTCTAGGATCTTAGACTGCCCTCACAGACCAACACCAGTCTTTTCTGCTCACTTTGTCCTCACTCATGCGCACCCGGGAAAAACTTCCCAGTCGGTCACCCATCCCCAAATTGCCCCAGGCCAAACACGCTTAACCTCAGAGTTTTTGGAGATGAGCTCCCGTAAAAGAAGTTGCAACTTGTTGGTATGAGTATTCTATTAATCCTATTAAGCCCTAGGCCAGGATGTTACATCCACACCCCCTTAGAAGACCCGACGTCCTCGTGGCCAACCCTGTGCCAGAACCTCCCTCTTGGCCATGTCCGTGCGTCCAAGCTGGCCATGTCCGTGCGTCCAAGGTTCGGCGCATGTATCATGTCGTGTCCTCTCGTGGCCCACGCGCCATGCGCACCATGCCCGCGCAACCGACCCGCCACGAGCCCCATGAAACCGTGAGGGTCGGCTCTGATACCACTTGTAACGTCCCACCCTTCCCGGGCCATGTCCGTGCGTACAGTGCCGGCGCATGTATCATGTCGTGTCCTCTCAGGGCCCACGCGCCATGCGCACCATGCCCGCGCAACTGACCCGCCACGAGCCCCATGAAACCGTGAGGGTCGGGATACCACTTGTAACGTCCCACCCTTCCCGGGCTGGGCCCGCCTATATCTGGAAGCTCTCTAGGATCTTAGACTGCCCTCACAGACCAACACCAGTCGGGAAGAACTTCCCGGTCGGTCACCCATCCCAAATTGCCCCAGGCCAAGCACGCTTAACCTCAAAGTTCTTTGAAGATGAGCTTCCGGAAAAGAAGTTGCAACTTGTTGGTATAAGTATTCTATTAATCCTATTAAGCCCTAGGCCAGGATGTTACACATCATCAATACCGGTAACAATCACCGTAACAATGACGAACGCGGGAGTTTGTCGTATGCAAGCCCAGTCCGGCTCATCCCCAGAGCCGTCCAGCTAAACTGAAGATGGCGACCTGTCCACGATCGGCTCGGTCCGATCCATCAGGATTTCTTCATCGATGAAAACCGGGATGGAGACAACCGCGATGACGAAGAGGCCGACGATGAGGAATCGGCCAACCCCCAATGGTGCCCGTCCGATCTCTTTACGAAGACCCAGAAGAGGAGAATTCAACGGCTCAAGCGTGAAGGAAGAGAAGACGAGGTGCGATAAATGATCTACGAGCAACGCCGTCACTGGGCAAAATCAAGAGATGGTGGGTACCTGCAGAGAACGCTATGGCCAACGAAGAGCAAGCCAAGGAAAGCCCACCGACCAAGCCGAAGGGCAGCCAAAGGGAAGGGTAAAGCCGCCGCATCGGTTAACATGGTCTTCGTGTTGCCGGCCGAGTTCGGCGCCCGAAGCCGACGCGGATGCTATCGAAGATGACCCGACAAAACTAACAATCTCGCGGACCAGGCCATCTTCGACAAGCTCGAAGGGACCGAAAATCGGCACCGAAACCGTTATACGTTAAAGGATTCATTAACGGCAAGCCGATCTCCAAAATGCTGGTCGATGGGGAGCAAGACTCAACCTCATGCCTTACGCAACTTTCGAAAACTCGGAAAAGGGGCTGAAGACCTGATAAAAACCAACATGGTGCTCAAGGACTTCGGCGACAACCCATCGGAGACCAAAGGCGTTCTCAACGTCGAACTGACTATCGGCAACAAAACTGTGCCCACAACGTTCTTTGTCATCGACGGGAAGGGGTCTTACAGCCTGCTGCTCGGAAGGGACTGGATTCACGCTAACTGTTGCATCCCTTCTACAATGCACCAGAGTCTGATCCAGTGGGACGGCGACAAGATCAAAGTCGTGCCAGCCGACAGGTCAGTTAGCGTCGTCAGTGCCGATTTACCACTTTGGAAAATCAAAGGCATCGATTGTTTATCTACAAAAATCTGGCAAGCCAATTTTCTAAATGTGTCCAATTCGACAATGCAGCCCATCGGAAGCGACGAGCCGCAACTGCTTCTTTGAACAAGACATGGTGGAGGGCTCCAGCGTTCTCGGCGTGACCACCACGGACGAAGACGATGGCAAGTTAGGACAAGGCTTCACGTCGGCCGACGAGTTAGAAGAAATCGACATCGGTTCTGGTGATAAGCCGAGGCCGACATACATTAGCAAAAATTTATCTCCTCATTGTACATCCCAACTTATTGAATTACTAAAAGAATATAAAGATTGTTTCGCTCGGGAATACTTCGAGATGCCCGGTCTTAGCCGATCGATAGTGGTCCATCAGCTGCCGATCAAGGCAGGATATCGGCCATTCAAACAGCCTCCCAGGAGGTTCAAGGCCGATATGTACGACGCAATTAAAACCGAAATCACTCGGCTATACGATGCAGGATTCATTCGGCCTTGCCGATACGCCGAATGGGTCTCTAATATCGTCCCGGTATTGAAGAAGAACGGCAAACTTCGGGTATGCATCGACTTCAGAGACCTAAACAAGGCGACCCCAAAAGATGAATACCCAATGCCAATAGCCGATCCGCTTGTCGACGCTGCCTCAAGCCACAAAATCATCGCCATGGACGGCAACGCGGATATAACCAGATATTCATGGCCGAGGAGGATATCCACAAGACAGCTTTTCGATGCCCTGGTGCGATCGGCCTCTATGAGTGGGTGGTGATGACATTCGGCTTAAAGAACGCTAGGGCGACATATCAAAGGGCAATGAATTACATCTTTCACGATATGATCGGTGCACTAGTAGAGATATACATTGACGACGTCGTCGTCAAGTCAAAAGAGATAGAAAGCCACATTGCCGATCTGAGGCAAGTGCTGGAGCGGATGAGAAAATATGGTTTAAAGATGAATCCGCTTAAATGTGCGTTCGGCGTGTCGGCCGGGCAATTCTTAGGGTTCCTCATCCATGAAAGAGGGATTGAAGTCACGCCAAGGAGTATCAATGCTATTAAGACAATTCAACCCCCTAAGGATAAAAAATAGCTTCAGTCATTAATCGGAAAGATAAACTTCATCAGACGGTTCATAGCTAACCTCTAAGAAAAAATGGAGCCGTTCACACCATTGCTTTGGCTTAACGCCGATCATATATTCACATGGGGGTAGAGCAATAGAAAGCGTTAGACAACATAAAAGATTATCTAAGCTCCCCTCCAGTTCTAATGTCCCCACAAAAGGGAATGTCATTCAAGCTGTACCTGTCCGCCGACGACAAGTCAATCGGCTCTGTCCTATTCCAAGAAGTCGATGGCAAAGAAAGGGCCATTTTCTATCTCAACCGGCGGCTACTAGATGTAGAGACCAGGTATTCACCCGTCGAGAAGTTATGTCTATGCCTCTATTTCTCATGTACAAAGTTAAGGCACTATCTGTTGTCCAATGAGTTTGCAAAGCCGATGTAGTCAAGTACATGCTATCGGCTCCAGTACTCAAAGGAAGGGTCGGAAAGTGGATCTTCACGCTAACAGAGTTCGATCTGAGGTATCAGGCTCCAAGAGCAGTAAAAGGACAAGCCATAGCCGATTTCATCGTGGAACATAGAAACGATTCGATCGGCTCTGTGGAAATTATGCCTTGGACTTTGACTTTCGATTGGTTGGTATGCACCAACGGCTGCGGCATCGGCTTAGTCCTTATCTCGCCCAGGGGCAAGCTTTGAGTTCGCTTTCGCCATTGACCCCCACGCTACGAATAACCAAGCCGAGTACGAAGCCGTTCTCAAAGGGCTAACTCTGCTCAAAGAGGTGGAGGCTGACGCAGTCGAGATAATGGGAGACTCGTTGCTCATCATCAACCAATTGTCAGGAGAATATGAGTGCAAAAACGACGCACTGATGATCTATCATCGACAATGCCGGGAGTTAATGGATGGTTTCCGGCTAGTCACTTTGAAGCACATCCCCAGGGAGCAGAATACGGACGCCAATGATTTGGCTCAAGGGGCATTAGGCTATCGGCCGATGCCAAGAGACGTCGACGTAGGTGTGGCCACCATCACAACTGATGATTGGAGGTTTGATGTATACAATTATCTCAAAGACCCTTCTCAGTTGGCCACAAGGAAACTACGATACATGGCGCTACGGTACGTATTGCTCGGCGAAGACCTATACTATCGGACGATTGATGGCGTACTACTCAAGTGTTTGGGGGCCGATCAAGCCACAGTGGCCATCGGGGAGGTACACGAAGGAATCTGTGGCACACATCAATCGACCCACAAAATGAAGTGGCTACATCGCCGAGCCGGGTACTTCTGGCCGACAATGCTGGAAGATTGTTTCAAATACTATAAAGGGTGCCAAGACTGCCAAAAGTTCGGCAGGATACAACGAGCACCGGCGTCGGCCATGAACCCAATCATCAAGATCCACAAATGCGTCTCTAAAGGAGCTTACATGCTAAAAGGGTTGGATGGAGAGATATTTGGAAGGGCCCTCAATGGAAAACACCTAAAGAAATATTACCCGAGCATATGGATCAACTCGTGAGTCGGCTATTGTCACAGCAGGCCGACCCACGACAGCCGATGCCTCACAAGGCATCGCCTTTAGGCGTTCGCATACACCACCTCATACGCTCCATGATCGGCTCAGAATCCCCCGACAGAGATCAGAATGAATGAACGCATCGGACTCGCAAATTTTGTCGACATCAAAGCTATCAACAAAACTTGGGGCATACACATGCGCGAGACAGTCGAAAAAATTAAAAATCAAGCCGATTCTGATTAATCAAGCTAGAGAAGTTGAAAAACCCCAAGTCAGACGAAACCAGGAACATTAAAACAAATTTTATTCAGAATCGGCGTGAAGCCATGTTCGCTAGGTAGTCCCTAATGGTCGCCAGGGCTCGTTCGATGGGCTCCGCAGTCTCCATCTCTAGAGCATCCAGGATCAGGTGCTCCAGCCGAGTGACCCTTATGTCGGTGGTCGTGGTCAGTAGCTCGTTGGCGAGTTGGGCTTGCCTACCTTCCAGCCGGTCAAGGCGCGCGAGCGTCGAAGACGCCATGGGGGCAGCAGCCGGGATGCCACCAAGATGAAAGGGAGGCCTGGCTGCTGGGTGACGAGCCTCCAACTCCCTGAAGCGCTTCAGGTTCGCCCTCACTCGTCGGTCTTGGCTGACCGACAGTCGTACGGTGTCTCCATAATCTCCAGGATCACCCGAAGCAGATGAGGCGGCTGCGAGGAAATCCGTTACTAAGTATTCGAAGAGAGGAAATGGTGAGAATAGATGAGTTGGGGAACCACCTGGTTCACTGACGAGCTCGAAGAAGCCATGGGAAGCCTTGCCGAAGAATTGGAGGTCCGGGCGTTGTACTACTGGGGGTTGTCTCCTTCGGCCGTGAGTTATTCGGTAAGAGCCAGAGGAGCCCATTTATAGAAAGAAAAGATACGGTTTTTAGATGTGAAAGGTCGCTGCCAACCCGAGAGTCAAAGCAAAAGTCAAAGAGATCATCATTAGAAGCGTCGGGAATCGTTGAATGACCGGCGACTGCGCAAGTCTGGATACCTATCGCCCAGGACTCACGGGTTCTTGAAGAACAGATTCGGGGGAGTCGGCCTACGAAGACAGATCGACGATCTAACCGGATTGCCGGCCGATAACAAGCGAGGCAGGTGTCCGAAGGATAAACGCTAAGGGACGGGGCGTCACCTCGGGGTCAATTTCAAACCAAACAAGTCGAGACGCTGCACACAGCCAAGGGACAATCTTGCCTACGAACACAGCCGATTGTATCTACAAGTGCAAATAATACAGACCTCACAAGGTCGGACAGTTTACAATCTCATTTCTTCAGGAAATCGGCTATGGCCGACAGAGCCGTCCGTCTAATCTGGTCGATCTCGCCGATTGCCCTAAGGTCGTCGGCCTCAGACCCCGCCACTGGTCGAGCGCTTTGCACCAAGCCCCGCAAATGCGCCACGGCCGCCCTGATGCTTTGACGCTCGGCTTCAACCCTGGCCGGCAGATCAGCCATATACTCCTCGTGGACGTCGATTCCGTTTGTAATTTGAACGAGGTCGGCCACCAATTGATCCCGACGGGCGCGAAGTTGCTCAAACTTGGCTGCCGGCTTTGTCTTCAGGCGGTCGAAGGCGGCCTTTCGGTTCTCAAAGGCCTCTTTTGTCGATTGGATGGCAGCCGACCGCGCTTGTCTCTCACGGCGATCAATGACTCGCTGTCGGGCTCGTTCATATTTTAACTGATAGGCTTCCATGAAGGTCGCCAGCACGATGGCTTCAGCTACGGCATCCGGCAGCTGGTCTTGGATATCTCATAACCGCGCGCGTATCGAGCCGCTGTCGACCACCAGCGCGTCCAATGAGGCTTCCAGCCGGCTGCCGATATCGGCTAAAGTGGCCCTCAGGTCCTCGGTCGATGCTGCGAGCGCTTCCTCACCGGCATCACCGGGCTCCTCGAACTCCGACAAGTCAAAGTTGAGAAGATCGGCCATGTTCTGCATGGGAGAGAAAGGATCAGGGGCATGACAAAACCAATGTTTGAGATCAGTTAGATTACCGTCGGCGTCGTCGTCAGGGCTGTTGGCTCGGCTGGATCATTGCCCATGGCCATCTGGCCCTCTTTGCCGGCGTTATCGTCACTACCCCCAACAGGCGTAGTACATTCGCCCGATGCCTGGGGGGCAGCCGATGGAGATCGCGGGAGCTGCAGAAGAAAGGATTAGCGGATGAACTGATTGATTACCACAGACAAAGGGATAAGAGACGATTATCGGCGGTGCGGAGCGAGGAGTGCGACCGGCCAATTTTTTGAACTGCGAAGAACAGACGAGTCAGGTGCAAGCGATCATCGCGATACCAGGCCCAACGAAGTAAAAGCCTACAGGAGGACGTCTTGTCGGCGGGCTTGGGGCTGGCGGAGCATCAGTTGGGGCGTTTACCGACTCGGGACTCGAAGCCCCGGTTTCGGTCATCGCCTGGGAAGCGTTGAGGAATTGCTCGATGGCCGGATCCAGCGGGGGTAGGCTGTCGGCCGATGCGGCCGATTTTGTCTATTTCGCCCTCTTGGGGGCAGGCGCGGCTGGCAAACGCGGTGGTGGTGCTGTTTTTCTTTTCGGCGCGATCGGATGACGCACTTGCCCTCGCAGCAGTGATGATAGTTTAGGCGCCCCCAGCCGATGGCCGACGGAGCGAGGCCCCCTACATCCAGAAAGCCCGAGTTATATTCGATGGGGCGTCCGGAGTCGCTTACCGTCGGCCGCTCTGTTTCTGTTTCCTGCAAAGTTGAAACACAAATGTTAAATCGGCTGATACGACCGATGAATGAATCGTAAAAAAGAAATCGTTGACTTGAAGCAGGGATATACCGAGGGGATCTGATCCGGCAGGAGCAGGTCGATGTAGCAAGACGGCCGTTGGTGAAAAATGTGGCGTTTGAGTTCAGACTACCATCGGTCGTAAGCAACGCTTCTCCTCGTCGACAGGGTGATTGTGTTGGCGTCGCCGAGGGGGGGACCGGCTATGCTCAGCAACCAATTCATTATCAAATCTTGGCCGACCGCCCCCCTGGTTTCAATCTTATCGGCATAAAATAAACCGATGGGTAGTTGCCCAAGACCGAACTGCCTCGCCGCCGATACCGGGTAATAGAATTCATAGCTCCGGGCTGTTGATCGGCCTTGGTGAACCCCGGTCGGCAGGATGCAGGGAGACAGACAGGCGAGGAACAATTCTCTACACCTTGGGTTATCGGCTGAGTTGAGGTCATCCCAGTTGAAGTCAATCGGAAGCTCAAAAGATCCCCGGTCTGGGTAGAAAACCAGGTGCGGTTGTCGCGGGACAGCCCATCATAAAAAGCTATGAACCAATCGGCCAATAGCTCGGCCGATTGCCTTGAGCCTTCATGGGCGGTGGCTGCTTCTCCGTAGTTCATGCATCGCGTGGTGTCAATCTGGTTACCTTCTTCGTCTTCAATCGGCTCTAGCCATGGAAATCCGACGTCTGTCAGACGGGGCCGACCAGCTACGTTCTAGGTGGCTAACACCAGCCAGAGTTGGAGGAACCACCAGGGGCCACCAGTGTTGACCGGGGCATTGGCAGCTATTTTCATGGCAGCTTGATGTAGCATTTGATATGTGTAGCCGAGGAGGTATTTTTCCAGTGCAAATTCCTTCCCGTCGGCTAGGATTTCGGCCATGATTTGCCAATTAGCGGTCGGCCCACAGCTCGATCCGCAGAATACAAACTTTTCCAATCACATCATCAGAAAGGCGGTGTATTCCTGGTGGCCGACTGTTCCATCTTTCATGTTTTAGGCGATGAAGCCGCTCCATCCACCGATAGCTTTGGTTTTGAACTGATGTTGGCCTTTTCAGTTCAAAATGCAGGGGTTAGCCGATGATTCGATGTCCAGCCAGTTGTCATATATACATCGGCTAGTGTAATGGTCATCGGCCCTTGCCTAAAGATGAAGGCGTTAAAACTATCGTTCCAAAAGTAGGTCGCAGCCGACAGAAGCGGCTCGTCTTTCTCCATGCCAGCGATGGACAATTCTAAGCATTGGGCGAGTTTTTTCTCTTCCCATTGGGTGTACTTGGCCGATCTGTATCCTTTTATACCATTCAGTCCAGGCTGCGTCAGTAGATGGCCAAGCTTTGAATGTTCCGTTCCAATAAGAGAGAGAGGGTTTGGCGGTGTTGAAAGGGATGCGGTTGGTTTCGGCTATGATTACATCAGTTGGGTCTGTGTTGCCGATAGGTCCGAGGAAATACTTCTCTGCTTGTGTCGGATTGGGGATGAGTATTTGATGAGACAGATGCTACAGTCTGAAGAAGGGGAGAAAAGTACTAGTTAAGAATGATGGTGTTTTACGGTTCGGGACAGGAAAAGTATTAATTGGTAAGAATATGGAATAAAATGCTACTGAAAAATCACCAAACGAATCATTGGTATGAGGACATTTGGAGAAGCGAGTTGGGAGTAAAATTGTAGATCAGGGGAGAGTACCTGGGGAAACTCGGTTGTGGCAGCGGCTGGCGTAGTTGCGGTGGCGGCGGCAGATGGCGCTGTGGTTGCGGCCGGCGCGACGGTGGTGGCCGGCGAGTTGGAGGTGCTCGATGCAGCGGCGGAGGCCATCGGGAAGTTCAGGGGCGAAGATGAGTTTGAAGAACGCGGGGAAGAATGTCGAACGCTGATGGAGTCGCCGAAGGAGAGAGAGAAAGGGCAGGAAGATTGTTCAAGAGGAAAGCCGAGCGCACGTTGAGGGCGTAAGCGGTTCGACCGAGAGAAGTGGATATTTAAGGAGTACTTGGGGAGAAGCAGGTCAAGAAGGAAGCAAGAGTTTGGATAGGCAAGCAAATCCGCAACACTTTGCATTACGGACTTGGGGGGCATGTGTTAACACTGAAATTTGGTAATTGAGTTCCTAAGTTTGTAGAGACGAAGTGAAATCGAATCGGCTGAGGAAAGGAATCATATCGGCTGAAGAGGGATCGGCTGCAGGGTTAGTCGGCTGAGGATGGGTTGAATAAAAGCATATGACAGCCGATTCTGAAGTTTGGAAGAGATGAAGCTGTGTTCAGTATGGAAGTTTGGGGGATAAATGAGAGATTCGGCTGTTAGGTATACGTTAAAAGATATTGTCACTCATGGATAGAGTCCTATAACGGCAATTGTATCTGTAATCTAGAGATTTGTTAGATTGTTAGTTGTAACACGGTATAGGTTCCGCTAGGGATAATATGATGTTTTAAACAGCGGTTTAGATAGAGTCCAGAGTTGTTACAAATATTTGTATTTCGGGTATAAATAGGACCCGAGGCTCTCTGTAAAATGATAATTCAATCAATCTAATCTTCGGCGCATTGCCACCTTTTTCCTTTTAGACGAACACTCTGTTTGGCTCTGGGCTGCATCGTCTCGATCCCCAAACTCAGGTAAATGTTTGTCATTAGTGGTAAGATTATCTGTTTCTAATGCTTCCATCGCAATGATACATTAGAATTAGTGGTTTTACTGCGACATATATCATATAACGCATATGAATTAGGTCAATGTTTAGATCTATCTTGTAGTTGGATCATCTCGTCAAGAATGTATGGTCAACAGAGCTAGGTCTAAGGGTTGGCTGGTTCATATGTGGTATCTACCATCTCAAGGAGTGTGAATTGGTAGTAACAGATTGGATGTTTCTTTTGATACTTAATGCTGCATCAAGTTTGAACTATTAAGTCGTCTTTAGAACTGTCAGTGATCTGTTCTTCTGTGATTTACATTATCCAAGAGATAGTGCGAGGGTTTCAGCCGGCCTTATTTGCCCTAATGTGTTTCGTTTAACATGATTGTTACTAGATTTGTATTAGGACTACCTCTTATGTCAAGATAGTGCTCCTAGTGGGTGTTGCTTATACGTTTGATCCAGGAATATTATCTTTACATAAGATTCATCGGAGTACCAGCCGATTTGCTGTTAGCTTTCCAGTAATCGGCTAGGTTATTGATCTGTATATTTATTATTCTTCGCTATGTTTGGATCGGGCGGCTGATGTTGTCTCGATGTATCTGACCCATTCCAGCCATTTGGCCCAAACATGGTTTAGAATAGCATACATACATCCATGGATTTCCTCAGCTGATCCCATGGAGATCTAACCTAACTCTTAACGTGCATTATTTTGTGTTTCTTGTTGATTAGCAGATCAAATCAACTGGCACGTCCTACACGTTGTAGGCAGCCGAGACGGACCTGCACTGGAGTCAAGCAGATCTCCCAGGCCAGCGCGTGAGAGAGATTTCTCGTCAACAGGCTCGCCGTGGACCAGCAGGTCCTCGGTTATCTCTTCTCCTCCTTATCAAAGGAGATCCTGACGCAAGTTGTCACCATGGAGACGGCAGCGCAGGCATGAAGGGCAATCACAGAGATGGTGTCCTCCCGATCACGGTCGGAGTGTCTCAACACACGGCTCGCACTCTCCATGACGCGCAAAGGAGATCTCAGCGTGTCAGATTATATCAACAAGATGAAGACGCTGGCAGATGAGTTAACCTCTGTCGGCAAATCAATTGATGACTAGGAGATGATGGGCTACGTTCTTGCCGGCCTCGACGATGACTACGAACCCGTGGTCTCCAATTTGGTAGGCAAAAGCGAGCTGGTTTCAATTTTTGAGGTTTACTCACAACTTCTGAGCTTTGAATCTAGGGAGAATCTTCGTCAAATGGCATAAAATCACATGTACTCTTTTTCTGCAAATGTCACCAAGCGCGGCAGAGGCAACAACCACTTCAACAGTGGTGGCTTCAACCGCAACGGTGGCAGCAGTGGCCGCAGTGGCCCTGGTGGCCACGCCGGCCGTGGTGACCGCGGTGGATTACGAGGGCGCGAACGGAACAACAACTCCAATGGTGGGTGCACAAACAGGTCTCGTCCAATCTGCCAATTGTGTGGCAAGCCAGGGCACGTTGTCGCCGATTGTTGGCACAGATATGACGATTCCTTTGTCCCCGACACAAAAATGGCGGCCGCTGCTTCTTGTCATGTGGATCCAAACTGGTACATTGATACCGGTGCAATGGATCACATCATGAGCGAGTTGGAAAAATTAACAACTCGTGAAAAATATAATGGCAAAGATCAGATCTATACGGCAAGTGGTGAAGGTATGGAAATTAAACATATAAGTCATTCTATAATTCGCACACCCACACGCAGTTTACATCTCAATAATATTCTCCATGTTCCACATGCACGAAAAAATCTTATCTCCGCGCATCGTCTTGCCCTTGATAATCATGCATTCATTGATGTTCATTCTTGTTTCTTTGCCATTAAGGATCAGGACACGAAGAATCTTCTTCTTAGAGGACCTCGTCGCAATGGGTTATACTTGCTGCCACAGTCATCGTCCCCTTCATCCAAACAAGTTCTTGGAGTCATCAAGCCTAGTCTCAAACAATGGCATAGTAGATTAGGTCATCCCTCGTTTTCAATAGTTCAAAAAATTATTAGTAATAATAATCTCCCTTCTCTAGGAGATGCTCATGAATCAGGAGTCTGTGATGTTTGCCAGAAAGCCAAGAGTCACCAACTCCCCTATCCTAAGTCCACTAGTGTGTCAAGTGTTCCTCTTGCATTAATGTTTTCGGATGTGTGGGGACCTGCTCCTAATTCTGTGGGAGGCAGGCAATACTATGTGAGTTTCATTGATGATTTCAGCAAATTTACTTGGGTCCACTTGCTTAAAAAGTCTGAAGTGTTCTAGAAATTCCTTGATTTCCAACAACTTGTTGAAAGGCTCTTTGATCGTAAAATAATTGCTATGCAAACTGATTGGGGTGGAGAGTATGAGAAATTACACTCTTTCTTTACCAAAATTGGTATTAGTCATCATGTTTCATGCCCTCATGCACACCAATAGAATGGATATGCTGAACATAAACACAGGCACATTGTTGAAGTTGGCTTAGCTCTTCTTGCCCATGCGTCTATGCCTTTAAAATTTTGGGATGAAGCTTTTCTTGCTGCTACTTATCTTATTAATCGCACCCCATCCAAAGTCATCCAGTTTACCACTCCATTAGAGCGTCTGCTAAATCAGAAACCTGATTACTCATCCTTGAGAACTTTTGGGTGTGCATGTTGGCCTAATCTTTGACCTTTCAATACTCACAAGCTTCAGTTCCGTTCAAAACAATGTGTCTTCCTTGGCTATAGCAATATTCATAAAGGATTCAAGTGTCTAGATGTGTCTACCGGCAGGATCTATATTTCGTGAGATGTTGTGTTTGATGAACAAGTTCTCCCGTTCTCTCAATTACACCCTAATGTCGGTGCTCGCCTACGGGCTGAAATTAATCTCCTACCACACACTCTCTTGAATCCCGATTTTATTAGTGGGGGTGAGCGTATGAATGATCATCAATACCTCTTATAATGCACCTTATTGACGGCTCAGATGCATTCGCTTTCTCTTACTCACTCATCATCCGACGGCCAAAAATCAACCGACGCCATCGTCTCCGCAGGGAATCAACCGGCGTGCAATCTTCTCTTTCCATAACCGGCGCGCATTCTTCTCTTTCCATAACCGGCATGTCTCCCCATCTCCCGCGACGTGCCGCTCACATCCATCCTCCGCCCGCTCCGCGCACCTCCATCCTCCGCCCGCACCGCCCGCGCCGCACGCTCCCCATCGCCGCCCGCGCGTGGCGCTCCATCCTCCGCCCGTGCCGCCCGCGCCGCGCGCCTCCCCATCGCCCGCCCGCGCCGCGCCTCTCCATCCTCCGCCCGCGCGCGCGCGCTCCATCCTCCGCCCGCGCCGCGCACCTCCCCATCGCCGCCACCCGTGCCGCGCGCCTCCATCCTCCGCCCGCGCCGCGCACCTCCCCATCGCCGCCACCCGCGCCGCGCGCTCCATCCTCCGCCCGCGCCGTGCACCTCCCCATCGCCGCCACCCGCGCCGCACGCTTCCATCCTCCGCCCACCCCGCGCACCTCCCCATCGCCGCCACCCCCTCTCTCCAACTTCCTTGGAAAGATTTGCTTCCATCCATGTGGATCTATCCAGGACCGAGAATCTCTCTTCAGTACCAAAATCCAAGAAATCGTGGTGCCTGAACAAAGGTGGGGGGAGGGTTGTTTGGTTGGGTTAGGGATTTGAAGGTTGTTGGGGGTCTATGATTTGGGAAAGTTAGGTTCCTTTTAGGCAAGGATGGTTGGATTGAGTGCATGCTTGGTTTAATGGTCTCTTGTGATTTTGGTAGTGCGTGCTTGGTTTAATGGTCTCTTGTGATTTTGTTGTGTGGCGCAGGTGCGGCTGAATTTGCTGGAGGATTGGCCATGTTGACGGCGGTGAAGGTGTTCCTGAACAGCCCCGTCGGCCCCAAGACCACCCATTCCTGGGGACCCGTTGCTAACTGGGGCTTCGTCCTCGCGGTACGCCCACAATCATCCATTGATTTGCCCCTATGTTGTTCTATCGATAATTTGATATTACGAAGATGCAGCGGTAGAGAAATGGTTCTTGAGAATACTGAATTCTTGAGAAATAGTTCTTGAGAATACTGAATTCTTGAGAATACTGGATTTTGTTGGAATACTGAATTCTTGAGAAATGGTTCTGGTCTGGACCATGCTTATTTTGCTTGCGATAGAGCATTGGCATGGGTATGGGTATGTTTTTTGTTGCATCTGGAAACTTGTTAATGTTTTTAACCGTCAAAACATCTGGTTTGTTTTGTTCTAGACTTGTAACGATGGGTATATTTGATGCATATTACATATTGAAGTGTACTAAAGTGAAAATAACCTGATCTGTGTGAAATATCACCTTCCTGATGTAACCACTAATGGGCTACTCTAGGTTCTAATTTCAACTATTGATCAATGTGGGTTGATGGATATGGAGATAGTTTGTCAAGTCTTAGAACTATATCAAGGCAGTAAATATGGTGTTAGCAGTAAAGTGAAATTGTGCTCACTCACATGGTCTAGCACTCTAGCATGTACTAAGCACACCTAAACTGGAAGTTGGATTCACCAGTTAGCTGAATGATGTTGACAGTTTTTGTTACTCGGAAAAAGAAATTAACACTCGACTCACCATGGTAGCTTGATAGTAATATATGTATTTTTAGGCATAGCTAATAACTGTACAATCATAATGCACAATGTGCAAACAAGATTTGGTTAGAAATGACTTGCATTCTGTAATGTTATGCATCACCCTCACCCATCCGTACCTTCTATTAGTACTGCGTTACTGGCATATACACAAATAATTGTGCTTTAATTTCGTCTTTTCATTATTTTTTCTATGCCTAGTATTATCCAATGATCCCTCTGATAACTTGCTATGCTTCCAGGGTTTGGTTGACATGAACAAGCCTCCCGAAATGATATGACATGCTATGTTGTGTTTGCTATGTCATTCTGTGTTGTGCAAATGTGCCATATGACATGCTAGAATGGAAGATTTGTCTCTTGATCTGGTTTGTGGGCAGTACTTTTTAAACTATGGTCTCATTTTTCTCCTAAACCCCATCACTCCCATCCAGCCATGTGATCTGACGTATCTTTTAGTCGGAATGCTTACTATCAACATTTTTAATGACCCTTTTAATGGTTTTGATTGATGCAACTTCTTTAGTTTATTTGTCTATCGAAGCAAGCCTATGAATTATTCTAAGAATTGCAGCAATTGCTCCATTGTTGCTAAGGCTGATTTTGATTGATTTTGCAGCAACAAAAGTGTGACATCACCTCCTAGAGATACTTCTAAAACTAAAAATGTGTCCCTTGACATGCCCCTAATAATTTTAGGCAGGCGTAAGATTTCAAAGCATGCCTCCAAGTCTAACGATCATTCACATAAAAGAACACATTTAAGTTATACTAAAATGATTATGAACCGTCTATTACTGTTTACTTTAAAAAAATTTATCAATCGATTCTCTTTAAAAGATGTTATCAATTGATTCTTGTTTTTTTCCTTGTTTTTCAGTAAAGAATAGGTCTGAAGTATCCATACCATACCCAATCTCTGTAAGCCTAAAAACAATTAGAGATATTTCAGATGCAAACAAACCGATGGATCATGATTGCTTCAACTTGTTTATTTGACAGTTGCGTACAACATAGCCAGGTTCGAAGAGAAATACCACTTTATGGATCTTCAGTTTTGTTTAAGTTGAAATAGTTGTCTCCTTGTTATGTGTGTATATATGATTGTATAATTAATCAAATAATTAGAAATCAACATGACCCAGATTGGACGAGATCCACGTGTCGTGATGAGGTAGTCTATAGGAAACTAAGAAAATTGCTTGAATGTTGGTATGGCTTGGACTACTATGATACAATTAGATTGCAGCACTATAAGATATATATTCTATAAATCTATAAAGTCTTTAAAAATTTATATTTTACTTTGCTTTTATAGTCTGGGTGTTTGTTGTTTGTTTATAAGTTCTATTACCATGTTGTCTGAATAGGCTCTATAGTTTATTCATAATCGATAGGAGAAACAAAACCGTGTACATTATATACATTATAGATCCGGTTGTTTCGAATCTATGGTACACAGGTAAAGATCGAATTGTGTCATATATAACTACATTATATGATATTGTCAACTATTTTAACCTTGCCATGAAATCGGTGCGTCGAACGAGAATTCTTTTGACTGGTATCGTGAATTACCAAGATGGCTTTCAAGTAGTTATAGCTGGTAATAACTTATAACATGTTTAATATTTTTATCAAGTATTTATTTTATTTACCTCCTATAAATAAACATTTGATTTTCTACAGGAAATTATCGGGCTTTCTTATATATAATTATCTAAAGAAGTGGAAGGGAAAAAAGTTGTTGATCGAGTATATATATTTTTTATGTATATTTGAAGAATACATATTATCATCAAATTCATAAGTTAACTTACTATTTGTCATTCACACTAAGGATAGAATTCTTGCTGGACATTTTGAACAGTCATGCAAATGAATGTGAAAACTTTTCTGAAGACCTCAAAGATCTACTAAAGTAATTCAAAACTTATTTATGATGTGAAATATTACTTTATTATGCCTTGTTATATATGAATGTATTTCGGATTATATTTATAGTCATATACAATTGCGTGAGACAAAAACTATGAAAAAAATCCTATCATCTAGTTGTTTTAAGTGCATCCCTTAAATAAAACCGTAGCGTTAGCACCAGCACTATACTAGTATGTTTAATTCTCCTAACCATACTAATACCACTGTTGAGATTGCAGCACAAGACTTGGAAAATTATGCACAAGATCTGGAAAAATAATGGTGCAGGTTTAGCTCAAAATAGTGATGCAGATCAATCTCCTGAAATTTCCACACAAGATCCAGCCAGCACGGAAATTGATAGCAGCAGTGCTGCCGTCTCTTCGGCAGCTAATGGCGCAGACCCTGGTGGTGCCGACTCGGGTGGTGCTTCTGAACTCTTGGACAGCGCCTCTGGCGCACATGCGCACCCGGCCGACAACAAAAGCAGCAGCAGCAACAGTACAGAACAAGCAAGTAATCAGCAACAAGTGTCTCGTCCTGTCACGCGTGCGCAGATAGGCATTTGCAAAGAAAAGAACTAACTAATGGTACAGTCAGGCATTTGCAAAGTTTAGATGAAGATCTCTTTAATCTTGATTGGAAAAATGCTATGGATCTGGAATATAATGCCTTAATGAAAAATAAAACCTGACATCTAGTATCACCTAATAAAGGTCATAATATAATAGGTTGCAAGTGGGTGTATAAGATAAAACGTAAATCGGATGAAACTTTGGATCACTATAAAGCTCGATTAGTAGCAAAAGGTTTTAAGCAGAGATATGGTATAGATTATGAAGATACTTTTAGTCCTGTTATTAAGCCATCTACTATTAGAACTATTCTGTCTCTTGCTGTGTCTAGAGGATGGTCTCTTCGTCAACTTGATGTTCAGAATGTCTTTCTTCATGGTCTGCTTGAGGAAGAAGTGTATATGGCACAACCTTTAGATTATGAGGATAAAGGTAAACCCAGTTATGTTTGTAAACTTGATAAAGCTTTGTATGCTTTGAAACATGCTCTAAGGGCCTGGTATTCCAGGCTCAGCAGTAAGCTGTGTGATCTTGATTTTAAGTCCTCTAAGGCAGATACTTCATTATTCTTCTATAGTAAATGAGGAGTTACTATATTTGTTTTCATATATGTTGATGATATTATTGTGGCTAGCTCTACACAAAAGGTACTAATGCTTTACTAAGTGATCTGAAGCAAGATTTTGCTCTCAAGGATTTGGGAGATCTACATTACTTTCTTGGTATAGAAGTGAATAAGGCACATAATGGCATAATACTAACATAAGAAAAATATGCTTCAGATCTACTAAAGAGAGCTAGAATGGAAAATTGTAAGCCTACAACTACTCCCCTATCTACAGTAGAAAAATTGTCTGCATATGGTGGTTCTGTGTTAGGAGAAAATGATGTGACAAGGTATAGGAGTATAGTAGGAGCTCTTCAGTATTTAACTCTGACCAGGCCTGACATATCTTTTGCTGTGAATAAGGTCTGTCAATTTTTGCATAGTCCAACAAATCAGCATTGGATGGCAGTTAAGAGGATTCTGAGATATGTTAAATCTTCTATAGGTCTTGGATTAAAAATTAACAAATCTTCCTCTACTCTTGTAAGTGTCTTTTCAGATGTAGATTGGGTCGGGTCTATGGATGATAGAAGACAACAGGAGGTTTTGCTGTGTTTTTGGATCAAATCTGGTATCTTAGAGTGCTAGGAAACAAGCTACAGTCTCCAGGTCCAGTACAGAAGCAGAATATAAAGTTGTTGCTAATACAAAAGCTGAGGTCATGTGGATTCAAACTCTGTTAAAAGAAATTGGAATTGATTCGCCTCAGGCAGCCTGTCTGTGGTGTGATAATTTAGGGTCTACATATCTGTCGGTAAATCCTGTCTTTCATGCTCTTACTAAACATATAGAAGTGGATTATCATTTTGTCAGGGAAAGAGTTGCTAGAAGACAATTAGAGATTAAGTTTATCTCATCAGGAGATCAAGTGGCAGATGGTTTTACGAAGCCTCTTTCACTTCAACAACTTCAGAAGTTTAGATACAATCTTAACTTAGATAAGTTATGATTGAGGGGGAATATTAGATATATATGTTTTGTAGCATGTGATAATAGCGCACATGATGGAGCCGCTAGTGCTACATGCGATAATGGAGTTCGGTCTGGCTGTTGAGTCCAGGTTTGTTACATGTGATATTAGTTGCAGCTAGTTCGTTCTGTTTAAGAGATAAAGTCTGTTCGATTTTGTTAGATTCAATTCTATCTCTTGTAAGCCATGTTGGGGGCTGTTCCCAACTGAATCAATATATATGCGTGGCCTCCGTGAGAGGTGATAACGCTTCCTGAAAGTTAATAGATACCAACCTTGTTCTTGACGTCAACGGTGGTGGCCTCGGCCTTGTACATGCCGATGACGACGTCGCGGTAGGCGGGTTTGAGCGGCCACGCGGCGTCACACCCACACGCCGCACGCGAACGCGACGCACGGCCCGCCCGACTCCGACTTGTCGGCCAGCGCAGTGGTCGCCATGTGGGACGCAAACGCCGCGAGGTCGCTGGGCGAGGGCGCGCCGAGCACGGCGAGGAGCTCGTCCAGGGTGGCGCCGCCTGCGCCGGCGGTGACGAGGGAGAGAGCCACGTGGATGGACAGCGGCGAGAAGACCAGGCTTTGCGGTCGGGGTTTACCGCCGCTCGCCGCTCGGCGAGGGGGACAGCGAGCGCCGCCTGGCCACCGGCGATGACCCAGCGACGTTGCAGCGCTTCGTAGTCCATATATACGAACTGTCATCGAGAGAAGGAAAGATTTAGCTGACTAATCTAAGTGTTCAAAGGTGCCCGTATAAATTCCCCGATTTATGAGGAGCGCGGATCAACTGGACTGTGATCTTCGAACAACCACAAAACCAGCATATAATATCGAAGGCTTATTTATACCCTACTATTACAAGTAATTGCAGGGTGCGTAGGGAAAATTGGATACTTCCATAATTTGTTTTCCGAGAAAGGGCAAATATTAAGCAGCAGCAGAAAAGTTTGAAGGAAACTTCGATCGGGCGTCCGATTTTTTGGGAGGTGATGTTACTGTACATGGCCATTAAAATCATCTGACACAGAGAGATCGTGCAAGTTATACATGCTATGCTAAAGCATGCTACATGTTTGTATCCATCTCTTTCTCAAAGTACAACTCTAACAAAGCTTCAAATCGTTTATTGTCAAAACTTGGTTTCGTCAATAGAAATTAGGGATATAGTCAAGTCATCAAACACGATGGGTTAAGTAGAAAAAGGTTTAGACAGGTTCGGGCCTCTCGTGAGGTAATATCCTACTCCTGTTTCGGGAATTCGATCCTCCGAGAGTCTTTATTAATCTCTTGATCTCCTATATCGCATATCCCTCAAGGGACGCCCCTTACCCCTCTTATATAGTTTTGGAGGGTGGGCTTACAAGTCGGAGACCCTATCATATTCTATATCGGACTCCTCAATCTTACCAAGTTATGACTATGAGTCGTTACCTTATCTCATTGGTAACATAACACTCAAGTCATATCCAGTTTACATAATCATGAAGCGTAACCTATCTCTATTACCAATCGGACAAGCTAGCCATGAGGATATCCGATTTTCATAATCTCCACAGTAGCCCTCGAGACCTTCGCAGTCGACGAGATAACTTTGCCTCGAACCAAAATAACGCATAGCCAAACGACTCCTTGGCTGAGTGCTTCTGTTGCAGAGTGGTTCCATCATCTCTGCCTGAATCTCCCGAGTGCTTTATCATCCGATAAAAAGACTGTGAAGGGCTGAAAAACATCTTAAAAATTCTCAAAAATAAAAATAGATACCTAGGTGCATTTCCTGATGCACCTAATTAGGTGTAGCCCCCGACTATATGGTTAGTTAAAAAATAAACTAAGCATATAGTCAAGAACTTACATAAACGCCTAGATCAAGCTAAAAACGTTCATAGAAAATCATATAACACGTAACCTGATAATTAAGGCATAGTGTGCAATGAACCCAAGCACTCGGCAAGCTCATGCTTATCCGAGTCAATTTACCCGAGTCATCTCGGAACAAATAGCTCAATCAACCCTCATAGGTAAATAAACTGAGTTATTAAACTCAACATAAATTTTTTAGTTATCTGAAAAATATGACCAAAATATTAAATAGCTCCTGCCATAATATCAGTCTTAATCAAAAAGAGCTCACCAAGGTGGCAAAATAGCATTGACCTAATCATTTAGTCAAAATGCTTTAAAAAACCAAACAGTCCCTGCCATCAGGACAGCCATGAAAAGCTTAACTATTAGTCACCTTCCAAATTGCATCGTGCCAACTTCTCATGAAGTTGTGCAAACCGCGGTATGAAAGGATTTTAAAGGTATTAGGCAATGAGACACGTGCATATTGCCAGGGCAAATCTGCTTAAGTCCATCCTCTTAAGCCCCTAAGGACACGCATCAAGCCACACCTTAGCCGGGCCGTAAGTCTCTCATGGGCTCGGCCCACTCACGAGAAAACTTAACAAAACCCTAATTCTGTATCGAAGTATCGAGGTCATCCCCGCCACTTCATCTTCCCAAATTTCTTCTTTCGCGCTCCTGTTCATAGGTTCCTGACAGAAACACTAAACTCGCGCTCACTCAAATCCATCCATCCAGGAATTCAAGCTTCCACCGCAACTCATCACTCGCATCCAGCTCCCTATATTTCCTCAAAAAAGCCCCATCTTCCGCACTAGATCCATTCCCTTTTTGATTGCATCCATGGCGGGAAAGAAAGAAATCCCCTTTGAGTAATGGGCGACCCCGGATGTAAAGGAATCAACCCTACAGGAGATGGTGAAGAATGGAGTTCTTCCACCCAAGGAAATCATCGGCTGGTGTCCTGCGGCTGGTGAAGAATTCCCCACCCCAAACACCGGTGAGATTGTCGTCTTCACCTCTTTCTTCTATTGAGGTTTTGGTCTTCCCACTTCTGAGTTCTTTCATGGTATTCTCGAATACTATGACCTTCAAATCTACCACTTGAACCTCAACTCCATCCTTCACATCGCAATCTTCATCCATGTCTGTGAAGCTTTCCTTGGCATCTTTCCCCATTTCAACCATTTCCGTCACATGTTCTATGTCAAGCCCCACCCAAATAAAGATGACCCTTGCATCGTCGGTGGGGCAGGCTTCCAGCTCCGCGGCACTCTTCGCGGAGATTACTTCTCCCTTCCTCTGAAATCCTCCAATAAAGGCTGGCACGCAAACTGGTTCTATATTTCGAACCCTCAACCTAGTCTGCCCAACTTCGTCGGACGTCCACCAACCCAAAGGGCTAACTAGAGCGCAATGCCGGAAAACCAGGATTGGGTAGAAGCGAATAAACTCCTGGCCAACATTCTCGAGCTGAAAAAGAAAGGCCTCCAAGGAGAATTAATTACTCAGCATTTCATCAAGAACAGACTGGCGCCCATTAAAGAGAGATCCAAGCCAACGTTCGAGTACGAGGGCGAACAGGACCCCAATCGGGAGGACCGTGATTCCCTGAGCTATGAGACCTTGTGCACTCGAATGTACAAGATCTTCTCCTCTGGGATCGTGGTTGAGCGCAGCCACAAGATGCCAGTTCTCCCTTATAGTCTGTACCGTCCTCCTCCCCCGGTAAATCAACTCAACTTCTTCAATTTCTTCAGCTTTTTATATCTCTCGATGTATCTCAAAAAATCTCCCTTGTAGGCAAATGCTCTTATCATATCTCGGCCATACAAGGTGAATCACGATGATGTACCAGCTCAACCTGCTAAAAAGCCATCCGACGGCCCCAAGGTCCAAACTGAGCCTGACAACCAAAGGGCTGCCAACAGTGAAGACACCAGCAGGCGAGCAAGCAAGAGAAAATTGGTGATTGACGATTCGGATGATGAGATGCAGACTCCTCAAGCTGACATAAACCCTCCGAAGCCGTCCGCCAGATCTGCTCCTAAAATTCGTCGATCAAACAGGTATATCTTATAATCAAAGTTGCCTTCTTAAAACTCTTTCCATCTTCATTCCAATTGTCTTTGTCTTCTTTCCCGCAGGAAACCCTAGGACATAGATCCTGCTAAAGAAAACGAGGCCTCGATGCCAACTGCAGCGACTGAAGAGGCAAGGCCTGCAGAACAAAGGTCTCAAAGCCCTTTCCCGAGTGAAAAGACTCCTACGGGAGAACCTCCGGCTTCCAGTGGAGATGTCCCGTGAATGAGCCCCTGACTGCGAGCCACGAAATCCCTGCTGAAAACCAGTCGGTCGAGGGAGAGCTCCCGACTGCCGATCAGGATGTCCCAACTGGAAACCAGTCGGACGTGAACCGAGAGGGGACGAGCAGTCGGAGTGCACCAGTTGAGGACTCGGCCGCCTACACTGGTAAGCCTAAAAGTAGCCTTTTGTCTCTTGTCTTCAGTGTATCTTTTCTTCCATCTTTATTTGTCTTCCTTAAATCAATCAGCCAAAGAGGAGGAGATCCCCAGATTACAAGCGTCAGAGAATTGGATCCCTCCTATCAAAATTGAGTGGCGCGACTCCGAAGGCTTGAAGCAAGGCATTATCTTGAACAGGCAAAAAGAAAATGAAGAACGGGATATGCTTGTGGACAGCCTCAACGAAGCAACCCGGCTATTAAACGTGAGTATCAATTTTCTCTGTCATGACCTCATGGTTTCTTTCAACTAAGTGATTCTAAACTCGCGTGCAGAGAATATATTGCCGGTCAATAGCCAAGACGGACGCCCTTGAAAAGCTGGTTCCTCATGTAAATTCCCTAGAAAATATTCAACAGGACCTCAAGGCTGCTAGGGAAGAAGCCATGGCTAAGGAAGCCGCCTTGCGAAAAGAAATTGCCATGCTCCGAGATGAAAACCTCGACCTCCGGGGTTCAATCGAAAGTAGGTTTAATCAACTTAATCTTTCTATGCTTTTGTATCTGATCTGTCTTGATCTTGATGTTAGCAAATCCTTTATTGCAGAAAACTCGATAGAAATTGGTGCTCTCAAGACCCAGCTGAAGAAATCAAGAGCTGATAAAGCTAAGCTGGAGTCTGACAATGAGCGAATTCTGGAAGAATTCGAAGGTGAGTCTTTTAAGATAGCACTTTGCATCTTGCTCAATCTTGGACATTTATGCGACCATGTGACCCTTGCAGCTTATAAAGTCAAGTCCCGAGCACAGTTCGACGTTTTTGCCGAACGGGTCCGAAGGGCCAAAAGTGTAAGGGACGACATTGCCAACGCAGCCACGCCAATCCTGTTAGTCCTATACAAGCATGGGCTCAGGACAAGCTCGCTGGATGCTATTGAAGTCTTCGACAAGCTCAGGACGGCCCCAGAAAAATATATTGCAAATATTTCTGACGTAGCCGTCATGGGTGCAGGCTTTGCTCTTGCACAAGCTAAGTCACTCTATCCTCGGATAGATGTTGACTCTGTCGGAGAGGGCTTCGCGGCCGGCACCACAGACGAGCGAGCCCTAGAGCTCATAAATGAAGCGCAGGAATCGACGAAGAAAGTGGCTGCTGATGTGGTTGAGATCTTCCAATCTTGATTACTTTGCAGATTTTGTATATAACTTCTGATGTGAACTTGTAAATATTTAGCTTATTTATGTTAATGCCTTGATCTGAGTCTTTATATCAAATTTCTTAAGTAATTTTTGTCCGACTGTCACCAAGCCTAAGCTTGATTAGGTCATCAAAAAATTCTCAGTCCTTATCTATTGAACTCGAACCAAAACACTAGACAATGATAAACTAAATATGAACAAGTTATTGAAGAAAACCAAGCTTTATTGATATATGTATAGCCCCCGACTGACAACCCAAGAAGCCATCTTGCTTGGAGTTGGCAGTCGAGAAGAACATGAAGCTCAAAAAGATTTAAGTATAATATCGTCGAAGATGCTCAATATTCCAAGAATTTTCCACCATGGTCCCGTCTTCACGCTTTAGTCGGTATGCTCATGGCTTAGTCACCTCAGTGATTATGTAGGGTCCTTCCCATAATGGAGATATTTTGTGACGATCCTTGGTGGTCTGAACTTTGCGCAAAACCATATCATCGACGATGAAAGCACGCGCCCAAACGTTGCGATTATGGTAACGTCGAAGTCCTTGAAGATACCTTGCCCGATTGGATCAAGGCTGCCTCACGGGCCTCCTCCAATCGGGTCAAGTCATCAACTCGGTCTTGATCGTAACGCTCGTCATTAAAGCTGCGAACTCAAACAGATTCATACTCCATCTCATTCGGCAGCATCGCCTCTGCTCCGTAAACCAAAAAGAAAGGAGATTGACCAATGGCCCGACTGGGTGTAGTCCGTAATGACCATAAAACCGAAGGCAACTCTTGAACCCATCTGTCAGCGTAAGGATTTAGCCTGTCAAACACTCGGGCCTTGATGCCTTGAAGAACCATGCCATTGGCGCGCTCAACTTGCCCATTACTTTTAGGGTGCGCCACTGATGCGTAGCAGATTTTGATGCCAAAGTCTTCACATAATTCCTTGAAGACGCCTCCAGTGAATTGAGTCCCATTGTCGGTTATAATTCTGTTTGGGATACCAAACCGGTGCACAATGTTGAGGATAAAGTCTCGTGCTTTGTCAGCGGTGATCGTAGCAACCGGCTTAGCCTCAATCCACTTGGAAAACTTGTCGATCGCGACGAACAGATGTGTAAATCCTCCTGGAGCCTTCTTGAAAGGACAGACCATATCCAGGCCCCACACCACGAACGGCCATGATAATGGAATCGTTTGTAACTCTTGGGCTAGGACATGGCTTTGTCAAGCAAAGAACTGGCAACCCTCACACGTGTGAACCACCTTGTCAGCGTCGGAGACCGTGGTGAGCTAGAAGAAGCCTTGTCTATAAGCTTTGCCCACCAAGGTGCATGCCGCAGCGTGACTGCCGCATATGCCCGAGTGGATGTCTTGCAATGGTTGTCGTCCTTCCTCAGGCATGACACATCTCATTAGAACTCCAGAGGGGCTTCTTTTGTATAATGTAGAATCAACCATGACATAGCTATGACAGCGATGTCGGATTCGTTTCGCCTCATCCCGGCCTTCCGGCAGCTCTTGCTGAGTTAGAAACTTGATGAGTGGAGTCCTCCAGTCGGCGTCAAGCATGGCAACCTGGTTTGTGGCTTCCTCATTAGGAGTTGATTTGGCGGCAACAGTCAGCTTGTAAAGGTGTTCTACGAAGATGTTCGTCGGGGCTGCTTCTCGCTTGGACCCGAACTGTGCCAGCTCATCTGATGCCTCATTGTTTTGCCTCAAGACATAGGATAACTCCAATCCATCAAACTTGTCTTCAAGTTTGCGAACTTCTTATCGATAGGCCTCCATAGTTTCATTTAAACAGGACCAGTCTTTCATTACTTGATTAACTACCAGCTGGGAATCTCCTCGCACAATCATCCGTCGTATCCCGAGTGACACGGCGAGTTGTAGACCATGAAGCAAAGCTTCGTACTCGGCGACATTGTGTGAGGCGGGGAAATGAATATGGAGGACATACCGCAACTTTCCCCAGTCGAGGAAATCAGCACGACTCCTGCTCCCAAGCCGGTGATCCTCTTGTATTGTAGATCTTCCCTAGGTACATCTTCTTGTCGTTCGGTCCACTCGGCTAGGAAGTCTGCCAGGACTTGGGATTTTATTGACGTCCTCGCCTTGAAGGTTAAGTCCAGCGGCATTAGTTCCAGAGCCCACTTCGCGATGCGCCGAGTGGAAAGGAGGTAACGACGGTGACCGAGTGCGCCTGAAAATAGTGTGCTAACTTCCTCGCGGTTATCAGAACACCATATAATAATTTTTGTACCTCGGGGTAGCGAATTTTGGCTCCTGCCAGCACTTCGCTGATAAAGTAGATTGGCCTTTGAGTCTTCTGAGCTCGTCCTTCTTCCTCACGCTCAACGACGAGAACTGTGCTGACGACCTAATGAGTTGCTGAGACACACAGCAACAGGGGTTCCTGAGGATGAGGTGAGGCTAGGACGGACGGCGTCGTGAGAAACTCGTTGAAGTCTTCAAAGGCTTTATGGGCCTCTGTGGTCCATTGGAAGTCGTCGGTCTTCTTTAGCAACCTGAAGAAAGGCATACCTCATTCGCCGAGTCTGGAAATGAATCGACTTAGCGCCGCCATGCAACCAGTGAGCTTCTGGACATCTTTCTGGGTACTCGGGGGCTTCATGTTCAAGATAGCGTTGATTTTCTCTGGGTTTGCTTTGATGCCGCGATGAGACACCATGAAGACGAGTAGTTTGCCTGACGGCACACCGAAGGTGCATTTTTTCGGGTTCAGCTTCATTCTGAAGGCCCGTATGTTTGTGAAGGTTTCCTCTAAGTCGGCGATCAGGTCTTCCTTCCGCTCGGTCTTGATGATGACATCGTCAACGTAAGCTTCCACGTTTCTCCCGATCTACGTCTGAAAATATCTCTGGATCATGCGCTGATACGTGGCTCCAGCATTCTTCAGGCCGAAGGGCATCGTGATGTAGCAGTAAGCTCCAAACGGTGTGATGAATGCTGTTTTGAGGCGATCGGACTCCTTCAAGCTAATCGATGGTAGCCCGAATAACAGTCCAGCTCGGGAGCCGACACCAACCGTTGAATCCACGACTTGGTCGATACGGGGCAGTTCGAAGGGATCCTTAGGGCAAGATTTGTTGAGATTGGTGTAGTCGACACGCATGCGCCATTGCCCTGTCTTCTTCCGAACCAAGACCGGGTTAGCCAGCCAGTCGGGATGGTAAACCTCTTTGATAAACCCGGCGGCTAAGAGTTTTGTAAGTTCTTCTCTGATAGCATATTTTTGATCCTGAGCGAAATGGCGTAGTCGTTGTTTAATAGGTTTTGCGTCATCTTAGACGTGTAAAGAGTGCTCGATCACCTCCCTAGGAATGCCCGGCACGTCAGATGGTTTCCAAGCAAAAACATCTTTATTATTTTGGAGGAAGGTGATGAGCGTGCTTTCCTATTTAGGATCTAGCTCGGCGCCGATTCCAACGGTTTTGGAAGGATCCGATGGATCAAGGGAGATTTTCTTTGTTTTGGCGTCACCTTGTCCCAACTTGGCTATCTTCTTCATGGGGATCACCCTCTTTAGATGTCGATGCAGTCAATCAGATTTCTTTCTGGCCACGTGATCTCTCACGAGATTGGGCCATATCGCAGCTTTCTTTATCATAGGTGAAGGCTTGTTTGACGTTGCTACGTAGGGTAATAACACCGTTGGACCGGGCATCTTCATGCAGAGGTAAGTGTAGTGAGGTATCGCCATGAACTTAGCGAGCGCAGGTCTTTCGATGATTGCGTGGTAGGCCTCTTTGAAGTCGGCCACCTCAAAGGTGATGTTCTCCGTCTAGAAGTTCTCCCGAACTCCGAAGGTGACTGGAAGGGTGATGTGCCCGAGTGGCGTAGATGACAGCCCCGGGATAACTCCGTGGAAGGGGGCTGAACTCGGCTTTAACTCGGATCTTGGGATCTACATCTCGTCTAGCGTCTTGGCGAATAAAATGTTGAGGGCGCTGCCCCCGTCGACGAGGACGCGCTTGAGCTTTATGTTTCGAACCACCGGGTCTAGTACCAGGGAATACCGCCCCGAGTGAACCACTCGGTCAGGGTGATCCGAGCGGTTGAACGTGATGGCCACCTCCGACCATCGTAGATATTGTGGGACTTCAGGTTGTGCCGCGTTGACCTCGCGGTCAGTCAGCTTTTGCTTCCTCTTGGACGCAGGCACTTCGTCGTCGGTGTAGTCGGGCGACCTCCTTCGGTCTTCATGGGAGCGCTGCTCATGCTCCCGATGGCGTCGATCAAGGATTTTCCGCAGATCACTCGGCGGGGTTCTTTGCAGGCTGCTACGGTAGTTGGAGTTATAGCTGCGACGGATCCGGTCGTGGACGGGTGGTCGACCATGTCCTCTTTCACCTGAGTTGGCCGATTGTTCTTGGTGCCTCCCTATTGTCTCGTGGCGGGGGTCTCTTGACCTAGCGGCCGTCTTGGTATGCTCGGGCCTCCTGTAGTCCTTTGACTGTAGTGGCGAAAGTCGGCTTCCGTCAGGTGTTTCAGCGACGGACTCGGTTGGTCTTCGTGCTGAGGTGGAGGGAGAGCAGTTGGCTGTAGCCGCGACGATGGTCTTGATCTTGTCCAGATTGGTGTTACCGTAGCGGGTGCCGCTTCGATAACGTGTGTCGAGGAGGGTGAGGGCGGCAACGGCGTTCTGTTGAGGCGTCTGGAAGATGTTGGTGTTGTCGACTCGTGTCTGAAGTATAGCCTCTCGGGCGGATCGCCCAGTCGTCCTCAGGTCTCGTTTCCTCCTATCGGCTTCTTCTCTGCGCCTATTCTCTTCCTCCGCAAGCTTGCGCTCTTGCTCAAGCCTAGCTTGTTCTTCTTCTGCAACCCTGCGGGCCATGGCCGAGTCGGTCTCGGCTACCTCAGCCATGAGAATGTTAAAGAACTTTGGCTCGTAGTCCTTGTCAAAATCGGAGTCGTTGGCCTCGTCCGTGAAGATGTCGTAGAGGTCATCAAAATCTGAAGAGCTGAGGTACACATTGAGCTCCATGGATGAGCATGACCCGAGCGGTTGGAGGATGACGGCGACTTCTCTTGAGCCCGGATTGCTTGAGTCTGGATCGTTCCAGTCTGGGTCACGGTTTGATGACGGTGGTTCTCCCGAGTGGATCGGTTCCAACTCGGAAGACAGAAGACTGCAATAGATCTCAGTGGCATTTGGTAATCCAAACGGCGTCGAGTGGTTTTCTCCTCCTAAGTGGGTAGGTTCTAACTCGGAAGTCAGAAGGTTGCAGTAGGTCTCAGCGGCGTTTGGCAACCCAAATGGCGCCGAGAGGTTTCCTCCTCCCGACTGGTCCGAGTCCGAATCGAGGAAGGAGAGCTTGTCGAAGTTATCGGCGGCAAAGTCGTCGATGCCTGATGAAGATCCCATCGCGCTTGTCGGCGAGATGAAGAAGGAATCTTGACGTGTTGCCACTACCTGGCGTGCCAACTGTCGAAACTTGGTTTCGTCAATAGAAATTGGGGTGCAGTCAAGTCACCAAACACGATGGGTTAAGTAGAAAAAAGGGTTTAGACAGGTTCAGGCCCTCTCGTGAGGTAATACCCTACTCTTGTTTTGGGGATTCGATCCTCTGAGTGTCTTTATTGATCTCTTGATCTCGTATATCGCATATCCCTCAAGGGACGCCCCTTACCCCCTTTATATAGTCTTGAAGGATGGGCTTACAAGTCGGAGATCCTATCATATTCTATGTCGGACTCCTCAATCTTACCAAGTTATGACTATGAGCCGTTACCTTATCTCATTGGTAACGTAACACCCAAGTCATATCCAGTTTACATAATCATGAAGCGTAACCTATCCATATTACCAATCGGACAAGCTAGCCATGAGGATATCTGATTCTCATAATCTCCACATTTATCATCTAATTACTTATCCAAATTGGAATCCGATTATATTATTATACTTGTTATAAATTAACTCTTGCTAACAAAATTAAAATCTTATATGATTATATTTTTTATAAGAAAATGTATCTTTAAATTGATAAAGGCTGCCTGTGGAGGAAGAAGGAAGTATCATGCTGCAGGAAAGAAAAAGAAAAAAATGGTGTCAAACAAAAGACTTAGGCTGTGTTCAAATGTTAAAGTTGAGAGCTATAATTCTTTTGGCACGCAAAATGAAATGACTCGTTAGCACATAATTACTTAAGTATTAATATTTTTTAAAAATGGATTAATATGATAATTTCTAACAATTTTCGTATAAATTTTTTTCAAAAAACATATCGTTTAGCAGATTAAAAAGTCGTGCGTGTAAAAAACGCTGGCTTCTAATAGATGTTGGATCTGAGAGAGCCCTCTATTTTGAGCGTAAGGAGCAAGCGATAGCAGCGAGCCGATCAAAGCGATCTAGAGTGAGATGAGTTAGGAAAGATGATGGAAGAACACAGTCTTAGGTATGTTTGGTTGGTGACCTGGAGTTATGTGCCTAAAAAAAACATGTATGTGTGAAAAGAAAGTTTGTGTTGAGTTCTACCTGACCAGGCATGTTGAAAATTTATTGTTTGGTTGATGATCTAAGCCTGAGTAAATATATTAAACATAAAAAGTATACTCATGTGAGTTAGAATGGTTACACACTTAGTCACATCAATAAACAATCTATGAAGGAGAAGAAGACATACACCATGCCTGAGTCAGGCATTCAGTTTTGGTGGCCTGAGTCAGGCAAATCTTCAGGGAGACAACCAAATATAGCTGTGTGTTGCTCTGGCATACTACAGGCCAGGCAAATCATCATCAGGGTAGCAACCAAACACACCCTTAATTTCTAAAAATAAGGATGTCAAAAAAAATCACTAACTCACTACCTAGAAAGATACTCAACATTAATCCAATTTCATGTTGAAACATATCATCAATCTCTCTTCCCTGACCGGGTATGCAGATCTTATATGAGGCAGCCTTGTAAGCACTAGTGAATAAAAATTATGCTCTCTATGTTTCAGAAAAAAATTAAAATTTAACTATAAAATAGGTGTTTATCCACATTTATAGTCAGCATTTGATTTTTTATGATGGAGGGTGTAGACATTAGAACCCAAGAAATATTTTATTAAACTTAGCCAATTACATTCAAGACTATGCAATTGCACTGAAAGTGCTCTTAAAACCCACATAATCACAATTATATATACTTTGATTTACTTCATACACTACGAGAAAGCCCTTGTTTGCCGAGTGTATTATTGTTTGTCGAGTGCTTTCCCTCGGGCACTCGGCGAAATATATGTTTGTCGAGAGCGCACTTGGCAAACATAATCACTTGGCAAAATTTACAGTTTGCCAAGAGTAAACACTCGCGAAAAAAACACTCGGCATATATATATTTTGCCGAGAGCCCTCCTCGAGCACTTGGCAAAAGGTTAATTTTTCCGAGTGCCACTTTAGGACACTCGGAAAAAATATAACGACTGTCACCCAACGACCGAAACAGCGTTTCCTCAAGGTCTTTGCCGAGTGCCACGGCTGGTCACTCGGCAAAATTAAAACTTTGCCGAGTGTCTACCCAAGGCAATCGGCAAAAGGCAATTTTGCCGAGTGCTTCCTGGGCACTCGGCAAAAATTTTAAAGTTTTTCTCCCCACCCTCCAAACTTTCTCTAATATGTAAATACAACATGTCAATCATAATTATAAAATTTGATAATTTTTTAATTTTTTTGCTATATATATTTGATTTATTTTATTTTCATAATTTTTTGTCAAGTCTTAAATTTGAACTGCAAGTGATAAAAAATGGAACAAAATAAGTGAAAAAATTATATTTGATGTTATTTAGACCCATTTGAGTCATTATCCTCAAAATGAGATTAAATTTAAAAATTTTCTTCATGGAACATGACAAGGAACTTATTCACCGAATAATTTTAAAAATACAAAAATAGCAAACGAAGTCGAAAAATCATGAAAATAGTCTGAATGTCATGATATTATACGTCGAGGCTCTGGTAAAAAATTAAGAAGGTTTTGAATATTTTATCAGGTACGACGTTCACAAAACCGAGGATTATCCGAAGAAGATTTTAAGTGTTGAGAAGGATAAGTTAGATTTGGAGAGAAAGTGACGGGTGAATTGTCGTTTTATTTCAAAATTTTTTCCATAGGCAATAATTAGCGTATATTAGTTTATGGAAAAATTGAAGGGTTACACGGAGGCTACGCTAGCCGAAAAACAAAACTTTTCTACCGCGTAAACCAAAAACACTTGCAAGTAAGGGCCGATAGATCGTTACAGATTGGAGTGTGCAGCGGAAATAGCCAATCAGAGCTATCCGATCTGGAACTGTGCTGGTCGATGACAGCCGATTTGCTGACAGCCGATTCCCGCAAGTCGACAGCTGATTCTTGGGAACAGCCGATTCACCAATCAGCCGATTCACCGAGTAGCCGATTCGTCGAGTTTGCGTCGCAGATCTGCCGCAGTCGCCTCGCTTCGATTGCAGCCGATTCGTAGCTGATCAACAGCGTCGCAACGTAGCAGCGCCTCTGCCAGTATCCACACGTCCGGAACAGAACGCCTATCACTCGTGTGCTAGCACGCGATGCAAGGCTAGGGTTTTGGCTCGAAAGTGGGGAGGGTTTCCATGGAGATTGATCTCGCCGACTTGTTGCGCCAAATCAGATTGATTCGGTTCAATTGTGATTCAATTGATATGCAGCAGCTCTCCACCCCTCACCCCTTTATATAGAGTTGCTGATCGGGCCTAGAGGCCCATCGGGACTCTATTTTGAATCGGATCCTATCCGAATCTCATAGAGTTGGCTGGCCGGACTTCGTAAGCCCATAGGACTCTATCCGATCAGATCCCTATCCGACCGAGCCGTATTCGAGTCCAACTCGAATGTCTGTTCTTATACCCTTAAGTGTGCGACCCTGTAGGTTCAGGTATACTCGGTTTCGGCTATAGTCCAACTCAGCCGACCGTCGGCTCGAGTCCAACTCGGCCGACCTGTCAACAGCGGCGCCTAGCAGCACATATTGACACCATAGCACACAAGAATATAATATCGGCTCTGAACCTGTAATATGTACACAAATGCCTTTGCCACACGATACCAATTAAGCTATAGGCAAGATGTGTGCCATTCCTTCAATAGCTTAACCATTCACTCGAACCGTATTGGATTATCTGTCTGTTGATTGACTTCTCAATCAACTTAGCATGGCCATGCATTTCTTAATCCATTACCTCGAGGGGCCCAGAGATATCTCTCCAAAGGAGAGGCAAATTCCATCTTGATCACTCACATCCTACTCCATGTTTCATAGCAAACCTGAAGACTACTTTTATAACTATCCAGTTACAGCATAGCGTTTGATAGTCCCAAAGTAGGCTACTACACATGTTGGAATCCATGATGATCTCAGGTCTAAGGACTTTGTACCAACACTACCTGAGACCAACTAATGGCACATTAAATCCTGTAGTGTCTCATGGTAACAATGTGTTCTCTAACACATGTGTTCATATTTATTGATTTGGTATCTCCATACCCATGATCTATGAGACATGATCATCAATCAATAAACATGCCGATCTTAGAGTCATATTTGTTTCAATAATATGACATGTGATCAGGGATCATTTAGAAATAGATTCATGCATAAAGAGTCTCATAAATAAGTCACGTACTTATTGATCAATACAAGATGTCTATTTCATCGAACTGAACAACACTTTATTCATTTATACATAAACATTGACCATGATATCCAACATCTCCATGTTGCCTTTAGGGCATATCACTAAAAAAATTTGGTAATTTTTTGAATCAGTTTGATAATTTTTAAATAATTAGAAGCGTAAAATGTAATTTTTTTGCTGAGAGTAGCACTCGGCAAAGAAAATAAACACTGAAAAAAATTTTAAAAAGCCCAGAGGAACACTTTGCCAAGTGCCAGTGTAGGGCACTCGGCAAAGTTTGTTTTTGCCAAGTGCCCCTGATCTGGCACTCGGCAAAGCAAGTGTTTGCCGAGTGTCGAGATCGGGACACTCGGCATACAGGGCACTCGGCGAATGTTATTATATACGGCTGCACCTCCCCGCCCAAGCTTTTCGCACTTAGACAAATTTTCCCCAAACCACCGCGCGCCGCCGGCTCACCGCAACGAGCCGTCGTCGCACCGCACTACCCGCCGCCCCGCCGCCCGAGCGGCCGCCCGCCTCCGTGTCGCTGCGCCGGCAAGGCACGGTCGGCCGCCTCCCCACCGGCGACGCCGCCCGGCCGACTCCCTCCACCCCCCCCGTCCTCCCGCCCACCTCCCTCCCTCCCCGGCGCCTTCCGGCCCCAGGCCGCCGCGCCACTCCGCCGCCCATCTCCCCGCCGCCGCACCTCGGCTGGCCGCCTCCCTGCCCGGCCAACGACCTCCTCCCCAGCCCGACGCCCTCCTCCTCCCCCACCCGGACCGATGTCGCCCCCTCGTCCTCCTCCAGTAAACACGTCTTGTCTTTGTTTTTTCTTTGTTATTGCAACATTTAGTTCAAACGAAATTAGATTTGTTATTGTATAAACATTTAGTTTAAACTATGGCAATATTTAGGTTATTATTGACACATTGATATAATATCATGTATTTAGGTGTTTATTAAAACGAGTGATATTTAGGTATTTATTGAAAACAATGTTATGGTAAAAACAATGGTATTTATTAGATACATATCTATACTCCTTTGATTTGCTTTGAAAATATATGCTATATGCACGTATATATTTTGAAGTTTATTGTATGCACGTATGTTCGAAGCCTTTTTTTAGATGATGAATGGAGTCGCATCGCGCAGCCATGCCGTCGCTTGGGTGCCGGCCATCGAGCCGTGCTTCCCTATTTTGCAGGTGCCGCTGTCTTCACCGTTGTTTGTCTGTGTATAACATAACCTTAGGCGTCTCCTATTCGAAAGAGATATGGATAAAAATATGTGTCTTCTTGTATATCTTTAACCATATCTGTTTCGAATTGTCCACGTTTTTTGGACAGTCCGAGGATATGTAGATGAGTTTAGTTTTCATGATCTAGTATTCTAGTCCGACTCAGAATGTTGGCAGTATCTCCCAGTTGTTCTCTGGATACACAATCTCCCTGTCGGGACGTGTATTTGGAGAACAACGGGAAGGTGCTTCCGAAATTCTGTCTCGGAGCAGAGTACTAGAGCATGGGAAGTAAACTCATCTACACAGTATAGGACCTATCTTTACTTATTAGACAGTATAGGCACTCGGTAGATGAAAATAATATTTATATGATTCTTCGATATGATAGAGGATGGATGACCGTGAGTGGATGTATACGGGCCGCTCAAGTCACGGTTCGTTGACCAATGAATGGATCGAGAAGACCGATGCTTTCTTCGAACTTGCATTTGCCAAGGTTAAAAGAGCGCGTACCACTTGGTGTCCCTGTAGCAATTGTGGTAACATGAAACGACAAACAAAAGAGATCATGGGCAAATACCTTTGCAAGAATGGTTTTACAGCTGATTATACCCGGTGGACGTTCCATGGTGAAGCCTACTGTGGGAGAGACGAGGTCGTCCGACAACGCATCGAGGAGTTTGATTCTGATGCCAGGGTAGGAGACAAGTTAAATGACTATGATGAAGCACACTTCGATGAAGGATGTAAGGAGGAGGGGCCGGAGCCTACCGCAAAGGCGTATTACGACATGTTGTCTGCAGCACAGCAACTCCTTCATGGGCATACAAAGGTTTCTCAACTGGATGCCATTGCACGGCTAATGGACGTAAAGTCCCAGTTTAGCTGGAGTAGAGAGGCCTTTGATGTTATGCTGACAGTTGTTGGTAGCCTGCTTCCGAATAGTCACCTTCTACCAAAGAGCATGTATGAGGCACAAAAACTCCTTTGTGCACTTAAGATGCCATATGAGCAGATACATGCTTGTCCGAACGAATGTATCCTATTTAGGAAAGAGCATGCGAAAGCAAAGTACTGTGTAAAGTGTGGATCCTCTAGGTTCGTAGAGGTAGACTCTGGTGATGGGCATAAGAGGCAACTCGCTGTCCCCATGAAGATCTTATGGTACCTTTCGTTCATACCGAGGATCCAACGGCTTTACATGACCGAGGAATCCGCGAAACAGATGACATGGCACCAGCTCGGACGTCGATACAATCCTGAGAAGCTTGTACATCCATCCGATGGTGAAGCTTGGAGAAGGTTTGATGTGATTCATCCTGGGAAAGCTCTAGAGGCTCGTAATATACGGGTTGCGTTGGCAACGGATGGGTTCAATCCTTATGGAATGGCGGCTGCCCCATACACATGTTGGCCCATGTTCGTTATCCCCCTCAATCTCCCCTCCCCCCCGGCGTCATCTTCCAACGATCAAATATATTCTTGTCGTCGATAATTCCTAGACATCCGAGGAAGAATATGAGTGTTTACATGAAGCCTTTGATTGATGATTTGTCCGTACTTGGGAGGAAGGGGTATGGACATTTGATCGAGCTACAAAGACAAACTTTCTAAGTGCAGGTGATTGAACAAAGATGGTGGATGGTTTGAGGAAGTGCGCGTCGGTGTTCAGGAGAGCGGTCAATGCCATTCGAGGGTCCGATGCAGCTGAGGGGTCCGGTAGGAGTCATGGCAGGGGTCGACGCAAGGTTTGTGCTGGCAGGGGTCGAGGGAGGATACCCTCCCCTGTAGCGTCCTCTAGTGACGAGGAATAGGAGGAGCGGGTGGAGGAGGAGCAAGCGGAGCAGGAGGCTGGGGGTTCTACTGCCTCTAGTGAGGAGCAGGAGGAGCAGGAGGTTGGGGGGTCTGCCTCGGCTAGGGGTTCTGCTTCCGCTGGGGGGTCTGGCTCCGCTGGGGGTTTGCCGACTATTTGGTTGCAAGGTCCCTCGACCCTCCCACGGCGACCGATACCTTTCAAGAGACACCCGCTGATTCAGCCTGAAGGGACTCAGTAAGTAACCTTGAATGTTGTCAATACTTTTCCATTTGATTTGTTAAAAACACAATTAAAACAAATAATTCATTTCATTTTTACTTGGCAGGTGTTGGACTGTGATCAGAGGAGGTGATCACAAACGCCATGTCAACGGCATCCCGGGTCTTCGTGTGCGAGTACACTTTCCGGCTTTGTTCGGTATCTTTGGAAAGTCGAAGCTGTCTACACGTTTGACCACTACGCCGCCGTCCCCGATTTTCCTGATCGAGATGGAAGGATATTCAACAACAGGGCGGAGCGGGTGAAGGCCGAGTTGTGGGTAAGTCTTCTGCCAAACCACGTCCCTCAATACATCACATTCATTGCACATTATTGAAACAATGGCTCAATACATCATGTGTTTATACAGGATTTTTTTAGATGTCAGACAGGATACGAGGCCAGAGCGGCTGCGGTGGCTGACAAATCCTGTCGCAAACTCGTGACTGATATGCATTATGAGGCGCACATCCATGCCATCATTACATACAATGCTGCATACAACAACCTGAAGGTCATCAAAACCGAAGCAAGAACCATGACACTGACAAGGAAACAATACATGTTGGTAAATACAACATCGGATTTTTGAACAATTAAGTACATTTGATTTGATCTAGGTATATATCTTATACTTGATGACGTGTAGGTGCCTGTTTGGTGGTGCGGCCAGCTTCTCGATTGCTAAGAGCGCATGGTGGACAGGTGGTGCGCTGCCGAGTGGCAGGAGACGCACTCCGCTTGTCGGGAGCAACGTTTGATGATGCCAGGTGCACCACACCACCAAGGCAGCCTTAGCCTCAACCAGTATGCAGCTAGATGGGTACGTGAATTCTATTTTTCATTTCAACGACCAAGGCTTAATAGTTCTTAATCATACTATTGTTTTATTCGCAGTCGGCGTCGCATGATGGGCAACCTATCTCCTAGTTCAAGGCATGAGCTTTGGCCCACAAGGGCAAGGCGACGTCCGACGTCGACTACAACCCAGAGGACGGGCCCTCGGCGTACACCAATGCGACCGTCTACAGCCGCCTCAGTCAGTACACCACGATGGCAAGGGAGCTCCATGGGGAGGATTTCGATCCTACTACCCAGAATATTGATGGAGAAGTCGTCATGAGGGTGGGAGGAGGCAAGAAGCATGGGCGGTACTGGATTGGCGACAACCTTCTCGACACAGCTAGTACACCCCTCTGTTCCAGCTTCGAGCAAGGAGCACGAGCGAAAGCCTGGCCATACGCACACGGCCGACCGCTTCACAGTCCGAAGTGCAGCAACTCCGGGTGAGAAATTTTTGGTTCTATGCTCAATTCATTGATATTTACTGATTGTTTGCTTCGCTTTGTAACATTGGGATGGAATATTGTAGGACGAGTTGGAAGAGGAGAGAAGGAAACGGCGGGTTAGAAATTTCTTTTTTTTGCTCAATTCATTAATATTTACTGATTGTTTGCTTCGCTTTGTAACATTGGGATGAAATATTGTAGGACGAGTTGGAAGAGGAGAGAAGGAACCGGCGGGAGATTGAGATGAGGATAACTGAGATGTACAACTACGTGCAAACAATCAGTCAGAACATGGGTATTCCTGTCGTACCGCCACAGCCTATAGTATTCACTCCTCCACATCCTGTTGTAGGCACTCCGGTGAGTCACTTGACAACCTCGTATTTAATTTTTCTTATTTGCGAATGTTACTATCTTGACAACCTATACTATTTTCTTTTCCTTTTGTGTAGCCTCAGTCGGCGGCATCGAATAACCTCAGTAATGACCATGGAGGTTGGCCGCCGTTTCCACCTCGGTAATTTTCTTCAAACGATTGTAATTGTGGACTACCTACTATGAACTACTGTATTTTTTTCAAATTTCGATTGCGAATTGTGTACTACCTACTGTGAACTACTATGTTTATATTTTATGGATTGTGACTGTGCCTATGATTGTGGATTATATTTATGTCTTGTGGATTATGAATTGTGGCTAAGGTTGTTGTGATTGTGGTTATCGATGTGGTTGTGTTGATTGGGGTTGTGATTGGGAATGTGGAATGATGCTTATGGGGTTGTGGAATGATTGAGGTTGTGAATATGATGTATATTTTGAAAATTTATGAAATATACCACTGAACAAATGAAATAGGGTTAAAATTGTCACTTTGTCGAATGTTACACTCGGCAAAGAGGGCCTTTGCCGAGTGCAATGGCCAAAACACTCGGCAAAGAGGGCAAACAGGGGGTTCTGGGAACCCTCTTTGCCGAGTGCCCAAACTTCGCCGAGTGCATTGAGAAAAGCACTCGGCGAAGTGCATCTCTTCGCCGAGTGTTTTTGCAAAACGCTCGGCGAAGTTTTCTTTTTGCCGAGTGTTTTTTTTTGCACTCGGCAAAGATGGTAATTTCGCCAAGTGTTTTCTTGTTGGCACTCGGCAAAAGTAAAACGTTCGCCGAGAGTTTTTTTCACTCGGCGAAATTTTCCGTCACCGTCCACCCAACCGAACGTATACCTTTTTTGCCAAGTGCCCGATGAAAAACACTCGGCAAAGAGCTCTTTACCGACCCAAAATTCACCGTGTGAGCTATGCCGAGTGCTGCACTCGACGAAGTCTTCGCCGAGTGTTTTAAAGCCTTCGCCGAGTGTCTCGGCACTCGGCAAACAGGAATCTCCCGTAGTGATAGGAATGTAGTCTACGACGATGTTAACTTCGATTCTAATATCGCAGGTAGACCATTACTACTATTGCCCATGGTTATATATTTGAATGTCATTGTAATAATAAACTGCTATTGATTTTCAAAAACTATGTTGGTATCATATAATGTGGACTGGCGAAAAAAAACGAAGAGGACAATGAGTGAGAAAAAAGTGAGAAAAAAGGCTCATCATTTTGATTCTAAGCTTTATTAAATTGACGAGCTTACAAAGACAATTTCGAATGACAACCACGGAAGGCGCAACCTGCCCTGCAGCAATGCACCTACTCAAATATGTAAGAAAAAGTTACACGTATAGAAAATGGTTACAAACTCCTTACAACCGTTGATGTAGTCAAAATTTTGTAAGGATTTTTAATTGGTGTAGTCAAAATTTTGGAAGAGTTATTTAAAGTTCGTATAGCATCCTCCAAAATATGGAATACCGAATGCTTGTAATTAATCATAAGTTGTCACAGGGGGCGCAGGCGCAGTGTCAACGACAGGAGCTGATCCAGCCGCTGCATAGGTCTTCTTATCGGTGGTTGATCCGGCCACCGGAGAGGTTTCCTTTTCGGCGGTTGATTCGGACACTGGAGATGTCTCCTTATCGGCGGTTGATTCGGCCACCGGATAGGTGCTCTTATCGGCAGTTGATTTGGCCACCGTAGAGGTATCCTTATCGGTAGTTGATCCGGCTGCCGAAGAGGCCTCCTTGTCGGCAGTTGATCCCGTTGTCGCAGAGATCTCCTTGTCGGCGGTTGATCCGGTTGCCGAAGAGGCCTCCTTGTCGGCGGTTGATCCGGCCGCTGCTGAGGTCTCCTTGTCGGCAGTTGATTCGGCCGCCGGATAGGTGTTCTTATCGGCGGTTGATCCGGCCGCTGCAGAGGTCTCCTTGTCGGCGGTTGATTCCGTCGCCGCAGAGGTCTCCTTGTCGGCGGTTGATCCGGCCGCTTCAGAGGTCTCCTTGTCGACGGTTGATCCGGCCATGGCAGAGGTCTCCGTACCAGTTGTTGGTCCAGCCGCCGGATAGGCATTCTTATCGGCGGTTGATCCGGTCGCTGCAGAGGTCTCTTTGTCAGCGGTTGATCCAGTCGCTGTAGAGGTCTCCTTGCTTATGGTTGATTCGGCTGCCGGAGAGGTCTCGCCAGCGGTTGATCCGGTTGCCGCATAGGCGTTCTTATCGACGGTTGATGCGGTCTTCGTGGCCTTCGCCGCCGTCGTATTCGTCAAAGGATACAACTCCTCGAGCACCACATCGGTGAAATCCAGCAAGGCCCACATGCGCGCGAACTGCGTGACGACGGTGGCCTTCTTGGCGTCCGTGCACGAGCCGTCGTCGCAGCACGTCTTGCAGAGAGGCGGGCGGCGCGCCGGGCCGCCGGCAGCGGCGCCGGGGCCACGGAGCAGCTGCGTGAGGCTGGCGTGGATGGCCAGGAGCCTCTCGTCCTCGGGGACCTTGACGGCGTTGCCGCCGGTGCCGGCGGGCTCCAGGGCGTCGTTCACGGCGGCGAAGGCCTGGACGCAGCTGTCGAGGCACTTGTCGGCCTTCTTGCATTCCTCCAGGGCGGCGATGGATTCCTTGGTGAACTGCGACGCAATGAATGCGGCGGTGATGATGCACTCCTGGGCGATGCTCTTGGCGTCCTTCTTCTGCGCAATGTTGGGCGGCATGGTCGTCAGCAGGAGCTGGCATGCCTTGACGTCCGTCGTCTTGAGGCACAGAGGATCCGCGTTGTAGATGTTGGGGTCGGGGATGGCGGCGCCGGCATCGGCCGCCGCAACGAGGACGGCTAGGAGGAGGAGGAGTGACGGAGAGGCGGCCATGACTGGGCTAGCTTTGTCGAGATGATTTTACTGAGATGAATTAATGGTGAGGCTAAGAGGCCGTGGTTACGCCGTATTATATAGGCTAATCGCCCAGCGTTTTCGCCGGCATGGAGCTAATTACGGTTCAAAACAAGAAAGCTATTTAGCAGGAGAGCTTCACTAGTGTTTGGTTCAGTTTGGTCGTCAATAGCCTCCATTCATTCATAGTTGTCCCTCTCCTGTTTTCTATTTTAAGTCATTAGCGAGTTGCCAAGTATATCCGGCAGTGGCGGATCCAGCGGAGGCTCTAGCCTTCATATCATCTTTCTATCATCGGAGAACCCTTATAGCCCTCTAAAAATTTTTGTATGGAAGAAAAAAAATAAAACAGCGAGAGTTAGAAGACGACTCATGAACCGTTCAATCAAAGATCAACGGTCTATATTAGAAGCCACATACTCCTTCACTGCTTTTGTTTAAGAAACAGCCTATTTTACATTTAACTCTCCGTAGTAGTTTAAAAATATTTATGTTTTGGTCCCTAACTTTTATCAGATAATCTCTTAACTCCTCAATAAATTTCTCACAGTACACCCTTATTGTTTTATATGCTACACCTCTGATTTATTTACATAATTACGTAAAGGTTCATTTTTGTATTTTAAACCCTCTAAACTTTGTTTTCTTGCCAACCAGTCTCTAGAACTTGTTTTATACATAACTTTATCGTTTTAAATCTGATTAGTGTGATTTTCATACTCGCGTGTTCGTAGTTCTACATAGATTAATTTAAAATCTCTTATCCACTCTATCTTTATTGATTGATGTATTGTTCTAATTAATAATAAATTATTTGCATATATGACTTAATTTGGATGTTTGTGTGGTGCTATTGATCACATATAGACGAAGAGTTGTATGAGTTAATTGAAGACGAAATCTTGAGAACCAGCATTAACAACAATTGTTTAAATGTGATAATTCGGCCCATTAGTATTTTTACTAGATCCGTCACTGATTTGGCTGTAAATTAATTAATGGTATAATTACCAAAGAATAGGTAATCCATATCCCGTTCTTGTCGGTTGAATTCAACAATCAGCAGTAAAACCAGTTTAGGCTGTGTTCGTAACTTTTTTCTCCGCACGTAAAACAAGGTAATTTATGAGCAAAATCGCTAATTCACGCTAGTGGTGCGTAGGCCGGCCGTGCGCGACCACCCCGCGATTTCCCTCTGTTTGCCCAGGTGACGTCGGCTAGCGTGCGACCACTTTTCGTTGTTTTGGTGGCCTTGGGCTCGGCGCGGCAGCAGCCCCGAGCCCCCGACGAGCAGTGGCTCGACCTCCGGCGAGCAACAGTGGCATTGGCGCGAGCTCGGCATTCTGTTAACGATGATTTCGTTGATCTAGCATCGATCTTTGATTTTGATCGAGTCTTTTGGCTCGTCAAAAAAGAATTTATACATATGCGCGCAAACTTTATACGTATGAAAAAAAAATTTGTACATACAAAGTAAACAGAATATTATGTGGACCAAAAACTGAAAATATTACCGTAGGTAATCATGCACGTAACAACATACACTACTAGATAAGTGATCTTTGTCCGGTTTACCAAAATTGTTAGACATTGCACGGAGAGGTAGGCGTTACAATGAAAAAGATGAAGAAGAATACAACAACATTCTAGACTGGAGCCAATACAGTGGATTTAAAGAAAATACAACAGACGAGGCTGATGAGGCTGTCGAAGATAACGACGGTGCGGATGAACTTGCTCAGATGTTGCACAACGTAAAGGGAGACTGCGAAGGTGAAAACGAGATCCAGAAATTAGAGCGTATGTTAGCGGATCACAAAACGGCATTGTACCCAGGTTGTGAACAGGGAAAAAAAGTTAGGTACCACGCTAGAATTCTTGCAATAGAAGGCCAAAAATAGTGTGAGTAATAAGGCATATGGCGAATTATTAAAACTCGTAAAGAATATTTTTTGGAGGGAAACGAATTGCCCGAAATAATGTATGAAGCCAAGAAGGTAGTTTGCCCTCTAGGACTGGAAGTACAGAAGATACACGTATGTTCGAACGAGTGTATCCTCTATCATGGTGAGCAGTACGAGAACCTAAAAGAATGACCAATTTGTAAATCACTACGATACAAGATTAGATGAGATGATCGAGGTAAAGTTGACAAACAGCCTTCGAAGAAGAGAGTTCCTGCTAAGGTGATATGGTATTTTTCTACAATACCATGGCTCAGGCGTTTGTTCAGGAACAAAGAGCATGCTAGAATGATGCGTTGGTACGTAGAAAAACGTCAACAAGAACATCAATAGAAGATTTGAAGACTTTGGAGAGGATACACGAAATGTAAGATTTGGTTTAAGTACGGATGATATGAATTCATTTGGAGAGATGAGCAATGGCCATAGCACTTGGCCTGTTACGATGTGTATCTACAACACTTCCCTCTTGGCTATGCATGAAATGGAAGTACATCATGATGCTGATTATTATTCAAGGCTCAAAGCAAACCTGGTAACGACATTGATGTTTACCTAAGACCATTGGTCGAAGATCTGAAGCTGTCGTGGAAGAAAGAAAGTGTCCCCGTGTCGGATGAGGACAAACAGGAGCAATTTAACCTACGAGTGTTATTGTTTGTCACCATCAACAATTGTCCTGCACTTAGCAACCTATTCGAACAGTCAAACAAAGGGTACAAGGCTTGCATCCACTATATGGATGAAACTGAAAGTACGTATCTGAAATATTATAAGAAGGATGTGTACATAGGCCATCGTCGATTTCTTGTTGCAAGCCACCATGTCCAGAAGAAAGGCAAACATTTTGAACAGAAGGCAGACCATCGTACTAAGCCAAAATATCATTATGAAAAAGTCTTTATGGTGAAAGATCTGAAAGTAGTATTTGAAAAGGAACCTAACAGTCAACCTATAGCAAGTGAATATGGTCACGCGGTGATGTGAAAGAAATCTATTTTTTGGAGTTATCCTATTGGGTCTTGGATGTCCGCCACGCAATCGACGTGATGCACCTCACTAAGAACCTTTGCGTCAACTTGCTAGGCTTCTTAGGTGTATATGGGAAGTCGAAAAATACACTTGAAGCACGTAAAGATCTCAAGCATATGGAACAACGCGACGGCCTTCATCCAGAACTAAAGGAGAAAGGAAGTCATTACTTGAGTCAGCCAGCTACACTTTGAGCAAAGAAGAGAATGAAAGTATGTTTGAATGCTTGGAGAGCATCAAGGTACCGTCTGGATACTCCTCGAATATAAAGGGAATAATAAGCATAAAGGAGAAGAAATTCAAAAACCTAAAGTCTCATGACTGTCACGTGTTGATGACACAGCTTCTTCCTGTTATAATTCGGGGTATCCTTCCTGATAATGTCCGGACAACAATAACAAAGCTATGTACTTTCGAAATTAGCTATATACTTTCATAAACACAATTTCGCACAAGATCATCAATCCAAACAGATTAGAAGCCCTTCAAAATGATGTGGTGTAATGTCTTATCAACTTTGAGATGATCTTTCCACCTTCCTTCTTTAATATAATGACGCATCTTCTATGCATCTTGTCAAAGAGATCCATCTTCTTGGTCCTGTATACCTACACAACATGTTCCCTTTCGAGAGGTAGATGGGTGTTCTAAAGAAGTACATTCGTAAACATTCTCGTCCGGAGGCAAACATCGCCAAGGGGTATAAAACAGAGGAGATCATTGAGTTCTGCGTAGAATTTATTGAAAACCTTCGTCCAATCGGGGTGCCCGAATCAAGCTATGAAGGGAGACTACGGAAAAAGGGGACTCTTGGAAGGAAAGCAATAATGACTATAGACAACGATTTATTCCGTAAAGCACATTTCACGGTTTTGCAACAATCTTCGTTAGTGGCTCCTTACATCGAGGAGCACTTAGTGATTGTTCGCTCCAAAGACATCGGTAAGTCTGATGCCTGGATTACACGCCATCACATTGATATTTTTCCCACTTGGCTGCGACAAATCTCATGGGTAACGAGATGATTGACCAACAACTAGCCTTTTTGGCAAGTGGACCATCTTGCTCGATCACGACATTCTAAGGATATGAAATCAATGGGTATACATTTTACACAAGAGCCCAAGACAGAAAGAGCATGAACCAGAACATTGTTGTTCATATAGATGCCAGGAATACGATGGTACAATAGCACTTATTACGATGGCATCGACGACATATGGGAACTTGACTATGGACCTCTAAAGGGCCCTCTATTTTGGTGCCAATAGGTTAGGCTGACTGGTGAAGGCATAACAATTGATGACAGTGTATGACAATGGTTGACCTTAATAAGGTTGGATACTCAGACGAACCATTCGTCCTAGCCAATGATGTAATGCAAGTTTTCTATGTAAAGGACATGTCTAGCAAAGTAAAGAAGGCAAAATGGCCGATGAGCCAAAGGGTCACGTGGTTCTCCCAGACAAAAAGAAAATCATTAGAGTCGAGGATAAGACTAACGAAGATTACGATCAGTTTGACAATCAACCACCATTCGCGGTGATGGTTGACCTGAGCATCCTCAGGACATCCCTTACGCAACGATCATAGTGAAGGAACATTAGTGAGGAGAAAGTATGTGAGGTCAACCATCATGCTGTAAATTATGTTTAATGTACTGACCTAGCTTATTGTATGGACAATGTAAATTATTTTGAATGTATTGAAGATTCATCTGTTTCAACCGATTTTTAATATATTCTCCTTATTTTCATGATTTTATTTCTTCTTTAGTGCATTTAATCGGGCATATGTTAATTACATATGATTATTACAATTTAAAACAATTTTAAACTATTTAACTCGGACATATGTTAATTTTATATGATTATTAAAATTTAATAATTTTAAACTATTTAAGTTGGGCATATGTAAATTATATATGATTATTATAATTTAATAAAAATTTTAAACTATTTAAGTCGACATATGTTAATTATATATGATTGTTATAATTTAATAACAATTTTAAACTATTTAAGTGTAGCATATGTTAATTATATAAGATTATTATAATTTAAAATAATTTTAAATCGAGCATATGTTAATTATATAAGATTATTACAATTCAATAACAATTTTAAATCAAACATATGTTAATTATATATGATTATTACAATTTTAAACAAATTTAAACTTATATTTAATGAAATTAATTTGGCTCAGTTTAATGCATTATTTAATTTTTAAGTCCGTTGTTAACGCTAGCCGGACAAAAAAATTTTGAAATAGCGGGAAATTATTTTTAGTCCTGGTTGATGGCAACAACCGGGACTAAAGATTGTTGCCACCTAGCGGGGCTACTTATATCTTTAGTTCCGGTTGTTTTCACCAACCAGGACTAAAGATCCACGGGTATATATATAGACCGACGCGCATCGTTGTCTCCATCGATCCAACACTTGGCCATTTTTTTACATCGATTGTGGGATGTATCATCCCGGGGTAGCCCCTAGCTGGGTTGGACTAAGGGGTTCGGGCTGGCCCGACCTCATTCGAGGTCGGTCGTCCCGACCCCTGTCCCCTAGTTTTATCTCAGTCCCTTAACCTGACCTCTGTGAACGGCTCCGACATGGAAAAGGCAAGTTTTCCTCATCGGGAAGGAGGCGTACTCAGTAAGGCTCACTGAGGGGACAAAGAGGAGACAACTCAACAGGAAATGACGTCACCCAGCAGGACTGCACGCGTGGTACCTACAGAGGACGAATCCCAAGACAAGACTGCGCACAAGATACCCACGGCGACTAGAGTCCAAGGGGTCTCTGTGTACTTTTTAATATTACGTTGTACTTGCTTTTTTTACTTATATGGCCAAGCTTTTTTACGCCCCAAGCCTCTTTGTAACTGCTCCCTTGAGCTATAAAAAGGATGGCAAGTTGTGCAAGCGAGGGAGAGGCCAAATCCAATCCCGAACTCTTACTTGTACACAAATCTTGTTCAAACACCATCGCAACAAAGAACACAAGACGTAGGCTTGTTATCCTCCAGGAGGGCCAGACCTATCTAAAATCTTCGCTCTCATTGTTCTCGAGTCGACCATCAAAATTCATCGGTAGGACGCCCCGACCACACTTTTTACCTCCTCGGGCAGCCCCCTTGGAGGACTGATCGACCACCAGTCGACATCGATCGTCTCTCTTCTCGTTGCCGCTATCATTCTAGGTCTTGTCGTCGCTGCGCGTCGCATTCTTGAAGGTAAGCATTCTCTCCACCCTCTCCGAGCTCTCTCTCCTCCGGCTACCGCCGCCGTACGTCTTCTCGCTGTCGTCATCATCGTCGTCACTGCCGCACGCCACCATCGTCGCATGCCGCCACCGCCACATGTCGGTGTCGATGGCCCTACTGTGTGTCGCCGCAAACCACCATCGCCGCCGCAAGCCGCCACTGCCAAAGCGATAGAACGAACAAGAATGATAGAATGAATGTGAACAATAGAACAAACGTGAATGATATATAGAACGAACATGAACTAACGAAAGAGAACGACATAACGATATAGAACGAATGACTCGTGAACGTGAACAATAGAATAACTGAATGAGTTTATTCATTCTGTTGTTTGTTCGCTCGTTACAAGGAGGCAGTGGTTTAAGATATTGGTTGAAAAAAATTTTAAAACAAATTTTGTCTTCTCCTATGAATTGAGAGTCAAAATAAAATTTTGTCTTGACTTCTATGCATTGGGAATAAAAATAAAATTTTGTCTTGACTCCTATGAATTGGGAATCTAAGACAATTTGTTTCGGTTGTTTTGACCTAATATCTTGAGTCACTATCTCTCACATAAATTGGGATTTAGACTTAGGACCATTGTACATGTTTTAACTAAATATTTTTTTCTTGGTCAGAATTACGTGGTTCAACTGCTGACCACCAACGTCGGTCAAGCTTAAGTGGTCCCAAGGCCTCCAAGCAAAACTAAGGCAAGTTACATGAATTACCTTAATTTAAAATGCACTTTAAAATGCACATGTAGGTTTTATATTTCTTAACCAGCTAGGTGAAATTTAATTAGTTGTTTTTTTAAGTTATAGACAATGTCAATAATATATATATATATATATATATATAATATTATCGAGGTAAACGAGGAAGGAACTGTAGCTGCGGCCGCCACCATGGCATGGATGCTTCCTTCAGGTGTACCGCCGCCGCCGGTCCACTTCGTCGCCGACCATCCGTTCGCGTACTTCATAGTGGAGATGTCAAGTGCTGTTGCCTTCGCGGGACACATCGTCGACCCCTCGATGGAATGAAATATCTTGTAAATTTCATGTAAATTTTGTCAAATTTTAAGTCATGATTTACAATATTCTCGTCAGTACTTAAGCATTGTCTTTCCTCTGCAGACATGCAAAGTAGAAGGGTACGCTTTGAAACGACGAATAGATGAATAATGATGGATAATATCTCTCATATAGTATGTTTCTTTTTCCAAATTTGATTTATAATGGAGTTGTAGCCTGATCAGAGAAGTAGATACCATAAATATACAGACAATTGCAATGGAAGTTCTGCATGCCAGAAATTTTACAGGATCACAACACACCACATTGCAACATGCCTAGAAACGATGGAAATGAAGATGATCCTTGCTCTATTTGCAAATAAAGCTGGGTCGAGATGTGCTATTTCTTACAAGAAAACCAGCTTCCTAGCAACCAGAAAATCTGAAAAACTTGAATAAACTTCCGGATGGTAAAATACCATTGTTCCAGAACTTATTAACAGGATTTAAAGCATGCTGCAATTACAGAACTACAGTATCCAAAAAAAATATAGATATCTGAGAAAACCTGCATTCACGGAATCACCAGTTGTGCAGCATGCAGCATTGTATTCTTCAGAACCATGCAGGACTTATACTGAACTAGTACCACTCCTACACACGAAGCTCAGTAACATGCTTCATCTTCTCGTGCATTTGGTGCATGTTCCACTCAGCTTTGAAGTCATTGTGCAAGCCCAGGAGGGTGAGTTTCTTAAGGGAGCCAAGGGATTCAATGCGTTCAGGGACGCTCTTCAGATTTGACAATGACACGATGTATAAACCTTCGATACATGGAAGGGCGTCAGCTCCAATTTTCAGAACATTGACATCAGACATGTTCCTCAAGACGAGCGTCTTCAGCAGTGGAAAGGACTTTGCAGGAAGAACCAAAGTGTGTGCACTATTACTTTGCACCTTGTTAAGATACAAATATGTCAGGTTTGGCACGCATGATGCAAGCTCTTCTAATGGATCTTTCTCAAGGTGACACTGGCTTAAAGCTAGATACTTCAGACGTCCCCCAAACTCCTGAAACATTCGGCACATAAGTGTCTTCTCAGCAGTGCATCCTCTGATAATTAGCTTTTGGAGAATTGTGGATGTTGGTACAAGATTTTCAATGTTAAGTTTCTCATTTTCATCGCTTGCAGACAGAAGCAAGCTAGAAAGAAGTGGCATCTTAGACAAGGAAGCAAGAAGCTCTGCACAGTGTTCAGCTTTTATGTTGTCAATCCAAAGGTTTCTCAACTGGATCATTTTCTCGAGCTGTTCCCCCAAGTCCTTGCTAGCTTCTACACTCTCAAGTGTCTGCAGTTCTTCTAACCTCAATAATCTGCGCTGCCACTCCTTCAAAATACCGGAACTTCGTTCTTGTCCTATCAATTAATCTTTCAGCCAGTAGGTGTCTTAGCTTATAGAGCTTGACTATCCCACTCGGTAATTTTTCTATCTTGGTTGATTTAGCATCAAGAGTTTGAAGATTCACGAGCTTCTCTATAGAGTCCGGCAGAGATTTTACTACTGTGTTCCTCAGGCCAATGTAACGTAAGTTAAAAAGATCCCCTATAGACGCTGGGACTTGGTTGATTCCTGAGTCTTGCAGCTCAAGGACAGTAAGGTGCTTAGATTCAGATGATATTGACGGTACAAAATCCACACTTGACTCGAGCGCAATTACGGTTCGAAGATGTGGGAATTTTATCTTTGATAAATCATGTTTTGTGCGTGTCCATCGACACGCTGAGAGGCGACGCACATTTGTGTTCATCTGTGCCATTTCACTAAAATTGTTTGCGGTGCCAAACAACTCTGCTTTGGAGATAGAAAGAGCCAGCTCTCTCACAATGTCATGCATGCTGCATGTACTAACCCTGCCAAGCTCATCATTATCCACAAGTTGAAGCATGTTTCGATGAACCAGCTCCATGAGATGTCCCTCTGCCACCTCCTCCAGAGTGCTGTCCCCTTTCTTCACCACAAAACCTTCTGCAATCCATTGTCTCACAAGAACCTCCCTTGACAAGAGGTAATCTTCTGGGAACATGCTGCAGTATAGAAAGCAATTTCTGAGCTCTCCAGGCAAGTCATAGTAACTCAGAGTGAGAACTCCTCGGACCTGATCATCCTTCTCCAGCTCACATGGAAGCTGATCATGAATCTGCTTCCACACACTCTCTATTTGCATCCTTGCAGACAGAAAGCTGCCTATTGAAGCAATTGCAAGCGGCAAGCCCCCACATTTCTTTACAATCTCAACGGCGAACTTCTGCAACTCTGCTGAGAATTTCACCAATGGCAAGAGCTCACTGTTCTTTAAAATATCAGTAGCAAGCTTCTGAAGCCCAGATGGATTATTTTCCAGCTGTAATAAGTCCTGGCAGTTCTTTACAATATCAGCAACTAGCTCTTGAACCTGTGCTGGGCACTTTGCCAATGGCAAACAGTTGCATTTCTCTGCAATATCAGTAGCTAGCCCATTTAGCTCCAATCGGCACTCTGTCAGTGATGAGTCATTGCTTTTCTTAGCAATGTTTGTGGCTAGTTCCTTGAGCTTTAAGGGGCACTCAAGGTCATTGCTGTTAGGAAATGCCTTTTTACAGAACAGAAGGAGGGCATCCTTCAATTCTAACGGATTAAGTTTGAGCTGGCAACCCTCGTGAGCAAGAGCAGCCACATCCCCTCTCCTTGTTGTGATCACAATGCGACTTCCATTCCTAAAATCCTCAAACACATCATGCATCCTGTCAAATGCTTGACGGTCCCATACATCATCAAGTACAACCATAAACCTCTTTCGCTTTAGTGCGTTCTTTAACTCATCCTTCAGTTCTTTCAATTGTGAAACCTCCAGTTTGTCAGTCTCATCTGAAGCCTGCTGCTCCTTGTTGACACTGTCACCATCACCTGGTGTTGTGAGCTCACATCTACGCCTTATCTCCTGTAATAGCTTCCTCAGCAAAGCCTCCACAGAAAATGCCTGAGACACAGTGAGCCACACATTAATGTCAAATTTCTCCTTATGTTGCTCATATACATTAAGGACCAATGTGGTCTTCCCCATGCCACCCATACCCCACACAGATATCACCCTGAGAGCTGAAATTCCACGACTGAATAATTGCTTTAAGTGTTGTCTGTTATTCTCCATCCCCACAAGATCCTGATCTTTCATAAGTCGGGGAAAACTGTACTGAGGAAATCGGTGTTCAGAGACGGTGACTTGAGTAGGAATAAGCTGACTTACAGGGTAAACCCACATGTCCTTCAACTTTGAAACATGCTCGATATCCTTCTCTATCTGAATCAACTCATCAGCAATTCCATTAAAAACAACAGCATAGTGCGATCCCTTAACAATCTTATTCAGGAACTTATCTTTCTTGAATTGAATAGAATGGTAGAAAAAGCTGTCCAATACATCCTCAACGCGGTATGCCAGCATTCGCACTTCTGCGATCCATCCCTTGAGGAGCTCATCGCTGAGGTAAGAGGCACCCATTTTCTGTATAAAGAAGTTCATCATAAAAAATTGCCTCCGTATCCGTTGCACAGTAGCTGAGAGTTCCATTAGATTAGAAATTTTGGATTTAGCAACCATGGCCGCTTCAGTTGCTGCATAGGAACCAATCTTTGAGAGAGCAAGTAGTGCAGCTTCCGCCATCTATGCTGAAAAGATACAAAAGAAAGTGTATTGCAGATTACATAATGTGGTATGCCAGTATATATGTTGAAAATTAAGCGAGAAAAACAAATTTGCATAAAACTCCTTCCAAACGTAATATTGTCATGGTTTTTCCTCAATTGTGTGCATCTGCACTATCGATTAATGTACACATACAAGAGATAAACTCATCATACAAGTCTAGGCAATAAAGTTTTAATGTTTTCTAGAAATGATTCGTATGAGAAGTTGAGGACAATATGAATTGATTGAATTGGTGCCAATGGTTTCTTTGGATGCACAAAGAGACCGGTCATACCACACCAAGCTATATCCTTCTCATAAGTCTCAGGAATATCAAAAGACAAGCAGCTCTCACAAAACAGAGGTGACAGAAGGTGGATCTGCCCCAGGACTTAATACAATTAGAGCAGACTTTAGCAAACGTGGTGTCACAAAGCAAGACTAGAAAACAAACAAAAAAATCCTACTTTTTTCTGTTGCGCTCAGCTCGGCAATTCGTCGAGCAGGACGCGTGCGAGCCCCGCAAACTCGTAGGGCCTGAATCAAGGTACCCGCTACCGCCATCTGCGTGGTTGCCTCAGCCGGCCGTTCAAGGTAGGCAACCGCGGTCATGCGGGAGCGACGTAGCATGGCGCGGCCACGGCCGACGCTGCGCCGCCGGCACACAGAGAGAGGGGCATTTTTTTTTATTACTGTTTCATCTCCATTTCAGCAGAAATGGAAACGAGCAGCTCAATCAAGCACGGCGCGCAATATAAGCGACAGATTAATCCAACCAAAACAAATCAACAAAAATTGATGGCTAAGGAACCAAAAAAAATCAAGCTTTCGTCGCGCCCGTACCTGGCAACGATGCAGCGGGAGCCTCTCCAATGGCGGCGTCTCCCTCCCGCGCTCGGTTTGACCTCGCTTGGGTCCTCGCAAACAAGCTGATACTACTACTAACTAGTAGATCGGAGCAAAAGATTCTCACGCGGTCGCGCCCCCTCTTCTCTTGCCGCGCTCCATAAACAAATTAATCCGACCTCGTCGCCTCGATGACTTGGTTGACTTCCCTTGTGATTACTACTGCTACCACGGAGCAGGAGCAGCGAGGTTGGCTTCGCCATTGACGCGGACTCCAGATCGCAATCAGTCGCTGTAGAAGAGAACCATGGCGGAGGGGTGTGTGGTTGACTGGATCGTCCTCCTTACCGAAGGGTTACCGCCCAATGATAAGCACGGTTACCACCGTAACCGTGATAACCATGATAAACTTTTTACATTATGGATCATCTATTTTTACTAAAATTTTCATTTGAACTATCCCTTAACCAATTTTTTTCCTTTAGATCATCATTTTTTCCTTATGTTTTATCTTAGACCCCATTTTTCTTCTCCAAATCCAACATGTCCTGGTTTGCTCATAACTAGCCGGTAAGAGATCATTAGCTTGTATGTGTGGAGAAGTCAGAGTTTTGCTGACATTGGTGAGGCTAGCTCTATGAGAAAAAAGAGATAGGAAAGCTAGAGAGCAATTGGGGTCCAAAATAAAATAGAAAGGGTAAGAAAGGGTGGTCTAAAGCGAAAAGTGAAAAGATTGATCCAAGGTAAAACTTTGTTAAAAATAAGTAGCGCAATACAAAATTTACTTTAACTTTTAAAAGACTTGGCTTAAAAGCACACAAATAGCATATGTAAATTTGTCTCAAAAAGCAGTGTCATGATATCATGAATTTACTAGATTTTATAAACATATTGTATTATATAATTACAATCAAAGTTGTATTTTAAAGACCATTAAAAAATCAAATATAGTGTATTTATAAACAAAGCGAGAAGTTTATTTAGTTCATATAGTACAGTTCATCATAGTATTTTAAATCAAAATTTCATAAAAATCGGCTCCACATTTCAGGTTTTCGGTAGAAAAAATAACATGGCACCAGTTTAATTCATGAACGCATATGGAACATGGTACCCCAAAAAAAATTGTAACATGTGCTGTCACGACAATAGGACATCATATCCAAAACTTAAGTGGCACTAAACTATTAATGGAACCATCATTGACCATTGACTAAACAACTTGTCTGTATTCTCATAAATATCACCAGGCATATCATATTCAACAATTTCACATCCATCTTATATTGGAGTCCAGTCAACTAATGCCAAGTTGTACTGCTGATGCTTCATTTCAGCTCCTGCTTACCCAATATTTATCCCCTTTCTCTTCCCTGGATTCCGCTGCGTTCTTTCCGGATTTTAAAAACGGCTAATTAGTCTCACATAGAATAAAAAACATAACTATCATACATTAATTAAGTATTAATATATAAAAATTTGATAAATAAATTTATTAGATTTTTAAACAATTTTTATATAAAAAGTTTTCGTGATTAGGTGAGAAGAACGCAGGAAATACGTTCATCTCCTCTGCCCTGCTGCATCCTTTGGTTTTTGTGTGAGCAACAGCTAGCACCTCTGCAGCTGCAAAGCTTCTCCAGGTTAGTGCATTCAAAAGCTGCTTCTGTTCAAAGGCTAATAAACATTACACCGTTCTTTACTTTTTTAGGTATGTCCGTATGTGTGTTTTTTTAGGAAAGCTCATCCTGACTCAGTATGTGAGGAATCCTTATTTTTATTTGAATTTGAAAGCTTGTTATTTTGAATAACAGTACTATGAATTATGAAACACCAGTTAGCAACAATATATCACAAAAGCCATACTGACTACTCAATACTAGTGCATTCAAAAGTTGTTTCTGTTCAAAGGTTCATTCTGGCTCCAATATCTGTGAGACTCTGATATTTATCTGAATTGTAGTAGTATGAACTACGAAACACCAGTTAGCAACAATATCAGAAAAACCATACTGACTACTGATGCATGAAGGACTACTGATGCATGAAGGGTACTCAGAAGCAGCTTTCACATAATACTGAGAAATCATATATTTCTCTCTCTCAACAATTATAATTTTTTTCTCTGTTTTTTTAGCTTTGCGTTATTTTGCTTGTGACTCAATTCTTTTTTATTGGATTAGTGCTCAAATCAGAAATGGAAATACCGACGACAGAGCTACCATCACAATTTCTGAGGGAAATCACTGATGAGTTCTGTGTTGAGCGAAAGGTTGGTGAAGGTGCATTTGGTATAGTGTATAAGGTAAATTTTTTGTAGTTTTATTCTCTGTATTTTTAAAAAGTTTATAGAAAAGAAGATGCCGATTTTGTATGAGGGACTTAACAGGGAATGCTTAAAGATGGGACAGAAATTGCTGTGAAGAAACTTTGGGAAACATCACCAGTTCATGACAATCAATTTAAAAATGAGGTTGGGAGTCTTATGAAGGTCAACCACAGAAACATAGTCAAGTTAATTGGCTACTGTTATGAAATACAAAAGAAGGTGGTGGAGCATAATGGAAAATATATTTTTACAGAGTCAGTAGAAAAACTGATGTGCTATGAATAGATATCTAATGGAAGCCTTGACAAACATCTCTTCGGTATGTTAATGCAATACCTAAATATTTCCGGTCATTTTCCCTGTTTGCAATCTTTACAAGATGTAGATATTAGCATGATGTAACCTAGTCTATGTTCTACCGAAGTATACAATAAGTCACAAAGGTAAGAAGATCAAGCTCTCACTAGGTTGTGGGTTCATGAAAATTCCTTGTGTTTTTTGGCAATTAGCAAGTAATAATTAATCCTAATGTTATTTGTTTTCCATAATTACTTCTTCAGGTGAATCAAGTAGACTTGATTGGCACACACGCTTCAATATAATTAAGGGGGTTTGTGAGGGTTTGCATTTCCTACACAAAGGATCAGAAAGACCTATTATTCACTTGGATATTAAACCTGGCAACATACTGTTGGATGACAACATGGTGCCAAAAATTGCTGATTTTGGTCTATCAAGGCTCTTGGGTGAAGAACAAACCAGAGTTTGCATACAAAATGTCATGGGAGCGATGTAAGTCACCAAACACATTCCAATGTCAATTGTTTTGTATTTTTCCTACAAGGTAAATTTCATTTGCATTAGTCACATAATCCTCACACTATTGATGCTGATATTATACAGAGGATACATTGCACTGGAGTATTTATATCGAGGTGAAATCTCCACTCAATCAGATATATACAGTTTAGGTCTTCTAATTATCGAGATCACAACAGGGGAGAAAAACTTCCCCAATAGAGAGGACATCATTGCTAAGAACTTCATTGAGAATGTAAGGCAAAAATAATGACTGTACCAGTTTTAGAACAAATTTACTGTTTCCATGGTAAGGAGCTCTTTTAGAATAATGTTACATATGTTTAGTTTGTGTGCTGTCATGTGCTGTCTGTAGCTATGCCCATGAATCCCCCTGATTTCATCAAGGGAGGTAATATGGAGTGTAGGAAATCAAAGGTGTTTTGGTGACGATGTTTGTGTGAAGGACAAGTAAACACAAAATGCATTATCAGAAAGCAACAGGTACAAATAACTGACCGGGAAACCACGTAAAGATTCTAGATCCTTGTCATGTACAAGAAGGTACCATGCCATTCGGCAACTCACTCACAGCAGGAGAGACATCTGAAAGCCCCATATTGTTGAAAGAATAATGCAGTTGATCTTTTGAGCTTGATTGGTCTGCAAAATTGTTTTGTTTGTTCAGCACAGAAGAGGATTCCAATCCCTGGTCAAGTTGCATTCTGTTGTTCATGTTAGTCTCTTGTTCTGGTCCCTCTGGTGCAGTAGAATTTTCTGTAATCTCACTTTTGACTGGCTTTGACACACTATCAATGTCTGTATGCTCACTTTCTACTGTATCAACAGATTTGAGAAACAATACTTTTGGCCTATTTGGATGCTCCTTAGCAGCCTTTACCCATTCCTGTCTTGTTGCTGGAGTGACTCCAGAATCAAGAGTTACCTCCTCAAGATGTTTAAAACATTTGATTTTGATGTCCGAAAGGCCATGTAGATCTTTGCAGATCAGCTGAAGTGTGACAAGGAATGGCAGAGCTCCTTCTTCAATTATTGGGAATGTTGGGCATTGCAGCACGATACAAAGGCGTAGCAGCCTGGGGAACCCGTGATCTTTTATGATGAACTTCTCAAGTTCATCAGCATTCAGTTTGAGATACTGCAAGTAGCTCAAATTACTCAATGCTTCAAGAAGGCCTGTTCTAAATTTTGTAGATGAAAGGCAAAGCTCCTTGAGACCACGAAGTGATGTAACAAACAGAGGCAATTGCACGAAGTTGCCATGTAATTTCAACGAGCTGAGGTAGCAGGGTTCTTTTAAGGAATTTATCACATCTTCAGAGCATCCAGTAAAATGAAGTGATAAAGAACGGGTACCAATATTTGCTTCCTTTTCATCCAGAATGAACTGTTGAATGGCCTTCCGAAGATCAGTCCAATCGGTACTACCTGCAGACGACGTACACCAAATATTCAACTTTCTCAACTTATTCATGTACCTCATAAGATGCAGAAACCCTTCACTTCCGTTGCTAGCAAATCCTGCTAGCGTCTGCAAGTTGCTTTTTCCTTTCAAAAGAAACTCTTGCACTTCAGTCTTCTGCTTGACTTTATCTGAGAGCTTAAATTTTCCAAGCAGATGAATTAGGCATGGCAACCCGAAGACTTCCACTGGCATTATCTTTACTTTCGATCTCCTTACATCGAGTGTCTCCAATTCTTTCAATTTGGCAATATCCTTTGGAAGTTTGGAGATATTACCCCCAAGGCTCAGATATTTCAGAAGGACCAGATCGCATATTTCTTTAAGATGATCATCCTTCAGATCATCACATTTTTCAAGATCTAGAACTCGCAGCAATTGATACTTGCTGAAGTCTAATACAGTCTTACCTGCCTCCCCAAAGACTGCCAGAGACCGTACAAGTGATAAATCAATACCATTGAAGTTATCACCATTCACAACAGTGTCACCATGGAGAGAAAGCCGACGAACATATCTGGGCAGGAACTTGTCATCACAGAAAAAGGTGACAAAGTTCTGAGAGATCGACATATGCGATATGAATTCACGCATCATACCATAAGTTTGGCATGTCTTGACTTTATCATTATTGCTTACATTGATGGGCTCAATAATGTTCCGGTCCATTAGCACATCGAAAGCAGCCGTGGGACCTAGGTTACTAGATGAAGACACTGGTTCTACAAATCCCTCCGCCAACCATCGCCTCAACAGACTTTTCCTCCTGATATGATGATCGCATGGGAACATACCAAAATACAGTAAGCAGGCCTTGAGAGCATGGCCAGGTAGACTGGTGTAGTTGCGGACCAGCACTAGCCGCATCCTTTCAAGTGTTTTATCATTCTCTAGGTGATAAAGTAGCCGGTTGCAGAGATCTTCACAGTTAGGCCCTGTTGGCCAGCCATTAGCTTGCAGGAATTCACCTATTGTAACAAGAGCAAGTGGCTGGCCATCACATTTCTTCAAAATTGCTGCTGAATCTGGCTGCTTGTAATGTGAATACCTCTCTGGGCAAGCTTTCCTGGAGAACAATTGCTTTGAGCAGTTCTTATCAAGTCTGCTCATTTTGTGCAAATACCCATTAGCAGAACAGCAGGCATTAGCTATTGACTGGATTGTCGTCGTGACCACTATTCTGCTGCCAATATCCTTATCAGTCGGAAAAGCCGATTTGATGCTTTTCCACTGATCTTCTGTTTGAATGTCATCGAGGACAATGAAGTACCTGCAAGCCAAGGCAGACCAAGAACGAATAATTGTAAACATCCCCCTCTGGAGCCACAGTAATCAACAAATTGAAACAAATAATTCGTATAATTTCTTGCAGTACAGCAATTTAGAAGCAGTGAATCGTTTTTTTTTTCATTTTTATTCTACTATAGTAAATTTGAAAAAGATAAAGCACATGAGAAATGCACTATGTGCATTTGATGACTAAATTAGTGCATCTAACACCTAGCAGTTAGCAAGGTGTAGTATCTGTTCATGATTCACTAGCTAGTTGTTTGTAGTACTTTGCTATTGAAAGTGTCAGTTGCACTGAACTTGTACCCAAAAAAAGGGAGACTTGACTAAAATGTTGACCTGAAATTCATGTGAAAAATGGATCAGGCAATTTAAGCAGAAAGTTGAGAGTTTTCACCTCTTCTTCTCCAACTGTTGTCTGATTTCTACACACAGTTGGCCGGCATCGGAGTCCCCATGGCAAGAACGAACGTCGGCATCAAGCCTGTGGAGCAATTCTCCGAGCACCTCCCGTGCACTCCGGTGCGCGGCGCAAACCCACGCGTGCCTCTCGAATCTCCCGCTGCCGGTCTCTCGGTTGTACGCCTCCGCGGCGAGGGCAGTCTTCCCCAGCCCGCAGAACCCGACGATGGCGATCACCTTGAGCTGCTCCGGCTTCCTCTCCGCCAGCTGCTCCAGGAGCTCCTCCCGGTCCGCGTCGACGCCGACCAGGTCCGCCTCGTGGATGCGCGGATCTGAGGCAGATGAGTACGGCGGCTCATCCATCTGCGCAGCCGATGAGTAGACCTGACCGTGTTGACCGGGCGCCGTCGTGTACCTCTGCTTCCGCTGGTTCGTCTCCGCCGCCATCCTCTTCAGCCGCTGCAGCTGCTGGGCAAGCTGCAAGTTTCTGTGGAGCTTCTTGGGGGCTTGCACGGCGCGGCGGAGCGATGACCGCTGTTGCTCCCTGGCGGCGCGGTACAGGACGCCGTCGATGCAGTCTTCGATGCCGTGCGCCAGCTCGCGGAGCTCCTCCATACATATCCTATGCACGGAGGCGGCGCCATGTTCGACGGAGAGCTCGTCGTCGATGGCGCCGACGATCATGCGGAGCTCCTTGATGAGGAAATCGATGTCGTCCTTGACGCCCTTGTGCATCTTGTGCTTGTCGTCGACGAGGGACAAGAGCCTCGGCAGGATTGCCTTGATGAATCCGCTCAAAAGCGCGGCCTCCATCTTCGACCTTCAACCAGCTACGATCCGCTCGGATTCGATGGATCACCCGCTCATGGAGAGCTGGGGAAGGGGATAGCAGCCTAGCTACAAGACAGACAAGTACACCCCTACCCTCTGCTCCAATGGCCTGATTGCTTAAATAAACATTACAAATGCCACTGTATTCCAGCTTAATTACTAAAAGTGTCACTAGTTGTAGTGACATGTAACAGCATCCCAACAAATTAAAAAAAACCTCATTTAAAGAATTTCTAAAAAGTTTAAAGAATAAAATCAAAAATTGATATGACAGATTCTCAAAATTGATTATCTATTTTTCCTTTTCCAATCACAAAACTCGTGTTTACATCAGTATTCTACATCCATAACAGCTGAAAAATGAATAGGCTTGGAGATTTCGATTTCGTATGCCCGAGTAGTAGCAAGACCGATTTTTTACATACACGGGTGACTAAACCGAGTAGCCGACATCGCTGCGGTGGCATGCGCCAAGATACAGCGGCAAGTTTTTTTGGCGAGATGTAGGATGGCGGCGGGCGCGCAGCGACGACACGTAAATATGTTTTTTGTGTAGGCCTCGCGGTAAAATAATTCTCACGGTGACACGAGCTATTTTAGAGAACCAAGACTCTATTCTCAGTTTTGAGCATGAGATCTTGATTTTAGAGAATCTATAATTTTTTAGATTCATATGGAGTCTCTGTTGGAGCTAGTTTTTTAAAGAAAATTCTTTAAAATAGAATTAGAGATTCATTTAGAGACGCTCTTGAAGATGCTCTAAGGCTGTGTTTTCAAACTATACATTTTTAAAATATATATATAAGTTATTTAAAAAATTAAATATATCTATTTTTTAAGTTTATAATAGTTAATATTTAATTAATTATGTAATAATAGCTTTCTCGTTTTACCTGTGATCTTCTTCATTCGTGAACAAATGAATGAAACCTAAATCATATTGGCCTGTTAAATCGAGTCAATATTATTTTATGGTTTTTTATATACAACTTCATATCCGCTCTCTCCCCTAAACTTTCTTTGCTCACGTAAGATCATAAAGTAGGAAAGGACAGCGACACCATTAGTGAATTCTAGCCTCCTCTATACCTGTCCAAACGGGTCTAGCTGGGCCGGCCTAAGTACGACTGCACTTTAGCTCGACCTACTACGATACAACACACTAGCCTATGGGTCGTGCTGACATAGCTCGTTTACCCGTGTTGTGTCTAGGCCAGCGCCTGAGCCTATGGGCCGGCGCGACACGACCTGTTTACTGTAGCGGGCCGACACAGCACGGCACGACAAGGCACGGAGGGGTAGGCGTGGGGCGAGCAGGAGGAGTGGGGTTGAGGCGGCCGGATGCGGCGGCCGCGCACTGGAGACGAAAGTCCAAGCCGCAGGACGAGAATCTCCACTACTCCCCACTCGCTGCCGCAACTCCGCTGCCACGGCGCCACCCTGCCCCCGCCGCCGTGAATGGCGGCCTTGCCAAAGCAGTTCCGAGGCTAGGCACGGCTCCCGTGGTGCGCCTCCCCGTTCCGCACGATCTCCACTTCCGCCCGACCTTGCCGCTTGCGCCTTCTCTGGCTCCGCGGTCATTGATGTCACTGTCTCCGTCCTCACCGTGGATGACGGAGGTGTAAAACATCGTGGTGGGTCTGGCATGAGGCGGAGGAGTGTGAAGGCGAGGTTGAGGCGGCCGGATGCGGCGTAGGCATGTTGGAGACGGAAGTCCATAGCCCGGTCGTCGTCGACGCCGGCGTGGACCGAGGTGGAAGTCGCGGGAGGAGCGGGTGTGGATGGTGGAGGTGTAGAACACCACGGTGGGGTCCGACGTGAGGCAGAGGAATGTGACGGCAAGGTCGAGGCGGCCGGATGTGGCGTAGGCGCGTTGGAGACGGAAGTCCACAACCCGGTTGCCATCAACGTCGGCGTGGATCGCCGCCGCGTGGAGCTCGCCGGTTCGGCGGAGGGTCACGCGTTGTGCCTTGACAGGCTCGTGTCGGCACGGCACAGCACGACCTCCCCTTGGACCGTGCTTGGGCCGGAGGGACAGCACGTGGGCCGTCATGGCACGGTCCGCTACAGGGGCTGTGTCTAACGGGCCGTGCTCTAGCGGGCCATGTTGTTGGCGTGCCCGTGTCGTGCTGGCCAGGCCGCCCATTTGACCAGGTATAGCCTCCTTCGTCCAAATAGGGTGCAACGGCGATGCCATCGTCGGTGTCATTGGCCTCTTCCCTTATGGTTGGTAGCATGAATCTAGCGTTTGGTATCCCATTATACCATACATTACCCAATTTGTCTCAATGAGTGAGATATCGTTTACTAAGAAGAAGAACAACAACACCGGTGTCCTCCTCAACCTCCATCGTTCACAGCTTGAGCATGGACGATGTCATATGCATAGTTGGATTGCCACATAGGTAAGGAGCCATAGCTAGCGTTTGGCCAGTGGGAAAGGAGGCTACTTGTGAGCTCCTTACTATTTTCACTCTGAAGTAGAAATTATTACAACATGTTACACATTAGACCACTTCCTGCCTTCTCCCCTTCTCCTCTTGCTCTGACGAGGCTACTACTAGCATCCTCATGGATGCTTGTCTGAACGGGTGACACATCTTACTAGCATGTGTTCTCATCGGTAATGTGTGAAAAGTTGGAAGAGCCTCCACAAGAGGCTATGTTGCCAAAATTTGCTGCTTGAGTAGGATCTTCTTCTCCAGCTAAGTCACTTATGAACAAGGTGGCCTTGTCACGGTTGTGTGCGGCAATGGTGATGGGGCTTCTTCCTCCTCCCCAATGAGCATAGGCAACCACAGTCTAGCCGATGAGCTCCATACCCACTCCACGGTGAGCATAGGCAACCACAGTCTAGCCGGTGAGCTCCATACCCAGTTGAAAAAGTTCATGGGTTTGGAGTTGAATTTTTTGAAGGAGTTGGTTGAAAGTTTTTGATTTTAAATAGATACTTCATGAGATCCAATTGAAAATTCATGGATTTTGAATAGAAAGTTTATGAGTTATTGTAATTTATTTGGAAAAACATCTCTCAAATTTTTGTATTGAAAAAGTTTATGTATTGAAAGTTTATACAAAGAAAGTTCCAATGGAGAAAGTTTTCATCGAAAGTTTTCAAAAAATGTATGAAACTAGGAAAGTTTCATCCATTTCTTTTTGGGTTTTCTGAATTGATTTGAAAAATCGTATACACAAAAGTTTCCATATTGAAAAATTCTATGTTATCAAGTTTGGAGGTCAAAAGTTCCAGCATACAGAAGTTTATAAACTAAAAGTTTATGGAATTTTACGATTAAAAGTTTTGGGAGTTAAGTTTTTGCATTAGAATATAATGAGTCTGAAGTGAGCTCGGAGATATTCACGCATCCATCCTGTGTGTTGCCCAAAGAAGAAACAAGAATAGCTAAGCCAGGAATGAAAAGGAAAAAAAGATTGCATTGCCATATCCGAGCGAGCGATCGCGCATTAACAAATTCGCGTAGGTATGACTTTAATAACAGTATATGATCTACCAGGGCACTCCCAATACAGTAATTTCTATAGCATAAAATCGTATTACAATGCAAGAATTTGTATAGCATAGGACATCGTATCAAAAAACTATTAGATTTTGTTGGTGATATGGGCCCGGGAGTATAACGAGAATATGGTATCTGAAGAAGGAAGACGCCTTCGCTTGCCAGGGTGCCCCAAAGTTATGTCCTGAACGACTCATGCGGGTCCGGGCCACGGGCGGCTATGTGGCCATCCCAAGGGGGACTTGGCTCGGGGGCTGCCCGGAGACCGCCGCTTCCCCAGATGGCAGGGTTCGGGATCACCTGGACCCCTATCCATCAACCCGCACCTCTAAGAGAGGAACGAGATCAACCGCCAACTGCCAACCACCATATTTAATGCCTCGAGAGAGGCCAGACGCCTGCGCCGTCGCATTTATTACGATGTGAGGCACGTCTGTCAGCTGCTCATCATCACCCTTTTTACCCGTCACGAGGGAGAGAGGGGAGAAAGTCTTTGACGGCGACCGCGGTATGGCCGCACCTGGCCGACGTGCACGCTCCTTCACGCCCGTCCAAGTCGCATTAAATGCGCCGGCGGCCACGTGGGAGAGAGGATACGAGCGCCGGGGTGTCACGTCGACCCTCTCCAGTGGAGAGCCACCAACCGTAGGCCCCACTGGAGTAGGTAAGTTAACCCTCCTCTCGTCGGACAGATGGCAGCCACGACGCCCGCTTTCTTCTCCAACTCCCTCTCGTCAGCAGCTTGCCATGAGCAGGAATAGGGGTAGACCCCCGACAAGACAGGACAAGAGCCACTCCATCACGTGAAGCGGAGTAGAAAAAACTGGACTACTGTGGTGTCCCCTTGCACTATAAAAGGAGGCTCAAGTCCATTATAGAGGGGGTTGGTCTTTTGCTCAGCCTCTTCAACCTTAGACTTTAAGCATTCCATCTCAGTCATCAGCTCCAGCTTCCCCAAGAAAAAACAACCGTACCAATCCTTGTAATTCATTCTCCACATAGCACAAAAACAGGAGTAGGGTATTACGTCTCCCCAACGGTCCGAACCTGTATAATTTCCTCTGTGTCTTTTCCGATTGCGACTTTTCTCCATCTTTCTACTTTTCCTCTACCTCACCTCGAGCTCGAACCCTGATTCACCGCTCCCATGTGCCGAACAAAAAAGAGTCCTCCGGATCCCCACGTGTCGAGCACACGCATCGACAGATTTGCTTTTCAAATGGGGTTAAATAGTTTTTTTCCATTGATAACCACTTGGTTTGTTGGTTTCTTAGATTTTTTCTCTCTTTTCTCATTAAATCACTTATCTCATTAGCAAATTGTCTATATACTGATACAATTAATATCTATGAAAATTATCATAGTTTGTACATTGAAATTGCCCTCATACTATTAACCCGATCAATTATGGCATGGATCATCACCTCCTCCACATAACGAAAAGAAGGGGAAGACTAAGTTTGACCGATTCCATTGTCGATCATACCAGTTCCTTTTTTCATTTCTTAAAAAAAGAAAAAGAGAAATATACCTATCCGATTCCGAATCCCCAATTTGGCTGCACCGCAGAGCTGTGAAATCTGAAATCTGAAATCGAGAGAGAGAGAGAGAGAGAGAGAGAGAGAGAGAGAGATGAGTTCTTCTTCTTCTTCTTCTTCCCTTGGCGCCATGGATGCTCCGGCGAGTTTTTCCCTAGGTGCCATGGGCCCTCTCCTCAGGAAGCTCGATTCGCTTCTTGTGGCTCCCGAAATCCGGCTGTCTAAGCCATTGAAGGAGGGAATCGAGCTGCTCAAGGAAGATCTAGAAGAGATAGGCGGCACCCTGGTGGAGCACTCCATGGTCGATTCACCAACCCACAAGGCAAGATACTGGATGGATGAGGTGCGTGACCTCTCGTACCACATCGAGGACTGCATCGACACCATGATGCCGATGGGCTCCGGCGGCGACGGCAAGCCCAGATCCATGCTCCGCCACAAGGTTGGCCGTGTGAAGATTGATGGTTTCTCCAAGAAGCCGAAGCCGTGCATGAGGATGGCCAGGATCGCGGAGCTCAGGGCTCTGGTGCGGGAGGCGAGCGAGCGGCACGAGAGGTACCAGCTTGGTGACGGCCGCGCCTCGAGCTCGAGCTCGAGCTCTCACCGCGTGTTTACTGCGGATGGTCGGGCTCGACCTCTCCTCCATGGGGTTGCTGCCAGTAATCTCGTCGGCGTCGATGAGTCCAAGACGAAGCTGAACAGGTGGCTCAGCGACGAGGAGGGGCCGCACCTGAAGGTGACCGCCATTGTTGGACCTGCAGGGATTGGTAAGACGGCACTTGCTACAGAGTTGTACCGTGACCATAGATGGCGATTCGAGTGCCGAGCTTTCGTGCGGGCGTCGCGAAAGCCTGACATGCAGCGGCTTCTTGGGGGTATTCTCTCTCAAGTTCAGCGTCGTCAACGACCGGCTGATGCCTACACTGACAGCACGGTGCAGAGCCTCATCGATAATCTCCGGGAGCATCTCCAAGATAGGAGGTATACTTTCTTTCCCACACAATTATGCTGTTTGCACGCAGTTATAATCATTCTTTTTCACCAAAGCGCGCAATAAATCATAAGTAGCATGTTGAATGGAGATTTGTATTTCGAGTACTGGTAGCTATACAGCACCAGACAGCTTAGTTTGTTAACGACAACATTGACCTTGATTTTTATTTGTGTGAATGAAACTAACAATTATTAAATGAAAACTCCTCCATTGTATTAAAATTAACAAAACTAGGGGATTATCCTGTGCAATTTTGCGCAGAGCTAGATAATTAAAATAGAATTAGATTCATTTGGTATGCAATTCTTAAATTCTATTTTCTGTAGATACAATTGTATTTTCTATAATAGATTTAAAAGGTAGAATTGGATTTCATTTACAACTCTTATTTATGTTTCTATTCATACAATTGTATTTTGTATACAACTATGTCGATCAATCTACACCGTTATAATATGGGCTTGATATGATCTAACGGTTTAAATCTTTTTCTTGTTCTCCGATTAATGTGGGAATTTCTGGCCTAGCTTCCACAACAAATGTAGTGGCTTCTTTTCGAGCTATCTTTATAATAATAATATAATAAGTAGATAGATTTCAGTAACACAATAGCCTCTTAATGAATATTGCATGTCTGTAACTGATGATGGAATAATCATGTGCTTTGCCTTGCAGTTTACTTTTATAGTATTCCTTTTTATGCTTGCTATTTCTTTTAGAATAGCATCATAAAAGTAACTATATATGAAATAATTTTCAGGTACCTTATTATACTTGATGATTTGTGGGAGACGGCAGTATGGAACATTGCTAGCAGTGCTTTTCCAGACGTTAACAGTTTCAGTAGAATATTAATAACAGCGGATATCGAACAGGTAGCTCTGGAATGCTGCGGTTACAAGTATGATTATATTATGAGGATGGCACCTCTTGGCAGCCTTGATTCCAGAAAAGTTTTCTTCAATAAAGTTTTTGGCTCCGAAGATCAATGTCCTCCTGAGTTGAAGGAGGTGTCAAACACAATCCTAACAAAATGTGGTGGTTTGCCACTAGCAATCGTCAGCATAGCAGGTCTTCTAGGAAGCCAACCAGAAAATCCAGCGCTATGGAACTATGTAACGAAATGTCTATGTTCCAGTTTGAGTACAAATCCTACTTTGAAAGATGTGGTGAAAGAAACGCTAAACCTTAGCTACAACAGTCTTCCTCATCCATTCAAAACATGTATGCTATATCTTGGTATGTATCCTGATGGGCACACAATGTTGAAGGCTGATTTGATGAAGCAATGGTCAGCTGAAGGTTTTGTCTCTGCCAATGAAGCAAAAGACAGAGAAGAAATTGTAGATAAATACTTTGATGAGCTCGTCAACAGGGGAATTCTAGAACCTGTTGAAATTAACAAGAATGGCAAGGTGTTGTCCTGTACACTGCACCACACTGTACATGACCTTGTCATGCGCAAATCCAAAGATGACAAATTTACCATGTCAGTAGATTACTCTCAGAGTATTACAGGACGTTCTACCATGGTTCGTCGTTTGTCCCTTCATTTCAGCAGTACCAGATATGCGACCAAACCTGCAGGAATAGTATTGTCACGAGTTCGATCACTTGCCTTTTTTGGCCTCCTCAATTGTATGCCTTGTATGGGGGAATTTAAGGTACTGCGAGTTCTAATCCTAGAATTTTGGGGCAATCATGGTGAGCAAAGGAGTTTAAACCTAATACCAGTATGTAGATTATTTCAGCTGAGATATTTGAAAACTTCTGGTGATGTAGTTGTTCAGTTACCAGCTCAGATAAGTGGGCTACAGTACTTGGAAACACTGGAAATAGACGCAAGAGTGTCAGCTGTTCCATTTGATCTTGTTCATCTCCCGAACCTACTGCACCTCCAACTTCAAGATGAGACAAAATTACCTGATGGGATTGGCTGCATGAGATCTTTGCGTACACTACAGTACTTTGACCTTGGTAACAACTCTGTAGACAACTTACGGGGCCTTGGAGAACTGACAAACCTGCAGGATCTTCATCTCACCTATTCTGCACCGTCATCTAATGAGGGTCTGAAGATAAATCTGAATGCTATAGCCTCTTCACTTAGCAGACTTAGTAACCTCAAATCTCTAATTCTATCACCAGGTGCTATAAGCATGGCTATTTTCCTTGATATATCAAGCATCATATCCGTGGTTCCCGTATTTCTTCAGAGACTTGAGCTGTTGCCACCCATCTGCATCTTTTGCAGACTTCCCAAGTCGATTGGACAACTTCACAAACTCTGCATTTTGAAAGTTTCTGTTAGAGAACTGCTGACAAATGATATTGATAACCTCACAAGATTACCTTCCCTCACAGTTCTCTCATTATATGCTCAGACAGCTCCTGAGGAAAAGATTATCTTCAAAGACAGGACTCTCCCAGTTCTCAAGTATTTCAAATTTGGATGTGGTGACCTCTACCTTGCTTTTATGGCTGGAGCTATGCCAAATCTCCAGAGGCTCAAACTAGTTTTCAGCATCCATAAAGGTGAGAAGTACCGCCATATGCTTTCTGGGATTGAGCACCTTATAAACCTCCAGGATATTGCCGCACAAATTGGGGTTGACACCAGCACCGACGAGTCTGATAGAAGGGCTGCAGAGTCAGCATTCAAGGAAACTGTCAACAAGCATCCAAGGTGTCTTAGGTCCAGCTTGCAGTGGGTGGTTTCCACTGAGGAGGAAGAAAGTCATCCTTTGGAGAAACAACATCATATGAAAGAAAAAGGCTCATCAGATGGACATGGGGTTTTAGAGAAAGAATCAGTGGAAGATACTGAGAAGCATACTGATAGAGTGCAAACATTGTTGCCTCGACTGTCAAACATGGAGAGTGCATCAACGGGAAAACGAACTAAGGTGAGTTCCTCAAGCTGAGCCGAAAACCTTTATTAATTTTTCAGTATTAATTATGGACATAGTAAAGAATAGGGTTTAATTGGCTTATAGAAAAAATAGAGAGAACTTTGAAACTCAACTGATGGTAGGATTGACAAAATCCCATTTGCAAAAGCTGCACAGAATCTTTTTATACTAGAGTTAAAGAGCTAGAGTTGATTGTATTACAGTGCCCCAATGGGCAGACCTGTTTGTTTTAGTTCATTTAACCAACTTATGAGCAGAAGGTTTAGAGGACTTTTACGGTACAATTTACTGGTAGTATATACTGCCAGCATAAACAATTATTGGTCGTATATACTGCCAGTATAAAAAGTGCACTTTAGGAACTTATCACAAAATTGAAAAGGCAGATTATTGGTAGTACAAGTCACAGCTTGGCGTGCTCGCGGTGGCTCGTGGTGGCGGTGCGATGCGCGTGGACTCATGGTGGCTGGTTGCATCTCGTGGTGGTGAAGAACGAGTGGACGATAGGAAATGGGGAATGGGATTGAGCGTAAGAAATAAACACCTAGTGTTGTTACGCTATATGAATTCACAGAACTGCCCCCAAGCAATAGCATAGAAAGACAATTTTACCCTTTTTAATTTTATATTGCATTTGTGGGAGGGCAAATCAATTTAAACCTTTGGATGGTTTATACTGCTAGTAAATTGTACCGAAAAAGTTCTCAAGGTTTAAGCCTAAACAAACAGCATATTTTGGTTGAGCCTTTTTTGTAGGCATAAGCCACTCTTTACACTAAGAAACTAAGAACTGGGTAATTATATGGTGTAGGTTTTTTTTTTTGTTTGTGGACTAGAGATACGAACCTAGTCTTCAAACAATTAAACATGTGCTTTAAATAAATGCCAAAAGGACAAGCCAACAGGACAACTACAAAATTTGAAGGACAAACAAGACTAGACGCTAGTAGATAGGAAATGACGCAAATAACTGTAAGGTTACAGTACAAATTAAAGTTGGATTTGCAATCGTTCTTCCACTTGTAAGGTTAGTTGTAAGTACCTTTCTTCATTGAATCGGTATCTCTTAAATGACATCTCTTTAAGACAGGAGAAAACCTCAGTACATGTACACACATAAAGTCATAATTCATTTAGAAAGGTGAACATTGACATGAATAAGCATGCTTGGCCCTTTGATTAACAGATATTGATGAGTTCTTTAGCAATCTGATGTAGTATTTTGAATCTTAATAATGACTAATGTATTGCTTTGCTTGTTGATGCAGATAAGTATTAAGGTGCACATGCCATCCGAAAAATCCCGATCAAAAGCCATGGCGCTGGTTGCGAAAGTGAAGGGTAAATCTACGCAAATATATTCTTCCTGTTGTGCATTCCTGATCAGTACTCCTACTAGTTTATGCCTTTATGCTTGCAGGGGTGAAGAGCGTGGCGATAACGGGGGAGGACAAAGACCGGCTGGTGGTGATCGGCCAAAGCATTGACGCCGTTCACCTGGTGGTTCTCCTGCGCAAGAAATGTGGCCGCGCCGAGATCTTAATGGTGGAGGAAGTTGAGAAAGAGAAGACACATCTGGCTGGAGGAGAGAAAGGTGCATCGATACCTGGTTACAAGAAGCACCCTACCTACAACAATGTACCCTACGTACCTGATTACTACCGGTTCCGAGTTTCTCCCGGAAGGTATCCAACAGAAATGGAACATCATTACGATTGCTCAATCATGTGAAAACTATGTGATATTACGTGTTTCTCTGTGTGATGAATAATTAGCTACATTAGCTGAAGTGTCGTAGTGTCAGTGGTTTAACCTTAGGTTGACTGGCACCATTAGTGTGATGGTAGTCATCAGTGCAGGATTTCATCCATCAGTGTTCCAGTCCCAATGTCTATAAATATAACTATGTGCATCCTTAACTATTTTACATAACATGGAGTGGGTAGGAAACAACACAAGCGGAGGATACATTAGAGGTACCGATGAAATTGGTTCTGATAGTTTTCGACCGATCCGGCATTTATTTTTTTAAAAAAGAGACATTGTGTAACATCCTGATTTTCGCTCATGTTTAGAACCTATTTTGATTACAAAATTTGGTTCTTATTTGAATTTTGGTTTGGTGCCATTAAAGATCTCAAATCAATCCTCCAAGTCCACATATAACAATCCTAGAATAATTAGAATTCGAAGTCCATTTACAATTCAGAGTCTATTTACAGTCCAAACAAACTCCCTCAAAAATTCAATCTCTGAAATTCCCTGAAAAAGGTGAAATGCCACTATTCCTTGGGCCCATAACTCTCTCTCTCTCTCTCTCATCCCAGCCCATTCTTTCTTGACGCAATACCTTTCTTCCCTTTCCTTCCCAGGCCGGCCGATCCTTTCTCCCATCCCACTCGGCCCAGCCAGCCCATCCGAGCTAGGCTCGCACGCACGTCGCCGTGGAATTTATTTTAGAGGAAATTTCGCTTCGGGGCAAATTTTATTATCGATGTTTCGTTGTGAACTATCCTTTAACTAATATTTTTATTTTGAATCAGGTATTTTTATCTTTACTTTATTTTGGATCACCTAACTCTCTTCTTAATATGTAAAACCTTTTTCTTGGTATATGATAAGTTAGATGTAGATGGATAAAATAGTTAAAAATGTTCCAAAGTGACACAAAGATAAAAAAGTATAGTTTATTTCACACTAGAGAAACATTGTATGACTGCGAATCGTACACAGCTGAGAATTTACAAACATATTTAAAAAATATAATCATGTACTTAATTTAGGAGGAAGACAACGCAGTAGACTACAAAGAGACTTTATAATTCGAAATGATACATAGCCATTAGTTTTCAGTTTTTGATTCATGAGGCATACATCAGCACACCATTAGAATTTACATTGTTATAATAAGATAGTTAAGACGTTATATACACCAATAGAATTTGTATTGTTATGATAAGATAGTTAAGAAGTCATATAGATAAACGATACGAATTTATCCATCCCAAACGAATCGAGTTGAGCTTATCTACCAACCCCTTCTACGTCATTCAGCGCATATTGTAATTTCGTGGTCCTTCAATTGTTGGTACTCTATTTATGTTTTAGTCTTAATGATTTTTCTTCATGATATATTGGATTAACATTGTCGATCCTCAAAGTGAATCCGCACCTCCGTGAATTGGCTTGAGAAATAATTGTAGTTAGTCAGTGAGAGTAGTAATATTATGCAAATGTAAGGAAATTGAAAAAAATATAAGGCTTTAACATGCAGAGGTGGCCAAATGGGCCGGGTAGAAACGGGCCGGCCCGAGCACGGCCACTACTGTAGCGGCACGGCACGGCACGGCCCGTGGGTGAAACGGGCCGGGCCGGCACGGCACGGCTCGTTACTGTAGCGTGCATTGTACAACACTATAGCAAAACACTGTAGCGTGTACTGTAGCAGCCCAAATAGAAGGTAAAATGCAGCCCGTGGGCCTCTAACAGGCCAAAACAGTGCCAAAAAATGCTATCAGGCTGATTTCGGCCCGTGGGCCTTTAACGGGCCCGTGCCGGCACGGTACGGCCCGGCCACCCCATGGGCCGTGCTTGGGCCGAGAACACGGCCCGTGGGCCGGCACGGCACGGCCCGCTACAGAGCCGTGCCTAATCGGGCCGTGCCATAACGGCCGTCTTGCATGCGCGTGCCGGGCCAGGCCCGTCTTGGGCGGCCGTTTGGCCACCTCTGTTAACATGCAACAAAGTTGTTGTCTATGTTGGAACAGACAAAATATCTCCTTCCTAATGTTTCTTTTGCAAAGGAGGTAGCCACACAGCGGCGATCTCTACAACCCACACTTTGGATGTTCGGACATTCAACTAAACCTAATGGATTGTTTCTCCAGTCTAAGCTAGCAAACTGTACCCGACGTTCATACTCTATCCATGCCTGTATGAATTGTGTGGTCGTTTCATGTTGTGTTATCCTAGCACCGGTGGAAGTTACTCTCACCATATCAATCTACTTTACGAATTTCCTTATGTCCTTCTTAATACATATGAACATAGTTCAAATTAAATTTAAGAGCAAAAAAAGCCCTCCCTGAGAGCGGCAAGGGACCGTCTGCAAAATGGTAGCACTCTTGGCTTGGGTCTGTTGGCGGGCCCCTTGAGCAAAAAGAAGCTCTCGAAAAGGATGGCAAGGGGGCGCCTACAAAAAAGACAGCCCGTTCTCGTCGTCCTTTTGCTGACGGCTCCCTCCCGAAAAAAACATCCTTTAGAAAAGCGGCAAGGAGACCGCCTACAAAAATATGCCCCTCGGCATGCGACCGTTAGACGTGAGCCAACGACCGTCTGTCTCGTTAGAAAAAACACTATTCAAAAGGGCGTGAGGTGACTACTTCTATAAATATTTTAAACAAAAAATTATTTTTAAATAATTTAATAAAAAATTAAAAAGAAAAAATTCATCGCCACGCACCATGCCGCACAGCGTCGTGCGCCGCTCGCATGTGCGCCAGGTTCGCCGCCTCGCGCCGCGCCACGAGCCGCCCTACACCGCTCGCACAACGTTGTGCGCCATCGCGTCGTTCGTCCATGCTCCGCGTCGCGTCGAGACAAGCCGAGGATGCGCCTCCACCTTTTCTTCGCTGCGGAACTCGCTGACCATACGAGCCCACACCAACAACTTCCTCGCCTCCTCGTACGCCGCACTGTCGCATGTGTCCTCAGCTGGTCCAATGCTGATGCCGTCCAAGCCGTAGACGCGCGACACCCCGCCCTCGCGCAGGGCAGACGAACTCGACGATATAGGCAATTGGGGCTTAACATTTTTTTACTAGTAATCATACTTCATAAAATGTCGACGCCGTCCAAGCCATAGACGTGCGGCACCCCACCCTCACCCAGGGCAGGCGAACTCGACGATATAGGCAATTGAGGCTAAATATTTTTTACTAGTAATCATACTTCATAAACCATAAACCATGTATCCTCTAAAGTGACACATTACTAACATGATAAATAATAAATCAATTATTGTCACACCCAAAAATTTATCTCAAATTTTCAGACTGTTTTTTCTATTAAATCACTATCTAGAAATCAAAGGGTACCCAAAATAATAAATTAATACACAGATCCAAATGTAAAAATAAAACGTAAAATAAAAATACTTACTAAAAAGACACTTAGTCTCACACTAAAAAACAGCAGCAGAAAAGAAAGACGGTCCTAATAAAACTTCAACTCCACAGACAAACTCAACTGGGGTCTGAGCCTTGGTCTTCTAACACCATCTTTAACTCAGAAGCACTACACTTCTGAAAGGGAGAAAAATCATAAAGCTGACTATAACCACCGTACTCAACAAGCCACACCGAGAAATACAGACGTGCAAGGGAAGATAAGAGTGACTTGGGCTATTTTGCATAAATGCATGTTTGCAAACATTTGATATTTAAAAAACAATAAAACAGTTGATTAAGTTGAATCATGTTTTATCCTCCACTGAACAACGTTGTCCCACGTTAAACATGCCCAACCATTCCACCTGAACTAACCAGTTCCATTAAGTCAATTTATTAAAGATGAGACTAATCATAGTGAATCTGGTCGATCACCCATATCCGTGGGCACGGCTATTCGAATAGTTTTTAACTCTGATCAGATGTGAGCAACTTTACCCACAAGACATGATTCCACACATGTTACCATGCCCCGAAGTACCATCATGATACTGCAAAGGGGGAAATCGTGACAAGACCTTTCGTATAACTCCCCCTAACCAATCGTACCACACCAAGGTTTCGCCCCACCCCTCGAAAGGCAATGGGCAGCCCCCCGCGTGCCATGGTAAATCCGGTAGCCGATCAACCCTTTTAACCGGGGCCGACCCAACTCCATCACGCCCACCCTCACTAAGGTACGTCGGCCAGAGGAAAGCTATACTACGAGTCAAGCAGTTGCCCATTCTTGCTTGTGGTAAGCGCTATATGTCTTTCAGGGTTTTCCATGAACCGGTCTTTAATTGTCATGGGTGCGACAATCCAAAACCATGTACCCACAGCCCACCATTAAAGTCATATTTTAGTTGAGATAATTATGACCAATAAGGCATGACCAGGTGTTTCGAGCTTGCAGCTCATCAGAGACTAAAGTATTTAATGTAATTATCTCATTTAGTGAGTTAGTGGTAATTAAGAATGACTAAGCATATAATTCTAGCTAAAATTCACATCAGTGACTAAAGCTAGTAAATTTCCCACCCAAGGTTGACAAAGGAATGGATAACAAGTAAATATGGCACAAGCAAAGAGATAGGTATTCCCATCATTTCATGTAATTAGCAAAACACACATTTTATTTGTAAACAGAAGAATATTTATTAAAATATAGGATCAATATGCTTCACGAAAAGTGTGACTTGCCTTGCTTCTTCAAAAGATTTCTGGACTCTTTTCCTTGCGAGTGCAAACTCTGGAAACGGCGGAATCTACACGCTGGCATGCAAAACGAGAAAAAACCCTAATAAAAACCAAATAACAGTGGTTAAAAAGGTAAACAAACATGTAGATCTTAATTTTAGATAAATTTTACAATTTGAATGGCCCAATTTAGAGTTCGTATGGATTAGATATGAATTTTAGAAGTTTTGGACCATTTAAATAAATTCTAAAAATTAAAATAATTTATTGCACAATTTTTAATTATTTTTCAAAGGAAAAAGGCTCGGGATGACGTCATCAAGACAAGGGCTGATGTCAGTAGGAAGGGCTGACGTCGGCTGACATCAGTGGCTGGGCTGACGTCAGCAGATCAAAGGCTGACATCAGTGTGGCGGCGACGCACGGGGACCACGATGAACCCGGTCCATGGGGACCGCTCCACCAGTTCACCACGTGGACGACCCAGATCACCCCGAAGGGAATTGGGCAGCCACGGGGACCGACGGCCCCGGATCGGTTCAGGACCGATCCGACGGCCGAGAGGCGAGGCCGGGCCGATGGGGTCGGGTGGGAAAGCGTCATGGGGTCGGGCGACATGGAGAGCGGTGACACGCGCGGGCGAGCGAGATGCGACGCAGGCGAGCGAGAAGAGGAGGAGGGGAGGCTTACCGAGCGCAAGACGACGAGAAGAGACGGCGCGACGCACGAAAACGAGCGGAGGACGGCCGACACATGGGACCAGCACGACGACGGCCCCGACGGCGAACGGCGGAGGACGTGCACGCAAGCGCGTGCGGGCGTGGGCGGCGGCGAAGCGTGAAGCAGCTTGGGAACGAGCAGGAAAAATAAAAGGAAACAAGGAAGAAGAGAGGGTGCTCGCTGTGGTCCAATTTTTTTTCTTTTTAGCCCATTTTTGCGAAGATTCTCACAAATAGGCTCCTGGTAGTTTTCATTGTAGCAATGGACCCCAAGCTCGACGCCAATAGTGATGGCGCCGAGCTTATATTACTCGGTCCCAGTGGCATTGGCGCCGAGATCGCTGCGCCACGTCAGCACGGAGGCTGATGTGGCACCATCGGCGCCGCGGATCTTGGCGCCAAGCTCGGCGCCGAGCTCGGTGCCAACATCCGCGGCGCCGAGCCCTGCTTACAGGTGAACTCATCTTCTTCCTCTGTTTTTGGTCAGCCAAGCCACCCCTGCAATGCTTGTCCCGTGCACCCAAATCCTGCCGCCCCATACCAAGTCGCTTGCGCTGCACTCCCGTCCGGCCAGCCCGCGCGGCCCGTCCCGCCCGCCGCCCGCCCGCCCGCCCGGCCAAGCACGCTTCGCCCGGCCGCGCGCCCCGACCACCCACCCTCCCCCGTCGGCCCGCCCTCGGGCGCCCGCGCCCCCTCCCTGAATAGGTAAAATGCAACTAAAATTTAAATTTTAAATTGTTGCAATGTACGTTAAATTTAAATATGAAAGTATGCAATGTTAGTAATATTTGAATATGAAATGTAGGTAAAATTTAAATATGGAAAGTAGATTATTTTTGAATATCCAATGTAGGTAAAATTTTAATATGTAATGTAGGTTATTTTTGAATATGTAATGTAGGTAAATTTTAAATAGGGAATGTAAGTTATTTTTGAATAGGTAACATTTAAATTTTCGACCATGTAAATTTTTATATTTTTGCATCTTTTCGTGAATATTTAGTTGATTTAGTGAACAATAGAACTATAGTTCTATAAATATGGTTAGATACTTAGTGATACGATTTAAAATATAGTTAGATACTTAGTTATATTTTCTGAGGTGTAATATGTATTACACTAACATTGAATAAAATAATGATTTAGACTGATTAAAACGAATCGTCCTGCTTTAAGTTCTTGTCTGACATGAGTAAGGGGGTCTCGTTAATGTCGACGTAAATAATCACATCGTTCGATCAAGTGTGTGAGGGTTTAGGGTGGTAGATCATATACCAAAATTTTTGATTGTGATAACGAAGTTCACTATTGAATATTTTCCTATGGGCCAGAGTATATTTTAGAAAATTTCAGGTTTTACAAAACTTTAGCGGTTTCGAGAAATTCAGTACTATGTAGCAACTACTTTGGACTAAAAGAATTGTATTTCAAATTTTATTGAACTAATAGATGGACAACTTAGTGAGCATATATCATGGAGACACCATGAAAAGAGATCGCTATGGATATGTGGAGTTTGTAGTCATGCAAAGTGTGTCTGTTCTATTCAATGAGAAGCCAACATTTAGTGAGTTGGTTGGTAGGGCTCGGGAGGAGCTACATTGCCATGGAGATGATGCCATCGAAGTTGAGGATGTACTTCACCTAGGTTCCTCTCTCAACATCCAAAGGAAGATGATCCCAATTGGGTGTGCAGATCAGTGGGACAACTTTGTGAGATTGGCTACGAAGAGTCAATTTCAGACTTTGGACGTGGTTGTGCGTCGGGTGTTGCTTGATCCCAATCGTCATGGGTTTTCTCCACTGATGGCTGATCAGTCACACCCTGCCATGGAGGTCCCAAAAACTCTTATGAATGCATGTACGGTTCCTGATGCTCAATATGCCCCCAATGCGGTCCAATTAGTTGAGACAGTTGGAGATGCGTGTCGGACTCATGATGATGTGGCAGATCATTTTCAGGAGATCCCATTAACACAAAATCATCCGAGTAAGTTTCAATTATGCAACGGTTCTCGTCATCCTACCCCCTTCTATTAATCTGTTAATTTGTTTCTTCCCTTTTATTTGTGCATATGTTGTAGGAGACATTCCCGAATATGTGGGTGCTCCTCTTGTTGCGCCACAATTAAACTCTGGTGACAGATTTCGGGCATCCAATAGTGTTGAATTTTTGAATGATTGGGAGCCTTACGAGATCACAAGGGATGTTGACTCTGACGATGATCAACCAGTTGGAGAGCTGACGGAGAGTGATGTTGAGATGCTTAGGCATATCTTCCCCGGCCGTCGTGATCCTAGAGTTCAAGAGTTCAGTGATCTTACAAATTCCGATCAGGCATTTGCCATGGGTCGTGTGATGAGCCACTGGAAGCTCCAGAGGCGGGTCCTAGCATGGAAATTGAGAAGGACATGGTTTTCAATGACCTTCCTGCAATGAAGAGGTGGTTGCAGGCGTCTGCAATGATACACAAGAGGCCTTACAAGGTCCTGCACTCCTATGCGGAGCGGCGGTACACGGTAGTTTGTGACCAGGAACGCTACCCATGGAAGGTCTGTGCAAGGAAGCAAAAGCTCACCGGAAAGTGGAAGATAACAAGAGTTGTCGGGCCACACACTTGTGCCTCACTTGAACTCAACACGAAGCATCGACAGTTGACATCTATCCTAATTGCAAAGCTGTTGATGGGAATATTGTAGGGAGAGCCTAACATGAAGGTTAGGACAATTATCAAGACAGTTAGGGAGATTTACCAGGGTTATGTGATAACTTACGATAAAGCGTGAAGGGCTAAGCAGCGGGCGTGGAAGATGATATATGGGGATTGGGAGGATGGTTACCAGCAGCTTCCAGTACTTCTGAACGCAATCAAGGCGGTGGATCCAGGAATGCATTATGAGTACATCCCTAGACCAGACACATGAATGAATGGGAGGCAGATATTCTTCCACGCTTTTTGGTGCTTTCCTCAATGTGTGCAGGCTTTCAAGCACTGTCGCGCCGTCTTCTCCATCGATGGTACGTTCCTGATTGGCAAGTATCAGGGCGCACTTCTTATAGCCATAGCCTGTGACACAAACAACAAGATGGTTCATTTGGCATTTTTTGGTTGAGAGGGAGAACCATGACAGTTGGGGATGGTTCTTGAGGCTAGTCTGGGTACATGTGGTCGGGCCGGGGGAGGTTGGCGTCATATCTGATAGGCACCAGGGCATACTTAATGTTGTGCGCGAGGAGATAGAGAGTTATGCACCCTTTGTAGGGATGAAAACGATCGGAAACGATCGGTAGAAGGCTTCACCACTTTCACTTTCATCTTTTTTTTATCGAAAACGAAAACGATACGATATTATCGAAAACGACAACGGTGTTGGTAATCCGACAATATCAGAAACGAAACTATATGATCGAAAACACATCGATGACGATCAAAACCTATCAAAGCGGTATTTCAAAAACAATAAACCACGTCAAACATGAAACCATAAATCCGTAAAGCACATCGCTAGCTGTATTTCATCTCATATGACATAAGCAAGCACCGCTAATTAAGACAATAATTCAATCACTCACAGCACATAGTCGCATACATGACACGTCATAGGTAGACCCATAGTACTATGCATAATCCATTAACCATGTTCTAAGTCACATCACACGTAGCCAAATAGCTTCAACGGAGGGGGTTGCAGGCTATCTACAATTGTACCTCAGGCATGTTAGCTTCATCACATACCACATCATCATCACGTCTCATTTCTAAAAATTTGTCCTATAGTTTGCATTGAAAATTATGTCAATACTCATACAATCACACTATCATACAAACAATTGTTTTGTAGCCAAATATTATATATAAGAACAAAAGGTAGAAGAAAGAATAAGGAACCTCAAGCATCATGTTGTTCTTAATGGCATCAAGAATTTTAAGATCACCAGGCAGTGAAGAAATATTCTTAGAACCTGTAAATTAAAAGGCATGGTCAGCTATTAGTCATTCAGTTGTACATTTAAAACCAACTATGAGTAATCAGTTTGAACTCTCACCTTGTCTAGCTGCAACTATCCAATCTTTAGTACAAACAAGTGCCTTTACCATTTCAGAATCAAGGCGACTGCGATATGGATCAACGACATGGCCACCGGCACTAAATGCAGATTCACTGGCAACTGTTGACACTTGCATTGCCAACACATCACGAGCAAGTAGGGATAGTATGGGATATTCTTCCTTCTTAGTTTTTCAATATGCCAAGATATCAAATTTATTCTGCTCAGCTTTAGAAGCCCTCACTGGTGGTTCCGCTAAGTATCTATCCAATTCATTTAATCCTCCACCAGAAGGTTCAGAACCATCTGTCTGACTTTTAAATAGGTACCTATCAAGCTCAGTATCTATGCTATCAATAAACTGATCTACAGGCAACCCAGAACCATGTGTTGTACTGCTCTTTGAAGGTGTAGCAGCAACAGATACATAGAAATGATACATATTTCTTAGGACACCAATAAACTTGTCAATTTCAGTTTGGTGGGAGTATGTATATATTTTTTTCAAGTAAATTCTATAATTTTTTTCTTGAATCTAGGATCGAGAACATTTGCTATAGCAAGTGCAACATTAGACTTTTTCCAATATTTATCAAACTTCACACTCATAGCAGCTGCCATTTCACAAATAATGGGATCATCACTAGTGCACCAATCAGACAACAATATCTTGATCTCACAAAAACCTCTAAAAAATAAATTTGCTGTTGGATATGTAGTGCCAGAATATAACTTAGTGAGATCAAAGAATTTTTTTAAGAAGAGCAGCAGAACTTGTGCCTTGTCCCATTCACAAGGTGAAGGAGCAATACTGTCATACCTGCGGCGGTCAACAGATATTAGCCTCTCAAAAGCAGCCTTATAATAAAGAGCATCTCTCAACATTAAATATGTTGAATTCCATCTTGTACTAACATCTAGTGAAAGAGAAGACTTTGTGTCCAACCCACACTCTGTAGCACACTTTAGGAACTCCTCCCACTGCACTGTAGACCCCTTAATAGCAAGTACAAATGTTCTAATATTTTCAGTTGCAGAGGCAATCACACGCATACCATCTTTAACCACCAAGGTGAGGATGTGGTTGGCACATCTCACATGAAAAAATAGCCGATCACACACTAATTGACTATGTTTGCTGAGTTCAGAGATTAGATCCTTAACAACAACTTCATTTGCAAAAGCATTATCCAAAGTCAAAGAAAACATCTTTTTCTCAACATACCATTTCAAAAGACAAGAACTAACTGTATAGGACAACCTCTCACCAGTATGTCGCCCTTCAACATGGAAGAAATTAATTATTCTCTTTTGAATTTTCCAATCATCATCAATCCAATGAAGAGTGAGACACATATAACCCTTGTTCTGGTTGGATGTCCACATATCTATAGTTGCACTAAAACGCTCTGAATGGTTTTGAAGTATGCATATAACTTGTCCTTTTCAGCCAAATAATACTCATAAATTTCCTTTCTAACAGTGACACGAGACTTCAAAGGATAATTTGGACGCATGGATTTGACCCATTCTTGAAAGTATTTATGCTCAACCATATTAAAAGGATACTCATGTACAATCATGGCTTCATAGAACATCTTTACGCTTGCTTCTTGATCATACTAGTAAGGTTGAACAATAGCGATGCTAGTCTCTTTATCACTTTTTGTTGTGAGCTGTTGCTGTCCTTTCTTAACACTGTGATAATTTGCAAGATGGGTCCAAAACCCAGTAGTTCCAAATTTACTCTCGGCTCAATGTTTGCTAGTCTTATTTTTACAACCTTTGACATTGCACTATGCCCAAAGCTGCTGTTCCTCCTTGCCATCCACCATTACTGTCACCCAGTACTTGGTGAAGTATTGCCACACTTCAGATGTGGCCTTCTTTGCCCTTTTGTTAGCAGGCTGGTCATTCTCATCATCACCGTCCACATTGATGGCATCATTAGCACCACCATTTGTTGCATTAATTTGCACTCAACTCTCTCTAATGTATGTGTTGATGCTGGTGCTGCTGAGGAAGCATCAGTAGATATACCAACATTCCCGGCTACATCACTTGGAGCCGACATCACTTTGTTATGAGTACCTATCAAATAAATGTAATTATTTAATCTCAAATTGTAACCACAATAGTATTGGAAAAGAGTCAAAATTGGAGCAGGCAGGCTACAGTAGCCAGCTCAGCTGCAACAGTAGAGAGATACAGCAAGCAATTGGTTTTTTAAAGAACTGACGCCTATAATTATGTTACATGGCAACAATTTTTTTAAAAATCAATACTACTACTATTAGTGTCGGTTTTTATATATAAACGATATATATAGTTGCTCAAAAGTGTTGATACTATATTTTCCCGTAGAGATGAAAACAATCAATTAGCGTTGATTTTAAATGAACTAGCCAGTCTCTATTAGAGGTTTCGTTGTAGTGATATATTAACATATACGGATTAAAAAGGAGATCTAACTACAGCTAGCTTGTAATATATGTATAAATATAATTGATCTTGATGTGTGTGTGTGTATATATATATGCGCACTGTATATATACTGATGGTCGACCATGCATGTGAGCTCAACTATACTATTATTAGTACTGTATCTTGCTTGTGCACCTAAACCCACAGTAGCTGACAGATCGACGCATATATTATTCAATGATCACTATACATAGCTCTACTAACATTTTCCAATGTTCATTTGACCACCATATTTCTGCTGGGTGCACATGGTTGCTTGCACTTCGAAGATGAGGTTGCCGCTGCAACAAAAAAATTAGGAATACTATACCTCGCCGGCCAGCGCCCTCGCCGCGCGCGCACGCGGTGAGCCCGCTGATGGACGCATCGCTGACTGCGGAAGCTCTCCACTCTCCTTCCTCTTTGTTGGATCTGGCTAGATGGATGGCTTCCTCACCGGCCGCCGCCCTCGCCGCACGCGTGGTGAGCGTGAGCCTGCCCCTAAATGAAAACAGAATCATTGAATCCCAGGTTACAGCCTAAATCAGTTACGCAACGTCGGAGACGAGACTTCAGTTGACGCTTCAACTCATGGCCTATTGGGCTCATTGGTCTGTGACTCTGTGAAAGAATAGGACTATGGTTATGGGCTGGGCATGCCTAGCTCATAGTATTCTTAGAAATACGGTATTACCGACGATAAAATACCGATGAAATACGGTATTCTTCGAAAATGATCGGAAGAGTTGCAAATTGTTTTCGTTTTCGTTTCGTATTATTTTACCGATTTTGTTTTCGTTTTCTCGATAACCGATACCGTTTTCGTTTAGCCCAACAATCTGGTAAAATCTCAAAAATGATCCCCGAAAATCAAAAATTACCGTTTTCGTTTTCACCCCTACACCTTTGCACCATCATTGGTGTACACGGCACCTTGCCGAGAATCTTCTTTGGAAAGATGGTGTGAAGGCAAAGTTTGATATTTTCTAGGAGGCCGCTCGACAGCTTGAGGACAGGTACTTCCAGAGAAAGCTAGAGTAGGTCAGGGCCACATCAAATGCAGAAGGCAGGCAATGGCTCACATGGTTGATGAGAGATTTGGACAAGTGGACAAGAGCTCACGACGTCGACGGATGGAGGTTCGAGTTCCAGTGTAGCAACATGGCTGAGTCATTCAATAAGCAGCTGCTGGGGATACGTCGTATGCTCGTGAATGCCATCGTGCAATTCACCTTCTACAAGCTTGTTGTCCGGTTCAACGATAGACGCGCCCATGCATTGCAGTTGCAGAGCGAAGGTCAGATATGGACTCCTAAAGCACATGAACATCTCGAGAAGGCCAAAGAAAGAGCTGGCACACATGAGGTTACATGTTTCGACCACGCTGTGGGCATTATGAGGTCAAGCAAAGTGGGGGTACGACGTCCGATGGCGAGGTCCGAGAGTCAAGGATTCATGTTGTAGTCCTCCATGATTTCTCATGCACCTGTGGCAAACCAAGGCAGTACCACTTTGTATGTTCTCACCTGGTTGCAGCTGCTACGGGTCCACCTGTAAGCAGGGCTCGGCACCACGGATTTTGGCACCGAGCTCAGCGCCAAGATCTATGGCGTCGAGCTTGGCGCCATCCTAACTGGTGCCGAGCTCGGCGCCAAGATCCACATCGCCGATGTTGCCACGTCAACCTCTGCGTCGACGTGGCGCAGAGATCTCGGCACCAACGCCACTGGCGCCAAGTAGTGTAAGCTCGGCGCCATCACTATTGGTGCCGAGCTTGGGGTCCATTGCTGCAATAAAAACTGTCAGGGGCCTATTTGTGAGAATCTTCACAAAAATGGGCTAAAAAGCAAAAAATTCGGTCACCTTGGTGGCCGAAGACGGGGAAGACGACATTGGCCGGCGAGATTGGCGGGCGAGACCTTGGGAAAAAGTGGCGGCCGAAGTTCTTAGGGCAACAGCGAAGCCCGCAGTGGAGATGCGGTGGCTCGGCGAGCAGTGGTGCGACCGGTTGAGTGGCCGGAGGTGAAGACGAGTGGCACCGGCTCGGGTTAGCGGCGGGGAGGCGCTCCCACGACTGCCCGAGCGTGGGGAGCGATGGCGGGGTTCGGCGTGGCGTGGTGTTAATGACCAAATTTGGTAAGCAAATTATCAGGTTTGGAGCTAAGCAGAAGCCGATTTGGAGAGAATCAGGTTGTTTCGGAACCAGGGTACGCGCCAAGTGCAGACTGAATCAGCTGGGGAGTTCGTCGGCTAGTAAACGGATCGGCTAAGGTGACCGGCGGCCGATACCGAATCAGACAAGGATAGCCGATGTAGCCGATTCCGATAAGGATAGCTGGTATAGCCGATCCCAGAAAAAGACGTTGGAATTGTCTTCGGATTCGGTTAAAGTGTTTCATGGGGATTGCCATGCATGGATAGAGTCCAGGAAAGACAATGATATCAGTGGATTAGGATATTTTAAATAGTTTCCTTATAGATAATATTGGTGAGAGTTTGTTTTAGGCATATATTTGTAATTTAAATTGTAATAGAGATAGAAATTGTGTCCGTCAAGGACTTATCTTGTATCTGGGTATAAATACGACCCAGGACCTTTTAAATCAATAACAATCAAGTTCAATACAATCTCGCGCACCGCCACCTTTTCCTTTTAATAATTTTGATGAGTTATTACTTCTAATTAGGTTGCATCGAGTTCGATCTCCGACGAAAGGTAAAAGCTTGTTATGGCGGCTTGTGTCTCGGGATTAGTACTTTCATCATTATGATACTCTAATCTTATTTACGTAAAGCGTTGAGTTATCATATATGTTATATAATCTGGATCAATGTTGCGATCTAACCCTAATCGGCTAGTCTCAATTATTAGACAACAACCGATAGGGTTAGATATCATCGTCGACTTGGATTATATAACGAATCCACCATCTCGAAAGGTTTTTATAGACTTATCTAGATCTTATGCTTCTCTTTATGCTTAATGATGCATCGGTTAAGTCCGACCTATTAAGTAATAATTAGAATCATAATATCTATCTTGTTCCATGACTACTATTAGAGATAGTATCAGAGTTTCAGCCGATCTTACCTGTTTTAGCTATCTTGTTTATTTTATATTTACTTGATGTGCTAAAGCTGCCCTTTATATTGAGATATGAAGGGTTATAGGAGGCTAAGATAGCTAATAACAAAAATTTCTACCGTGCAAAGCAGGAACCTTGCAAGTAAGGGTCGATAGATCGTTACCGATTAGAGTGGAGTGCAACAGATATAGCCAATGAGGAGCTATCCGATCCGGAACAGTACTGGCCGATCACAGCCAATTTGCTGACCACAGCTGATTCCTGAGTACAGCCGATTTGCCGATTCCACAGCCGATTCGCTGCAGCCGATTTGCCGATTGATCTGCCACAGTCGATTTGCCGATTCTCCAAACCGTGCTCGCGCGCCTCGCTTCGATGCGCCCGACCACAACCGATCTAGCCGATCGCAGCCGATTCGCAGCTGCCGAACAGCACCGCAATGTAGCAGTGCCTCTACCGGTATCCACACGTCCAGGGATAGAACGCCTAACACCCGTGTGCTAGCACAAGATGAAAGGCTTGGGTTTGGCTCGGAAGTGGGAGGGTTTCCATGGAGATCTCGAACTCGCCGACTTCTGATGTCGTGCGTGTTTTAATCTGTTGCGCCAAATCAGATTGATTCGATTCAATGCGATGCCACAACTCTCAACCCCTCACCCCTTTATATAGAGTTGCCGGCTAGGCCTATAGGCCCATCGGGACTCTATCCGATCGGATCCCTATCCGATCGAGCCATATCCGAGTCCAACTCGAATGCCTGTTCTTATCCCCTTAAGCGTGCGACCCTGTAGGTTCAGGTATACTCGAACCGAGTCCAACTCGGCCGACCGTCAATACGGCGCCTAACAGCACATATTGACACCATAGTATACAAGAATATAATATCGGCTCTGAACCTGTAATGTGTACACAAATCTTTTTGCCTCACGATACCAATTAAGCTATAGACAAGATATGTGCCATCCTATCAATAGCTTAATAATTCACTCGAACCGTATTGGATTATCTGTCTGTTTGATTGACTCCTCAATCAACTCGGCATGGCCATGCACTTCCATAATCCATTACCTCGAGGGGCCCAGAGATATCTCTCCAAAGGAGGGGCAAATTCCATCTTGATCACTCACATCCCACTCCATGTTTCATAGCAAACCCGAAGACTACTTTTATAACTACCCAGTTACGGAATAGCGTTTGATAGTCTCAAAGTAGGCTACTACACATGTCAGAATCCATGATGATCTCAGGTCTAAGGACTTTGCATCAACACTACTTGAGCCCAACTAATGGCACATTAATTCCTGTAGTGTCTCATGGTGGGTCTATCCAACAATGTGTTCTCTAACACATGTCCACGTATATTGATTTGGTATCTCCATGCCATGATCTATGAGGCATGATCATCAATCAATAAACATGCCAATCTTAGAATCATATTTGTTCCAACAATATGACATGTGATCAGGGATCGTTTAGAAATAGATTCATACATAAAGAGTCTCATAAATAAGTCACGTACTTATTGATCAATACAAGTTGTCTATTTCATGAAACTGAATAACACTTTATTCATTTATACATAAACATTGATCATGATATCCAATATCTCCATGTTGCCTCTAGGGCTCGGTGCGCGGCGACGGTGCATGACCGAAGTGGCGGTGGCGAGCGGCAGAGTGAGGCCGAGCGCGGGGAGAACAATTTAGGGCACGACGAGGTGAGGAAAAAGAGGAAAACGCTGCGGGGAGGCTTGCGGGTTTTATAGAGGGGATTTTGAGTTCGGATTAGGCATGGGATCAATGAAAATTTTTCGCCTTCCGTTGCAGACTCAGAGAGAGCGCGACGACGGAGCAGTTAGGGTTTGGCGGCACGGCGTGACTTGGGTGCGGCACGACGCGGGGTGGTGCGGCGCGACGGACCGAGAAATGTGGTGGTGCGGGCTCTGCCATGACAGCGATGGCCAGGAAGTGCGCGGCGGGAGGTTGAGGATATGCCCGACAGGTGGGGCCCACCTGTCGGCGGCTTCGGAAGAGTGGAGAGAGGCTGACAAACATGGCCCACATGTCGGCGAGGAGGGAGAGAGATAGGGAGTCAATTCAAACTCGGCGCGCGGGAAAGGAGGCGGGCCGAGCCGACAGAGAGAGGAAGGAGGGAGCCGCGCTGGACTTTTGCACAAATGGGCCGAAAGCAGCCTAAAGCACAGGAAAGGTGTTTTAAATTTGTTTTTCATTTAAAACAACTAAATGATCTTTGAATTTTTATAAATGCTTTCAGTGCTCAAATAATTCCAAGAAAATTCCTAAAAATATATGGACATTTAAAGTATTTAATAGAAATATGACCAGCTCATTTAATGATTGATTGATTTATTTAAATAATTACTAAAGTGTTCTATGTATTATTAAAATTATTTCTGGAGCTCCAAAATTTCACGAAAAATTTCAGAGAGTATTTTAGGGCATGAAGAATATTTCAAAGTATTTTCAGCCATGATTTTTAAAGGAAAATTTAATTACCTTAATAATTTCACTTGATTACTTTGTTTTTATTCAATTTCTAGAAAATGATTTATTTAACGATTTTTAACCCCGAATGAAAATCGGGGTGTGACAACTATCTGTGTTTTATTCTCGAGTATGGTATTTTATTGCAATATGGTATTTTATTCTCGATAAACAATGTTGATAGCATAATAGGCAACTAATAGAACCGTCCAATCAAAATAGAAGACCATAAATATCTGATGTCTCTTATAAAAAAACTTCTTCCATTTCTTGAAGCAAATTCATTAAGGATAGTTTGGAGATTAATATTGTCCAGTATAGTTTGAATTATAAGATGAAAAGAACTTATGTATAGCAACACCCTATGATTCAAGAAATTGTTCTGAGTTTTCTTTTGTTCCTTTTCTTAGCAGACGATAGATGCTTCTTAGGAAACATTTGAACACCTAAAATTGCAAAGTAAAGTAAACAACCAGAACAAAACAAAAAACTAACCTAATTTTTGGACTAAATAGATGAAAATGAGAAGATGATAAATTGAGACAACTGATTGAAAAGATTAGAATATCTCACCACCCCTAAACCCTACTCACGATGACGCATCAAGCTAGGCGTGGGTGGTCGTTGGGCATGAGTGGCTAGGCCGCTGAGGGTGTTATGCTGGATCCCAGAGTCGGGGGATCAGAGAGGCAGAGATGCGACATGAAGTTGTGCACCGTCGCCCTTCGTTGACCTACGGTCAGGGTGTCACTACCTCAGGCGTCAACGCATCACCAAGACAGAACGTAGAGCGAAGGTGGCGGAGCGGAGCTGCGATGCGATGAAAAATGAATCGACGCCTCGATCTTTCCTACTAGTCGATGGCTCATGATCCCCACAATTGGGCTGCCCAGGCCTGTGCGGGAAGGGAAGGGTGGGGATGGTGGTTGCCTCCGTTGGCCTAGGTCCTAGGCGGTCACACAACCCGTCTAGGCCCAAATCCGACCCTGCCCTCGCCTCGCCTTTTTCCTTGATGTTCGTGCCACACCAACGCTGCTGCTCCTAGTCCACCATCCCGCCTTCTCATGCTCTTATCGTCGTGGTCACGCGTCCACGCCGAAAGTGTGAGCCCCTCACCCCTGTGCAACCCCGCCTCCTTCCTTTGCCTCGAAGCCATCCGCGTCGCCAAGCACCATCATGGCTATATAAGAGCCACCTCGTACCATCATCCTCCACCTTTTGCGATTGCCTCCGCTGCCACCACCTCGCCATTCCACACACTGGCCTGAGGCGCGCGGTCGAGAACTTCGCATGCATCCAAAGCTGCACCACTCGGGCCAACGCGCCACAGCCGCTTCGTCCTCACCATCGACCGCCGCCGCCTCTGCTCTACGTTCCTAAGATAGCTTGCCACCAGCACCGGCACCACCCAAACCATCATGTCGTCCTCCTCCTCCGCCGTCCCAACCAAGGGACCAAACCAGCCGCGTGCGAGCTCCATCCCGGGATTACCACCGCTGACCTCATGTTTGGTAATATACACTAGGCAATTGAATAGTATTAGCACACAATGTCCCAACGAAGCAACTAGTAATATGTCCGTACTAACACTATGGCTATGTTTGGTAATACGATATATAGTATATCAGTTAACTTCAAAATAACTCCAAACAACATGTCTAATAACCATCAAAATTTTACGTACTGGACAATGTATTAGTTAAAGAATTATGATCAAACATGAATGTGACACATTAGGGAAATCAATGAGAATTAATATAATCCAAAACAAAACATAATTTACAGACAACCTTAATGTTTGTATTTGTTACGGTCACACATAAATCCGCCAGCACATGAATACCGATGTAGCACTTCACCTTAGAGTACTCCAAGGGTATCGAATCGATTGTTTCGGGCACCGACTCTCCCTGGTCTATCAAGCTAAGTCTGGCCTGTAGCTCTATGATGTACGAACATGGAGGGATGCAAAGTATGAACATGGTTGTCACCACCTTTCGCCTACCTCACTTTCTGTGGAGCACACAACAAATGAAGGTAACCGCTAACCTAGACACCACGCCTAAGTTATTGATTACTATTCTAGCCTCGCGCAGGAACTTTCTTCTTTTCCCCGAGTCCTAGTACTAAGTGACAAATCTGCAACAATGGAAATATATCTCACTTAAGCAAGTAAATTAAATACCAAAAGAAAATCTCGAATACTTACTTTATCACCAAGGTACAAGAGAGGAGAGAGTGCCGACAGCTACTCCTCCGGACCTTTACCCTTACTCTCTACATATTTTCTCTACACTACTAAAGGGATGCCTAAAATATGAAAGTGCGTTGTATTCCACTTTATTGTGTGTTTGAAAGGGACTTGAGCTCCTCCTTTTATAGATCCATATGATGGTTGTAATGGCGGTTTCCAACGTCAGTTCACTTGTAACCGTCATTGAGAACCTATGGGGAGTCGCTACATGGAAAATGGCGGTTAGAGGTGCCAAGGTTGGTTTGGCTGAACCAGGGGTTTGGCCGAACCACCTCCACCACCTCTGGCTGCTGACTTTCTTCTATGTATGACATGTGGACCCCTATGGAGGTTGAGGATGGTTTGGCCCCACTTTACGTCGGTTTTGACTGACATGTGGGCCCTCTAATCCTTGTGCTCATGTATGATTGGTCAAAGGTACATTTCGTCGTAGGGCAAGTGTGTTTTCATCTACAAATCACCTGCATACATATATTTACCAATACTAATGGGAATGATTAGTAATAAACCCCTACCATGAAGTTTGATATTATACTTTTTGTTCTTTTATGCATGAGTTGACGATTAAAGTTTGTACTTAACGATCATCAACAACACCTCCACACTTATCCTTTACTCGTCCCTGAGTAAAGCTCATAGAATTCAGTAAAGCAAAGACTTCTTGTATAATGATACAAACGTACAATGTATTCCAAGCCATACATGTACTCATGAACTTTGAAGTGTCTACCATGACATCTTGGATGATTGAAGAATGGAATGACCTTGATTCAAATCGTCTTTACCTTCCTTTGATGAATTATCTTGGGGCTTTTTTCTCATAAAACATAACTTTACTTTTACTCCTCATTGATTATCTTGGATTGCTCAATCTGTTTAATCCTAACCAAGGCATTGATGTTGCCTTTTCTTATGCTACTTTTTTAGGCTTATGTGGAGCGCGGGGTAGGGAATAAGAATGACATACTTGCATCAAATATTTTGTAAAGTCAAAAAATAGATCCAAGAAGAATACTTGGCATACAACCATGATCAAGATGTGCACATGTGTGGGTAATGGATATGTATGTGGAAGCATGGAAAAATGGGATGATGACTCATTTATGTATGATCCTCCTCCTTGCACTTTATTTGGAGAACATGGCTATTTGTCTATATCTCTTTTTTTATCATGCTCAAGAATATTTTGTCTCCTTCTCTTGTGAGCATTTTGATTTTCTAACATCATCATATATTTTTTTAGGCTCATGTCTCAATTGGCATGGATAGTACGAGGGAGAATCATAATCATGTAGAGCCTTTATTTGATGGATGGATGATGATTTGATGGACGGATGATGGTGGATGCTGACTTCCAGTGTAGAAGTATAGCATGTGAAGGTGGATGGAATATTTTGCTAAACCTCCCGTGTAGAGGGGGAGTAATGTATGATGGATGTGCACATGATCTTGATCATGAAACTATGAAAAAAAATCTAACAATGGTCTCAACCATTTAACCAAACTCAAGATGATAATAAGCAGCATATGTATAAGGTTTATCAATAAGATTGACATATGGCTTTGGAAGAAATAAAACAACAATGAGGAGTATTCAAAGTTAGAATATTTTCTTTTTATAAAATTTCCAAGGACTCAACAGAAGAAAGCAAGAGTCATTTTGTCAGGCAATCTCTCATTCATCAACCACTTAGATGAAATGTGTTCCTAATGATATATGCTCACAAGCACAAGGTAACATGAGAGGAATAAATAGTATGCATGACATTTGCAAGCAGGTCATATACTCCAGCTAAAATATCTAGACTCATTTTTACAAGTTGAGTTTAATTTTTGGGTATATTTCATGATAAGTATTATCAAACTCAAAATTTAGGGAGATGAGAGGATAAACGTGCAAGCCATCATGTAGTGAAGGTGGAGACGAGCAACAGTTGTGCAATGAATGCTACGTCTCATCTTGTGACTGTGCAAGTGTCATGGTGTAGCACGGACATGGGTGATCTCGGTATGTGAGTGTACAGTGCAAACATAAGATCACCTCCACAATTGTTATTGTACCTAGGTTGCTTCAAAGACACAAACAACAAAGGTGAAAGTAAATTGGCTTAATCGAAAGCCCGATGAGTCTTTTATTTCATTTTATTATATAGGTGCAATTACATAAGAGAATTGAAATAAATTAAAGTAAAGGAAATAAACTAAATCTAATGTGCCTATCAGACTCTTGGATATTAGGGAAGGTTCATGCTAGGTTCAGGAAAGAGATCCACCTTCCCTATGGCCTTATACAAGCGTCGAAGCTCGACACAAAGGCCATGGCGAAGGGAAGTAAGGTCAACTTTGAGCTCCGCAAGCTTGACCTGTCCCTCTGCCACGGTGTCCTTAAGACTTCTGTTCTTAGTGTGCAACTGAGCAATAGCGAAGGCTAGGAGAGCCACTGTAGGCTCACGTGGAGATTTCTCTCCATCGCTCTCATACTCTCTTGCCAACCTCTTGATTGGAGGTGGAGAGAGACACCGTCTGATTGGCGGGGAGTCATGAGAGGCCTCTGCCTTCAGCCTTTTGCTAGGTGTCAATGCAAGGATTAACACCTTTCCGCGTCCAGTGGATGTTTGCACATCCATGAAGTGGACGCGAGGCTTCGGTGGAGGGCTTGCCGACACCTCGTCCCTACTAGGCCAGCGGCCGTTCCCATCTTCTGAGTCGGTGACTGCAACAACAACAAGGCGTTCACCACTCTTATGGGACGACATTGGTGCGTCACCTCCCTGGAACAACTTGACATTGATCGGTTTTTTAAGGTCAATCTTGCCCGTTGTCGACCTCTAGTAGGGGCTGGACGATCGAACCAGACCTTTCTGCATCCTCCTCGATGTGGGTGAAAGCGTGGTCGAATGGGGAGCCAAGGGGGCCTGAGCCTGGTTCGGCTGAACCAAGGTGTCGGTGATATGGGCCCGGGGGTATGTCGTGGGCGTGGCATTTAAGAAAAAGGAAGGTGCCCCTGTCTATCAAGGAGCGCCAAAGTTATGCCCTGAAAGGGTAGGCAAGTCTCGGCCACGGGCGGCCACGTGGCCGCCCCTGAAGGGGCTGGCCCGGAGGCTGCCCGGAGGCCACCATACTTCCAAGCGGCGGTCCGGATCTCCGGACCCCTGGCCGGAGGGTCCGGATCGCCGGACCCTCACCTCCATCCCGCACCTCTCGAGAGAGGGCGAACCCAACTACCAACTAACTCATTCAATGCTCAAATAGGGGAAAGCTGAGCATCTGCCTCGCCGCATTCAATGCGATGTGAGGCGCGGCTGTCAGTTGCTCCCATCATCACCCCTTTTTGCCTATTACGAGGCAAAAGGGGGCTAAAAGTTCTTGACTAAGACCGCGGTATGGCCGCGCACCCACTCCGCGCACGCCCCCCTCACGCCCTGTCCAGTCGCATTTAATGCACTGGGCGGCTGCGTGGGAGAGAGAGTGTGAGCGCAGGAAGCACGGCGCCTACACCTCCCTATGGAATGGGCTGCCGACCGGTGGGACCCATCGGAGGGGGTAGGCAAACCATCATCACGTCAGTGGCATGGCCATCACGATGACCGCACTTTTTTCATCTTCTATGACGCGGCGAACAGGGAGGAGTAGGAATGGAATGATTTCTCCGACAAAACAAAGCAAAAACCACTCTCTCACGTGGGGTGAAGTAGAGAAAAGGGTAGGACTGCTGTGGTGTTCCCTGGTTCTATAAAAGGAGACCCAAGTCCTTCATAAAAGGGGTTCAGCTCCTTCATATAGACAAAAGGCTCCGCTCGGATCGAAAAAAGAAGTTTCTGCCCTAGGTTGAGTCCCTCCAACTAGCCTGTAGAAATCTCCCATCCTTCACAAGGTCTAAGGGAGAGGAACACTCATTGTTCTTGGCAACCCGCCCCATATACTACATACACACAGGAGTAGGGTATTACACCGTGCTGGTGGCCCGAACCTGTATAAATTCCCGCCTCATCTGCATTATTTCATCTTTTATACGAGTTTGAGCCAGGATACATCGCTCCCTGTGCCGAACCAAAAAGGGGGGGGGGTCCCCAGGCTCCCTGCTTGTCGACCTACAACATTGACAGCTGGCGCGCCAGGTAGGGGGAGCGCGCTGTATTCTGGTTTAAACCTCCGTTTTCCATCTGTTTTTTGGCGGGAATCCTTCCTCCCCGTCCCAGCCATGGTCCACGGCCGTGCCCTACGCTCCGCGTCAGGCTCACTCGCCACGCACGAGCGTGGCCTGGTCAACGAGGCGACAGAAGAAGTCGACGCGGGCAGGCACAGCCCCAACTTCCGCCACCTCCGCTCGAGGGGGGAGGGGCCTTTGTCTCCCTCACCACCGTTGGTGGTGACGGTGGCAGCTGCGCCCGTGCCATCCCCTCTGCCCCCCGCTGAAGCAGCGGTTGGAGGCGGAGGGGCCCGTGCGTCCTACAGGACCGACAACGCTCCTCTGGGACACAGACCACGCCCTAGTGGGCATACCGGCGAGCCCCGCCGAGGCGACGTCCATCGCCGCCTGGAGTTTGGCACTCCTGAGGGTGCCCTGCAGGCAGCAGAAGCCCTTTTGCGCCACCCTCCAGCCACCCCTGGCGAAGGGTCCAACGCCAAAAGGTGGCTCGATGACGTGGCGAAGCTCGTAGGCACAGCCCAGCACCAGCCGGCTGCTGACCTTGCTTCCTCCAACCGCCAACCGCGTGGCTCGCACGTCGCAGTAAGCTCTTCCTCTCGACGACGGGCCCGAAGGGCGGCAGCAGCCGCGAGGGTGGAGGAGAACCTCTCGGCGGCGGCCCTACCTGAGCCGCCTCGAGACCTGCTTTATGCAGGGCGCGACGCCCGCCTCCGCATCGAGCAGCGCCGCGACGAGCGCCGCTTAGAGCGGGTGCCGGATTGCGCCTCCTCGTCGGGAGGCGCCACCTCACGGCGAGTGGCCACAACGGCCCCGCCGCAGATGGAGCCCCACGGCGGACGGCGAGCGGCCGTAATGGCCCAGCCGCAAGCCGGGAGCTCCGCGATGCCCCACGAGGCCCCGCAGCCACTGTCGCCCCCCCTGGCTGGCAATGGCTGCCAGGCCTTTGTTGCCGACCTCCGTAACGTGCGCTGGCCTAACAAGTTTAGGCCGACCCTTTACGGAGAAGTACGATGGCTCGGTTAACCCCACCGAGTTCCTCCAGATCTACACCACGGCCATTGAGGCCGCCGGAGGAGACGAGCGCGTCATGGCCAACTTCTTCCCCATGGCGCTCAAAGGCCAGGCCCGTTCCTGGCTAATGAACTTGCTGGCCCGGTCAGTCACCTCTTGGGACGACCTATGCCGCCAGTCCACCTCCAACTTCCAGGGCACATACCCGCGCCCGGGAGTGGAGGCGGACCTCCACATGGTCCGACGAGGGGAGGACGAGTCCTTGCGCAAATACATTCAGCGTTTTTGCCAGGTACGCAACACCATACCTTCCATCGCCGACCATACAGTGATCTTCGCCTTTCGGAGTGGCGTCTGCCACGACGTCATGTTGGAGAAGATCGAATCCAAGGCTCCCCAGACCACGACGGAGCTCTTCGCGCTCACAGACCGGGTGGCCCGCAAGGAGGAGGCCCGGGTTTGGAATCCTAGGAATCCTACCCCGACCCCCACCGGCGCTGCCCCCTCCGCGTCCCGTGGAGAGCGGCGCGAGCGGCGGCGGAAACGCCGGCCATCATGTGGCGGCGAGGAGGGCCACGTCCTCGCCGCCGACGGAGCCGAGAAGCCCTCACGGAAGGGCAAGCCCACGGGTAACCACAGGTGGTCCCCGGACCCCCGCCCCTAGGGCCGGGCCGGAGACAAATGGTGCATGGTGCACCAATCCTCCCACCACGACCTCTCTGAGTGCCGTTCGGTCAAAAATCTGGCCGAGCGAGTGCAGAAGTATGAGCAGGAGCGGAGGGAGAACGAGAAGGAGATCCGCCGCAAGGGCAAGGCACCGGCGGAGCGCCCGAGCAACCGGCGAGAGGAGACCGGGGATACGACCCCGCCGGGAACGATGACGACAAGCTAGGCTACCAAGATCCCCAGCACGTCGTCGCCACCATTGACGGCGGCACGGGCGCCCAAATGTCCCGCCGGAGCTTCAAGTCCATGAGACGCGAGCTCCTCGCAGCCGTGCTGTCTCACGAGGTGGCCCGGAGGTCGTGCTGGGCGGAGGTGCCCATCACCTTCGACCAGACCGACCACCCAGGAAGTGTCGCGCGTAGCGGCCATTTGGCCCTCGTGACCTCCCCCACCATCTGCAACGTCAAGGTCGCCCGAGTCTTAATTGACGGAGGTGCGGCCCTCAACGTGCTATCCCCGAAGGCCTTCGAGGCAATCAAGGCCCCGGGAATGGTGCTCGGGCCTTCTCACCCCATCATTGGGGTGACGCCCGGAAAGGTGTGGCCCCTCGGGCAGATCGCCCTGCCGGTCACCTTCGGGACCCCCACTAATTTCCGCACCGAGCGGATCGACTTCGATGTGGCGGATCTTAATCTGCCCTACAACGCCGTGCTTGGGAGGCCGGCGTTGGTGAAGTTCATGGCGGCTATGCATTACGCCTACCGCCAGCTCAAGATGCCGGGCCCCGGAGGCCCCATCACCGTCCACGCTGACGTCAAAACCACGCTAGACTGCGCGGAGGCGCGCGTGGACGACATTGTGGCGGCCGACCGCGTCGTACCCGAGGACCCCCAAGGGGAGTCGTTGGGTTCCCGGGCCCCGAAGCAACACATCACCTCTGCCGATGAGGTGGTGATTAAGTCTATCCGTTTGGGCGACGACCCGTCCAAGACCGCCAACATTGGTGGCGGTTTGGACCCCAAATAGGAAGACGCGCTCGTCTCCTTCCGCGGGCGAATACCGACGTGTTTGCTTGGAAGCCGTCGGACATGCCCGGGGTCCCCAGGGAGGTGATCGAGCACCTACTCGCAGTACGGCTGGATGCACGCCCGGTCCGGCAAAAGGTGAGGCGACAGGCCCCGGAGCGGCAGGCGTTCATCCGCGAAGAGGTGGCACGGCTCCAGGAGGCCAGCTTCATCCGGGAGGTGCTGCACCCGGAGTGGTTGGCAAACCCGATGGTCGTCCCGAAGGCCAACCACAAGCTGCGCATGTGCATCGACTACACTGACCTCAACAAGGCATGTCCCAAAGACCCCTATCCTCTACCCCGAATAGATCAGATAGTCGACTCCACTGTGGGGTGCGACCTTTTATGCTTTCTAGATGCATACTCTGGCTATCATCAATTTCGCATGGCTGTAGAGGATGAGGAGAAAACTTCATTTATCACTCCTGTGGGTACTTTTTGCTACATGTCTATGCCCTTTGGTTTAAAAAATGCCATGTCCACCTTTCAACGAGGTATCCGCATCATGTTAAAGGACCAAATAGGACGCAATGTTGAGGCATATGTCGATGATCTCGTAGTCAAATCTCGGGACCGAAGAACTTTGCTCCCGGATTTGGCCGAGACATTCAATAACCTCCGGTCCTCCCGCATGAAACTAAACCCGGAAAAATGCGTGTTTGGGTACCGGCAGGCAAGCTATTAGGGTTCTTGGTCTCTGCCCGGGGCATCGAGGTCAACCCCACTAAAATAAGAGCAATAAAGGAGATGCGCCCCCCTAGAAAGCTCAAGGACGTACAGAGGCTCACGGGCTGTGTAGCCACCCTGAGTCGCTTCATATCCAGGTTAGGAGAGCGGGCACTTCCCTTATTTAAATTGCTAAAACGAGCTGGCCCCTTCACTTGGACGGACGAGGCAGAGAAAGCCTTGGGCGAGCTCAAGCGCTACCTCTCCTCGCCGCCTGTACTGGTGGCGCCTCGGGAAGGGGAGCCCCTCCTTTTATATTTGGCGGTGACCCCCCAAGTGATTAGTGCGGCCTTGGTTGTGGAGCGTGACGACGAGCTAGTCTCTCAGTCGCCCCCAGCCCTGTCAAAACCGGAGGCAGGAGACCTCGGAATGGAGCTGGCCGAGGAAGCGCCCGAGCCCGGAGGTGGCCCTTGGCCCCCCGAGCCTCAGGGAGCCGCCCGGCCCCCTAGTCCGGGAGCACCCGAAGCCCCCTCCACCCAGAGTGGCCTTGACGGCCCCGGTGGAGGCGATGGCTCGGGAGACCCGGACACCGAGATGACCGGCCCTGAAGCACCTATGGCAGGAAGCCCCGGAACGGAGTTGGCCGAGGAGGCGCCCGAACCCGGAGGTGGCCCTTGGCCCCCCGAGCCTCAGGGAGCCGCCCGGCCCCCTAGTCCGGGAGCGCCCGAAGCCCCCTCCACCCAGAGTGGCCCTGAGGGCCCCGGAGGAGGCGATGGCTCGAAGGCCCGGGACACCGAGGTAACCCGCCCTGGTGTACCCGAACCAGCCGCCCCTAGCAAGGTAGCCAAGGCCCGCACCAAGGTGCAGCGGCCGGTCTACTTCGTCAGCGAGGCGCTACGGGACGCGAAGACACGTTACCCACAGGCCCAGAAAATGCTATACGCTCTACTTATGGCCTCCAGGAAGCTGCGTCATTATTTCCAAGCGCACCGGGTAACGGTGGTCACGTCCTATCCTCTCGGACAAATCCTGCATAACCGAGAGGGCACGGGACGGGTAGTCAAATGGGCCATCGAGTTGTCGGAATTCGACCTACACTTCGAAGCCCGGCACGCAATCAAAAGCCAAGCTTTGGCTGATTTCGTGGCGGAATGGACACCAACAGCTGGAGGCGATCCGCCCCCGGGGAAACCCGAGAGCGCAAAGGATCGTGGCCAAGGAACCGCGCACTGGGTGATGAACTTTGACGGTCCCCTCACCTTGCGCAGAGCCGGAGCAGGCGTGGTGCTAACCTCCCCAACGGGCGACGTGCTTCGGTACATCGTCCGGATCGATTTTCGAGCAAACAACAACATGGCTGAATATGAGGGGCTCCTGGCGGGGTTACGGGCAGCAGCAGGCGTGGGCATCTGCCGTCTGCTGGTCCTTGGGGATTCCCAACTGGTGGTAAACCAGGTCTCCAAGGAATACCAATGCACCGACCCCCAAATGGAGGCCTATGTCAAGGAAGTACGGCGTATGGAGCGCCATTTCGATGGCCTCGAGTTACGCCACATTCCCAGAAGAGACAACTCCCTGGCAGACAAGCTATCAAGGATCGCGTCCGTGCGAGCCCCAGCCCCGCCAGGTGCCTTTGAGGAAAGTCTCACAGAGCCATCGGCGCGCCCCGAACCGCCCCGGAGGCAGGAATCGGCCGGTCCCGACGCCCCGGACTCGGCGGGCCAGCCACAGCCTGGCCCCGCTGAGTCCGACATCACGCGTCGGGTGGCTTGGATTTCGGAAATCCAGGCATACCTAGAAGACACGTCATTACCCGAGCAACGTGAGGAAGGCGAACGCGTCGCCCGGGCCTCCAAGAGGTACGCGTTGGTAGATGGGACACTCTACCGACGCGGTGCCAATGGAGTGCTCATGAAATGCAATGCTCGGGAACGGGGTCTCGAGCTCCTTGCCAAGATCCATGAAGGTGAATGCGACGCACATTCAGCCTCCCGAACCTTGGTGGGAAAAGCATTCCGCCGGGATTCTATTGGCCCACCGCGCCGGAGGATGCAACAGACCTCGTGCGGCGGTGCCGAGCATGTCAATTCCACGCCAGCGAGCGCGCTGCGGCCGAGCACTTCAAACCATCCCGCTCTCATGGCCATTTGCGGTCTGGGGGCTGGACATCCTGGGCCCATTCAAGCAGGCGCGGGGCGGGTGCAAGTTCCTGTATGTCGCCATCGACAAGTTCACCAAGTGGCCAGAGGCCTATCCAGTCAGCGTCATCGACAAACATTCAGCTGTGCGGTTCATGAGAGGCATCACAGCAAGGTTCGGGGTCCCCAACAGGCTCATCACCGACAACGGCACCCAGTTCACGAGTGAGCTATTCGGCGAGTATTGCGACGACATGGGCATCAAGCTCTGTTTCGCCTCGCCCGCTGTAGACCCCCGATTTTGAGTCGGGAATCTTTCGTGTTCATAGTACCATTTCCCTGGATCAAGTAGTTGGTACCCACGAATGCAGTACTGGATAATCAAGTGCGCATGCACGAATAGTCTTACAATACCATTATTACATAAATAGGCCCGAAGGCATTGTTCATCCCACAGGACCTTATGGTCCGAATACAACATAAAAACAGAGTTTAGATAAGGCAGCGAAAAGAGGCAGCGGCTTGTCCATTGCCACAGGCAACGACCGGAGCTAAAGTCTAATATGCGCCGTCAGTTCCCTCGTCCTCCTGGTGGTAAGCATATGGATCTTCCGGCTCTTCAACTCCATCAGCTGGAGGTTTGTGCGTATAGCAAGGGTGAGTACCAACCGTACTCAGCAAGCCAACACAGAATTGATGCATATGATAAGGTTATTCAAAGAACATGGCTAGGGTTACTTTTGCGTAAAGCCAGTTTTCACAATTCTTTTCACAAGCCTATCGTCTAGCCAAATCAAGTTTTAATTTCATAGTTCATTAACCCGGCGACGGTTGTCTACCATCCATCGTGATTCCAAGGATGGCTTTCCGCCTCCGGTTCGTCATGATTTTCTGGGGAGTCCACCCCTTCTCGCATTCTCGAGAAGTTGATCCACCAGCGAATAAAATCATCATGCAAACCCATCCCAGCATTTTCAAGTTCAAAGTCTAGCCAAGCGAAAGTCTTGTCACGATGCTCAATATCCGCGAGCACGGCTATTTGAATAGATTGATTCATTCACACTTGCGGTGGATGTACACTTTACCCGTACTCCGCGACAGCCCAACAAATGAGCCTACGCCTCAACACATGAGACGGTCACGGCAAAGCCTTTCGATAACCTCACTTTGGCAGTACCCGCTCCATGAACTTATGTCCTCATGCACTCTAGCTGTCCTTTTCTAGCGGTGAGAGGAGTTACGCGCACCCGGGGTAAGGGAAGACATTTCCAATCTTTAAGTTTAATTAACGGTAGATAAATTCCACCTTTCATAACAAAGGCCGCAGCCTCATTCTCATCCCATAACCACATCATAGAGAACCATCTATGCAAGGATACGCCTCCGCTCGGCTATCTAATCGGCTAGGTCTATACCCATTCGAGAAGTACGGTTGTGCGGCTCGTTTCCGGCTATCTCATGGCTCGGTCCTTAATTGACCAGGGTCGGCACTTGCCTTTTCCGGAATCCACCCAAATCATCCAGCCGCCAGTCTAAAACATTTGTATAGTACTTTCAACTTTCATCAAACTTAATTCATTATGGCCATGTGGCGCTCATGTCTCCACATGCCGAATCTCAACTACCTTCCCTAAGGTAGTTGCCCAAGCACAAAGCTTTTTCATAAAGTCATGAGTATGCATAAATCTAAGTGTAGCATGGCTAAGCAATTTACCGAAGTTATGCTTCGGTTATTTGTATCACATCGCGAGTTACAAGGAGTAATTCTAAATGTAAGCAATAGCAAAGTATGGCATAACAAGTATAGGTAACTCGGTAAAGCATGCATGTTTAGAGTTTAAAATAACATCATTTCGCAAATGGGATCAATATGTTCAAAGGGTGTGAAGACTTGCCTTGTTCGCACGCTTCTTGAGTGAGGTTTCTGCGGGGTCGGTGTTCGCCTCCTCGGTCGCTAATCATACGAGCGAAAAGGAAAAAGAAAAATGGATTCCGTTAAAATCTGATAAGAACGAACGAAAAGTATGAAAAATCATAAAGAATTCTCCAAACTATTTCCCCTATGACCCTACTCGAGTTACGGAGGATTTTTATAGCAAAGTCGGCCGTAGTGACGAGTTTCGACTCTTTAGGGTTTTCGCAAAAGGGGTCGATAAAACGACGAAGCGGAAATCTTGCGAATGTTGTTCAAGAGGTTCGTTGATATATCTTTGCCGAGTCTAATGGTTAAGTATAGTTTAAGGAAAAGAAAAGTAATATTAAATCTTCAAGAAAGTATTACGTAAACGGAAGTTTTCCAAAAATCATATATAGAAAATCATTTTACTCCGAGGAAAAATACCTGAGAAAACTATATATTTTTGCACAATTATTCTCCAAAATTCCCTAAAAATATTCCCCAATTTTTCTAAAATTTTTCCCTATTTTTTTCTAATTTTCTCCCTTCTTTTCTTTTCTCCCCTAGCCAAGCCTTTGTTCCTTCTCTCTCCTCTCTACCCCTCGGCGTCTACCCCCTTCTCTCACGGCGCCGGCCGAGCGGCGTGATGGCGCGCGTTCTGGCCAACGGCGACCTCGGCGGCACGAGCTAGGGCCAAAAATGGAATCATGGGGTAGTGACTAACCGGCGGCGAGCGGCGGCGGGCTCCGGTGATCGGCGGCTGATGGTGAACACGGCGGCGACGCGGTTCGGCCGATCCGGCACAACTCAGCGATGTTCCAACGCGTTCCGGCGATGGCAAAGGAGATAGGGGAGTGGAATGGTGTCGGCACGGTGTGGGAGGGTGAGAAGAAACTTGGGACCTATTTATATTGCGCGGGGTGCTCGGGAACGTCCGGCGTCGACCGCTGCCCGTACACGCGTGCGTGCGCATGTCGCTCGTTGTGCGCCACTGTGGCCGACGTGTGCGTACGGCGAACGTGGCGCGGGAGCGTGCGTGCGCGACTGTTAGTGATATGCCCTAGAGGCAACATGGAGATGTTGGATATCACGTCAATGTTTATGTATTTATGAATAAAGTGTTATTCAGTTCCATGAAATAGACATCTTGTATTGATCAATAAGTACGTGACTTATTTATGAGACTCGATATGTATGAATCTATTTCTAAACGATCCCTGATCATATGTCATATTGTTGGAACAAATATGATTCTAAGATCGGCATGTTTATTGATTGATGATCATGTCTCATAGATCATGGGTATGGAGATACCAAATCAATAAACATGGACATATGTGTTAGAGAACACATTGTTGGATAGACCCACCATGAGACACTACAGGAATCAATGTGCCATTAGTTGGTCTCGGGTAGTGTTGGTACAAAGTCCTTAGACCTGAGATCACCATAGATTCCAACATGTGTAGTAGCCTACTTTGGGACTACCAAACGCTATTCGTAATCGGGTAGTTATAAAGGTAGTTTTCGGGTTTGCTATGAAACATGGAGTGGGATGTGAGTGATCAAGATGGAATTTGCCCCTCCTTTGGAGAGATATCTCTGGGCCCTCGAGGTAATGGATTATGGAAATGCATGGCCATGCTAAGTTGATTGAGGAGTCAATCAACGCACGGATAATCCAATACGGTTCGAGTGAATGGTTAAGTTATTGAAGGGATGGCACACATCTTGCCTATAGCTTAACGGTATCGTGAGGCAAAGGGATTTGTGTACACATTACGGGTTCGAGCCGATATTATATTCTTGTATACTATGGTGTCAATATGTGCTTGCTAGGCGCCGCTGCTGACAGTCGGCTGAGTTGGACTCGAGCCGACGATCGGCTAAGTTAGACTATAGCCGAAACCGAGTATACCTGAACCTACAGGGTCGCACGCTTAAGGGGATAAGAACAGGCATTCGAGTTGGACTCGGATACGGCTCGATCGGATAGGGATCCGATCGGATAGAGTCCTATGGGCTTACGACGTGTGATTCAGAATACGGTCCTATGGGCTTACGACGTGTGAGCGGCCAACTCTATATGAGATACGGATGAGATCCAATTCAAAATAGAGTCCTATGGGCTTACGACGTGTGAGCGGCCAAACTCTATATGAGATACGGATGAGATCCAATTCAAAATAGAGTCCTGAGCGGCTACTAATCCCAGTCGGCCAACTCTATATAAAGGAGGGAGGGGTGGAGAGCTGCCATATATCAATTGCATCGCGTGCAACAGAAGTCGCCGAGATCAATCTCCACGGAAACCCTCCCTACTTTCGAGCCAAACCCTAGCCTTGCATCGCGTGCTAGCACACGGGTGTAGGGCGTTCTGTCCCCGGACGTGTGGATACCGGTAGAGGCGCTGCTACGTTGCGCGCTATTGATCGTTGTCTCCGGAATCGGCTACTGTTTCCGGATCGGATTGCCCGATTGGCTATTCCGCGCACTCTACTCCAATCGGTAACGATCTATCGGCCCTTACTTGCAAGTGTTCCTGGTTTGCGCGGTAGAAAATTTTTGTTTTCGGCTAGCGTAGCTTCGCGTAACCCTTCGGTGGTAGAGCTAATCTTGCTTAGTTCGGGTTTTAGATTGGATCTGGAACAAGTTTTGCGCACGGGTTGATTAGATCAATCGGTTTTACGGGATTTGTTGAGGAGAGTTCATGGTAATTGCGTTCCTTGATAGTGTATCGGAACGGCGTAATGTGATTACGTCGAAGCAATATCCATAGAACTCGGTTTGAGTTGGGTTCGAGATAGCGTTCCTTGATAGTGTATCGAACGGTATAATGTGATTATGCCGAAGCTATCTCGTTGTCCGATCTTGTTTGCCTCGCGCCTGCGCAAACCATCTCCCTTGATAGTGTATCGGGACGGCATAATGTGATTATGCCGATATGGTTTCCGTAAGCAATTTCATAGATTGGATCTATGAATTTCGTCCTTGGCTTCCCCCTCGACCCCCGCCCGCTAACCGGCTAGCGGGACCGCCGTGTGCGTACCCTCCTTATAGGTCGTCTCGATGCCGTAGCTCGCGATAAGTAGAAACGTTTCTACGCCTAACTTGTTTTTGCGAGAGAATGCTTTGAGATGGTATGGCCCTATTGTATGTATGAGATGTATGAGATGCATGTGATGCATGTAATATTCTTTCATATGTGCAATCCTTGTAATATTCTTTCATACGTGCAATGCTTGTAATATTCTTTCACGACCTGCGAGTCGATGTAATCTTCAATTAGAGCTTCTATAGTAGTAGCTTAGTTTGAAGAAATCAAGCATCATGCACATTGGAAGATGGTGCCGAAGATGGAGATCCTCGCGCCGACATGGAGATGGAGATCACCATGTGAAGGGGGCCATACTATTTCATTATATGCTATTCTACTGCTTTCATATATGTGATATGTTTGTTTGATAGGATAGCATCCCTCGCAAAATTAAGTAGTAATGATGCCCTTCCAAATGTTGCACCCGTCACCGTTATGCTCGTCAATGGTGGGTCTGCCAAAGCAGAGTGCCATTCTCTATCATAACACGAGGGGGTATATGTCGACATATACATGCGGGAGCATTTGGTTTACTTAACAAGGCTATCAAAACAGTTTTGGGCCTTGGGGCATAGGTTGGCGCCGGGGCATGGAGATGCCACACCAACAACAAGAGTCACATAGAGATGTGATTAGCAAGGAGTTGCTTACCGATGTTATTAATTTTCTAGCGGTGATGCCAAAGCTCACTAGAAAATTAATTAACATGTGGATCTTGACCCAATACGTAACCTAGAGGGAAGGTGAAAAATACGTAATGGGAGTCTTATGTTAAATTGTTTAACAAAAGACATAGCATAAACATTGTGCTAAACTTTGCTTTTTCTTTGTGGAATAAATGGCGGCTAATACTACACCCAGTACCTTTAATTTGCGATCTATTCTCGAAAAGGAAAAATTAAATGGAACAAACTTTATGGATTGGTATCGCAACTTGAGAATTGTTCTCAAGCAAGAGCGTAAGGAGTACGTTCTTGAAGTACCCTATCCCGAGGATTTGCCTAATAACGCCACCGCAACGCACGGAGGGCTTATGAGAAGCACACTAATGATGCCCTAGATATAAGCTGTCTTATGCTTGCTACAATGTCCCCGAGCTTCGAAGCAATATGAGAGCACGATGCTCACACTATTATTCGGGGACTGCGTGGCATGTTTGAGAACCAAGCTCGGGCCGAGAGGTTCAACACCTCGAAGTCCTTGTTTGCGTGCGAGCTTGTTGAGGGAATCCCGTCGAGTCCGCATGTGATAAAAATGATTGGCTACATTGAGAGTCCGGAAAAACTAGGTTTTCCCCTTAGCCAAGAGTTGGCTACGATGTGATTCTCCGCCGCTCCCTCCGAGCTTCGAGCCATTCATATTGAATTATCACATGAACAATATGGATAGGACCTTGGCTGAATTGCATGGGATGCTAAAGACAGTGAGGAGAGTATCCAGAAAAACGGTCATCATGTGATGATGATGCGAAAGGCAAAGCGCAAACCACTGTCAAGAAACTTTGCACCAAGAGGAAGTTAACTCCCGATGAGATCGCGAGTGCCTCCAATGCAAAGAAGGGCAAGAAGGGGTCGGCGGCATCGGATGCCGTTTGCTTCTATTGCAAGGAGACAGGCCACGGAAAAGGAACTGCAAGAAGTACATGGAGGATCTCAAAAAGAAGCAAAGTACGACTTCGCTTCGGTATTAATGTTATAGACATTAATCTTGCTACTTCACCTCACGACTCTTGGGTATTTGATACCGGATCGGTAGCTCATATTTGCAAATCGTTGCGGGAATGAGAAGAAGTAGAGGATTGAGAAGGGGCGAGGTGAACTGCGCGTCGGCAATGGAGCAAGCGTTGCTAGGTTGCTTGTCGGCACGAGTACCACTTCATCTACCTTCGAGGATTAGTTTTGGAATTAAATAATTGTTATTGTGTTCCAACACTATGTCAAAACGTTATTTCCGCTTCATGTTTGCAAGCGGAAGGATATGATTTTAGATCAATGGACAATGGTTGTTCAATATATCTTAGAGATATGTTCTATTTTCATGCTCCATTGGTGAATGGATTATACGTTTTGAATCTTGAAGCGTCTCCCATCTATAACATTAATACGAAAGGCAACTCTCTAATGATATAAACCCCACGTTTATTTGGCATTGTCGCTTAGGCCATATAAATAAGAAACGCATGGAGAAGCTCCATAAGGATGGATTGCTTCACTCTTTTGATTTTGAATCATTTGAGACATGTGAGTCTTGTTTACTTGGTAAGATGACAAAGGCACCTTTCACGGGACATAGTGAGAGAGCAAGTGACTTATTGGCACTCGTACATGCGATGTATGTGGACCAATGAGCTCAACGGCCGAGGAGGTTATCAATACTTCATTACCTTTACGATGACTTTAGTAGATATGGTTATATCTACTTAATGAGGCATAAGTCCGAATCCTTTGAAAAGTTCAAAGAATTCCAATGAAGTACTGAGAATCATTTAGGAAAACAATCAAGTTTCTACGATCGGATCGTGGAGGGGAATACTTGAGCCAATAGTTTGGTAATCATCGAAAGATTGTGGAATTGTTCCACGTTGACTCCGCCGGAACTCCACAATGGAATGGGGTGTCCGAACGGAGAAATCGCACCTTGTTGGACATGGTTCGGTCGATGATGAGCCAAAGTGATCTTTCGTTATCCTTCGGGGATATGCTCTTGAAACATTGCGCTCACACTAAATAGAGTTCCGTCTAAGTCGGTTGAAAAGACACCATATGAGATATGGACAGGGGCAACCCCTTGTTTGTCTTTTCTCAAAATATGGGGATGCGAAGCTTATGTAAAACGTTTACTGATCGACAAGCTCACACCCAAATCGACAAGTGCTTCTTTGTGGGATATCCTAAGGAAACCAAGGGATATTACTTTTATAATCGGGAACAAGGCAAAGTGTTTGTCGCCCGACACGGTGTCTTCTTGGAGAAAGAGTTTCTTTCAAGAAGGGTTAGTGGGAGCAGGGTGCATCTTGAAGAAGTTCAAGAAACACCGAAAACGTTTCGCGACCACGGAACCACAACATGAGGAGCAAAGTGTTGCGCCACCGGTTGTAGATACACCACCCCACGGAGGTCCGAAAGATCACGTCGTGCACCGACAGTACACGGAACAATGTGATATATTGTTGTTGGACAACGATGAACCTAAGACCTATGAGGAAGCGATGGTGGGACCCGATTCCAACAAGTGGCTTGGAGCCATGAAATCCGAAATAGAATCCATGTACGACAATCAAGTTTGGAACTTGGTTGATCCACTGATGGTGTCAAAACCATTGAGTGTAAATGGGTTTTTAAGAAAAGGCCGATATGGATGGAAATGTTCACATCTATAAGGCGCGATTGGTGGCGAAAGGTTTTAAACAGATTCAAGGAGTTGATTATGATGAAACCTTCTCGCCCGTCGCAATGCTTAAATCTATTCGGATTATCCTAGCGATTGCTGCATATTTTGACTATGAGATATGGCGGATGGATGTCAAAACGGCTTTCCTAAATGGAAACCTAAGCGAGGATGTATACATGATACAACCTCGGGGTTTTGTCGATCCAGAATCGCTGGAAAGATATGCAAGCTACGAAATCCATTTATGGATTGAAGCAAGCATCTCGGAGTTGGAATATTCGTTTTGATGAAGTAATCAAAGGGTTTGGTTTCATCAAAAACGAAGAATAGGCCTGTGTTTACAAAAGGTCAGTGGGAGTGCAATTGTATTTCTAATCTTATATGTGGATGACATATTACGATTGGAAATGATATCCCTATGCTAGAATCCGTCAAGTCTTCATTAAAAAATAGTTTTTCCATGAAAGACTTAGGGAGGCAACATATATATTAGCATTCGGATCTATAGAGATAGATCCAAGAGGCTAATTGGATTACGCCAAAGTACATACATTGACAAGGTGTTGAAAAGGTTTAACATGCATGATTCCAAGAAAGGTTTCTTGCCCATGTCACATGGCATTAATCTTAGCAAGAATCGGTGTCCTCGGACACATGATGAGCGGAATAAGATGGGTATGGTTCCATATGCTTCGGCAATTGGATCCATCATGTATGCCATGCTTTGTACACGCCCGGATGTCTCGTACGCTTTGAGTGCTACGAGCGAGATACCGTCGAGATCCAGGTGAAGGTCACTGGATGCCGTAAAGAATATCCTTAAGTACTTGAGAAGAACTAAGGATATGTTCCTAGTCTATGGAGGTGAAGAAGAGCTCGTTGTAAGTGGTTACACCGATGCTAGCTTCCAAACAGACAAGGATGATTATAGATCGCAATCGGGTTTGTGTTCGCCGAACGGAGGCGCGATCGTGGAAGAGTTCCAAGCGGGATACTTGCGATTCTACGACGGAGGCCGAGTACATTGCTGCTTCGGAAGCACATACTTCGGCGATATCATCTCATCCGCGAGATTGTGGACAGAGGTGATGTCAAGATATGCAAAGTGCACACGGATCTCAACATAGCCGATCCGCCGACAAAACCTCTCCCTCGCCAAGCATGAGGCGCACACAAGAGCAATGGGTATTAGATACTTACATGATTGACTCTAGTGCAAGTGGGAGATTGTTAGTGATATGCCCTAGAGGCAACATGGAGATGTTGGATATCACGTCAATGTTTATGTATTTATGAATAAAGTGTTATTCGGTTCCATGAAATAGACATCTTGTATTGATCAATAAGTACGTGACTTATTTATGAGACTCGATATGTATGAATCTATTTCTAAACGATCCCGATCATATGTCATATTGTTGGAACAAATATGATTCTAAGATCGGCATGTTTATTGATTGATGATCATGTCTCATAGATCATGGGTATGGAGATACCAAATCAATAAACATGGACATATGTGTTAGAGAACACATTGTTGGATAGACCCACCATGAGACACTACAGAATCAATGTGCCATTAGTTGGTCTCGGGTAGTGTTGGTACAAAGTCCTTAGACCGAGATCACCATAGATTCCAACATGTGTAGTAGCCTACTTTGGGACTACCAAACGCTATTCCGTAATGCGGGTAGTTATAAAGGTAGTTTTCGGGTTTGCTATGAAACATGGAGTGGGATGTGAGTGATCAAGATGGAATTTGCCCCTCCTTTGGAGAGATATCTCTGGGCCCCTCGAGGTAATGGATTATGGAAATGCATGGCCATGCTAAGTTGATTGAGGAGTCAATCAACGGACGGATAATCCAATACGGTTCGAGTGAATGGTTAAGTTATTGAAGGGATGGCACACATCTTGCCTATAGCTTAACGGTATCGTGAGGCAAAGGGATTTGTGTACACATTACAGGTTCGAGCCGATATTATATTCTTGTATACTATGGTGTCAATATGTGCTGCTAGGCGCCGCGATGTGCAGTCGGTGAGTTGGACTCGAGCCGACGATCGGCTAAGTTAGACTATAGCCGAAACCGAGTATACCGAACCTACGGGGTCGCACGCTTAAGGGGATAAGAACAGGCATTCGAGTTGGACTCGGATACGGCTCGATCGGATAGGGATCCGATCGGATAGAGTCCTATGGGCTTACGACGTGTGGGCGGCCAACTCTATATGAGATACGGATGAGATCCAATTCAAAATAGAGTCCTATGGGCTTACGACGTGTGAGCGGCCAAACTCTATATGAGATACGGATGAGATCCAATTCAAAATAGAGTCCTATGGGCTTACGACGTGTGAGCGGCCAAACTCTATATGAGATACGGATGAGATCCAATTCAAAATAGAGTCCGAGCGGCTACTAATCCCGGTCGGCCAACTCTATATAAAGGAGGGAGGGGTGGAGAGCTGCCATATATCAATTGCATCGCGTGCAACAGAAGTCGCCGAGATCAATCTCCACGGAAACCCTCCCTACTTTCGAGCCAAACCCTAGCCTTGCATCGCGTGCTAGCACACGGGTGTAGGGCGTTCTGTCCCCGGACGTGTGGATACCGGTAGAGGCGCTGCTACGTTGCGCGCTATTGATCGGCGTCTCCGGAATCGGCTACACTTGTTCCAGATCGGATTGCCACGATTGGCTATTCCGCGCACTCTACTCCAATCGGTAACGATCTATCGGCCCTTACTTGCAAGTGTTCCTGGTTTGCGCGGTAGAAAATTTTTGTTTTCGGCTAGCGTAGCTTCCGCGTAACCCTTCAGCGACGTGGCGAGGGCGCGTCGTGGCGTGGACTGTGCGTGACGCGGACGAGGGTGGCGACGGCGTGGCGCGCGTGCGGCGTGGACCGCGCGCGCGTCCGTTGCCCGCGGCTGGCGAGCGGCATGGCGCGGCAGCATTGCGCGCGTCGGCGCGTGGTAGCGTCGGCTGGCACGGCGCGGCTACAGCGCGGGCGGCGGCGCAGCGAGCTACGGCGACGTTGACTCGGGCGCGGGGCGGAGCGCGCGCGCCGCGCGCGCGTCGCGGTAGGAGCGCGTGGTACGGCATGACCGGCGTCGAACACCTGGCAACAAATGAACAGTGCGCTTTCTCTTTTTTTCCGAATTTTGAAATCCTATTTTCTATTTCCATTTCCTTTCACTCTAAAAATTCAAAATAAATTTCAATATTTCCAAAATAATTTTGAAATTATATTTTCAAACTTTTCCCCTCACTTTTTATTTTTCAAAATATATTTTTCATATTTCCATTACTTCTTTTAAAATCAATAAATTGGGGTCTTTGATTAATATAAGTTTCTAATTTCTCAAATATATTTTTATCATTCAGATATTTATTATCTTTCTTCCATCGTTAGGGTTTTACCAAATATATTCTTTTCAAAGAATCTTTTGTAAATCTCCAAAATTAATATGTTTACCCTTCTTCAAATATATATATATATTTTGAATTACTTCCCAAAGGGATCTCAAAGCTTAGGGATTTAATTCAACTTCACATCAAAGCAATTCCGAAGAAATTCTTACGCAACCGAATTGGCAAATAAAATTGAAAAACACGATAAGAAGCAATGATTCCAAAAGTTTTGCGAGTTCCGATTTTCACGTTCGAATTCTACTCCTTCGATTTTCGGGATGTTACAAACCTACCCCCTAACAATAAATCTCGTCCCCGAGATTTTCTTACCGATTCTTGAATAGGTGTGGATATTCGTCCTCGGAATTCTTCGCTCTCCCGGGTAGCTTCTTCTTCGGTGTGATTACTCCATTGTACTTTGTACATGCGCCACGACTTGGTTCGCGTCTTCTTTTCTGCTTCGTCTAGTATCTTGATTGGATGTTCTGGGTAGGTAAGATCACTGTGGACTTGGACGGTTTCTAACGGGGTTTGCTCTTCCGGTACCCGCAGACATTTCTTCATTGCGATACGTGGAACACTGGGTGGACATCGAGAGAGATTCTCGGCGGTTCCAATTGGTAGGCCACTTCTCCCCTCCTAGCGCTTATCGGGAATGGGCCCACGTATCGTGGTGCGAGTTTCCCTTTGACTTTGAATCTCTGTGTTCCCCGTAGTGGGGAGACCTTTAGATACACGTAGTCACCCTCTTTGAATTCCAATTCTCTTCGTCGAGTATCTGCGTAGCTCTTTTGTCGTGATTGAGCGGCTTGTAGTCGATCCCGAATCGGCGAACCTTTTCCTCGGCCTCCTTGATTATGTCGGGCCCGAATATGGTTCGTTCACCGGTTTCCGACCACATCAATGGGGTCCGACATCGGCGACCAAATAGAGCTTCGTTTGGCGACATCTTCAAACCGGCTTGATAGCTATTGTTGTAAGAGAACTCGGCGTACGGCAAGCATTTCTCCCAATCCTTGGTGAAATCCAATGCACGGAGCTCTCGGCATATCCTCCAAGACTTGGTTCGTCCTTTCGATCGCCCATCGGTCGTGGATGATAGGCGGTACTGAAAGCGAGATGACTTCCGAGTGCCTCGTGGACTTTGCTCCAAAAATGAGATGTGAATTGAGTACCACGATCCGATATGATCCTCTTTGGTACGCCGTGAAGACATACAATCCTACTCATATATAGTTCCGCTAGCTTGGCGCGTTGTAGTTAGTTTTCACGGTATAAATCGCAGTCTTGGTGAGCCGATCTACTATTACCCAAATGGAATCGTAGCCGATCGTAGTTTTGGGTAGTCCCACTATGAAATTCATGCCTATCTCGTCCCATTTCCATTCGGGAATCTTGAGTGGCTGCAGCAAGCCAGCTGGCCGTTGATGCTCAGCTTTCACCCTTTGGCACACATCGCACACGGCTACGTATTCGGCTACATCTCTCTTCATATTGGGCCACCGGTATTCTCCTTTCAAATCTGGTACATTTTCGTGCTCCGGATGTAACGAATATGCCGATTCGTGGGCTTCCTTTAAGATCAATCCTCTCAAACCGCCTCGTTCGAGCACGCGATTCTTTTCTTGTACCACGGATTCCCTTGTCGTCTACGAAAACTCCTTAGCGCGTCCGGCGGCCATGCGTTCCTTGATTTCCGGGTTTCCTCATTCCCTTTTGGGCTTCTTCTATTTGAGTCCTCAGAAGGGGTTGGATTTCCAGTGAGTGTACTCCTCCGTGAGGAATCAGGTGCAGATTAAGTCTGGCCATTTCTTCTTGAAGTTCGCTGGCCATACCTCCCAATCCCATGTGGTTGCATTGGGCTTTGCGGCTCAGCGCATCGGCTACTACATTTGCCTTGCCGGGATGATAATGAATCCCTAGATCGTAATCCTTGATCAACTCCAGCCATCGTCTCTGTCGTAGATTGAGATCAGGCTGAGTAAAGAAATATTTTAGGCTCTTGTGATCGGTATACACATCACAGTGGTTCCCGATCAGATAGTGTCTCCAAATCTTCAATGCGTGTACAACCGCTACTAATTCCAGGTCGTGTGTGGGATAATTCTCTTCGTGGGGTCGTAACTGTCGCGAGGCATACGCTACGACCTTCCCATCCTGCATTAATACTCCTCCTAATCCTTGCCGGGGGATGCATCACGGTACATCACGAAATCCTTCCGGTTGTCGGGTAAGGTTAAGATTGGGGCGTGGTTAACTTTTCTTTCGGTTGGTCAAAAGCATTTTGACACTTCTCGTTCCATTCAAACTTCTTTTTCTTCTTCAGAAGTTGAGTCATAGGTCGGGCTACAGTGGAAAACCCTTCGATAAACCGTCGGTAATAACCGGCCAAGCCCAAGAAACTCCGAACTTCCGTCAGCGACTTGGGTGCCTTCCATCCCGTGACGGCTTCGACCTTGGCGGGGTCTCTTGCTACTCCTCCGGCTGAAACCACGTGGCCAAGAAAAGCGACTTCCTTGAGCCGAACTCGCATTTGCTTGAACTTTGCATACAGTGGTGCTCTCGTAGCTTTTCCAGTCACGAGTCGTAGATGCTCCGCGTGTTCCTCATCGCTCTTGGAGTAGATAAGTATATCATCGATGAATACCACTACGAATTTGTCCAGGTATTCCATGAATACCTTGTTCATCAGGTTCATAAAGTATGCAGGGGCATTGGTCAATCCAAAGGACATCACTGTAACTCGTATAAGCCGTATCGTGTAGAGAACGCCGTCTTAGGAATATCTCCGGCTCTAATCTTCAACTGATGATATCCTGACCGTAGATCAATTTTGGAGAACACTGCGCACCCTTAAGTTGATCGAATAGGTCATCGATTCGAGGTAGCGGGTACTTGTTCTTGATAGTCACTTCATTCGGCGATCGGTAGTCCACACACATTCTCATACTCCCATCCTTCTTCTTGACGAAGAGTACTGGGGCTCCCCAGGGAGAAGAGCTGGGGCGTACAAATCCCTTCTCTTGTAGTTCCCTTATTTGCTTCTTGAGTTCCTCTAACTCGTTGGCCGGCATTCGATAAGGCCTCTTGGATATGGGGGCAGTACCAGGCATTAGATCGATGATAAACTCTACGTCGCGATCCGGGGGCATTCCGGGTAATTCCTCGGGAAACACATCCGGGTATTCTTGTACTACAGGCATTCCACCTAAGGGTAGCATGGTGAACACTCCCGCAGCTTGCTCACATAGCTTTGGGTTTTGATCCATAGTTATGCTCATCGGTGATCCCCATGGGGTGGATACCGTGACTTCCCTTCGATTGGATCTATAATCCCATTATTTTTGGTCAACCAATCCATCCCGAGTATGACATCTATGGTTTGGGGTGATAGCACCATAAGGTTTGAGAGAAACACCACGTCTCTAATCCGTATGGGCACATTAATGCAGGCATGGGGTACGGTTATGTCTCCCCGGTGAGTGTACCAAATCGGCCTCTTAAGTGCTACTTGGTGTAGGTGGTGTTGTTTGCTTACTTGAGAAGATATAAATGAATGCGAGGCTCCGAATCGAATAAAACTTTAAGCGGTGCGAGTTGATAGAGAACATACCCATCAATACGCTCTGGTCCTCCCGAGCTTCTTCCACCCGCACATGATTCACGACCACGTCGAAACCCGGTGGCGGCCTCGTTGGGTAGCGGGGTCCCGAGCGGACCTTGTCCCGCCGCGGGTGGGGGTTCCTCGGACGGGCGTTGCATTGGCGCCGGTGCGCACGAGGGCGTTGCGTGGTTTTGGGCAGCTATTGGAGTAGTGCCGAATTCTCCGCAATTGAAACACTCACATTCCTTCTTCGGGAGCGGCTAGGGTTGGTGTGGGCGTACGGCGAGGTGTAGCTGACTGTTGGCATGGTCGGAAGCGGGAGAACGTCCGGTTGCCGGAACATTTGGCTTCCATCCGGACGGAGTGGCTCCCTTGGGGCGTTGTGGCGTTCCACGAAATGGGCGAGCCATAGCGAGCCTCCTCTTGCGGTTATTGTCTACCACCTTTTGGTCATGTTCAAGTCGGACGACCTTGTTGATGAGGCTTTGGAAGCGGTGTGATCTGCCCGATCATTGGTCCCCTCGGTTCGTCATTTAGTCCCTCAATGAATTTATCTATCTTTTCTTCTTCGTCCGCCAGGTCACTGGTGGCATAACGGGCAAGCTGGGTGAACTTGTTCTGATATTCTTGTCGAGGTGTTCCCTTGACGCGATCTGCGGAACTCGTTTTCTTCATCCTCATCACGCAGTGGCACAAAATTCTCACGAAACGCAGCCGTGTATTCCTCCCATGTTGGTTCGCCGGCGTCTTCAGCTCGTGTCTCCTTGTAGGTGTCCCACCAGTCACTCGCGGGACCCTCCAGCTGGTTAGTAGCGAAGACAACTCTATCAGCTTCTCGGACTCTGACGAGGGTTAACTTCTTCTGTATCACTCTTAGCCAATCTTCGGTATCCATAGGCTCTTCGGCCGTGGAAAAAGTGGGCGGCTTAGCTCTCATGAATTCCTCCAAACTCGATCCTCCTCGACCTCCTTGATTATTAGCAATCGCTTGGAGTAGCTGGGTCTGCATAGCCATGACCTCCGCCAGGGTGGAGGGGTTAGGTTCTGGCGGGTTCTCGTTGGTCGCTGCGGCCCTACGGCGATGTGCCATCTGAAGAAGGGAGATGAATCAAGAGATCGGACTAGTTTAGGTTATAGTTCCCAGGGGAAATTTTTCTTCAAGTTCTTTCGAATAATCTTCAATCAACAGACAAGGCGAAATAATAATAAGCATACGGATTAAGACATCGCAAGGCGATGCTCAGGTTCATCATATTACATAAGGGGGATACACGGACTGTACACACACAGTCCTTCATGCCAGGATAGCAATAATAATAATTATATCGTCCAACTACATCAACTAATTAAGGGGAAATAGGACGTCTTGCCGAGGCGGGAAGGTCCTCCCGCCTAGTCCTCCATCCATCCGCAAGAGCCGGGCGCCGGAAGTGGGTGGTCCGCTGCTGAAGCAAACCGAAGTCCCCACGGCTCGGAGGTGGTGGCCTCGGGGTCACGCCGAATCTTCCGACTCGGTGGCCGCGTACTCTTGCGAGCGATCGGCGGGTGAGGGGGCCTCCCGTGTGAGTCGGCGACGAGGGGAACTTCCTCCTCCATTGAGTCGGTGTCGCTAGACTCCCATTTGATCTCCATGGGCTCGCCTCGGACTCCGTATCGGTGTAGATCTGGATGGGGTTACCCTCTCCGATCCGGCTCGGATGGTGCGGTATTGAGCTCGGAGTGGGTCCCATGGATGTGGCGGCGGTGGGGTCTACAGGTGCAGTGCGGGCTCGTGCTCAACATGAAGGCTTGCTCCATCATAGCTTGAAAAGTATCTAAGCTTGCTGGAGTCATAAGGTAATAGTGGTCGGGCACGGGGCGGGGAGGTGATGGTACGGGCTCGGTGGAGGTACTGCGGCGTAGACGGGACGAGAGTGCGCGAGCTGTTCCTCTAGCGGTTGATCTGCCGCTTGCTCTTCTGAGCTGCTCTTCCAGCTCTACAGAGCCTCCCTCGGGCCATGTAGTGGTCCGAGAGTTGCTCATCTTGAGCACCATTAGCTGCGGAGTCTGCGGCATGCTTATTTGGTCTCCACGCCTTGGTGGCTGTTGACCGAGATCATTGAGGCGTGGCTAGCGATCGTTGATCTCGAGCGGGGCCTCCTCGTAACGATCGTCTGCTGTCTCGCCCAACGCGATAGACGCGTGACCATCGGGTTGTAGCAGCGGGGGTAGCCTCCACGGTGCAGACCGGGTTGCCCTCTTCGCGGTAAGGATGATGCACGAACTCTGTCATTGTGAGTTCGGCACGGTGTTCCGCATTAAGGCGAAGGAAGGCCTCGCGAGCCGCATCTGAATAGCGCTTACGCTAGGTCCCGGTGGTAGCGGGTATGGAAGCGAAGACGTCTCGCTTCCCATGCGGGCTTCTATGGATACAGCTGCCTCCCGAGCTGGATACTCTTCGGAGCCATGCCTTTTGGTGTGATAAGTGGGTGGTTCCGGGTACCTCAAGCACCATAGTAGGGGCGAGTTGGACCACGAACCCCTCGTCTCGCGAACAGTGACTTCCCGGTTCCGTCGTGGTTTGACATCGCTTACGAGGCAACTTAGGGTTAGCGGGAGGGAGCTATCATAATCATTTGGTAAAAAGAAATACGATGTAGAAAAGATATATTTGCATTTTCGGAAATAATAGTTTAAAACTGATCCTACGTAGGGATATTTCCCTTTAGCCATCTAGTTAGGGGTAGGGCGCCATTTGGTCTTAGCCTACGGTCGCATGGCTCGATACCGCTCTGTAGACCCCGATTTTGAGTCGGGAATCTTTCGTGTTCATAGTACCATTTCCTGGATCAAGTAGTTGGTACCCACGAATGCGATCTTGGATAATCAAGTGCGCATGCACGAATAGTCTTACAATACCATTATTACATAAATAGGCCCGAAGGCATTGTTCATCCCACAGGACCTTATGGTCCAAATACAACATAAAAACAGAGTTTAGATAAGGCAGCGGAAAGAGGCAGCGGCTTGTCCATTGCCACGAGCAACGACCGGAGCTAAAGTCTAATATGCGCCGTCGTTCCCTCGTCCTCCGGTGGTAAGCATATGGATCTTCCGGCTCTTCAACTCCATCACTGGAGGTTTGTGCGTATAGCAAGGGTGAGTACCAACCGTACTCAGCAAGCCAACACAGAATTGATGCATATGATAAGGTTATTCAAAGAACATGGCTAGGGTTATTTTTGCGTAAAGCCAGTTTTCACAATTCTTTTCACAAGCCTATCGTCTAGCCAAATCAAGTTTTAATTTCATAGTTCATTAACCCGGCGACGGTTCTGTCTACCATCCATCGTGATTCCAAGGATGGCTTTCCGCCTCCGGTTCGTCATGATTTTCTGGGGAGTCCACCCCTTCTCGCATTCTCGAGAAGTTGATCCACCAGCGAATAAAATCATCATGCAAACCCATCCCAGCATTTTCAAGTTCAAAGTCTAGCCAAGCGAAAGTCTTGTCACGATGCTCAATATCTGCGAGCACGGCTATTCGAATAGATTGATTCATTCACCTTGCGGTGGATGTACACTTTACCCGTACTCCGCGACGGCCCAACAAATGAGCCTACGCCTCAACACATGAGACGGTCACGGCAAAGCCTTTCGATAACCTCACTTTGGCAGTACCCGCTCCATGAACTTATGTCCTCATGCACTCTAGTTGTCCTTTTCTAGCGGTGAGAGGAGTTACAGCGCACCGGGGTAAGGGAAGACATTTCCAATCTTTAAGTTTAATTAACGTAGATAAATTCCACCTTTCATAACAAAGGCCGCAGCCTCATTCTCATCCCATAACCACATCATAGAGAACCATCTATGCAAGGATACGCCTCCGCTCGGCTATCTAATCGGCTAGGTCTATACCCATTCGAGAAGTACGGTTGTGCGGCTCGTTTCCGGCTATCTCATGGCTCGGTCCTTAATTGACCGGGTCGGCACTTGCCTTTTCCGGAATCCACCCAAATCATCCAGCCGCCCCAGTCTAAAACATTTGTATAGTACTTTCAACTTTCATCAAACTTAATTCATTATGGCCATGTGGCGCTCATGTCTCCACATGCCGAATCTCAACTACCTTCCCTAAGGTAGTTGCCCAAGCACAAAGCTTTTTCATAAAGTCATGAGTATGCATAAATCTAAGTGTAGCATGGCTAAGCAATTTACCGAAGTTATGCTTCGGTTATTTGTATCACATCGCGAGTTACAAGGAGTAATTCTAAATGTAAGCAATAGCAAAGTATGGCATAACAAGTATAGGTAACTCGGTAAAGCATGCATGTTTAGAGTTTAAAATAACATCATTTCGCAAATGGGATCAATATGTTCAAAGGGTGTGAAGACTTGCCTTGTTCGCACGCTTCTTGAGTGAGGTTTCTGCGGGGTCGTGTTCGCCTCCTCGGTCGCTAATCATACGAGCGAAAAGGAAAAAGAAAAATGGATTCCGGTTAAAATCTGATAAGAACGAACGAAAAAGTATGAAAAATCATAAAGAATTCTCCAAACTATTTCCCCTATGACCCTACTCGAGTTACGGAGGATTTTTATAGCAAAGTCGGCCGTAGTGACGAGTTTCGACTCTTTAGGGTTTTCGCAAAAGGGGTCGATAAAACGACGAAGCGGAAATCTTGCGAATGTTGTTCAAGAGGTTCGTTGATATATCTTTGCCAAGTCCAATGGTTAAGTATAGTTTAAGGAAAAGAAAAGTAATATTAAATCTTCAAGAAAGTATTACGTAAACGGAAGTTTTCCAAAAATCATATATAGAAAATCATTTTACTCCGAGGAAAAATACCGAAAAACTATATATTTTTGCACAATTATTCTCCAAAATTCCCTAAAAATATTCCCCAATTTTTCTAAAATTTTTCCCTATTTTTTTCTAATTTTTCTCCCTTCTTTTCTTTTCTCCCCTAGCGACCTTGTTCCTTCTCTCTCCTCTCTACCCCTCGGCGTCTACCCCCTTCTCTCGGCGCCCGGCCGAGCGCGGTGATGGCGTGGCGTTCCTGGCCAACGGCGACCTCGGCGGCACGAGCTAGGGCCAAAAATGGAATCATGGGGTAGTGACTAACCGGCGCGCGGCGGCGGCGGGCTCCGGTGATCGGCGGGCGATGGTGAACACGGCGGCGACGCGGTTCGGCCGATCCGGCACAACTCGGCGACGTTCCGACGCGTTCGGCGATGGCAAAGGAGATAGGGAGTGGAATGGTGTCGACACGGTGTGGGAGGGTGAGAAGAAACTTGGGACCTATTTATATTGCGCGGGGTGCTCGGGAACGTCCGGCGTCGACCGCTGCCGTACACGCGTGCGTGCGCACGTCGCGCGTTGTGCGCCACTGTGGCCGGCGTGTGCGTACGGCGAACGTGGCGCGGGAGCGTGCGTGCGCGGCGTGGCGAGGCGCGTCGTGGCGTGGGCTGTGCGTGACGCGGACGAGGTGGCGACGGCGTGGCGCGCAGTGCACGCGTGGACCGGCGCGCGCGCGTCCGTTGCCGCGGCTGGCGGCGGCATGGCGCGGCTGCCATTGCGCGTCGCCGCGTGTGGCTGGCGTCGGCGCGCGCGGCTCTGGCGCGCGGCGGCGGCGGCGAGCGTACGGCGGCGTTGACTCGGGCGCGGGGCGGAACGCGCACGCAACGCGCGGCGTCGCGGTAAGGAGCGCGTGGTACGGCATAACCGGCGTCGAACACCGGCAACAAATGAACAGTGCGCTTTCTCTTTTTTCCGAATTTTGAAATCCTATTTTCTATTTCCATTTCCTTTCACTCTAAAAATTCAAAATAAATTTCAATATTTCCAAAATAATTTTGAAATTATATTTTCAAACTTTTCCCTCACTTTTTATTTTTCAAAATATATTTTTCATATTTCCATTACTTCTTTTAAAATCAATAAATTGGGGTCTTTGATTAATATAAGTTTCTAATTTCTCAAATATATTTTTATCATTCAGATATTTATTATCTTTCTTCCATCGATTAGGGTTTTACCAAATATATTCTTTTCAAAGAATCTTTTGTAAATCTCCAAAATTAATATGTTTACCCTTCTTCAAATATATATATATATATTTTGAATTACTTCCCCCAGCAGGGATCTCAAAGCTTAGGGATTTAATTCAACTTCACATCAAAGCAATTCCAGAAGAAATTCTTATGCAACTGAATTGGCAAATAAAATTGAAAAACACGATAAGAAGCAATGATTCCAAAAAGTTTTTGCGAGTTCCGATTTTCACGTTCCGAATTCTACTCCTTCGATTTTCAGGATGTTACACCCGCCCACCCCCAAAGCAACGGTCAGGCCGAGCGTGCGAACGCAGAAATATTAAAAAGCCTCAAGACCAAGACCTACAACGTACTCAAAAAACATGGGGACTCGTGGACTAACGAGCTGCCCGCGGTCCTTTGGGCCAATCGGACAACCCCGAGCCGCGCCACCGGGGAAACACATTTCCTTTTGGTGTATGGAGCCGAGGCGGTCTTGCCCTCCGAGCTCACCACAGGATCGCCCGAGCCACATTATACACCGAAGCGGATCAAGAGCGAGGCGTCGAGACGACTGGATTACCTGGAGGAGAGGCGGCGCGGGGCAGCGCTTCGCGCGGCCCGCTACCAACAGAGCCTCCGCCGCTACCATCAAAGCAAAGTCAGCCCCCGAGCGCTGCAAGTCAATGACCTGGTCCTGCGCCGTGTCCAAACACGCGCAGGCCTAAGCAAGCTGTCCCCGATGTGGGAGGGGCCATACAAAGTTATCGGCACCCCGCGTCCGGGAGTAGTCCGCGTAGCCACAGAGGACGGCACTCCGTTGCCGAACCCGTGGAATATTTCCCACTGCGTAGGTTTTACCCATAAGCCGCATGGTGTGCGGAGACATGCATACAAGTTTATCCACTTGCCCCGGTGCATGAGCAATGCGTTTGTTATTATATTTCACATGTTTCCCTTGCAAAATACCTGTTGCAAGGTGTTTTCCCCCATGTGCTCGAGCATGTGCTCTGGATGCGGCTTTCCAATAAGTTCCTCGGCCTTGCCCGCCTCGGCTGAGAGCCCTAAGGGTGTCGAGGTACAGCGATGCTGCATACTACCACGCCCGGGCGAGTCAACGCCCGGGGTTCGGTGCGAATGACACACGCCTGTCCCGGCCCCGTTGCCGCTGCCCTCGCTGGCCTTTTTATGCCTTCGCTCCTTCCGGAACCCCGACAAAGCCACCGGCCAACGGCCGGTGCATGCTGCCCGAACTCGGAACAACCCCCGGCATGGGACAAATCACGGGGAGAACAACACTATCACATTATCGCAATAACTAAAGTCTTAAGCTACCAATTGCAGGGAAGCTAACATACAGGGGCTTGAGCCAACCAATCGCCACTACGTGCGCGCTAAGTTGGCCGGGGGCTCCCAACATACACATACATGAAGCAACAAAAGCAGCCACGATGAGCTGTTGCAGCACAAGTAAAGGCAAGTTCGCTAACTTTACAAACAAGGCATAAACATCTTTTTACATAAGTACAGATACAAGCCGAGGCAAGAGGGCCCTAAGTGGCCGGTGGGCCGCTGGGAGCTTTCGCCGGGGAGTCTGTGTCCGGCGAGTCCTCGCGGAGGGCGAGCTAGAAGGCCGCCGGGGTGCCATCGAAGCCCATCATGATGGAGTCAACGGCGTCTTGGACGCGACGGCGGACGGCCTCCTCGGTGCCTTTGGGGAAGTCCTCGGTGGGGATGTAGGGGTCAAAGTTGGGGTCGCGGGCTTGGTAGCTCGCCAGGATGAGGGACGCGACCTTGCGGGATAAGTCATACGATGACTCCTTCGCTACTTCGTCGACCTCATCCGGCACCCTCTGTATCCCTGCGGCCAGATCGTCGATGTATGTGGCCAATCCCGCCAAGGTAGGGATGCTGGGGGGGTACGGTTCACCCCCACCCTGCGAGCCGCCTCCCGAAGGCGCCCGACGGACGAGGCCAGGCCCTGGATTCCTAGGCGCAGGATGTGCTCCAGATCCATGACTCGGCGGCACGCCTCCTCCAGTTCCGGCCCTGGCCCCCGCAGCTGCGCCTGCGCATCCATAACCACCTGCTCCAAGGTGGCCAACTCCTGCTCCCAGCGCTCCAGCTCATCCTGCCAGCGGCCCGAGGCGGCGGCGAGCAGCTGCTCCCGGTCCCATACGCCCCTCAGGCACCGGGAGGCCTCCTCCTGGGCTTCCACCACCGCTGCCTCTCGACCCTCCACGGCGACCTCACGCTCGGCGACGGCCTTCTCTGGGCGGCACATTGGCCTCCCGCGCGGCGGAGTCCTCTTCGGCCTTGGCAACGGTGGCCTCCCGGCTCTCAACCGCCCGCCATGCCGCCTCAAGGGCCCTCTCCCGCTCCGCCGGGCCGGCCTCGCGGGCTGGAGGTCGGCGTCGGCGCCGGCGGCGGCGGCCTCGGCGTCGCACAAGGTGCGCTCGCGCTCGTCGAGGCCCCAGGCGCGTTCCCTAAGGTCGCGGAGGAAGCGCCCGACGGTGGTGTGCACCCTCTCCTCGGCGGCGGCGGCAACCTGCTCACGGAGGTCGGCGGCGTGCCGCTCGGTGCGGTGTCTTCAAACACTGGCCGAGCTCCTCCGGCGCCCTCGATCTCCGCCGGCTCCGCTGCGGATGAGGCCCTCCGCCCTCACCGTGGCCGCCAGCTCCTGACGGCCCTCCTCGACCTCGGCCTCCCGCCGCGCCACCTCGACCTCCTGGCGGCCAAGGCACGTACTTGGGCCCGAAGCCCCTCCGGGAGATGGCGTTGGCCGCCTCCGGCGCCCCACGGCGACGACCTCCCTCGCCCGCTCCTGCGACCGGACGAGGGGCTCCCTATCCAAAGCGGCCGCAAACCCGGACCGGGCGCCCCCAGACTCGGAGTCGGAGCCCGGCCCGGGATCGGCCGCCTGTGCCGGCCGAGCCACCGGAGATCCCCCGCGGCCGGTGCTGCCCGCTTCTTGCCTTGGGGGCTCGCGACCGGCCTGCGCCGGCAGGATCAATGGCAGCCGGCGGGGAGATGGCACCGTCGAATGTGGCGCGGGCGAGGGCTGTTGTGGCGGCGACGATGGTTTCCGCGAAGAAGACCCCTGAGGTTGCTCTCCGCCGCCCTCCGCTGCCCCCTCTGCGTCGGCGCCGCCCACGGCTCGCCCCTCAAGGGCGGCCGGCGCTCCAGCCACTGGGTGGGCCCTCTCTCCGGATCCCGCCGGATCCGGGACCGAGCCCGAAGGGGGCGACCCGGACCTTGGGGGCTCGGGCGCTCCGGACCTCTCCTGTGCACCCTCCCCCGAGCCCGAGGCAGAACCGCCCTTGGGGACAACCCTCGGGCGAAAATGCGTGTGCTCGTGGCTAAAAACAAAACAAAATCACAACAAAAAAAATCAAAAAACAGAGACAAAGGAGCAAGATCCTGATAAGCATTCACACATCAGCAAGGCGTACCTGCGGGCGGAGTTGAACTCCCGGGAGATCCCGAAATAGCCCGCTTCTTCTTCGCGGGCGGCCGGAGGACTCGGCCGGGCTCTCGCCGCCGCGTCCCCGATGCGGGAGTCCGCGGACGGACCCCGCCGGCGTGCGCTCACGGGGATGTGCCACAGGGCCTCACCGGCTCTGGCGCCTCAGGGGCGCGTCCGGGCCTCCCGCCGTCGTTGTCGCCGCCGTTGCGGCGGCACAGCCCTCGGCGTAGTGGCCCCGGGGATGGGCCCGCGCCGCGAGCCCCTTGGCTGCGGGGGGCGCTCCGCTCCGCCACCTCGTGGTGGAGAAGGGGAGGAGAGCGGTCCTCATCGGCCTCTTCCTCTTCCCTTTGGGATCCGGGGCCCCGGATCGCCTCGCCCGGACCTCGGCGGCTCAACCGCCCGATCGGGATGTGGTCGTCGGGGTCGTCGTCGTCGCCTCCCGCCTCCGCCCCTCGGAACAGCCCTCGGAGCAGCCCCGGTGCAGCCTCGGCGCGGCCGACGAGGAGCCCACACCATCACCCACCACTGCGGCAGTGCGGGATCTCCGGCGCGCGGAGTCCGACACGGCGGCACCAACCCGCGGGAGGCTGCGCCAAGTCCATCTCCGCGATGCCGAGGCGGCGGCGGACCGAGTCCGGAGGTCCCTCTCGTCCCGATCGAAGACGGCGCCCGCGAAGGTCCGCATGTCGTCGTTGGGGCCCGTGTACATGTAGGCGGGCGCGGCCTCTCGCAACGGCGCTATGCGCCTCATCGAAGTCGCGGAAGACCGCGTGGCTGGACAGGCCCCCCTGCTGGAGGTAGCAGATCCGGTCCGGCACCCGTCTAGCTCTCTCCGGCTCGTGGGCGTGCTCCCGGTTCCTGCGGTTCCTTTGGGATCCCCGTCGGCAAGGAGAGGCGGGGTGGTCGCCCAAGCGGTGTAGAACCGAGACGCCCTCTAGTTCTCCCACTGGAGCGAGGTGGATGTCGATGAAGGGAGTTCGACCGCCGGTCGTTCCGCGGTGGATCGCCACGTACCCCACGCGCCAAGGGAGCCGGCCGGCATATCCGGAAGAAGCTGGTTGGAAGAGGTGGAGAGAAGGCCTCACCCCCACGAACATCTCGCAGGTGTGGGCGAACACGGCGAGGTAGAAGACGGCGTTGGGGGTGAGATGGTGCAGCCGGAGGTCGTAGAACTCCAAGACGTCGAGGAAGAAGCGGGAGAAGGGTGGCACCGGCCAACCATGACGAAGGAGGCGAAGAACACCATCTGTGGGGGGCCGCTCCTCGGGATGTCGCCCAGCTGCGCGTGCCCTTCGGCAAGAATTTGTTGAAGAGGCTGCGAGCCTCCGCATTGCGCACCAAAGACTTGGGGAGCACACTCCTCGGCTCCGAGGTGAATCGCGGCCCATTGCGGGGGAGGGGAGGCGGAAGCACGAAGGGAAAGCCGAAGGTGGAAGAAAGGAAGCGGAAGAAGCGGGAGGTGCTAGGTAGACGAAGGGCGAGTGGCGATGAGAGGAGACGGCGGTGGAAAGCGTAGAAACCGGTCCCCTTCCATGCGGATCTGGTTTTATAAGCTGCCACCGCCCCTCGGATTCTACGGCATTAAATTCGCCCCACTACCGCACGAAGCGCCCCTTCATCTCCGCGCCTCTCATCTCCGCGCCCTTTCGATTTTCGCATCCTTGGATTTCCGCGCCATTCGGATTTCGTGACGCTTGGGGCTCCGCGCCTGTCAGGCGCACTACGCGGGACGGAGAGTGCTAGGCGGTTTGAATGGGCCCCCGAGCGCGCGGACCAGACGAACTCGCCCCCCGTCCTAAGTAAAGGCTTGGCCAGATGCGACATCAGTCGACGCGTATCAGCCGCCTGCCATAGCAAAAACACCCAAATACCCGGGCCCACATGCTCAAGGAAATGGCGTCAACCGCGCCCGAGCCCGGCTCGGCCCCGGTCAACACCGGGGGCTACTGTCGGTGATATGGGCCCGGGGGTATATCGTGGGCGTGGCATTTAAGAAAAAGGAAGGTGCCCCTGTCTATCAAGGAGCGCCAAAGTTATGCCCTGAAAGGGTAGGCAAGTCTTGGCCACGGGCGGCCACGTGGCCGCCCCTGAGGGCGGCGGAGGCTGCCGGAGGCCACCATACTTCCAAGCGGCGGGGTCCGGGATCTCCCGGACCCTTGGTCGGAGGGTCGGATCGCCGGACCCTCACCCTCCATCCCGCACCTCTCGGAGAGAGGGGCGAACCCAACTACCAACTAACTCATTCAATGCTCAAATAGGGAAAGCGAGCACTCCGCCTCGCCGCATTCAATGCGATGTGAGCGCGGCATCGATTGCTCCCATCATCACCCCTTTTGCCTATTACGAGGCAAAAGGGGGCTAAAAGTTCTTGACTAAGACCGCGGTATGGCCGCGCACCACCCACGCACGCCCACTCACGCCTGTCCGGTCGCATTTAATGCCTTGGACGGCTGCGTGGGAGAGAGTGCGGCGCAGGAAGCACGACGCCTACACCTCCCTATGGAATGGGCCGCCGACCGGTGGGACCCATCGGAGGGGGTAGGCAAACCATCATCACGTCAGCGGCATGGCCATCATGATGACCGTACTTTTTTCATCTTCTATGACGCGGCGAACAGGGAGGAGTAGGAATGGAATGATTTCTCCGACAAAACAAAGCAAAAACCACTCTCTCACGTGGGGTGAAGTAGAGAAAATGATAGGACTGCTGTGGTGTTCCCTGGTTCTATAAAAGGAGACCCAAGTCCTTCATAAAAGGGGTTCAGCTCCTTCATATAGACAAAAGGCTCCGCTCGGATCGAAAAAAGAAGTTTCCGCCCCAGGTTGAGTCCCTCCAACTAGCCTGTAGAAATCTCCCATCCTTCACAAGGTCTAAGGGAGAGGAACACTCATTGTTCTTGGCAACCCGCCCCATATACTACATACACACAGGAGTAGGGTATTACACCGTCCTGGTGGCCCGAACTTGTATAAATTCCCACCTCATCTGCATTATTTCATCTCTTATATGAGTTTGAGCCAGGATACATCGCTCCCCGTGCCGAACCAAAAAGGGGGGTCCCCAGGCTCCCTGCGTATCGACCTACGACATCGACACAAGGGTTCGACCGAACCCTGCTGGCGCCCTCTCGATCCTTCGTCGCACCTGACCAAAGGCAGGATCGCCAAGGGCTCTAGGATTCGGGGTTCACTATCTTCAATCATCAGGAATACTTGATTGGCGGGCTCGATTTATCCCTCAAGATGGAAGGTGGAATCAGAGTCGGAGAGGGAGATCAAGGCCTTTCCCGCCATGATTTCGGGTGGATTTGAGGAGGAATTTAGGAGGGGAGAAAGAAGAACTTGGTGATGGAGGAGGAGAACTGAGGCGGTGAATGAAAAATTTGAAAGTAGGGTTATTCCTGATCCTTAGCGCCTCCTATCTCTGTGGATCCATCGGGGACAGCAAGGGGCCACCAGCAGGCCTAGGTTGGCGAAGGTTGGGGGCTAGTGGATGGGTTCAGCCGAACCAACACTGGGCGCCAGATCTCCCCAGCTCAAGCAGGGTGCTGGGCTAGACAGAGTCCAGCCCAATGGGCTTAGGTTGCGCTTCGGATAGCACATTAAAATCAACCAAATCCACTAAGTCTATTTCTTACCCTAACCCCTCTACCGGTTCTATAAAAACTTTTAACGATGGCCATTTACCTTGAAGACATTACCTTTGTCGTCTCAAAGTGTGACTGCTCCAAGCGATGAAGTGTTGACGATGGTGTATGGTTCTAGCCACTTGCTCCGTAGTTTTCCATGCCTGAAGAGCTTCACATGAGACATGGAATAGTTAGGGATGAGAAGCTAATCTAAATTACTTCAGAGGAAAGCTCTACCTCCATTAACCACTCATCACTCATGATGGTAGCTAGTTCCTGCACTGTCTCCTTGAAGAAATTTTTCTTAGAAGAACTACACAGGACCGTTGGCCTCTTTTGGTAGGAATAGTTTGAGGTGTTTTCATAATCTTCAAATAAATCTCTCTCAAACTGGAAAGGGAAATCTAAAGTCTAAATTTCTTCTTTCTTCGGTTCCCGTGGTTTGAGTGAGGATTCAATGATCGAATCTTTGGATGTGGAGGTCGTATGCTCTCATTCGATGGTTGATGGCTATTCATGCATATCTTCACTTTTCAGGATGGTTTTACCACGAACGAAAGAGGTGTTTTTCAGGATACGATCCAAGAGTTTAATGTCTTTTTTGTGTGTGAACGGACCTTCAAGAAAAATATCGAGATACATTGCAGAATTCTTGTCTAAATCCAAGTGAAAATGTTGCAACCGATAAGTATTTTCGCTTTCGCGGCCCGAGCCAATGCTTTCCCTGGAAGCCTCGCTCGACGGCCGACGCGGTCAGCGGCATCGATTCGTCTTTCCTCCCGTGACGCCATCTCTTCTCTGGTTGCCTCGTGTCTCCTCATTCTTGCTCGTCGCCACCGTGACGCCCCTGTACCCAGCCGGCCAGCCCCGAATCAGAAGGTCAGCCCTGCTCGCCTTTCGTCCCCTGCTCCCAATTTTTTCATTCCGAGGCAAACGCCTTGATCAAGCTAGGGCTCGCAGCCTCGCAGTCACAGAGATGCAGAGGACAGACGGCCGACGGTGGCAAGCCGCAAGCCGGAAACAGCTGGAGCTCGCCGCCCATGTATAAAGGAGCAGCCTGCCTCCCGTCCCGCAGGCCATGGTCCAGGCGTCCAACCCTCACCAACTTCTCCAATCCGTCTAGTTCGAGACCCACCCAACTGAGAGCAGGTGTGCTCTTTTTCTCAAGTATCATTTGTACCAACATAAATATTGAAAAAAAATTATTTGGTCCTGAATAGGTTGCTATGGAGAAATATCTTAAATTAAGAGTACTGGATTATACTAACAATCCCTTCTTCTAAATGATACTAATTGAGAAGAGATAATGAAATATGATCCAGGCTTAAGGAGTGAAATTGATGATTACGATCCTAACGAAAGATAGAGGGTAAGAAGAAAGTCTTTAGAGAATTTGACAATGACCTCCCGCAAATTTGATTAGGAATAGATAATTCTTTTTATTTATATAAAATCATTTTATGATTTATTCGTTGTTGAAAATTAATTTGACAAAGAATAGGGACATAATTTCTGACTTTTCATCAACTTTATAAAAATATTATTAGTTGATTTCTCTATTATGATACGTAATTTATGATTTTTTTATGCACTTTCTTATTTATTATGTATTGCCATCAATTAGAGAAATGATATTTATAGTTATTGGGTACGTAAGTATTTAGTATCATTCAACTATACATGACACTTTACATAAAGAAAGAAAGCTAAGGCACCCCTTTAATTTCATCTGGCTCCGCCCCTGTTCATAACCATACATTATACTCCATATCATTGAGTTAAAGTGTCACCAACTCCGACTGCAGCCTCTCTCTCCCATCTTCGAACCAATCAGCCTCCTGCCAAGCAGCTACCATACCGCCAGCCTTGATGCCATCCTCGACATACTCCATGAAGAATCTGATGCCACAGAGTGGTAAGCTGCTACAATCAGTCATGGAGGCTGGACCCTTCCTGCAAAACCTGCTCATCGCCTGACTGCTCCCGTGTAGGGCAACCCGTTGGTCGTAGTCGACACGCTCCCGGTTAGCATCCACGGCGAAGGCGCCGGTCGCTCTCTACGCCGTCACAAGTTGCACATCCCCTAGCACCTGGAATCAACTCCATAACGGTGCTAGGCTAAGCCGATGGCAATGCCTGCGTGAAGAGGCCCATGGCAGATTGGCAGTAATATGTATAGCCATGGCGGAAGCCGCCGATTGCTCGCCGGAGTTCAGCGCCAAGTGGTACCTGTTGCACTGACCATCCCATGCGATCCTCTATGCGGAGGCATGCAGGTGACTTGGCGACCTCAGACCAGGGCCACGAGTCGGGGAAACAACGGCGACACAAGGGCGTGCCGGGAAACTGCGGCAGCGCGTGAGGGGAGAGACGGTGCGGCTGCGAATTTTTCGGGATATACTGTGCAGATGAGGCGACATGGAACGTTGGATCTCAGCAAAATGATGCTGATCCATCAACGAAAAATGAGGATTAACACTGTGCTGATGAATGGTAGGATAGATGATGTAAAATTTATAATGGCCTATCATGATTTATGTTCGTTGCTTTTCTTTAACCACGGTACAAACACAAACAGGCGTCCTGTTTGTTCGTTTCATCCCTTGTTACGGGCTAGTGTCTCGAAATTTAGGAGTTAAGGTGGCGTGATCTTGCATTTTAACCTGTTCAACTTGCATCCCTGTTTATTCTCTAGCACAACGGCATAAAGAAAGTTTTCGTTATAAACGGAGGACATGATATTTTTTAAAAAATAAAAACAGAATAAATCAGAAACATAAAAAATACGATACAAATAGAATGCTGGAAAAAATCATAATACGATGCAAAATCAAAATGTTCCAAATTTAAAACAATGTAGAATGCCCCAATTTATAAAAACTGAAAAATCAGAGGAATTAAAACAGAGCGAGAGAAAATCCGAACAAATGCAAATAAATAGGGAACCAGAGTTAAAGAGAAATAAAAATAATAAGAGTAAAATATATGAAGAGTCATTTAAATTGTTTAGATACGTTGTAACATATTTTCTACATGACTCCATACGAGATATGCTTACATAAATAGTTGCTGAACACGTGACAAGTGATCCAAATATATATTTTGAGAGTAGAGAGACTATATGTCACATCGCTTCGATGTCGGTATCTTACCAGGGGTTTATTTCGGGTTTCTCTGTAGGTGCGAGCTGCACCCATGTGCTTTCCACGAAGGCTTCGACGAGCGAGTGTGACTTGGGGTACGTGTGTCTGGGTATAATTTGTAGGCCTTAGCAGCGTCTAGAATAGGTGTGAGTGGGTGTGCATGTGTACGGTATGTGTTAGATGGATGTTTATATACTCCAGCTTGTAGCCTTAAAAAAAGCCTTCATATATTTTACTAAAAAAATAACAAAAAAAGTTGAATTCCGAGAAAGCCGAAAATCCGAAAAAAAATTCCACAAGAAAAATCGATGTCGCGGCGACGCTCTGAACCAGCCGGAGAATCTCCTCTTCGCTGTTGCGCCGCCGCTCCCCGCGCCACCGCCACCGAGCCAACAGGGATAATCGGGGGAGGATAGCTCCGCTCGATTTCTCGCCTCCACGCCCCCATTCGATTCGTGGCTGACGTCGCCCGTCGCCGGCGTTGCCCTAGCTCCGGCATGGCCCGACCTCCTCCGTCCACACCTATCCTCCCGGCTGCGTTGGTAGCGCCAAGAAACTCTAGAAGGGTTCGTCTTTCTCGACCACGAGCGGGGTAAGTCGCCGATCTAGTGGGCAACGGCTTAACATTGGGGTGGTCGACCTGCACTCCTGTTCAAATTAGAGGGACTCACTATTTTTTTAATGTATTTTTTTTTGGTTGGAAAGAAGGCTGACTGGAAATGTATGTAATAGATGGCTTGATCTAACGATTTATGCATCGACAACCTATATATGAAAATTGGTTTTTCGCTGTTGTAATTAATTGGATTTTACAGGTTCATAAAAACTGGACGAACAGGCTACAGAGAACCTAGAGCTATACATCAGCAGAAGCATATTGTCAACAAGTAGAAAGATGCATCGAAATAGCGTCTAACTGTATGGAAACCGATAGACACAAAAGGCCCAGCATAGGGGATGTGATCAGTATGCTGAATGCAACAGAGGTTGGTTACCAAGAAGATGAAACTGTGGAATCCACGGAGCTGCTTGGCATCCACCCTGTCCTGCTTGGCATCCACCCTGTCGAGCTCCGCTTCGCTTTTGAGCCAAACAAGTTGATTCCATGCTCACTGCACCTCACAAATAGCACAGCTTACCGTGTCGCCTTCAGAGTCAGCCCGAGGAGGCCAGATAGGTACTTCACCGAGTGGCTCTGTGGTGTCGTTCCGCCAATGTGCACTTACACCCTCGTTGTGGTAATCAAAGAGAGGCAGCAGCCACTATTGGATGCAGATGAGTTTGTGCTGGAGCAGAGCAGCATAATGGCTGAGAACGACCTTAAGGTTATCAGCCAAGGAAAATCCGACACCGAGTACAATACTCTCTTTGCAGATATTGAAGAGAAGGGTGCTGTTAAGGTGCTAGAGAAGAAATTGACAGCTGTTTGTGACCCACGAGAAAACACAATCTCTGAGGTGAGTCAGCTTAAGTATTCAAACAAGAGAAAATTCACAAAGCTGTATGCGGTACTTAGCACAGAAAACTTAGGTCTTGTCTCTCTGGAAACACAGTTGGTCACTTTCATCCAGATGTAGTTTAATTTGCTCGCAACACGTATCGTTCTGCAATTAGAGCACCTATTAATATAATCTTGTTGTATTGATTAGTATTTTTATGGTTGGATCAGATTATGTCCATGATGGACTTCGAGAAAATGGTTACGATGGATGCGCATCCGACGAAGCCATGGTAAGTGGTAATAGTTTGAACATTCTAGTGACCATCACAATGAAGTTGATACAGTGTTTTTTCTCATTTGTTGGGAGATTTTGAAAGAGCGAAACGGAAGGATTTTCAGGCATTCCGTGAGAACGGCAGGGCAGCTGGCGGATGACATAAATGAGGAGATTGGAGTGTGGATGGAAGCTGGGATCTTTTCCCTCATTCCAGAGTGATCAGCGTCTAGTTTCAGGCCTGGCAGAATTCTGTTCTTTCCGAACATGGAAATCGTTACTCTGTTTTTCTTCCGCTTTGTAACAGGTCTTGTTTTTCACCAGACTTTGCGTTGCAAAAGTTTGGAGCGACAAAATCTTGTCGTGTTTGTAAAGAAACATTTTTCTTCTTCAATCTTAATTCTTTGGGCAGGCTTCCTCGCCGCCCAGCCAAAAAAAACAATGAAGTGAAACTGTTTAGTCCTCTGTTAGTTTGGGTCAATGAGGCATGAAATTTCTATGATGTATTTCCACATTACAATGCAGGATTTTAACAGGTCATTTTAATGGGTACATATGTATCTGGAATCATCAGACAAAGGTCAGTCAGTACTCTCATTTGTCTGCTGATGAACAATATGAGATGAATTGTTTGAGCTGATGATAACTGTAGGCTTCTTACAATTGTTTGCATGGAAAACAAGATAGTATGTAGGACATATCATGTGCAGACTCGAAGATTAATGCAATCATGTAACTTAATTTGGTGTGAGATCTATATCGACTACAAATGTTCTATACTAGTTTTGGACTGCTTTTATGAAGAGCTGTTGAATGCCTTTTAATTTCTAGTTCGAACTCTAATTCTCCTATTTGGAAGAAACAAAAGAATGGGAGACGTCGGCTATAAAACACTCCTTCCTCTTTACTTGTTATTTTAAATCCATGCTGTACTTTTCATGATATGACAGCTATTTCTGAACATACATAAATGTTGGAAACCTGGAATATCTAGTTTTTCTAATACACATTAGCACACTATAATTACATTGCATTTGAACATAACTTAGGCATGTCACACTTATCCATAGAAAATGGTCAACTCAATTGAGGTCACGAGAGAACAGGAAGGTAGGCCATCTGAGTTCCAGAATATTTTCTAATCATCTTTATCTAACTAGTTTCTTTCACGAAAGTAATTTTCCTTTCTCAAAAACCTTATAATGTCTAATCACTCCAACTGCAGTTTTGACTGCTAAATTTGTTTCACGGAAGCAATGGATTGTGGCGGGAGGTGGCGATGGTCAAATATATGTGTACAATTATAATACAATGAAGATATTCATGATTTTCGAGGCTCTCAGTAATCAAATCACTTCATTGGCTGTTCATCCAACTCAGCCTTATGTACTATCCGCATCCTATGACCTCATAATTAAGATGTGGGACTGGGAAAATGGCTGGAAGTGCACTCGGGTGTTTAAGGAGGAGCACTCCAGTTCCGTCATGCAAATAGCCTTTAACCCCAAGGAAACTACTGTTTTCTCCAGTGTTTCCAAGGATCTGACACTTCAGGTATGTGCGTAGTTTCTCCTATTATATTAACCGAAGTTTAGGACGATCCATTAGGATAAATTTGTTAATGGGCTTTGCCTGAATGATTGTAAGCTCATGATATACTTGACATTTTCATATTTGGAGTGTTGATTCTCCCCGTTCTAAGCTCACATTGCGTGGACATTTATCCAGTGTAAGATGTTTGGATTACTTTACTAGTGGCGATAAGCAGTATGTGATTACTGGCTCTGATGATGACACTGCCAAGGTATGCTATCTCTGTAAAGAATGGACTCTTCTTTCTTCACGAAAACTTAAGAATATGTTCTGGAGCATATATACAGAGCATTATGTTCTGATGCCTTTCTTATTGAAACAGATCTGGGACATGCAGAAAAAACGTTGTGTTGAAACACTCGAAGGACATACAAATAGAGTAACCGCTGTTTGTTCACATCCTGAGCTTCCTATACTGATGACAGGTTCACAGGACGGGACTGTTCGTCTATGGAATTCCAATACCTTTAGGTAAATAATATTTTAGTTTAACTTTGAACTCAGTTTAAGGACCCATGCATCTGGAGTTTGGAAACTATTTTCTGGCCTTACAAATATTTTTTTTTGAAAAAAGGCAGAAGCTCTGCCTCATTTAATTCACAGAGAAGAGAGTTTAACACCAACTGGTCTGGCGATCAACTATTTCATGTGAAACTCATTTGTTACAAACTGGATCTAATTGTTTGTATAAAAAATCCCTTATCGAAGTAGGCCATTGCAAAGCCGCAGCTTTCCACAGAAACAATATTTTTGGATAATGCCTACTTTACATTGTTAGATTGCAGTCATCATTTATAAGATAGTAGGTGGTGATGGTGTTTCAGCCACCACCATCCCCATCTATCATGTGGGACCCGTGAAAAGTAAAAAAAACTTTATATTTTTTCTATCTACATAAATACCTCACACAAGAAAAATATGTTAACCGAATATGTTTATTATAGAATTTTTCATCGCTCTATGATATATTAAATAATAGGAATGTCCTCTTTTAAAGGCTTTAAAAATATATAGAATGAACTGTTTTTTTAAAAAAAATCTGTTGCAACGCTACGGGCATTATGCTAGTATTATAGATATCTGGAGTAAAATAACAATGTGCATGGTTCACATTTTTTACAGGCTTGAGGGCATCCTTAACTTTGGGCTTAGAAAGGTTCATGCATTAGGATGTATGAAGGGCTCGAGAAGGTGAGCACGGAAACAGTTCCTCATCTTTTCTTGTTTGAATGCCTGGAACATTACCAGCTAGCCAGCTAGTTATAGGAGATGAAACAAAAAGAAAAAATACAATGGTTTTTCCTCATCATTTATGTTGAGTCATAATTAAGAATTTGCATATGTTTCAGCAATGTACTTTATGAGCATTATCAGTCAATTTCCTAAAAAGGATGAAATTGTTCTGTTCCCATACCCTTGTGATCCTTATGACTTCGCTTATATGGGGTTGTGATCCTTTTTTCTTTTCATGTGCGAGGCAATAGGGCTGTGATTGGACATAGCTACGAAATAGCAATTACTGAGATTGATCTTGAAGAAAATGTTGCCAGTACGGGCAGATTGGAAGATACAATATGACCAACATACTAGGAATTTTACCTGTTCATGTCAAGAAAAGCTCAGTTGGAGCTAGAAAACGCATTCTGAAGATTCGAACCATTTGCCTGTTTGAGTGATGAGTAATCCCGTTGCCTGTTGTTTCCTTTTCTTTCGTTTAAAGTTAGTTACTTTCATTTTTGTTCCCGCGCTGGACTTGACGCGTGCTGTGTTCACGACGGAGTCCAAAGTTCTCTATTTTTCAAATTTTCAGTTGTTGCTGTGCTTGCTACGATCTAGTCATGGGATGGCGCGATTGTGTAGGACGTCCCAGCGTTTTAGGCATTATTCAGTTGTATTAACTCCTTAATAATGGAGAGAACCGAGAAAACGTTGCAGAAGTTCGCAGCATCAAAAGAAAACTATCTCTCTCACCTGTTCTTCAGTTTCGTCAGTTTGACAAATTTTTGGGAGCGGTCGAAATCTGATAAAGTTATGCTATGTTATCTTCTTTCCTGAATATGCCAGGCTTTTGTGGATCAATTCAAATTCTGCACATATGCGGTGTAATTATGTATATTCTTTTCCATCTCTGGGACTCAATAATAATCATTGCTCAAATGATGGAAGTGACACAGGTAAGCTTGATGATAAGATGCGAGCCCTAAAAATAACAGCGGAGGATGCTGCTACAAGTGAAACAAAAAGCTCAAAACAAATACGAAATCACTAAGGATTATCTGACTATGCATTTATCAGAAGAATTTTATAGAGGAATTCAAATTGGACTTTAGTTATAGTATCGAGGGTAAATAGTTATTCATAGTTTAACCAATTCTGAGGAGTAAAACAATATTGAATTAAACATGTCTTCGAAACAAGTCCCTTTTTTGGGCGGAAATCTGCATCTTTTAACAAAATTGTGGTATTAATTTCATGGTCAGTATATGAAATGATTAAAACTGTTGATTTTTAACACTACAAATCCAAAAAGGCCATTAGTTTTACAGAATCACCAGACCAGACATCTTGCCACCAGACATATCATATTGTCAAGATCCTGCACTGGTACCGTCTCTTGAGAGTAGAGAAAGAACATGATAATAACTTTAATCCTGTATTCCAAGAGAGAGAGAAAAAACATATCACATCCAATCCAACACTATAACCAAGTGGTCCCTGGTTAGGCTCACAACAGCTTGGCACTAGCAGAATGGTGGCAATGTCAGACGATGACTTTTGCAGGGTTGCTGTAGTCAAGTCAACCTGTTCACACGCGGTTGCTTCTCCCATCAAGAAACCATTGCTCGTCTTCTCCAGCTCTTCTCCTCGATTTATACAGAAGAAGAAGAGATTACATCCTTGGAGAGCCAACTGTTCTTCAGGTAATCAGGTTAGTGCCCCTGCGAACTGATCAGTGCTCTTCTCACTGGGTTTCTTTGATGAACTTGTTCTTCTTTGTTGTTTTCTTTTGAAAGGGCTTTTGTAATTCTTAGCAGTCACATATTTCTCTGTGTTGTTTCGCGTAGATTTTGGGTAATCAGAAATGAAGGGTGAATCCAGCACACAGAGAAAGACGGAGAACAAGTCACAGTATCCAAGTACTCTTCCAAAGAATCCAACATTAGATTCTTTGAGAGTCATCACAGACAATTTCTCAAGTAAACGAGAAATTGGGCGCGGTGCATTTGGAGTGGTTTATAAGGTAGCACAATTCTAGACATTGTTGTCCAACCTTTCTCCACTTCACGGTAATTAAACCACAGATCCATCTTTATATATATGTTATTAAACAGGGTGTACTTGATAATGGTGATGTGATTGCCGTGAAGAAGCTTGAGAGAACATCAGGAATTCATGCCAGACGGTTTCAGAACGAGGCAAACAACCTCCTCGAGTTGGAGCACAAGAATGTAGTGAAGTTGATTGGTTCTTGCTGCCAAGCTGAAAGGCAAGTAGTTGAGCATGATGGTAAGTATGTTTTCACAGACGTGGTGGAGAAGATACTCTGCTATGAGTATCTACCCAATGGAAGCCTTGACAACTATATTTACGGTAATGCAATCCACCTCACACAGTCATAATCAGAGTCATACCTTTTTGCTCAGGTAGTGAAGCCTACATGGTCAAAAATCAGTGCCACTAGCATCTGCACTTGAACAATAATCGAAGAGGACGAATGTCTTCTAAGGATAATGTTTCTAAAGCTTATTGTTTCCTCGTTTACATTCAGATGAATCGAATGGAATTGATTGGCCCACACGTTTCAAAATTATCTTGGGTATTTGCAACGGTTTACATTTTCTACACAAGGAGCGGAATGAAGCTATTATTCACATGAATCTTAAACTAAGCAATATATTATTGGGTGACAATATGGTGCCAAAAATTGCTGATTTTGGGCTGTCAAGGATCTTTGGTCAAGAACAAACCCGACTTATCACCCAAAATGTTGTTGGATGGATGTAAGATAAACTCAACCTTGTAATTCTATATATTTTGCTTCTTTGTGTTCAACTGTTACATTTGCATTAAACCCATAATGCCTAGCTCATACCTTGTTAATTCCACTCAGAGGATACATTGCCCCAGAATATTATTATAGAGGTGAAATATCAGAGAAGTCAGACATATTCAGTTTGGGTATACTTATTCTTGAGATAGTCACAGGATTGAAAAATGACCCTCAAGAAGTTTCTTCAAGGATTCTTATCGACAATGTAAGATATGTGCATTAGCAATTTGGAGAAAGATACTGATATATCATAGTTCATGCTTTCATCTTTATTATGCCATCTGATTCTGTAGGCAAGGAGAAATTGGTTAAAAACATCGCAGATAGCATCGAAGTATCCATCGCTGGCAGCAGATAGGCTCCTACAAGCAAAAAGATGCATTGAAATTGCTCTAAACTGTGTGGAGACTGATCCGAAGAAAAGACCTTCTGTAGGCGAAATTATTGACAAACTCGAATACGAAGGAACGGGTGAGGAAACATTAACTTATCTTATTTGTTAAGAATATACTACCTTTTTGGCAAATGAGTTAATCTGTATGTTTTGGAAGCCTGTAATAACAGTGGTATTGTTACCAACAAATGATGTTCTTATTTAAGAAAAGTTATTTTCAAACAGATATTAGTGGTGAACCCATCATACATGAAAAAATTTCTCCAATTCCGCAATTCCTAAGTACACTGCCAAGAAACCCAGAGTTCAAGTTTTTGGAAGTCATCACGAATAATTTCTCCAGTGACCGAGAAATTGGTAGAGGTTCTTTTGGGGTGGTTTACAAGGTATCTGGCTTATATTTTTCTGTTTTGTTAAAAATAAACAACGATGATATAATTTTTCCAATATATTTGACTACACTAACAACATAAGTTAAGCAGGGAGTGCTTCCAAATGGGGAACTAGTTGCTGTAAAGAAACTTCTAGAAAGTGTGGCTGCAGTTAATCAAGACAAACAGTTTCAGAGTGAGGCTGGTATTCTTATTGATCTCAATCACAAGAATATAGTAAAGTTAATTGGGTATTGTTATGAAATACGGAAGGAGGTGGTGGAGAACAACCGGAAATTTTTCTTTGCGGAAACAACAAAAAAGTTACTGTGCTACGAGTATTTGCCTACAGGAGTCTCGACAAGTATATTTATGGTATGATCCTCTGCACACTTCCATCTCCAACTCACATGTAAATTAACTGAATGTTAATCCCGTTTTATTTATCAACTTGTGTTCAAACAAACTTAAGATTGATCTAAAGCAGAGGTTAAAAAAATCCTAGAAACATCTACTTATCCAAACATTAACGGATATACTGATACAAAACTCTCAACATTCTTGTTTGAAAGTGACCTCATTATATTCATTTCTACAGGTCAATCCAATGAACTAAAATGGGACATGCGCTTCAAAATTATTGAAGGGATATGTGAGGGTTTAAAGTTCTTACATGAGTTGAAAAGACCCATTATTCATCTGGATCTGAAACCTGACAATGTATTGTTGGATGGTAATATGATGCCAAAAATTGCAGATTTTGGCCTATCAAGGCTCTTAGGCGAAGAACAAACACGAACTCGTACTTTAACAGTTGTCGGATCCATGTAAGCTCAATCCTTATTATGACCTCCATATTTTCATTATTGAAGATTTATTGTTTCCCATTGCATTTTCAATCCTATAGCAATTAAAATATTAGTGTTTCTGTAATTCAGAGGATACATTGCCCCAGAATATCATTACAGCGGTGAAATCTCAACCAAATCAGACATATTCAGCTTGGGTGTTATGATAATCGAGATAGTGACTGGGATAAAAGTCGATTCGAGTAGCCAAGATGTTACTTCAAAGGACTTCATTGAAAATGTAAGAGAGAATATCTATTCCTATTTGAAGCTCAATAATCTTGTTTTCAAAATGACCATTGTACTGTCAATTTGTATTCTTAGTTCAGTCTCTCAACTAAAATTTTGCAGATACGAAATAACTGGGCAAAAATGCCACAGATAGCTTCCAACTATCCATTATTGGAGGCAAACCGCCTCCAGCAAGTAAAAAGGTGCATCGATATTGCGCTTGCTTGCGTAGACAAAAATCCAAAGGGGAGACCTTCCATAGGGGAAATTGTTGACAGACTTAATTGGAGAAAAGGCTAAATGATCATCTAACATCTACTAGGTGAGAACACTTCAGTTTTTTATATAGATAATGCCAACACTGCAGCTGAATATGTTCTTTCAGATCTAGTATACTTGTCGATCTTTTTCATTCTAAATTGTTGGAAGCTGCTTGGCAAGGGTCACAGTGACCGACGACGGTAGCTCTTGAAGTGCCAAAAATCTGAAGCTGAACAAATCTTGAGTGAACCCGGGTTTCTCTGAATATAGATCTTCCTGAAGTCCTGCTTCCTGCTGCGTATAGATCTTAAATGCTGGTGGCATGAATGTATGATCGGTCATCTTAATCACTTTTTTGTTTATGAGAGATGCTTGATGGATGCTTCACGGCAATAATCTCCTTTTATTTTCTTTGCATGATGTTCCATGATGAGTGAGCTCTTTTCTCCTTCAGTTATCGTTGGTACAATATCGTTCTTTTCTAACATTCAGTTTCTACACCTTCGGTTAATGTGTCCTGCCTATGTCTGCCAATGCACAGAGACACTCTATGCAAGAATTTTGTGACTAGTACATATCTATTAACAGGGCCACTAGGCCCAAATATATATAGATATAGAAAGGGAAAAACCCCAATACGAATACATATATATCTAACACCCCCTCAAACTCATGTTGGATCAAGAACACCAAGTTTGAAGAGATAAAATCTATGTTGAACTTGGGTGTGTGCCTTTGTAAAAAAATCATCCAACTGCAATTCTAAAGACACATACTGAAGAGCAATAACCCCATCTTGAATCTGTGATCATGTATAAGAAACATCCACACTAATATGCTTAGTAAATTCATGCTTCATCGGATTATGGGAAATACTAATAGCACCAGTACAGAAACTGAAACACCAAAATCCTCAAGCAATCATCGTAACCAAGTCACTTCTGCTGTCACAAGAGCCATAGCACATAACTAGCCTAGCACTCGAACGCGAAAACCGCTATCAGGCAGAAAGAGATCGATGATCAGAGGGATCACTAGCCCAGGTAGCATCATAATATGCTTAGGGATGTAAGGAGCTACAACGTGGAAAGAAAAAACGGTGTGAAAGAGTTCCACAAAGATAACGTAAGACACGAAGAAGATTACTATAATGAAGATGAGTGGGAGATGAACAAACTGACTCAGGATATGCACAGCATATGAGATATCAGGACGAGTAACACCAAGATAAACAAGACTCCCAACAATATGGCGATAACGAGTGGGATCCTCAAGAGGCTCGCCATCAATGGCTCGAAGATGAACATTAAGTTCCATGGGAGTCTCAACAGTCCGATGATCAGTAAGAGAAGCATGATCAAAAAGATCCTAAATATACTTTTCTTGAGACAAATAGAAACCCTCTGATACGGAAGAAACCTTAATCCCAAGAAAGAAATGAAGAGGACCAAGATTAGACATAAGAAACTGCTCACTGAGACGGGCCTTGATAAAGGCAATATACTGACGATCATCTCCAGTAATGATCATATCATCGACATAAAGAAGGAGAAGAGTCCGACCACGTGGGAAAGTATGGACAAAAAGAGCAGGATCATGAGCACTAGCAGAAAACCCAGCAGTGGTAACCACAAAAGCAAAACGCTGAAACCAAGCACGAGAAGCCTGCTTGAGGCCATAAAGCGAGTGACGAAGACGACAACCCATATCCTCAGGAACAAAATACCCAGGCGGCGGTTGCATATAGACCTTGTCACGCAGCTCACCATTAAGAAACACATTCTTAACATCAAGCTGAGAGATAGACCACCCACGAACAAAGGCCACAGCAAGAAGAGCGCGAACAGTGGTCATATGAGCAACCAGAGCAAAAGTCTGGTCATAGTCTCGACCATGCTCCTGCTGAAAACCACGAGCAACGAGACGGGCCTTATAGCGCTCAAGAGAACCATCAGAGCGAGTCTTCACCTTATAAACCCACTTACATGTAATAGGGCGCACATGTGCAGGACGAGGAACAAGACCCATGTGTGAGTGCGCTCAAGAGCTGCAATCTCCTCAGCCATAGCTTCTTGCCGTTCCTAATGAGGAAAAGCATCACAATAAGATGTTGGTTCCGAAAGAATAGTAATAGCATAAGTAGAAGGAGAGTAACAATCAGGATGTCGACGAAGACGATGACCACGCCTAAGAAGCTACTCAGGAGAGGAATCCTCTAAAAGAGAAACCTCAATAGGAGAAGGTGTGTCAGACGAAGATGATACATCAGACGGAGATGGCACATTAGAAGAAGTTTGTGCATGGCGAGTATAGACATGTGTCACTAGTGACTTTACAGAAAAATCAGCAGCCACAGTAGGAGACATCAAAGAAGTAGACTCCAATGAAATAGGCTCCGAAGAGAGCATATCAACATGAATGTCAGGCGAGGAGACCACAGGAGGAGCCACTAGAGGAGGTATCCGCCATGAGGAAGGTGTGGTGTGATAGCAATAGAAGTATCAGGTAATATCAAGAAGTATAGTGGATCAACCAAAGATGCAAGCGAAGCATTAGAAGGACGAGGATAGAAAGGACAGACTTATCAAATACAACATCCCGAGAAATCCTCATCTGACGACCAACCAGATCCCAACAACGATAGCCATTATGCTCAGAACTATAGTCGAGAAAAACACACTCAGCAGGCTGAGCAGTCAGCTTCGTGTGCTCACGAGGTGCAAGAAGCACATAGCACACAGCCAAAAAGACGAAGACTGGAATAGTCAGGCGTCTTACCAAGAAGACCCTCAAGGAATCCCACCATGAAGAGTAGAAGGCTGAATGTTAGTCAAATAAGTGGTTGTAGACACAGCCTCAGCCCAAAAATGAGGCGGAACAGAAGAAGCGAGCATAAGAGCACAAGTAGTCTCAAGAAGATGATGATGCTTGTGCTCGGCCACACCATTCTGAGCATGAGCGCTAGGACAAGAAAACTGAGCAAGAGTGTCTTACTCAGAGAAAACCTGGCTAAGAGCTACAGAAATATACTCGCCAGCAGAATCAGCACGAAAAACACGAATAGAAGTGTCAAAGCGAGTGCGGATCATAGCAGTAAAAGTCTTATAGATAGATAAGGCCTCACTACGATGTTTCATAAAATAAAGCCATGTATGACGAGAAAAATCATCTACGAATATAATATAATATCGATGACCCCCTTTAGAGACAAAGGAAGCAGGACCCCAAACATCCGAATGAACAATATCAAAAGGACGATGTGACATAGATTCACTAGAATGATAGGATAGAATGATAGGGAAGTTGAATCTGCTTGCCTAACCTACAACCCTCACACTGAGCAAAAGATTCATGACCTAAAACCGACCCTAAAAGACCACGACGAATCAAACTAGACAGACGACAGCCGCATAGATGACCCAATCGATGATGCCATTGATCAAAAGACGAGGTCGACAAAGAAGCCAAAGCGGAGCCAACAGGACTGACGGGCACATCGGAAGGAAGACGAAGCCAGTCAAGCTCCCAAAGACGTTAAGAATCACGACGATAAGGACCAGTACCAACCGGCTGACCCATGCGACGATCCTGAACATAATAAAAATTAGGATCAAGAATAACACGACAGTCATGATCAGTGAGCTGGCCAGCGGACATGAGCTGCATGGTCAGAACAGGAACATAAGAAACATCATGGACATGAAAAGAGTCAGATAGAAGAGTGACATGTCCTACAACAGAAAGAGAAGAACCATCAGCTGTATGAACAGTGGAAGAACCAGATGGAGGACGCATGGAGGAAAAACAGGCACAATAAGGAGTCATATGAAACGAAGCACCAGAATCAAGAATCCATGGACAAATACCTAGAGTAGACATAAAAGGTGGTCCCAGAGTGGAAGACCGAGAAGCAACAACAAAACCTGTAGGTGCAGAAGGCTGAGTCACAGAACCCGCAACTTCTGGTGGCGTAGAGGTGACAAGGTAACTAAGTAACCTTATGATCTCCTATGTTTCAGAACCAGCAGAACTCCTCTAAGGACCTACAGAACCAGAACCACTAGCACCCTGTGAAGAACGACCACCTCGGCGAGACTGAGCATCACGAGATTGAGTCGTCTTCTTCCTGTAACAATATGCCTCCACATGGTTATCCTTGCCACATCAATCACATTTTAGACCTCCACCCCCTCGACGCTCAGAAGAAGGCACCCCAGGTGGAGGAACAGCAGGTCGAGTGGAGGAGCTGGCGGCCAAAACTAAAGAGTACCGCAACAATCCAGTAGCAAGAAGACGAGTCTCCTTATTACGAACAACAACAAGAGCCTCCATTAGTGAGACACAAGGATGCCGAGCAAGCAGCTGTGCATGAAGGGGCTCAAACTCATCCCGGAGACGCGTCAAGCAGTCATAGGTACGGCGAAGCTCAAGGCCCTATTGTTGACCTAGGAAGGACTGACAGGTGCTAGGTGACAACTGAGGACCAAGTGTCATTCTGGCGCCAAGTTGCAGAAATCTGAGCATAACAGTCATCAAATGTACCATCACCCTACCGAACAAACTGCTACTGACGAATGGCAACAAGAAAAGTAAACTGACCAGTGGGCTCATAGCGCTAATGAAGAAAAGCCCACATGAGATATGCAAAATCAAGCTCAATAATATCAGTCGAAAACCTGTCCTCCATGCTAGCAATAAGAATAGAAGCAGAATGAGCATCCTCATCAACCCATGTCTTGTATGCAGCAAACTGAGACTCATATGATGCAAGACCATCATCATAATCAGCAAGTAGCTTTGCCACGTCCGCATCATAAGCAGCAAGCAACTGATCCTTTTCTGCTTCTGTAGCCTTCTCTAGAATCATAGGCTTCACAGAAATCACCGGGTATGTAGGAGAGGTGGGCAAGGCAACTCGCTAGTCAGAAACTCACAAAGACAGAGACCACACATATGAATCCGTAGACGAGGAACCCAATCACGATAGTTGGTGCCATTGAACAACACTAGACAACATAACACTGGGACACCACTAGACGAAGTAGCCGAAGGAGCCATGACGACGGTGAGAGCACAAGTAGAGCAACGGCGGGCGACGGCAAGAGCGCAAAGTAAATAGCGACGCAAGCGGGAGTAATAATAAAATAAGAAAATTTTGATTTTTTAATATATTTTTTGATCCTTTCACAGTAGAATCGACGGACGAAGGCGTGGGTGGGCGAGGACGGATCCGGTGATGGATCCGAAAGGGCGCGTATGAGCGGGCGCGGCGTTGGGCGATGACGGACCCGACGGGCGTCGAGTCACCAGGCGGCGACGAATCCAGCGCGGTGCCAAGCGGCGATGGATCCGGCGGACGTCGAGTCGCTACGCAGTCGTGACAACGGGCAATGACGAATCCGGCTGACGACGATGAGAGCGACGTGGTAGGCGACGCAGGCCGACTCTGCAGCGGTAGGCCCGGACAAGCGGCAACGATGGCGACGAAGAGTGGCAACAAGCGGCGTCCTCAACGACAAAGAGGACGGTGGCGTCGACGAGCCGACGAAGCATGCAAGTGCAACGTGCTAAGGTGAGAAGAAATCTGTACCATGTTAGGAATAGCATATATCTATTAACAGGGGCACTAGGCCCAAATATATATAGGTATAGGAAGGAAAAATCCTAATACAAATACATATACACAAAACTCCAATAATATACATCTAACATGATCATGTAGACAATTTGGTGATAGGATGCATGTAATGTCCAACTTGTTGGCCTTGGGTGATGCACCCTCTCACTGACACTCATGTCACAAGGAAACTCAGTCTGAGGCATGCCATCAGGCATCATAATCAAAATCCTGAATCTGAATGACTTTAGCTAGTTTGCTACACGTCTAGAGATCTTCAACAAAACAATACATTCAAACCTGGACTTTCCAAGAAAAAAACAAACGGAGAAAACATACAGCATTATTACACCACAATTGCAAATGCAATATGGTATAATGTGGACACGCTGCATCAAAAGCCAATCTCAGATCAAAGAACAGCACGGACTGAACTTATTGTAGCAAACGAACTAGTCATGGAGCTCAATTAAAACAGGAGAGAATCCATGTTATCAGACAAGAACAAGGAGTCACTGGGAAAGGCAGCCTAAACAGGAGTTCCAACATTGATAACATCACAGGCAAATGCGTTGATATAAACAGGACATGTTTGTTACATGAAATAAATCTGAAGGAAATTGGGGCAACACAGAAATAACGAGAGATCCAATAATTCGGAAATGTTTGTATAACGATTTAAAGCATGACATGTAACCAAAGAAAACTTTACCGACCATATATATGCAAATCCAGCAAATTACTGGAAAGAACCAAATCTGTGATGTACTTGCACGTAGGGAAACTTTATGCAACATCTATATACGGACCTCTGCAACATGCAGCATCTTCTGGCGCATCCCATTACCGTTCCATTGAATTTTGAAGTCTTTGTGTAGGTTCGTCAGCCAGAGCTTCTTCAGGGAGCTGAGGGACTCAATGCCTTGAGGGACCTTATTCAGCTTCGGCAGGGACACAATGTACAAGCCTTCGATGCATGGAAGGGCGCCATCCATGATCTTTATCTGGTTGACATCAGACATCTGCTTCAATACAAGCGTCTTTAGGTGGGGGAACGCCTCTGCATCAAGAACCAAAGTTTTTGCACTGTGCATGTTGTTCAGTCTTAGATAAGTCAGGTTTGACAAGTGTGATGCGAGCATCCCCAGTGGATCTTCACCAAGATGACACCAACTTAGAGCTAAATATTTGAGATATTTACTATGGCTACGAAATATTGGGTAGTCCAGAGTCCCCTTGGCCCATTGCCCTCTGATAATTAACCTGTGGAGTTCTGTGGACCTGGGCTTGAGTGCCTCGAAGCAGAGTGGCTCATTCTCATCCTTTGCAGAAAGAAGCAAGCTGGAAAGAAGCGGCATATTTGACAGTGTAGCAAAAATATTTCCACAATCAGCAGAACTTATGTTGTCAATCCAAATACATCTTAGCTGCATTAGTTCCTTCAGCTGCTCGGCCAAGTCCTTGCTGGCTTCCACAGTCTCAAGAGTCTGAAGTTTTTCCAACTTAGACAGATCTTTAGGTGCTTGCACTCCTTTGAAGTACCGGAACTCTGAATGTTTCTCATCATCATATCTATCAGCTAGCAGGTGCCTTAGCTTCTTGATCTTAGTGATTCCTCGTGGTAGCTTCTCTATTTTTGTTTGCTTCATGTCCAGAGTTTGCAGGTTGGAGAGCTTCTCAACAGAATCAGGGAGTGACTTGACCTTCGTGCGCCGCAAACCAATGTAACGCAGATTAAACAAATTCCCAATTGATGCTGGCACTTGAGTGATTTCTGAATCTTGAAGCTCTAGAACAGTAAGGTAGCTTGAGTGAGACAAAACTGAGAACAACGTATCAATGGAAGATGAAACTGCTCCAAGTGATACTATGGTTCGAAGACGTAGAAGTTTGAGATTTGGTGCAGTACTGTCTTTCCATCGGTAAGATGACAGACGACGAACATCCTTATCAATCTCTACCATTGTGCCAAAATCATTTGCAGAGCCAAACTTCTCCTCTTTAGCAGCAGAAAGGGCCAGGTCTCGCATAATGTCATGCATTCCACAAGTATTCACCCTGCCGAGCTCATCATACTCTGTAACCTGAAGCATATTCCTATATATCAATTCCATGAGATTCCCCTCTGCTACTGCCTCTGGTGTGTTGTTTTCTTTCCTCAGTACAAAGCCTTCTGCAATCCACAGACGCACAAGGCTCTCACGGGAGAGCGGGTAGTCTTCCGGAAATAGGCTGCAGTACAAAAAGCAGTTTCTTAGGTCTCCTGATAGGTCATGGTAACTCATATTTAAAATTGCTCGGACATGATTGTTCTTTGACAACTCACTTCTAAGTTGATTGTATGCTTGATTCCAAACATAATGTGACCGTGACCTTGAAGACAAGAGGCAGCCTATTGACACAATTGCTAGTGGAAGGCCCTGACACCGATCAACTATAGATTTGGCAACTTTCACGAGTTCCGTGGGACACTCATGGTCCTTAATGTTATAAAATGCCCTTCTGCAGAATAGATCAAAGGCATGAATGTCACTCAATGGCTGGAGATCAAGGTGACATGTTGAGGAAGCAAGAGCTGCCACATGATTCTTCCGTGTTGTGATTATTACACGACTTCCTTGGTCATTCTGGAATGCATCACGTATTTGAAAGTATGCTTCTTGGTCCCAGACATCATCAAGTACGATCAAGCATTTTCTACCTTTGAGCATTCGCTTTATTTCCTCTTTCAAATCATACACATCCATTTTGTCAATGTTACCTGACAGTGGTGGTTCTGTGTAACCAACTTTCGTAAGCAGCTTCCTTAACAGAGCATCCACAGTGTAGGTTTGAGACACAACCATCCATGCATGAGCAGAGAAGTTGATCTTTTCACGTTCATACACATTTGTGACAAGGGTGGTTTTCCCCAATCCGCCCATACCCGACACTGTTATCACCTTATTGTCCAGCTCGTCGGTGTACAGCCATTCAGTCAGCAGTCTCCTGTTGTCTTCAATCCCCACAAGATCTTCATCTCTGACAAGTTCTGGGAAGCTGTCCCGGGACCTCTGCCTTTCCATCTCAGTGAGCGGGTCAGAAACAAGCTGGGATGGCTGCAACCACTGATCCTTGAGTTCTATAACTTGTTCGATTTCCTTCTCTACCTTGACTACCTCATTAGCAATTTGAGAGAAAACCGAAACATAATGTGATGCTTTGATGAAGTATCTTTTAAGGAACCATTCTTCCGCCATTTGCACACAGTAATACGAGTATTTGTCCATGACGTCCTCAACACGGTAGGCCACCTTCCTCACCTCACCAATCCAACCCTTGACGACTTCATCGGTAAGGTATGCCGTGCCTATCTGCAATATAACGTTGTTCATGATTGTCAATTTCTTCTTCATTTGCTCAATCTTCTCATCCAGATCCTTCAGATTATTGACCTTTTCAGACAGTTTGGCAATCAATTCTTTAGCGATTTCATCTGCTAAAGCATCACCGATCTTCGCGAGAGCAAGGAGGACTGCCTCTGCCATTTGTGCTGAACAAAATAAACATATTATCATGTTATAGACATACAAGTATCACACAAAGTTTTTGGCCTCAGTTTTGCTTTGATGTTGAAAATTTGGAAACACTTTTCTATTATCTAATAGTAGATTTCATGTAGATTTCATGGACGAGATTTGTGGCCTCATCTATTATATATTAAAGAAAAAAGTCCAATTTACTCTTCCGAACTATTTTATTGGATCACTTAACCCTCTAAACTATTTTTCGGTTTATTTTACCCCTAAACTATTAAAAATGTTCATTTTACGTTAACTACATTTTTCTTCATTGTTTCTCTTTATATTGTGGGAGGAGGCCAGGGGAACGTGTACATGTTTTCTTGGAGATAAGATATGATAGTTAAATTAATAATTTATGGTTAAAAATATTGGGTCCACCGGTTTAAATGAAAATCGATGGTTGGATGTTTTTCTTTTTTTCTCATAATTTCTAGGATTTTCTTTAATTTATTAAAATGTCAAGTGACGGCTTAAGAGCGTTTGTAAGTGTCACGTGTCGACTTAAGAGTGTTTATAGAAAGTTTAATGGACTTTTAGTATATAATAGATTTGATTATAATATATCACTTTGCTTGTCTGAAACATTTTGTGGAATGAATGAATTTGTTGCGGTTCAAAACAAAATAAGAAATGAATCAGCAAGGCACTGAATGACAAAACTAGTATTAGATAAGCATGTAATATTTCTTGGAACATGGTTGCACTTGTAAAATAAAAGGAAAAGTATATTTTACTTCCCTAAACTATTTCTCTGAATCAGTTAGTCCTAAACAATTTTTGGTTCGCTTTACTCCCTAAACTACTAAAACTGGCTGACTTTCTTAACTTTCTTATTGCTTTGTTGTTTTCTTTTTATCCTTACACAAGATGTGTTTTAAACTGAAATGTGTGGGACGAAAAATGAAAGCATAAACAGTGACTATCTATACATATTTGTAGCACCCAAGACCAGTTTAACTTCTAACATATAAAAGTTCTGAAGTTTTTTTTTTTGGAAAATGTTTATTAACAAGTTTTTTTTCATACTAAAACATTAGTTGTCTGGGCAGTAAAACAATCCTTTGACAAAATAGTTTAGGGGAGCCAAATGAACTTCTTCATTAAAAGAAATCAGATTAACAATTACTGCTAGGCAGAAAGCAATGGGGAGTACCTATACATTTATATTGACAATTTTTTTCTAATTAACCAAAGTAAATATAATACAACCGTGATATAATTACATTGTAACTTGCATGTAACTACAATATAACTTGTATGTAACTTTCAAAAATCCCTCGGTTATATGCCGTTTTCATGAAACATTGGTCGTGGGAGCGAATCCCCCTCACATGTCCGCACGCTGTGATTTTTCTTTCTTGTTTACACGAATCTTGAAACAAATCTAACGGTTCAAAATTATGTGAATTACATAAAAGTTACAATGTAATTACCTTACAATTACACTGTAGTTACATTTGTCAAATTTTAGAAGAAAATTTGTAGATAAATATATAGCAAAACCAAAAGCAATATTTGATGAACTGGCCATGCAACTTATGCGCTGTCATATTGGTGATTTATACGATGATCTAATGCTAGCTCACCTGCTGGAAGATTTGTAGGCCAACTAGAAAAGGGAGGTTGGAGAACTTGCGCCCAACGTTTTGATGGTTGGTGCGCCGAACCCTGCAGCATGAAGGAGGAAACGATGAGAACACGAACACATGCAAGACAGCCGATCATGGCGTTGTGCAAAGGCTCCAAGACCACACACTCAACAAACACCACATGCATGTTCTCTACGCATGATTTAAAATTATGATCAGAGGCATCAACCGCAACAAGTACATGTGTAGTTAGAAAATTGATAAAGACACCAACACCAATTATCCAGGCGTACGTAGACTAGCTTCCATTGGGTCCAAGATTTGGCCCAAGAGGCAAGAGGTGGAGTGGCCATCCCGTCACAGCTACCACGACACGGCGTTCTGGCCTCGGTAGCACATCGACCTACCCCGAAGGCCCTAGTCCATCGCAGGCGCTGCCTCAATTGTTCGCTTCTGATGCATCGTTCCCGATTCCAGCGATACGCGTACATGACGTGCGAGACTGCCGGCCGCTGCGGTTGCAACTCCAAAAGACTACCCATCTCACACTATAAGCTAAAATTTAGCAAACTTGAGTCAAAACATGCTCCAACAGACTTGCCAAGCCAAATGGCCGGCCAAATCCAGCAAGTTGAAACCACATGCCAACCGTGGATCCCACCACCCCGCCTTCTCTCCCTCTCCCCATCCCTCTCAAGCCGTTGCCTCCACCGTGTGAGTGCATGCCTTCGCCTACTCCACCGCCCCCTCGTCCGCCCTGCTGTCGTCGTCCCCTCCACCACGCGAGTGCACGTTGTCGCCTATCGTTGTGCCTTCGCCTCCTCCATTGGCGGACCTAGGATTTTAGGTTTGGGTGGGCCAAGGACGACGATGGCAAGGCGAGGGTCAACGGGGTGGTATGGTAATTTACCGACGACGCGAAGTCGAAATATATATTCTTTTTTTGCATAAATTTTGGATGATTTTGAGAAGAGAAGGAGAAAATTCAGACCAAGAACCATAAACCTTTCAAATCTACTCTACTCATCATATCGGGTCTTTAGAATCTGGATTGGAATTGCCTGTTGTGCAGCACCCTCGTCTAGCTCCTCGTCAGCTCCAACCTCATCCAGCAACCGGGCGCAGCAGGAAACAACAGCCGTGCAGCCAAGCCGGGATCGCCACTCGCCAGGAATCGCCACTAGGGATCGGGATTCGGGAATCATCAGTCGCACGCGGCGCGCAGAGACGAACCGTCTCCGTGGATTGTGTAGGAGACAAATTGCAGCAGGGGTGGGGGTGCAGGTGGGCCTCCTTTTGGGTGGGCCGTGGCCCACCCGACCACCCCATAGGTCCGCCTATGGCCTCCCCACCGTCATCGGGGAGCGGTGCACGCCCATACTCAATTCGTTGGTAAGATTTATATTTAGATTTGCAGTTTTCTATCTTTGTAATTTATGTATGAGCTCAAGGACTAGTAATATTTTTTTCAAGGAATAAGTCCATATTTGGCCATCCAAATATTGTCGAAGTTTAATTTTGACCATTCAATTGCAAAACCAGGTATCGGACACCCTGAACTACTCAAACCGTCTACGTTCGGATAGCCCATGCGGTTTTGACCGTTTTGACTGCCACGTGGCACCTAGGGCTGAGTCAGTCCGTGCTGACTCAGCAATAGTTGGATGGTCAAATATGGACTTGATTAATTCAGGAAGAAAAATTAGAAAAAAAATGATTTTTAACACAAAGGGAAAAAAAGATTGAGTAGCGCGGGTGACGTCGCACGGTGCATGGATGGATGACCACTTGCCGTCACGCTCCCACGCGATCTTCGCCGAGCATGAGAACCCCTTGCATGTCTCCGGCAGCGACGCCGCCGTCGGCTCGGACACCACCAGCGCCACCTCGCCGCTGATCCTCCTCGACGCGGCGAGATGACCTTCGGTTCCAGCAGTTTTCGCAGCAGGTCACGCTCCACGAGGACCACACCCCTCTCCTCGTCCTCGTCCTCCACCTCAACCACCGTCGACGAGAGCCTCGTCGGGTCCCCGGCACTCGCGCTCGCCGTTGACACTGGCGCCAACGCACTAACCCCGCCCGCACTGCCCGGGACGACCACCACCGACATGCGCGCCCTCGTCGCCGTGGCCACCACTGCGTCGATGGCCGCCGCCGCGCACCAGAGCGGTGCCACCGGCACGCCCTGCTCTGCAGCTGGCAGAGCACACGGTTCGTGGCCGCCACCGCGGCAAAGACGTCACCACCCGTCACCCCACACCGGCTTGGGCGCGATGGGTTGGAACCTCGCCATGATCTCGTTGCCCTTGACGTCCATGTCCACCGGCTGCGGGTGTCGTGTCGCTGCGGGTGTTCGATGGGCTGGAGAGGATCGATAAGGCCGGCGGCCGCGTCATCTTCTAGGAGGGCGCCAGGGTCCTCGGCGTCCTCGCGCATGTCGTGCTCGATCGGCGACGCCTACCTGAAGCCGTACGTCATCGCCGTGCCAGAGGTGACAGTGACCGACAGGTCGGACAGCGACGAGTGCCCCATCCTCGCCAGCGACGGCATCTGAGACGTCGTCGCAACGAGGCCGCTGCGAGGTGGCGCGAGCCCGCCTCCGCCACGCAGCGGTGGTGCGCCGAGGCGCGCGTTGTTGACCAAGCGGCCCTCGCGCGCGCTGCGCTCCGACAACATCTCCGTCGTCGTCATTGATCCGCGGCGAGGAACGCCTTGTAGAGAGTGTCACCCGGTGATGCTTGTAGCATCGTAGTAGTATTGCGATATTAGCTAGCTAATCGTTCTGCTGATCTTTTTTTCCCTTTGTGTTAAAAATCATTTTTTTCTAATTTTTCTCCCTGAATTAATCAAGTTCATATTTAACCATCCAACTATTGCTGAGTCAGCACGGGCTGACTCAGCCCTAGGTGCCACATGGCAGTCAAAACGATCAAAACCGCCTGAGCTATCCGAACGTAAACGGTTTGAGTAGTTCAGGGTGTCCGATACCCGGTTTTATAATTGGATGGCCAAAATTAAACTTCGACAATAGTTGGATGGTCAAATATGGACTTATTCCTTTTTTACAATTATTACTTCATCCTTGAGAAAGTATGTATCAGCTAAAAAAAGGGAAAAAAGAAAGAAAAGGGTGGATGATTTGATAGAATGACTGATGGGGGCAATGGAAAAATTATTAAGGTAAATAAAAGAAAGTTTTTCATATAAATATCTTTTTATGCAATTTAATGGTTTATTGGTAACAAGCAGTCATAATAGATATATTATTTAGATGTGATATTGAGAGCCCCTATTTTTAGTTCGGATTTGCTATAATTATGGAGACAAATTTTTTTCCCAAATACAGTCGAATTTTCTGGCCTTAGGATGGCATAGAGATTCGTACTCACTGAGCATTCACGAACGCGTTTTGCTTCTTTTCTCGATCCTTGCTCACTCCTCAGTCATCAAACGTGTTTCATCACTCCACCAGACATCCATGTTGATATGACCGATTGATCAGTATTCACTGTTAGACATCATGATGGGAGAGAAAGAGACGGTCAACGATAGCCACTACATCTATTACACCGTAATTATATCTTAATTATAGCATGTTTAGTTGCTGTAAAGTTTTGAAAAGTTTTGGAATTTTGGACATTTTTGGATTTTGAAACTAAACATCCATGTGTAAAGTTGAGTTGTAAAAATTTTGATTTTGGGAGGTTTGGGAGTCAAAAAAAAAGCAAATTTTTTTTAGGAACACACTGGACTCCCCTACCCCGCGCGCATGCCTCCAGATCCCGTTCTCCTTCTTCTCCAGTCGGCGGCGATGGCGTCCGCGGCATCGACGGCGGTGGCGTCGTCCTCTCATCCTCCCCGCTAAACCGCCACCGGTGTCTGCATCCTCTCCGCCGCATCCGCCCGCCGTCGATGAGGCCGCCGCCACCGTCGAGGCCGCCGTCGACGCATCCGTGCATCCGCCGCATTTGGCCACCGTACGAGGCCACCACCGCCACCACCGAGGCCGCCGCCGCCGCTGAGGCCGCCGCCGGAGCCGAGGGGGTGAGAGGAAGGAGACCGGAGGCGTTGGGGAGAGGGGAAGAGAGAGGGGTAAATCTGTATTTTTATAGCATCAAAAAATTTTACACAGAAGAAAATAAACACCCCTCTTGGATATAAACTTTACATCTAAAATATTTTGGGTGTAAAGTTTACACCCAAAATCTAGAACTAAACAGGGCCTATATCTCGTTTACACTTCAGTTATATTTTACATTTTAGTTACATTATAATTACATTTATTTATTTACATGTGTATTTTTTGTAATTATGAGTGTAAAAATGATTTATTTGTTTTTAATTGAAAAATAAGGTGTTTTAATAAATATAGCTACTCCTTTTTAGTTTCACCGAGCCACGTAAATCTCAAGACCGGCTCGCCGTGAAGGCCAAACGGGCGGCCCGGCCAAGCACGGGCCCGTGCCGACGCGGCCCGCTTTGGCACGGCCCGTTTGGCCCGCTTCATGAAAGGGGCCGTGCCGTGTCGGCCCACGTGTCTAGCCCTCGGCCCAAGCACGACACGCGGGGAGCCGGAACCCATGCCGACACGGCACGTCGGTGGCCCATGGGCCGGCCGAACCCACGAGCCATTTTTTTATAATTTTTAAATAAACAACACATAAGTTTAAAAATAAAAATTAAAAATTAAAGTTTTCAAAAAAATAATGACTTAGTAATGTTAAAAATAAATCCACATTTACGAAAATATTGTAAAAAATTTTGTTAAAAATAGTAATGACCTTTATTGATGTTTATATCATTATAGGATGCAATAATACATGCTGTTTCGTTAAAAACTTTGTCATGTAAAAACTCGTAGGGAAAACTGAGAAAACCATGATAAAGAAAAGAGTACAGCTCAAAGGTCAGAACTACGTCTAACAAAATTCTACTGGAGTTGGTCTGGATCCAGGTAGAGTTGCTCGAACTGGACGACCAATTCTTGATTGTCTGCAGTGTATTGGGCATGTTGTCGAGCAAGCTCCTAGTCTTTAACGCTTAGTAGCATTTCGACGTGGTCGCTTCTTAGATTCGTCCTTCGGTCTTCGATGATATGACCGTATAGACTGAAAGCCGATTCGGAGGACACCGTCGAGACGGACACCGTCGAGACGGGCACCGTCAACACATCCCGTGCTAGTTTTGAAAGCACGGGATATGCTAACTTATGGTCATTCCACCACCCGAGGACGTTGAAGTCTTGTGTTTCGTGGTGGATGACGTCGCTGTCCAAATAACCGGACAACTCTTCGGCCACACCATGCGAACAGCCGTCTTCACTTGTAGCCGACGAACTGCCATCACCTTGGCTTAAAGACGATCCACCCCAAATCCTACCCCACTGTATCTTATTCTTACCTGTAGTGGGGATAGGAGGGGGTCTCTGCTGTCGAACTCCTAGTTCATATCTTCCAAAAACTTCATATAATTTACTTCTAACCTCAGTATAAAAAAACTATAATCTATACCTTCAGTATCACCAAGAAGTGATAAAATAGCAGATAATCCTCTTAATTTACACCTAGGATTCAAAGCAAAAGCAAACGCATACAACATAGGCATATTTTTACAATATTTAAAATATTTTTGTTTCATGTGAAAGATTCAGTTAGAACATCATCATTTTCATATTCTTTAAATAGAGAAGCAATTTCAAGAATATTTTGCAAAATTATATTAGAAGTTGGCTGGGGTTCATGCCCTATTTATAGGACAAAATTTCTGATTTTTTACAATTTTTTTGAATTTTTTATATTTTTTTCTCCAACGGCTAATTTGAAATTTAAACAGCCATATAGTCGTTGGGGGACACGTGACGCGCTCCCATTGGATCGCCGAAGAGCCGTTGCGCGTGCCTGCTGCCTTTTCACCACGTGTCGCAAGCCGATTCGACCGCACAAGCGCCATGGGCCGTGCCGTGCCACGGGCCGAGCCGTGTCGTGCCGCTACAGTGCACGTGCCGTGCCATGTCGGCCCGTGGGCTCGGCGGCCAGCTCAAGCATGGCACGGCTGGTCAGGGCGTGCCGGCATGGCCCGTTTGTCTATCGAACCGTGTCGGGCCGTGTCGCTACAGTAGCTGGCGTGCCGGACCGATCCGCAGGAGCACGGCCTATTTGACCGTGACTAGGCCTGGCTGTCCTCCCCTGCGTCGGCGCGCGTGGGCGTGCCCCGGCGTTGGTGCATTACGCCAAGCACGTCGCGGGCGACGCAGGAGGGACAGACGGCGCTCGTTACAGAGGCGAGCGAGCTGGGTGGGTAACGTTGCAAATCACATAGACAACTCATCACCAAAGATCCAAACCCAAACGAACAGTACAATTTACCAGCGACTAGTCATGCTCAAACGCTTAAAAAAGAGAGAGAAAGAAATCCCCTACTAAATCAGGATGTGCGTAAGCAGAACAGGACCAATATAATCGTCGTAGAAGAGCAGCTAAAGCACACATCATGTCTGCCTGAATAAGTAAGCACCATGGATTTGCAAGCGAGGACATGGACGCACCTTGTGAACTCGAGATGGAGCTCGCTGATGAGAGAGGAGGAGACGACTTGACTCGACTCCACCCGTCGCACCCGAGGCCGGAGCGGAGAGAGGAGACAGAACAAAAGCTTTATTTACGGGTCAAGTCGTCGCTGCCCTTTCATCGCCAGCGGTGCATTGACCAAGTCAACCATCCAATCTAACGGTCTAAGTCAATAGCTGTCGGTGGCTAGGGTGTGTTTTGTTGGTAGAAAATAACTGCATAGAAGATGGCCCCTTATTTTTTTTTTGGGGATTTGGTTATCAGAGATGAGGCGGTCGGACAGGCCGGGTTTTTTTCTTTTTTAATAGCTTTTAAAGATTCTCGTAGATACTTTTTAACAGTTTAAATACTAGAAATAAATCCAAGCTTGGCGTTAATACAATTGCTGTCGAGCTCGTCACGTCAGTATTGAGGCTGACGTGGTGAGCTCGACGCCGTGGATCTTGGCACCGAGCTTGGCGCCAACGATCTTGACGCCGAGGTCTAGTTATAAGGTTCACCTCCCTCTCTCTTCTCTCATTCTTTCTCTTCACCTCTCTTCCGTGTTTTTTCCCTTTTCCCTTTAGCTTTTCTCATGAATCGGTGTCGAAACTTGGTTTCGGCAATATATTTTATGGGGTCGCAGTCAAGATCGTCAAGCACAATGGGTTAGGAGGAAAAGAAGATTTAGACAGGTTCAGGCCCTCTCGTGAGGTAATACCCTACTCCTGTTTCGGTGGATTAGATCCGCCGAGTGTCTTTATTGATCTCGTGTGTCTAAAGCTCTTGCTTACTAGATCGTCTATCTCAGATCTAGTGTTGGATATCCCTCAAGGGACGCCCCTTACCCCCCTTATATAGTCTTGGGAGGAAGGGTTTACAAGTCGGAAACCCTATCTTACTCTAAGACGGTTTCCTCAATCTTACCAAACTATGACTATAGGCCGATTGCCTTATCTCTATCGGCAACCGTAACACCTAAGTCAAGTTCGGCTTACAGATATAGCAGGCGCAATCTATCCCTACCTCCAGTCGGATAAGCTTGCCATGTGGATACCCGATTGCCACAATCTCCACAATCGGTATATTGGACCGTGAAAAATTAGATTTGATCCATAGATTTGTTAGAACAAGGTATTCTATCCTCCCTCCTAGTTTTGTGCGCATCAATTTGATATATAAGTCGTATTTTTGACCTAATAATGAGCATTACTTAGGGTTGTATGCACTGTTTGATAGTTGTTTTATTTGAAATCGTAGGATGACAAGACGTGGAAAAGCTAGCAATTCAAGGTAACATAAGCGGTTCTTGCGATATTATACATTCATTGTTATGCATCAAATGAGAAACTCTAGGTTTATGGTTTAATGTTTTTGCTTTCGTTTCTTAGAACAAAACTGGTTGATTTGTATTTATGACCGGAAGATTGGAAATGCTTTCGACCCATTGTCTTTGCCTAGTGGTGTTCTAGTGCCCATGTGCTGGTGCGGTGATCCTTGCAAGGTAGCCAAATCCGATGAAGAGAAACGTATATGCAGAGGTATTAGATGTGTGCCAATTTTGAGTTTGAGCCTACACCTCAACAGTGCCACATTAACTTGATGGTGAGAAATTGATGTTTTGTAATAATTATTTAGTGTATTAAGAAGTCTTGCACGATGTATTTATTTTGTAAATATTGCATTTGTTGCAGACCCCTCAACCGCTGTGTGATTTTGAGCAGTGGATCGACACTAAGATCAAACCGGAAGACAAGGAGTGGATGCAGAACATGCTATGGTGGGATGGAGAGCACAAGGAGAAGATAGAGAAGAGACGCAGAGAGAATGTCGTAGAAAAAGAGCACAAGGCAGAGGCGAAAAGGAGGCGTGTTGCTGCGTACAGGGAGGAGCAGGAGCAGAAACTTGAGCGTGCGCGCCGAGCAAAGGTAGCAATGGAGGAGAATCCTGATGCCCAGAGGAAGGGAAAGTGGCCTCGTTGTACTCAGTAGTTTGCACAAGTAGTTCTACGGTTTATTAATCAACATTGTTTTCTAGATTAGAACTTTACAATATGTTGTGACGTAATGCACTAAAAATGTTATTTAGTTTGTCGTAATGTAGTTGAAATATTATTTAGATCTATGGCGTCGAGCTTGACGCCACTCTAATTGGCGCCGAGCTCGGCGCCAAGATCCACGGCGCCGAGGTTGTGTTGACGCCAAATTCGTACCGTCGCAAAATGTGTTGACGTCGAATCACATGCTGACCTAGGAGATCTGCTTAGCTCCAGTGCAGTACCTAGAATTGATGAAGCGCGGGCGTGCCAGTGACAAGATATGCAAAACAACAGAGCATAAATCATATCGACCGATAGGTCGATAATCAAAACAGCTGATCTGTTGACAGCCGATTGTATGATTCCAGCCGATGCCGATGTCCAGATAACTTGTCGGCTGAAACCCCGATGAAACCCTTATTGATAGCCATCAGGTAGGCTAGAGATTACGATTCTAATCATGACTTAGTAGGTCAAACTGAATTGATGCAGCACTAAGTATGAAAAGAAACGTAATATCTAGACAATCAAGCCTTTGACTAATTTTCAGGGTGGTAGATGTTAAAACTAATCTAATCTAGTAAACAGTTTAGCCGGTATAGGCAGAAACTCTAAGGCGAGAGATAGCTGATAGAGCTAAATTGAGATACTAGGACTAGATTAACAGAGAGATATGATAAGACCAGCTAACCCTTCGGTGAAACATTAGCATCAATCTATCGGCTTACCAAGACTTAGATTATCAATAACAATCTAGTAGATTAGACCTAACCGATGCAGCATGAGATTATATATGATAATCTAATACTCGATGAGCCGATAGATCTGTCTAATATGATGGATATAACAAATCTGCCTAACGCGACATTACGTTTAGAGAAACATCGACTTGATCAGAATATCGAACCTAACCGAGAAAGTCCTAACTAAGACGATGTATCTATGAACAGTAATGAAACTAAATATAGATACGATATACCTGCGCCAGCGGGACCTTGGACTTACCCCTTCGCTGGAGATTGAAGCCGATGCAGCTCCGCGTTGGGTGCCAAGTTCCGCCGGATGATGAACAAAGTAGCCAAAAGTAAAAAAGTTGTGATGCGCCGAATTGTATTGATCATGAGGATAGATTACATGAACCCCGGGCATACATATTTATACCCATGGGCTAACAGAGATCCTAACAGATTACAAATCCAAACTTTCCTAAAGATAAAAGGAAACAAACCGAGTACTTATCGGATGCTAACACACTTTTCTAAAGATAAAATAGAAAGCTAACAAACTCTTTCTAATTAATAGTACAAGCTGCATCCTTCCTGAACTCGCTCTCTTCTGGATAAGATCTTTCCAAACCGAATCCAACAGGAATCCGACTGCTGAAGATATTAATAATAAAAAACCCTCATCGGCTAACGCAAAAACTCTTAGCTGATTCTAGCTTTGTGCCAATATGAACACTGAGTTGATGAGGATTCCGGGGCTTACCAAATTCTGGCGTTAACACATGCCCCCCAGTTTTGGAGTATGAGAAGTCGTGCTTCAAAATTATCTTTGTCCTGATCGCCCCAAAACTGATTCTTCTCTTATTCTTGACATCGGCTCTCGTAAGCCGATACCTTCTGTAGTAGATGAGCCAGACTGTCAAACTCATGAAAGAAAAACCTGTCTTTGGTAGCCGCTGACACTCCTTGAAATGCAAGATATGTTAGCTGCTCATCACTCAGGCTCAAACTATAACATTTGAATATATTCTTTAGCCGATTCCCCTTCTTGTTGTTTGATTGATATCAAATCTGCAAGCTTCAACTCACCAACCTCAGCAAAGAAGTACATGTGAAACTGTTCCTCAAGATCGACCCAACCTCTGATAAAATTTGGTGGTAATGATGAAAACCATGTGAAGGCCGATCCAGTTAAGGACAATGGAAAAAATCTAACTTTTAGAGCTTCTTCAGCCAATGCCTCCCCACATTGAGCTAAAAGTCGGCTAACATATTCCATTGTAGATACACCATCTTGCCCTGAAAACTTGGAAAACTCTGGAACCTTGTATCGACTTGGAAGTGGTATTCTATCAAACCATTCAGGATATAACGGCCGATAAACAAAAGTTTGATGTTTGGGTTTAATTCCAAACTGCTCCTCCATTACCTTTGCAATAATATCGGCCCAGTCTTCTCTAGACTTGTATTGTTGAGTTTTCTCTGGCCGATAATGCTGTTGTGGCTCTTCATGTTGATATGCTTGCCCCCCGAGCCAATATTGCTGTTGCCGATGATGATGATGATATTGCCCATGCTAACTTCTTAATGCAATCACCTTGAGAACCATCTTCTTAATCAAACCATATAATGTACTCACCAAAACTCTAGATGTATCGAACAAAGCGCGATGAACAATTTCATCAACCATCTCTTGAAGTGTCTTGTCATCCATCGGCTCAGTAGACTGTCCCTTGTCTTCATTCATTGGCTTGAGAGATTGCTCTTCCTCGGCCTTGACCTCTTTATCAGACATTGTGGATTCCACAAGCCGTGTAAACAATCGTGAAGTCCCACCAGGCATGCCAAAAATGTGTTGACGCCAAATTCGTACAGCCGCAAGATGTGTTGACGTTGAATCACACGCTGGCCTGGGAGATCTGCTTAGCTCCAGTGCAGTACCTAGAATTGATGAAGCGTGGGCGTGCCAGTCAGTTTGATCCTGCCACTAACAAGATATGCAAAACAACAGAGTATAAATCATATCGGCCGATAGCTTGATAATCAAAACAGCTGATCTGTTGACAGTCGATTGTGTGATTTCAGCCGATGCCGATGTCCAGATAACTCGTCGGCTGAAACCCCGACGAAACCCTTATTGGTAGCCATCAGGCAGACTGGAGACTACGATTCTAATCACAACTTAATAGGTCAAATTGAATTGATGCAGCACTAAGTATGAAAAGAAAAGCAATATCTAGACAATCAAGCCTTTGACTAATTTTCAGGGTGGTAGATGTTAAAACTAATCTAATCTAGTAAACAGTTTAGCCGGTATCGGCAGAGACTCTAAGGCGAGAGACAGCTGATAGAGCTAAATTGAGATACTAGGACTAGATTAACAGAGACATATGATAAGACCAGCTAACCCTCCGGTGAAATATTAGCATTAACCTATCGGCTTACCAAGACGTAGATTATCAATAACAATCTAGTAGGTCGGACCTAACCGATGCAGCACGAGATTACATATGATAATCTAATACTCGATGAGCCGATAGATCTGTCTAATGTGATGGATATAACAAATCTACCTAAAGCGACATTACATTTATAGAAATATTGACTTGATCAGAATATCAAACGTAACCGAGAAAGTCCTAACTAAGCCGATATATCTATGAACAGTAATGAAACTAAAGATAGATACGATATACTTGGGCTGGCAAGACCTTGGACTTACCCCTTCGTCGGAGATCGAAGCCGATGTAGCCCCGCGTTGGGTTCCAAGTTCCACCGGATGATGAACAAAGTAGCCAAAAGTAAAAAGATGGCGATGCGTCGAATTGTATTGATCATGAGGATAGATTACATGAACACCGGACTTACATATTTATACCCATGAGCTAACAGAGATCCTAACAGATTACAAATCTAAACTTTCCTAAAGATAAAAAGAAATAAACTGAGTCCTTATCGGATGCTAACACACTTTCCTAAAGATAAAATAGAAAGCTAACAAACTCTTTCTAATTAATAGATACAAGCCGCATCGTTCCTGAACTTGGTCTCTTCTGGATAAGATCTTTCCAAACCGAATCAAAGGATTCCGACTGCTGAAGATATTGATAATAGAAAACCCTCATCGGTTAACGCAAAAACTCTTAGCCGATTCTAGCTTTGAGCTGATATGAACACTCAGTTGATGAGGATTCCGGAGCTTACCAAATTCTGGCGTTAACAGGTTGTCACGTCAGCGCCACGACAGCCGCCGCGACGTGGCGCAAAGAGCTCGGCGCCACGAGTATTGGTGCCAAGGTATGTAAGCTTGACGCCAATAGTGACGTCGTCGAGCTTGAGGTCCATTCTTGGAAATGAAACTGCCAGGACCTATTTGTGAGAATCTTTAAAAAAGCAAAAAAAAGGTCGGACAGGCGACACGCACGTAAAAAAAATGCAGCGTATGCTCACCTCCTTCCCATAGTTTTCTCTTCTTGTCCTCTTCTCTCCTCTCTTTTTTTTTCTCTCACCGGTCTCTCCACTCTGAATCCTTCCTCTCCCAAATTATTATTATTTTTAAACTTTTTAATTTTTAATTTTTAAAATATTTTTTTAAAAATTATTTTCAAGATCTAAACTTTTTGCCCATGTCATCAGTATCGGCATGACAAAACAATATTGTCATGTCGGTCTAGTTAACTTGACAACGTTATTTGGTCACGTCAGTTTGACTGGCATGATATCTTTATTTGGCCGCGCCACCTTCATTGACATGTTAGGATAAAACTATCATGCCTGCTGTTGTGACGTGTCAGTGTTGTTTTAGCATGTTAGATGGGCTGGAATGATAGAATGGTTTGTTTTTAAAATTAAAAAATAAAAAAGTTCTTCTCTCCTCCGGTTGCGGGAAGGCCGAAGCTCGGCGTGGAGGGCTACACGGACGAGGCGTCGGGGCGCGGGACGCAGGATGTGGTGTTAGGCGATGTGGGCCAACGCCGCGGGCGAAGGAGTTGGGCCAGCGCAGTCGGTGGTGTTGGGCAACACGGGTGGCGGCACGGGTGGCTTGTAGCGGGTGAGTGAAGCGGCTTTCGCGACATGTTAGGATAAAATTATCACGCCCGTTGTTGTGACGTGTCGGTGTTGTTTTGTCACGTTAGACGGGCTGACATGATCAAAAGTTTGTTTTTAAAATTAAAAAATAAAAAAAATTCTTCTCTCCTCCGGTGGTGGGGAAGGCCTAAAGCTCCGGCGTGGAGGGCTGCACGGACGAGGCGCCGGGGGCGCGGGATGCAAGACGTGGCGTTGGGCGGCGGGGGCCAACGTCGTGGGCGAAGGAGTTGGGCCAGCGTAGCCGGTGGCGTTGGGCGGCATGAGTGGCGACGCTGGGCTGCACGGCGGCTTGCAGCCATGAAGCGGCTTTCGTCGGCGTTCGGCAGATCGGGAAGCGGCTTTCGACGCTGCGCACTAGGTCAAGGGGCAGCGTCCTGCTAAGGTTGTTCATTGATGTGTTTATTCAGATCTGATTTATGGGTGCCAATTTGATGGTTTTTGATTGTTGTATTTTATCTATGTCCATGTATGTGTAAAATTGTATAAATGTATATGCCCCTATAAATTTGTATTGATCAGATTTGAAATTATTTATACTCTATAACATATGATTTGGATAATATTTATCCCTTATTAAAGGGTACTCTTACAATTTTATCCAAAGATGCAGATAAGAGCTCATCCATCCTATCAAACAAAAGATTGGCTCATCCTATAGCAGGCCAAACGGGCCGCCCGGCACGACACGGCCCAAGCACCCCGGCGACACGACCCGTTAGAGCACGACCCATTAGGCACATCTCCTGTAGCGAGTCGTGCTATGGCAGCCCACGTGCCGCCCATCCGGTCCAAGCACAGCCCACGGGAAGGACGTGCCATGTCGGCACGGGCCCATCAATGACCGATAGGTCAAGGTCAGCCGTTTGGTACTGTTGGACACTGTTTGGCCACTGTTTTAGCCCACGAGCTACAGTCCCTTGCTACAGTACGGATCATACTGTGCCGGTTCACGAGCTGAGGCGCTGGCCTAGGCATGGCACGGGCAAATGGGCCATGCCGGCACGGTCCGCAGGCCGGCATGCCGTGCCGAACCGAGCTACAGTATATCCGGGCTGGCCCAGCTAGACACGACCCATTTGACAAGCACTAACTCATCCATGCACCTGTCCCTTCGATCAAACAAAAACAAAAAATTTGGTTCATCTCACTCACCCAACTAAATAGAAAATAGAATGGCCATATTCTTAAAAAAATGGATGGCCATATCTTATATCACCGTTAAAATACATCTGCCAAGTGGAGCACGTTCTGTAGGATTATTTCTCACGACAAGGATGGCACTTATAATTGATCATTGATAAAAAAATCATGTTGAGCTTGTAACCATTTAAAATTTTGAATGGTAGGAGCTTCGTTAACACAGAAAAACAAAAAACATGATTAACATATAATTAATTAAATATTAATTATTAAAAACATGAAAAAGTAGATTTATTCAAACTTTTAAAGTATTTTCTATATATCAAGTTTTTCGTTAAACATATCGTTTAATTGTTTAAAAAGTGTGTTAATAAAAAATAGGAAGTAGCTAACCCTAATTAGCTCTCTAGAACAGGGCGCCATCAATTTGCAAGCTAAAGCTAGGACTTTACCATAAAGAAAAAAAAACGCTAAAGCTTAGGACATGAACACCCCTTGTGAACTCGCAATGGAGCTCCCTGATGATGAGACAGGAGAAGACCTTGACTGTACCGGAGCTGAGCTCCCCGCCGCTGCAGCTTTGGTTCTCTCCTTTTTATGGCTTTCATGCGTCAAGTCGTCGCTAACTCACTGTCCTTTCATCGCAATCAGTGTCTTGACTAATAAATCAACAATCCAACCGGCGACCAAGTTAATCGCTACCCGTGCCCAGTAGCCAGTGGAGCGTTCTGTAGGCGCCATTTCCGTGCTCATTAATTTAGAAATCCAGTAAATATACCTGGATATACATAGCTAAAAGAAATACTTAAATTACATGTCATATAACTGAGAAAAAAAGAAAATCAAAATACTAAAACACTAAGCTTCGGTCTTATGCAGCATTGAGTCAATTTTCATTCGCGGCCCAAACTCCTACGCCCCTCATACGTGTAGCATCCATTTTTGATCGGCTCCCTCACCATCATCGGCGTACGACCCACTTTTGAGCAGCTCTGACCAGTAGTGTCGTCACTTGCTGACACCATCTATTAGAGACAGAGAAGAAGCTCCTCCAATGTAGCTTGCTGGCGTTGCCACTATACAAACTGATTTAGACATGAACACCTTAGATCCAGTGGCACTTAGGTCTTAGATCCAACGTCGCGCCCATTCATCATCGGCGTTGCCAACCAGCCCACAAGCAATTAGCCAATGCCACTCCTCAATATAGCTGCCTTACACAGCACTGGATACTGGATTTTGTTCATTACGTGAGACCAGCTACCCCGGTGGCCACTGGTAGTACTAACGAGCTCGCATGTCTTCTCATGTTGTAGCTGCCTCGCTGACCCATAGGGCACTAGATCTGGCTATTAGACCAGATCCATCCACCCCAGATGTTGCCAGAACCGCCTATCACTCTATCATCTAGGCTGTCGTCACCAAGCTACACTATAATGGTCATTCTCATCTCAAGAACGACAATCCTCATCTGTATCGAGGGTTGGCATCCATCACGACACAAAAGTCACTGTTGTGAGAAGTCATCTGTAGCAGACAAACGTCCATTACCGATACACTTATCTTTGTCGGGCCTAACTTCATTCCGTCACAGATATATTTGACCCAGAAGACCAGTCAAACAAGGGTCCGTCACTGATGAAACAATCTCAAATGAGACCTAATTAATAGTCGTCACGGATGACTAACATCTCAATCGGACTTTAACTTAAGCCTGTCATCGATGACTAACTTCTCCATCGGGCTTAAGTTAAAGTCCGTCACCGATGAGTTTTTCCCGAAATTCTATTTTTTGGCCAGCCTCAGGCCTTTGCTAGCTATGCCCGCTGCAAAAATGAGAGAAACAAAGATATTCTCTTTCAAATATATTCATATACATATGACATTCTCATACATCTATTCACATACATATCCATTATTCAACATATTTTACATTGCAAGTATAAAACGCATTTGACAAAATTATAATTTAATAATTATAAGTGTTACATATTTACATATCTTTGACATTAATTTTGAAATGTTCAAAAAAGTTCATCATGTCCCGAATTTTAACCATGTATTATACACATTCCTTTGGGTTACACTATGTCGCGGATAATAAAGTCCGCTATCTTTTCTCTAATCCCCTCGAAGCTGGTAGGCACAGACTTGGATATATTTTCCTACACATACTTAGTTCGAAATTAGTCGATCGATATAATTCAAAGTAGTTAGTATATATCACAATTGAGATCACAAACCTCAAATTCGACCAAAGTTTTAAACTTTTTGTTGTACAAAATTCGCATGTTGTGGCACACATGGAATTCACATTGGTCGCCTATTTGTTATTTGATGGGGAAGTCAATTTTGTGGATGAGGCTTTTTTGTCCTTTGTTTCTCCGGCCTCCTTTCTCCACATATGGTCCCCACGTTTCGTTGATTGCTTTTTGGATTGGGGTCCAGTCATATGCCTTAGTGATTTTGGAGTTTATGTAGTGACATGTACTCCACTTTAGCGTAATGACTAGAAGGACCTTAGTGATTTTGGAGTTTATGTAGTGACATGTACTCCACTTTAGCATAATGACTAGAAGGATCCAATGAGCACTATGACACTAATATATTGAAAGTTAAATACTAAAGCAATACGTGTCATACAATTACAGATATTTAGAGTACACACTTGCTATTGATTATAGGCGCACAGAAAGTACTCATTGTCTTGGTGGGTCAACAAGATCTCAAATATGTAGTCCACCATGCCCTTCCGGTCATTATGAAGATTGGCGACCGTGACTAATTGTGGATCCAGGAAGACCACTTCCGGTGTATTTTTCTGACACCACTTCCAACTATACCTACACACAAGACAAACACTTTAATAAGCATGTTATAAGGATTTTTGTTACCAAAATTGAGAAACGCAAGAATACTTACAAGGAGTAGCACTTAAGTAGACTTGTGTCCACCGCTCGTAGTCTGTAGAGGTCGAACAGATCCTTGAAGTCTATGACAATATAGTTTTCTAGCCCAAAAAATGGTTGTCCATCGTGATGGCCTATGATGTCACTATCTCTGTTCGTCTTCCTGGTGTTTGACTACTCCATGTAGTAGTGGTCGAGCTCCCTGCAAGCGTCGCCCATCGTTCGTAGGGTGTCGTCTCCAACCAACGACATGCCTAGTTGGAACAACGACGGAGGAACGCTCTTGCTCATCTCTAGCTTCTTCGGAGCTAGACGCGAGGGCTGCATGTTGTCTTTCACTCTTTCTCTCCCCCTTGCCGCAGGTTTTTCGTTAGTTATCTATGGAGGTGAGGAACATGCCTTTCTTGATTTCTTCAGCGGTGGGGGATTAATGGTCGAGCTGTTGTCTTCCATGTTACCTTGTGGAACAGCGGGACCTGGAGGGGCTGAAGGAGCGGTTGGGGCGGCGGCCGAGTGCTCAATGTAGTGGCTGACCTAAGAGTCAACTTGATGTCAATGAGGTCCTTGGGCCATTTGATAAAGCTTCCACGTGCAACTCCTAGGGTTTGGATCTCGTCGTTTGGTGGATGCTGTAGTAGCAAATGGGCCCATTCGTTCTTCACCGTGTCACCTTGCACTTTCACCTGGTCGGCCATTAGTTGCGCCCCATGCACTTTTGTATCTGGGGTCGGCTTAATGGCAAGTCCCTCGTCCACCGGAACCATGAAGGACGACATCACCTTAACTGTTAGCACACAATTAGTTGGTTCCTGTGATAGATTCATCCATATTTTTAGAATACTATATTATAAGGATTTGTTAAGACTGTTACGCATTGTGGCCGAGAGTTTTACCGTTATGTGATCGATGGCGGCTGGGACTGGTTGTGGATGTTCTATCGCCTCAGTTGACACGCAACTGCTCCGTCTTTGTGTTGGACTATCTCGGTGCGAAGCGACGGCAAGCTCGGCGGCCTACTCTGCTCGCATCTGTTCCCTGATCCGGGCCTCCACCTGGTCTAGCTTCTCCTATAATTTAGAGCTTAGCTTGGCTCTAAACTGCTCCCGGATATTCTCAGCCAGACAAGCATCTTTCTCCGCCTTTGAGAGGGCCCGCTTCTTGTACTGCCCCACATATTCTGAAAATCCATATTTCCAGGGGACTGTAGCGCCAACATCCCTAGTCTGTCCACGATGTTCGTTGGTGCCCAACGCTTGAGTGAGGATGTCATCCTCGCGTCTAGAAGAGTAGGCCTCTTGGGAGGACTATCTCACGGCAACCAACTCTTTCTGCACTACAAGTGAGATCGTGTCACAACCCGATTTTTGTTCAGGATTAAAAATCATTAAATAAATAATTTTCCAAAAATTAAATAAAAAAGCAAATGAACGTATTAAGAAAATTAAATTTTCCTTTAAAAATCATGGCTGGAAATATTTTTGAAATACTCTCCATGCCTTAAAGTATTCTCCGAAATTTTCCGTGAAATTTCGGAGCTCAAGAAATAATTTTAAATAATACAAAGAGCATTTTAGTAATTATTTAATAAATAAATTAATCACTAAATGATCTGGTTATATTTTTATTAAATACTTTAAGTGTTCATCTATTTTCAAGAATTTTCTTGGAGTTATTTGAGCAACTGGAAGTATTTATAAAAATACAAAGATCATTTATGCGATTAATTTAAATGCAAAACAAATTAAAAATCCCCCTCCTGTTCTCGGGCCGCTTTCGGCCCATTTCCTTGAAGGCTAGTGTCCTTCCCTTGTTTCAATCCGGCCCGGCCCGTTTTTCTGTCTCTCTCGCACCACATGCTCGTGGGCCGGCCTTGTGGCCACGACCCATCTCTCTTGCACGCCAGTCGAAGTCTGCTTCGTGTCCCTCGTTTCCCCGGGCCGATGACAGGTGGGTCCCACCTGTCATCACCTTTCGCGTGCCGATCGCCATTGCCGCTGACCTCGTGATCTCGCCGCCGCACATTCCGTGCATCCCCCATCGCTCTTGCTCACGCATTAACCCGCACCATCACTCCGGCCGCCATCCCCGCCCGTCTCGCACTCTCCGCCGCCATTAATCACCACCTTAACGCCGTTGCGCCATTACTCGTCAGTCAAGCCGCCTCTGTTGTGAATCCCGCTGCCCTCGGCCACCCGCGCCTCTCCCCGGCTATAAATTTCCCCTCTCCCGAGCCCTCTCTGTCTTTTCCCTCTTCCTCCCGAGCCCGTCGTGCACCCCTCGCTCCTTCCCGCGCTCCCCTTCTCCCCGCCGATCGCACCGAGCTCCGGCCATGCATCGCCGTCATTTCGAGCCCCGCCGCCGTTATCCGAGGCCATCCCCAGCTTCGCCGCCATGACCCACTCCTCGGCCGCCGCTCCCTGACCGCCGTTAGGCAATGCAATGCGCTCCCACCGTGCGTTCGAGCCACCGCCATCGCCGCTGCTCTTCGACCGCTATTTTCCATCGCCTCACGCTTTCCTAGGTCGTGCCGCCGTGTCCCTTAGCTCCGTAGCACCCCTTCGAGCCTCGGTCGCCCCTTCGCCGTTGCCAATTGCAGATGGACTACCATGCATACCGTCGTCCTGAGCGTTGGCCGCCGTCTCTGTCGCTTCTTTTCTCCTTCTTTTCACCCTTTCTGCCGCTTCCCATGCCCGCCGCCATGCTGATGGCCGCCGCCGGTGACCATCGGGGCGTGCGCGCCACTGTCGCGCCGCCCGCACAGCCGACCGGTGTCCGTCATCACCCCTTTTTGCCTGGGCCGTCCGATCTGTCGCTCGGCAGATCGGGGCCGTCCATCTGGCCGCCCATGTGGCTTCCGCGTTGGCGCCACGTGTGCACCACATGGCATTCCCACCAGTGGACCGCAATGGACTTGGTCCATGGTGGACCGGCCATGGACCGTGCCACTGCCGCTCGGCGACGTCGCCTCGCCGCGACGTCGGCCCTCGATGTTGACATCATTTTCCCCTTTTTCCTTTGAAAAATAATTAAAAATTGTGCAATACATCTAATTAATTTCTAGAATTCATTTAAATGGTCCAAAACTTCTAAAATTCATGTCCAATTCATATGAACATCTTTGCTAATTACCTGGAATGATGGGATTACCTATTTGCTTGCTTGTACCGTACCTCTTGATATCGGTCCTTTGTTAACCTTGGGTGATAAAAGTGACTAGCTTTAGTCACTGATGTTGACTTTTGCTAGAATTATATGCTTAGCATGCTTAATTACCACTAGCTCACTAAATGGGATAATCGCACTATCTAGACTTAGTTCGCTCGGAACATCTGGCCTAACTTATTGGTCATAATTATCCCAACTAAAATATGACTAAATGGTGGGTTGTGGGTGCATGGTTTTGGATTGTCGCACCCATGGCAATTAAGGACCGGTTCATGGGAAACCCTAAAAGACTTACAGTGCTTACCACAAGCAAAATTTGGCAACTGCTGGACTCATAGTGTAGCTTTCCTCTAACCGATGTTTCCTGGCAAGGGTGGGCGTGATGAAATTGGGTCGGCCCCGTTATAAGGGTTGATCGGCTTCCGGATTCCGCGCGGCACTCGGGGGGGCTGCCCACTGCCTCTTGAGGGGTGGGGGCGAAACCTTGGTGTGGTATGATTGGTTAAGAAAAGTTATACGAAAGGTCTTGTCACGATTTCCCCCTTTGCAGTATCATGATGATACTTCGAGGCATGGCAACATGTGTGGAATCGTGTCTTGTGGGTAAAGTAGGGCACCTCTGATCAGAGTAAAACTATTTGAATAGCCATGCCTGCGGTTATGGGCGATCAACCAGATTCACCATGATTAGTCTCACCATTAATAAATTGGCTTAATAATCTGGCTTAGCTCAGGTGGGAATGGTTGGGCCTGTTCAACGTGGGTATAACGTTGTTCAGTGGAGTATTAGTATTGCCTTAATTACTCAATGGTTTTCCCCGTTTCAAAACTTTAAAAGGTTTGCAACCGCTTTTTCACAAAATTAGCCCCTAGCCTCTCTTTGCCTTCCCTCGCATCTCTGCATTCCTTAGTGTGTCTTGTTGAGTACGTTGGTTGTACTCAGGCTTGCAAATTCTTCCCCCTTTTTAGAAGTGTAGTGCTTCTGAGTCAAAGACGGTGTTAGAGGACCAAGGCTCAGACCCCAGTTGAGTTTGCCTGTGGAGTGGAGCTGAAGCCCCGCTAGGATTGTCTTTTCCCGTTGTCGCTGCTTCCTTTCGAGTGTGAGGACTAAGTGCCTCTTTTCCTGTAAGTAATTATATGTTTTATTTATACGCTTGGATATGTGTATTAATTTGTCATTCTGTGTACCCTGATTAATGCCTGGACAAGGATTTAATACACAAAATAGTCTGGAAATTTGAAAAAATTTCAGGGCGTGATAGATCGGTGTAAATTGAAAGTACGATCTGTGTAAAGAAAATAAACATATTAAGGTGAGACACTTACAATATTTTCATATACTTGCTGATCTTGGGCATTTGGCAAGATGATTGTTCCATCGCTGTTCTTCACAACCCTTGCCCTCGGGTGCGGGATATCAGCAAATGGCAGCGGTGCATTCGATGCTTCTGCCGCTTCATCCTATTTCTATCATTGCTCGATCTTCGCGGCATATCCTTCGGTGCCTAGCCGGTGCGGGTGCAAGTTCTTGGCCTAGAGTGCCCGATCAGTCTTGCTTTTGGCTCGGGATTCGTCGGTTGATTTCTTCTCAAATAAATCCTCCCACACGGCTTGCGTGATGAAGGGGTAGTCCCTGAAAGGCTCCTCGCTGGGGTTGGGGACGTACTCATTGACCATCTTGGACTTAAAGTTCTTCCAAGCGTGTCCAATCGTCTTGAAGGCCATCTGCTTTAGCCTGTCCTCGTCGGCTACAGGATAGTCAAAGCTCTCCTTGAACTTCAGCCAAGCAATTTCTTTCTCGACGTCCGGCATGTCCTTGATGTGATCAGCCAAGATGCTAAAGGTATGCCTCCCTATTATCCCTCATATCGACCTTAACTTCTTGCGCACATTCTTGGGTGCAGACGACTTTCCTAGGAGGACCACCTCTCTTATGGTGTACCTCTCCCTTGGGATTTTATTTCCGCTCCAAGGGGTCCGTGTCCTTCTGGACCCACTAGTTGTCGCTGACATTGGTTCGTCGTGCTGAGACATTGTCTAAATAGCTTACAAAATCACAAAATGAAAAATTAAATCAAGAAGAAGAGGGATTGGAAAGAAATCAAAAAATAATTAAATCAAAATTCTCAATCTTTTTAATTTATTTTTGAAAGGGAGGAGAATAAATCTTTGAATATAATTTTGAAAGGGAGGAGAATGAATATGTGAATTTATTTTTGAATAAATATATTTTCAACAGACTTGAATAAATATCTTTTTTGTCATTGTTCACACGAAAAAAACTACATATAATAATTTTATTTTAAATTTATTTTTATAAGCATGTGCATATATACACCAATATAACAGTTCCATCAATCTATACACCGGTCTATACAGATAATAGGACGGTCACCAACTAACATCAATACAAATAACAAATAATAGGCCGGTCACCAACTAACATCAATACAACTTCATCTTTGCATGTGCATCTATACAACTTCATCTCTGCATGTGAATCCATACACAGAACCAATACAAACAACCAATATATACAAACCAATATAACTTCATCTCTACATGTGCATCTATACACCAATATCATCATGTTTAAAACCCTAGCTCTAAGCCAAAACCTACATAGTATTGCGGCGCTCGGTGGACTTACCTGGGCGCGACAACGTGGGAGGGCGGCGGCGACGGTGGTGACGCCTCAGACGACAACGACGCTCAGGCTCGGGGACGACGGCGCCCGAGCTCGGGGACGACGACGCTTGGGCTCGGGTGTGAGGGACAGCGACGGGCGTGAGGGATGGCGGTGGGCTCGGGTGTGAGGGACGACGACGGGCTCAGGCGCAAGGGATGGGCGACTGGCACGAGGGACGGGCGACCGGCACGAGGGACGGCGACCGACGCGAGGGATGGGCGCTAGGGTTGTGCTCAAGAGACTTCGAGTGAGGACTTAGTAAAATTTTGAATCGGTGCGCTCTGTTATAAGATTTCGAAGCACATTCGTGACAGCTTAACTTTAAGCCCAATACTGATGCAATCATCTCAATCGAGCTTAAACTAAACGCCCATCATAGATGAGGCCTGAATCGGCACATAGGAAAAACTCTATCTGTGACTAGCATAATTAAGGCCCGTCATCGATGATGTCATCCGTGATGGGCTTAAAGATCAAGCCCGATTAGTATTGACATCATCTCTATCGGGATGTAACTAAGGCCCGTCACTGATGAGGTCATCCGTGACGGGCTTAAAGATCAAGCCCGATTGGTACTGACATTCGTTATGGCTTGAATTAAGGCCCGTCACCATTATAATTTTTCCATTTATTTTTTATAAATTAATTTTATATGTGTATGCTCTTTCTTATTTTAACATTGTTGAGCTGTAGTGTAAACAATTCAGTAAATTTCAATAATTCACTAAATTTTTTTATTTCACTAAATAATTCTCCAAATTAACTAAAATCAATATATAAACTACTATTAACCAAATTTACACAAAAGAGTTCCTAATACAAAATAGTTCATTTATTACAAGATATAGCAAAACAAATAAGTACAAAGGCATCAGTCACAAGGTTATGCCTTCCGTATGATCTGAATGAGCATGCCACATCCTCTTGGGTATCATCATCAAGGTCAATGTGAGGTCTTACATGAAGATTCTGATTGTATTCTTCTTCATCGACACTGTTGTCAACTCTGACAAATCGGCGCTTGTCATCCCTGACGATGTGCATCTTCTTGTTTGCAGGGTCTTTTATGTAGAATATCTGCTCGACGTGTTTTGCAAGCACGAATGGTTCATCGGCATATCCAACCTTGGATAGATCTATTAAAGTGAAACCTTCCTTGTCGACTTTGACACCAGTGCGTATATTCACCCAACGACGTCGAAACACAGGGACTTTGAATCTCACGTAGTTGAGCTCCAATATTTGTTCAACGCGGCCATAGTATGTGTTCGACCCAACTTGATCCAGAAATGCATCTATACGGACTCCGCTGTTTTGCACTGTGCTTTTGTCCTCTTGTTGTATGGTGTAAAACGTGTAACCATTAATATCGTATCCTTGCCATGTGTCTATCTGTTAAAGATATGCCCTAGAGGCAACATGGAGATGTTGGATATCATGGTCAATGTTTATGTATAAATGAATAAAGTGTTATTCAGTTCCATGAAATAGATATCTTGTATTGATCAATAAGTACGTGACTTATTTATGAGACTCTTTATGCACGAACCTATTTCTAAATGATCCCTGATCACATGTCATATTATTGGAACAAATATGACTCCAAGATCGGCATGTTTATTGATTGATGATCATGTCTCATAGATCATGGGTATGGAGATACCAAATCAATAAACATGGACACATATGTTAGAAAACACATTGTTGGATAGACCCACCATGAGACACTACAGGAATTAATGTGCCATTAGTTGGTCTCAGGTAGTGTTGGTACAAAGTCCTTAGACCTGAGATCATCATGGATTCCAACATGTGTAGTAGCCTACTTTGGGACTACCAAACGCTATTCTGTAACTGGGTAGTTACAAAAGTAGTCTTCGGGTTTGCTATGAAACATGGAGTGGGATGTGAGTGATCAAGATGGAATTTGATAGATCGGCTGAGTTGGACTCGAGCCGACGATCGGCTAAGTTGGACTATAGCCGAAACCGAGTATACTTGAACCTACAGGGTCGCACGCTTAAGGGGATAAGAACAAGCATTCGAGTTGGACTCAAATACAACTCGATCAGATAGGGATCTGATCGGATAGAGTCCTATGGGCTTACGAAGTCCGACCAGCCAACTCTATGAGATTCGGATAGGATCCGATTCAAAATACTGTCCCGATGGGCCTCTAGGCCTAACCGGCCAACTCTATATAAAGGGGCGAGGGGTGGAGAGTTGCGGCATCGAATTAACCGAATCAATCTGATTTGGCACAACAGAAGTCGGCGAGATCAATCTCCACGGAAACCCTCTCCACTTTCGAGCCAAACCCTAGCCTTGCATTGTGTGCTAGCACACGGGTGTTCGGCGTTCTGTCCCCAGACGTGTGAATACCGGTAGAGACGCTGCTACATTGCGACGCTGTTCGTCGGCTACGAATCGACTGTGGTTGAATCGGCTGAGGTCAAGCGCATCGGAGTGAGGCGTGGGAACGTGACCGGACGACTTGGCGAATCGGCTGATTGGTGAATCGGCTGTCCCCGGGAATCGGCTGTCAGCAAATCGGCTGTCATCGGTCAGTACTGTTCCAGATCGGATAGCTCCTGATTGGCTATTCCGCTGCACTCTACTCCAATCAGTAACGATCTATAAACCTTTACTTGCAAGTGTTCCTAGTTTGCGTGGTAGAAAAGTTTTGTTTTTGGCTAGCGTAGCCTCCATGTAACCCTTCAGTGGTATTAGAGCTAATCTTGCTTAGTTTGGGTTTTAGATTGGATCTAAAACAAGTTTTGCACACGGGTTGATTAGATCAATCGGTTTTACGAGATCTGTTGAGGAGAGTAGATGGTAATTGCGTTCCTTGATAGTGTATCGGAACGGCGTAACGTGATTACGTCAAAACAATATCCATAGAACTCGGTTTGAGTTGGTTTTGGGATAGCGTTCCTAGATAGTGTATCAGAATGGTATAAATGTGATTATACCGAAGCTATCTCGTAGTCCGACCTTGTTTGCTGCCTCGCGCCTACGCAAATCATCTCCCTTGATAGTGTATCGGGACTGCGTAATATGATTATGCCGATATGGTTTCCGTAAGCGATTTCATAGATTGGATCTATGGATTTCGTGTGGTGTTCCGCCGTGTGCGTACCCCCTTATAGGTTGTCTCGATGCCGTTTCTCTGCGATAGGTAGAAAATGTTCTACGCCTAACTTGTTTTTGCAGAGAATGCTTTTAGATGGTATGGCCCTATTGTATATATGAGATGCATGTGATGCGTGTAATATTCTTTCATATGTGCAATCCCTGTAAAATTCTTTCATACGTGCAATGCTTGTAATATTCTTTCACGACCTACGAGTCGATGTAATCTTCAATTAGAGCTTCTATAGTAGTAGCTTAGTTTGAAGAAATCAAGCATTCGGCACTCGGAAGAACGGTGATGAAGATGAAGATCCTCTACACAGGCATGGAGATGGAGATGGAGATCACCATGTGAAGGGGGCCATACTATTTCATTATGTGCTATTCTACTTGCTTTCATATGTTCATATGTTTGTTTGATAGGATAGCATCCCTCGCAAAATTAAGTAGTAACGATGCCCTTCCAAATGTTGCACCCGTCACCGTTATGCTCGTCAATGGTGGGTCTACCAAAGCAGAGTGCCATTCTCTATCATAACACGAGGGGGTATATGTCGGACATATACAGCAGGAACATTTGGTTGACTTAACAAGGCTATCAAAACAGTTTTGGGCCTTGGGGATAGGTTGGCGCCGGGGCATAGAGATGCCACACCAACAACAAGAGTCACATAGAGATATGATTAGCAAGGAGTTGCTTACCGATATTATTAATTTTCTAGCACTGATGCCAAAGCTCACTAGAAATTAACTAACATGTGGATATTGACCCAATACGTAACCTAGAGGGAAGGTGTAAAATACGTAATGGAAGTCTAATGTTAAATTGTTTAACAATAGACATAGCATAAACATTGTGCTAAACTTTGCTTTTTCTATTGTAGAATAAATGGCGGATAATACTACACCCATTGCTTTTAATTTGCGATCTATTCTCGAGAAAGAAAAATTAAACGGAACAAACTTTATGGATTGGTATCGCAACTTGAGAATTGTTCTCAAGCAAGAGCGTAAGGAGTACGTTCTTGAAGTACCCTATCCGGATGAGTTGCCTAATAATGCCACTACAACTGCACGGAGGGCTTACGAGAAGCACACTAATGATGCCCTAGATATAAGCTATCTTATGCTTGCTACAATGTCCCCTGAGCTTCAGAAGCAATATGAGAGCAACGATGCTCACACTATTATTCGGGACGTGTGGCATGTTTGAGAACCAAGCTCGGCCGAGAGGTTCAACACCTCAAAGTCCTTGTTTGCGTGCGAGCTTGTTGAGGGAATCCCGTCAGTCCGCATGTGATAAAGATGATTGGCTATATCGAGAGTCTTGAGAAACTAGGTTTCCCTCTTATCCAATAGTTGCTACAGACGTGATTCTCCAGTCGCTCCCTCCGAGCTTCGAGCTATTCATATTAAATTATCACATGAACAATATGGATAGAACCTTGGCCGAATTGCATGGGATGCTAAAGACAGCTGAGGAGAGTATCCAGAAAAACGGTCATCATGTGATGATGACGCAGAAAGCTAAGCGCAAACCACCTGTCAAAAAACTTTGCACCAAGAGGAAATTAACTCCCGATGAGATCGCTGTTAGTGATATGCCCTAGAGGCAACATGGAGATGTTGGATATCACGTCAATGTTTATGTATTTATGAATAAAGTGTTATTCGGTTCCATGAAATAGACATCTTGTATTGATCAATAAGTACGTGACTTATTTATGAGACTCGATATCTATGAATCTATTTCTAAATGATCCACGATCATATATCATATTATTGGAACTAATATGATTCTAAGATCGGCATGTTTATTGATTGATGATCATCTTTCATAGATCATGGGTATGGAGATACCAAATCAATAAACATGGACATATATGTTAGAGAACACATTGTTGGATAGACCCACCATGAGACACTACAGGAATTAATGTGCCATTAGTTGGTCTCGGGTAGTGTTGGTACAAAGTCCTTAGACCTGAGATCACCATGGATTCCAACATGTGTAGTAGCCTACTTTGGGACTACCAAACGCTATTTCGTAACTGGGTAGTTATAAAGGTAGTTTTCGGGTTTGCTATGAAACATGGAGTGGGATGTGAGTGATCAAGATGGAATTTGCCCCTCCTTTGGAGAGATATCTCTGGCCCCTCGAGGTAATGGATTATGGAAATGCATGGCCATGCTAAGTTGATTGAGGAGTCAATCAACAGACAGATAATCCAATACGGTTCGAGTGAATGGTTAAGCTATTGAAGGGATGGCACACATCTTGCCTATAGCTTAACTGGTATCGTGAGGCAAAGGGATTTGTGTACACATTACAGGTTCAGAGCCGATATTATATTCTTGTATACTATGGTGTCAATATGTGCTGCTAGGCGCCGCTGTTGACAGATCGGCTGAGTTGGACTCGAGCCGACGATCGGCTAAGTTAGACTATAGCCGAAACCGAGTATACCTGAACCTATAGGGTCGCACGCTTAAGGGGATAGAATAGATATTCGAGTTGGACTCGGATACGGCTCGATCGGATAGGGATCCGATCGGATAGAGTTCTATGGGCTTACAACGTATGGGCGACCAACTCGTGAGATTCGGATAGGATCCGATTCAAAATAGAGTCCTAATCGGCCACTAGTCCCAGTCGGCCAACTCTATATAAAGGAGGGAGGGGTGGAGAGCGGCGGCACGTCAATTGCATCGCATTGAACCGAATCCGCAACGAAGTCGCCGAGATCAATCTCCACGGAAACCCTCCCCACTTTCGAGCCAAACCCTAGCCTTGCATCGCGTGCTAGCACACGGGTATTTGGCGTTTTGTCCCCGGACGTGTGGATACCGGTAGAGGCGCTGCTACGTTGCACGCTGTTCATCGGCTGTGGAGGAATCAGCTGCGGTCGAGCGCATTGGAGCGAGGCGCGAGAACACAGTCGGACGACTCGGATCGACTACGGCATCTGCGAATCGGCTGATTGGTGAATCGGCTGTCCCCGGGAATCGGCTGTCGGCTTGCGGGAATCGGCTACACTGTTCCGGATCGGATAGTCCTGATTGGCTATTTCCACCGCATACTCTAATCGGTAACGATCTATCGGCCCTTACTTGCAAGTGTTCTGGTTTGCGCGGTTAAAAGTTTTTGTTTTCGGCTAGCGTAACCTCCGCGTAACCCTTCAGTGGTATCAGAGCTAATCTTGCTTAGTTCGGGTTTTAGATTGGATCTGGAACAAGTTTTACGCACGGGTTGATTAGATCAATCGGTTTTACGGGATTTGTTGAGGAGAGTTCATGGTAATTGCGTTCCTTGATAGTGTATCGGAACGATGTAATGTGATTACGTCGAAGCAATATCCATAGATCTCGGTTTGAGTCGGCTTCGAGATAGCGTTCCTTGATAGTGTATCGGGACCACAGTGTGCGTACCCCTTATAGGTCGTCTCGGTGCCGAATCTCTGCGATAGGTAGAAAATGTTTCTACGCCTAACTTGTTTTTGCAGAGAATGCTTTGAGATGGTATGGCCCTATTGTATGTATGAGATGCATGTGATGCATGTAATATTCTTTCATATGTGCAATCCTGTAATATTCTTTCATATGTGCAATGCTTGTAATATTCTTTCACGACTGCGAGTCGATGTAATCTTCAATTAGAGCTTCTATAGTAGTAGCTTAGTTTGAAGAAATCAAGCATTCGGCACTCGGAAGAACGGTGTTGAAGATGGAGATCCTCTACACCGGCATGGAGATGGAGATCACCATGTGAAGGGGGTCATACTATTTCATGCTATTTTACTCGCTTTCATATATGTGATATGTTTGTTTGATAGGATAGCATCCCTCACAAAATTAAGTAGTAATGATGCCCTTCCAAATGTTGCACCCGTCACCGTTATGCTCGTCAATGGTGGGTCCACCAAAGCGAGTGCCATTCTCTATCATAACACGAGGGGATATATGTCGGACATATACATGCGGGAGCATTTGGTTTACTTAACAAGGCTATCAAAACAGTTTTGGGCCTTGGGGCATAGGTTGGGGCCGGGGCATGGAGATGCCACACCAACAACAAGAGTCACATAGAGATGTGATTAGCAAGGAGTTGCTTACCGATGTTACTAATTTTCTAGCGGTGATGCCAAAGCTCACTAGAATATTAACTAACATGTGGATCTTGACCCCATACGTAACCTAGAGGGAAGGTGGAAAATACGTAATGGGAGTCTTATGTTAAATTGTTTAACAAAAGACATAGCATAAACATTGCGCTAAACTTTGTTTTTTCAGAATAAATGGCGGCTAATACTACACCCAGTTCCTTTAATTTGCGATCTATTCTCGAAAAGGAAAAATTAAATGGAACAAACTTTATGGATTGGTATCGCAACTTGAGAATTGTTCTCAAGCAAGAGCGTAAGGAGTACGTTCTTGAAGTACCTTATTCGGAGGATTTGCCAAATAATGCCACTTTGCAACTGCACGGAGAGCTTACGAGAAGCACACTAATGATGCCCTAGACATAAGTGTCTCATGCTTGCTACAATGTCCCCGAGCTTGAAGCAATATGAGAGCGGCGATGCTCACACTATTATTCGGGGCTGCGTGGTATATTTGAGAACCAAGCTCGGGCCGAGAGGTTCAACACCTCAAAGTCCTTGTTTGCGTGCGAGCTTGTTGAAGGGAATCCCGTCGATCCAGGTCCGCATGTGATAAAAATGATTGGCTACATTGAGAGTCTAGAAAAACTAGGTTTTCCCCTTAGCCAAGAGTTGGCTGCGATGTGATTCTTCGGTCGCTCCCTCCGAGCTTCGAGACATTCATATTGAATTATCACATGAACAATACGGATAGGACCTTGGCTGAATTGCATGGGATGCTAAAGACAGTGAGGAGAGTATCCGAGAAAACGGTCATCATGTGATGATGATGCGAAGGCTAAGCGCAAACCACCTGTCAAGAAGCTTTGCACCAAGAGGAAGTTAACTCCCGATGAGATAGCGAGTGCCTCCAATGCAAAGAAGGGCAAGAAGGGGTCGGCGGCATCGGATGCCATTTGCTTCTCTTGCAAGGAGACAGGCCCTTTGGAAGAGGAACTGCAAGAAGTACATGGAGGATCTCAAAAAGAAGCAAAGTACGACTTACGCTGTATTAATGTTATAGACATTAATCTTGCTACTTCACCTACTGACTCTTGGGTATTTGATACCGGATCGGTAGCTCATATTTGCAAATCGTTGCGGGAATGAGAAGAAGTAGAGACTTAAGAAGGGGCGAGGTGAACCTGCGCGTCGGCAATGGAGCAAGCGTTGCTACGATTCTTGTCGGCACGAGTACCACTTCATCTACCTTCAGGATTAGTTTTGGAATTAAATAATTGTTATTGTGTTCCAACACTATGTCAAAACGTTATTTCCGCTTCATGTTTGCAAGCGGAAGGATATGATTTTAGATCAATGAACAATGGTTGTTCAATATATCTCGAGAGATATGTTCTATTTTCATGCTCCATTGGTGAATGGATTATACGTTTTGAATCTTGAAGCGTCTCCCATCTATAACATTAATACGAAAGGCAACTCTCTAATGATATAAACCCCACGTTTATCCGGCATTGTCGCTTAGGCCATATAAATAAGAAACGCATGGAGAAGCTCCATAAGGATGGATTGCTTCACTCTTTTGATTTTGAATCATTTGAGACATGTGAGTCTTGTTTACTTGGTAAGATGACAAAGACACCTTTCACGGGACATAGTGAGAGAGCAAGTGACTTGTTGGCACTCGTACATGCGATGTATGTGGACCAATGAGCTCAACGGCCGAGAGGTGGTTATCGGTACTTCATTACCTTTACCGATGACTTTAGTAGATATGGTTATATCTACTTAATGAGGCATAAGTCGGAATCCTTTAAAAAGTTCAAAGAATTCCAGAATGAAGTACGAGAATCATTTAGGGAAAACAATGAAGTTTCTACGATCGGATCGTGGAGGAGAATACTTGAGCCAAGAGTTTGGTAATCATCGAAAGATTGTGGAATTGTTCCACGGTTGACTCCGCCAGGGAACTCCACAATGGAACGGAGTGTCCGAACGGAGAAATCGCACCTTGTTGGACATGGTGCGATCGATGATGAGCAAAAGTGATCTTCCGTTATCCTTCAGGGGATATGCTCTTGAAACACAAGCTCACACTAAATAGAGTTCCATCTAAGTCGGTTAAAAAGACACCATATGAGATATGGACAGGGCAACCCCTAGTTTGTCTTTTCTCAAAATTTGGGGATGCGAAGCTTATGTAAGACGTTTATAGTCGACAAGCTCACATCCAAATCTAACAAGTGCTTCTTTATGGGATATCCTAAGGAAACTAAGGGATATTACTTTTATAATCGGGAACAAGGCAAAGTGTTTGTCGCCCGACACGGTGTCTTCTTGGAGAAAGAGTTTCTTTCAAGAAGGGTTAGTGGGAGCAGGGGTGTATCTTGAAGAAGTTCAAGAAACACCGAGAAAATGTTTCGCGACCACGAAACAACAACGGGAGGAGCAAAGTGTTGCGCCACCGGTTGTAGATACACCAGCCCACGGAGGTCCGAAAGATCACGTCGTGCGCCGATAGGTACAGTGCGGAACAATGTGATATATTGTTGTTGGACAACGATGAGCCTAAGACCTATGAGGAAGCGATGGTGGGACCCGATTCCAACAAATGGCTTGGAGCCATGAAATCCGAAATAGAATCCATGTATGACAATCAAGTTTGGAACTTGGTTGATCCACTGATGGTGTCAAAACCATTGAGTGTAAATGGGTTTTTAAGAAAAGGCCGATATGGATGGAAATGTTCACATCTATAAGGCGCGATTGGTGGTGAAAGGTTTTAAACAGATTCAAGGAGTTGATTATGATGAAACCTTCTCGCCCGTCGCAATGCTTAAATCTATTCGGATTATTCTAGCGATTGCTGCATATTTCGATTATGAGATATGGTAGATGGATGTCAAAACGGCTTTCCTAAATGGAAACCTAAGCGCGGATGTATACATGATACAACCTCGGGGTTTTGTCGATCCAGAATCGCTCGAAAGATATGCAAGCTACGAAATCTATTTATAGATTGAAGCAAGCATCTCGGAGTTGGAATATTCATTTTGATGAAGTAATCAAAGGGTTTGGTTTCATCAAAAATGAAGAAGAGGCATGTGTTTACAAAAGGTCGTGGGAGCGCAATTGTATTTCTAATCTTATATGTGGATGACATATTGTTGATTGGAAATGATATCCCTATGCTAGAATCCATCAAGTCTTCATTTAAAAATAGTTTTTCCATGAAAGACTTAGGGAGGCAAATACATATTAGGCATTCGGATCTATAGAGATAGATCCAAGAGGCTAATTGGATTAAGCCAAAGTACATACATTGACAAGGTGTTGAAAAGGTTCAACATGCATGATTCCAAGAAAGGTTTCTTGCCCATGTCACATGGCATTAATCTTAGCAAGAATCACTGTCCTCGGACACATGATGAGCGGGATAAGATGGGTATGGTTCCATATGCTTCGGCAATTGGATCCATCATGTATGCCATGCTTTGTACACGCCCAGATGTCTCGTACGCTTTGAGTGCTACGAGCAGATACCAGTCAGATCCAGGTGAAGGTCACTGGACTGCCGTAAAGAATATCCTTAAGTACTTGAGAAGAACTAAGGATATGTTCCTAGTCTATGGAGGTGAAGAAGAGCTCGTTGTAAGTGGTTACACCGATGCTAGCTTCCAGACAGACAAGGATGATTATAGATCGCAATGGGTTCGTGTTCGCCCGAACGGAGGCGCGGTCACCGAAAGAGTTCCAAGCGGGATACCGTTGCTGATTCTACAACGGAGGCCGAGTATATTGCTGCTTTGGAAGCTGCAAAGGAGGCTGTTTGGATCAAGAAATTTGTTTCTGAGCTTGGTGTGATGACTAGTACGACTGGTCCAATGTCTCTCTATTGTGATAATAGTGGAGCCATTGCGCAAGCAAGGAGCCAAGGTCACATCGAAGTCCAAACACATACTTCGGCGATATCATCTCATTCGCGAGATAGTGGACGAGAGGTGATGTCAAGATATGCAAAGTGCACACGGATCTCAACATAGCCGATCCGCGACAAAACCTCTCCCTCGCCAGAAGCATGAGGCACATACAAGAGCAATGTGTATTAGATACTTACATGATTGACTCTAGTGCAAGTGGGAGATTGTTAGTGATATGCCCTAGAGGCAACATGGAGATGTTGGATATCACGTCAATGTTTATGTATTTATGAATAAAGTGTTATTCAGTTCCATGAAATAGACATCTTGTATTGATCAATAAGTACGTGACTTATTTATGAGACTCGATATGTATGAATCTATTTCTAAATGATCCTCGATCATATATCATATTATTGGAACTAATATGATTCTAAGATCGGCATGTTTATTGATTGATGATCATCTTTCATAGATCATGGGTATGGAGATACCAAATCAATAAACATGGACATATGTGTTAGAGAACACATTGTTGGATAGACCCACCATGAGACACTACAGGAATTAATGTGCCATTAGTTGGTCTCGGGTAGTGTTGGTACAAAGTCCTTAGACCGAGATCACCATGGATTCCAACATGTATAGTAGCCTACTTTGGGACTACCAAACGCTATTCCGTAACGGGTAGTTATAAAAGTAGTCTTCTGTTTTGCTATGAAACATGAAGTGGGATGTGAGTGATCAAGATGGAATTTGCCCCTCCTTTGGAGAGATATGTCAGGGCCCTCGAGGTAATGGATTATGGAAATGCATGGCCATGCTAAGTTGATTGAGGAGTCAATCAATAGACGAGATAATCCAATACGGTTCGAGTGAATGGTTAAGCTATTGAAGGGATGGCACACATCTTGCCTATAGCTTAATTGGTATCGTGCGGCAAAGGGATTTGTGTACACATTACATGTTCGAGCCGATATTACATTCTTGTATACTATGGTGTCAATATGTTCTGCTAGGCGCCGCTGTTGACAGATCGGCTGAGTTGGACTCGAGCCGAAACCGAGTATACCTGAACCTACAGGGTCGCACGCTTAAGGGGATAAGAACAAGCATTCGAGTTGGACTTGAATATGACTCGATCGGATAGGGATCCGATCGGATAGAGTCCTATGGGCTTACGAAATCCGACCAGCCAACTCTATGAGATTCGGATAGGATCCGATTCAAAATTGAGTCCCGATGGGCCTCTAGGCCCAACCGGCCAACTCTATATAAAGGGGCGAGGGTGGAGAGTTGCGGCATCAAATTGAACCGAATCAATTTGATTTGGCGCAACAGAAGTCGGCGAGATCAATCTCCACGGAAACCCTCTCCACTTTCGAGCCAAACCCTAGCCTTGCATTGTGTGCTAGCACACGGGTGTTCGGCGTTCTGTCCCCGGACGTGTGGATACCGGTAGAGGCGCTGCTACGTTGTGGCACTGTTCGTCGGCTACGAATCGGTTGTGGTGGAATCGGCTGAGGTCGAGCGCATCGGAGTGAGGCACGAGAACGTGACCAGACGACTCGGCGAATCGGCTGCTCGGCAAATCGGCTGATTGGTGAATCGGCTGTCCCCGGGAATCGGCTGTCGGCAAATCGGCTATCATTGGCCAGTTCTGTTCCAGATCGGATAGCTCCTGATTGGCTAATCCGCTGCACTCTACTCCAATCGGTAACGATCTATCGACCCTTACTTGCAAGTGTTCCCGGTTTGCGTGGTAAAAAAGTTCTGTTTTCGGCTAGCGTAGCCTCCGCGTAACCCTTCACTATCTTCCAACACGGTCCCATCGCCAACAACCGTACTATATCATTTGAAACATCCGTCGACATTGTAATATGCTTCTTGAACCATTCGTTGAACCCCGAGTTATGTTCTTGGTTAATCCACATGTCCGATCGCCCCAAGTTCTCCTGTTGGATTTTCGCTAAATGCTCCTCAAAATATGGGCCAACTTCTGCCATATGTTGGAGCACAACAAAATGAGCTTTCGAATACGAGGCTTGATCAGGCACAATTCATTTCCTGCTTATTGTTCCAACGCCTGACAACCTTCTTTCCTGACGAGAAGCTGGTACTCTAATAGGATCGACCTCGGCCATATAATCAACTCAAAAGTCAATAACCTCCTTGGTCGTGTAACCTTTAATGATGCTGCCCTCTGGTTTTGCTCTGTTTCTCTCGTAAGACTTTAGTACTCCCATGTACCTCACAAACGGATACATTTCTCTTAGAAATGCTGGGGCACATAGTTTTGTTTGCTTCATGAGATGAACAAGGAAATGAGTCAGGATATCAAAGAAAGACAGAGGAAGAAATATCTCCATGTGACAGAGGGTATTGATAATATCTGTTTGCAATCCATCTAGGTCTTCGGGATCTATAACCTTCTGACTGATTGCATTGAAGAAGACACACAGAAGTTGGATCGTGTGGCGAACTTTGGGTGGTAGAATGCCTCTGATAGCAATTGGCAAGATCTGTGTGATGAGCCCGTGTGGACCCCCGATTTTGAGGCGGGAATCTTTCGTGTTCATAGTACCATTTCCCTGGATCAAGTAGTTGGTACCCACGAATACAGTACTGGATAATCAAGTGCGCATGCACGAACAGTCTTACAATACCAATATTACATTAATAGGCCCAAAGGCATTGTTCATCCCACAGGACCTTATGGTCCGAATACAACATAAAAACAGAGTTTAGATAAGGCGGCGGAAGAGGCGGCGGCTTGTCAATTGCCACGAGCAACGACCGGAGCTAAAGTCTAATATGCGCCGTCGCCCTCGTCCTCCCGGTGATATGCATATGGATCTTCCGCTCTTCAACTCCATCACGGAGGTTTGTGCGTATAGCAAGGGTGAGTACCAACCGTACTCGGCAAGCCAACACGAAATTGATGCATATGATAAGGTTATTCAAAGAACATGGCTAGGGTTATTTTTGCGTAAAGCCGCTTTCACAATTCTTTTCACAAGCCTATCGACTAGCCAAATCAAGTTTTAATTTCATAGTTCATTAACCCGGCGACGGTTCGTGTCTACCATCCATCGTGATTCCAAGGATGGCTTCCCGCCTCCGGTTCGTCATGTTTTTCTGGGAGTCCACCCCTTCCCGCATTCTCGAGAAGTTGATCCACCAGCGAATAAAATCATCATGCAAACCCATCCCAGCATTTTTAAGTTCAAAGTCTAGCCAAGCGAAAGTCTTGTCACGATGCTCAATATCCGCGAGCACGGCTATTCGAATAGATTGATTCATTCACACTTGCAGTGGATGTACACTTTACCCGTACTCCGCGACAGCCCAACAAATGAGCCTACGCCTCAACACATGAGACGGTCACGGCAAAGCCTTTCGATAACCTCACTTTGGCGACCCGCTCCATGAACTTATGTCCTCATGCACTCTAGCCGTCCTTTTCTAGCGGTGAGAGGAGTTCGCGCACCCGGGGTAAGGGAAGACATTTCCAATTTTTAAGTTTAATTAACGGTAGTTTAATCCCATCATTCATAACAAAGGCCACAGCCTCATTCTCATCCCATAACCACATCATAGAGAACCATCTATGCAAGGATACGCTCCAGCTCGGCTATCTAGTCGCCTAGGTCTATACCCATTCGAGAAGTACGGTTGTGCGGCTCGTTTCCGCTATCTCATGGCTCGGTCCTTAATTGACCGGGTCGGCACTTGCCTTTTCGGAATCCACCCAAATCATCCGGCCGCCCGTCTAAAACATTTGTATAGTGCTTTCAATTTTCATCAAACTTAATTCATCATGGCCATGTGGCGCTCATGTCTCCACATGCCGAATCTCAACTACCTTCCCTAAGGTAGTTGCCCAAGCACAAAGCTTTTTCATAAAGTCATGAGTATGCATAAATCTAAGTATAGCATGGCTAAGCGCTTCCGAAGTTATGCTTCGGTTGTTTGTATCACATCGCGAGTTACAAGGAGTAATTCTAAAGGTAATCAACAGCAAGGAATGACATAACAAGTATAGGTAACTCTAAAACATGCAGGTTTAAAGTTTAAAATAACATCATTTCGCAATTGGGATCGATATGTTCAAAGGGTGTGAAGACTTGCCTTGCTCGCACGCTGGTTGAGTGGGGTCTTCCGCGTAGTCGTGTTCACTTCTTCGGACGCTATCCGTACGTGCGAAAAGAAGGGTTGAATCCAATTAAAATCCAACAATATCAACGAAAAGAAAGAGATCTCAAAATGATCGCGGTAAGCGGATTCCAAACACAACCTCAACTTCGGAAATTTTAATAGTTGAATCAACGAAAAGGAGTCTAGTTAAACCGAGCAAACCATCTCGTAATAAATATATATTTTGTTCCTAAATTTGAAGATATCCTAGAATAATTAGATTTCTAATTTCCATATCTCCAATAATTTTATCTTTAATGTTGCAATTATATCTGCTAGGGGTTTTGAAATTCTAACGACCGAATAATGACATTCATGCTTAACCAATCTTTAAAAAGGTCTCATGTGAACTTCGATAACCAATTAGAGGTCGGACAATATTTGAATTCATAAAAATGAAAAATTTAATCTAGAAATTATTTTCACCAAGTATTTCTTTTTGGAAGGAAAAAGAATATTATACCCATTCCTAGATAATAATATTTCAAAAACCTTATTTTATATCCTAAAATATTTCCAAAATAATGTTTTTACCTTTACCCTAATTCTTTTACTATTTTTTTCTTTTCCTTATTTTTTCTTTCTCTTCCTTTTCTTTTTCCCTTTCTTTTCTTTTCTTCCTCTGCTTCTGCTTCTGTTTTCCCACCGGCGGCCGACGGTGAGGGAGGGGTGCCGACGGCGAGGGAGGGCCGGAGCTAGGGAAAAGAGGGGCGCTACACCATCCTGGGACCACAAGGGTTCCATTTCTCCACTCGGCCGAGACCGGGGAGCGGCGGAAAGAGCTGGCGACGGTGAGGTGGTTCGGCGGCGGTGGCGCTCGTCGGCAGCAAAATCCGGCGAAGCTCTGGCTAAAGTGAGAGGTCTATGAGCATCAGTGAACCCTAGGGATGCTAAAGGTGAGGTTGGTTCGGCCGGAGAGGCGCTGCAGCGGGCTGGCGACGGCGAGGTGGTTCGGCGGCCGAGATAGGGAATTCGAGGGTTTGTCGCCGGCGATTTTCCGGCGACCATTTGGCTCGGGAGCTTAGGGAAATAATACCTAGAGCACGGGAATGATAATGGTACCTTTAATTCGGGAAGAAATCGGCCGAGGGTGACGAATTTCGGAGTGTCGCACGGGCGGTCGAATTAGGGTTCTTCCGGCCGAGCTCCGATCCTTCCCAAAATTCGCGCAATGTAGTGGCTAATCCTTGGGGGAAATTGGGGGGAAAGCACGAGTGAGCACAGGGGAGTATTTTTGATGTTGGGGCCGGGTCTGGGAGGCGTCTTATAGGCGGTCGACGGCGAGGGCGACGCGACGGCAGCAGAATGGCGCAGCGTCGCGGCATGGCGCGGTCGCGGGGAGATCGTGCGCGACGTGCGGCAACCGCAGCCGATGTGTGTGCGTACGGTGAGCGCGGCGAGGGCGGAGCATGCGGACTGCAGACGCGGCGCTACGCGGCAAGCGGCGACGACATGGCGACGGCCTAGCGCGGCGCGCGCCGCGACTCGGCGACCGCGGGGTGGCGCGACTGTACGGCGGCGGCTGTGCGCGCAGACGGTGTCGTCGCGAGGGCACGCGGGCGAGGGCGTCCTGGTACGGCGCGGCACGGCGCTCGGCGCGTGGCGCGCGCGGACGTGGCCGACGGTTCGGTCGAACACTTGCCGAGCTAATGAACAGTGCACCTTTGCTTTTTCCCGATTTTAAATTCGTATTTTCCATTTCCATTTCCTTTCACCCTAAAAATTCAAAATAAATTCTAATATTCCCAAAATAATTTTGAAATTATATTTTCAAACTTTTCCCCCACTTTTTATTTTTCAAAATATATTTTTCATATTTTTATTTCTTCTTTTAAAATCAATAAATTGAGGTCTTTAATTAATTTCTAAATTCATATTTCCTTTTCAAAACATTTTTATCATCCAAATCCAAATATTTATTATTTTTCTTCCACCGTTAGGGTTTAAACCAAAATATATTCTTTTCAAGAATCTTTTGTAAATCCACAAAATTATGTATTTACCCTCCTCCAAATATATATTTTGAATTGTTACTCCCACCTAGGATATCAAGCTTAGGGTTTCTATCCAACTTCACACCAAAGCAATTCAAAAAGAACTCTTATGCAACGAGCTTGGCAAGTAAGAACGAAAAACACGATAAGAAGCAATTAATCCAAAAGGGTTTTTGTGAGTTTCGATTTTCACGTTCCGAATTCCACTCCTTCTATTTTCGGGATGTTACAAACCTACCCCCTAACAATAAATCTCGTCCCCGAGATTTTCTTACCGATTGCTGAATAGGTGTGGATATTCTCGTCCTCGGAATTCTTCGCTCTCCTAGGTAGCTTCTTCTTCGGTGTGATTGCTCCATTGTACTTTGTACATGCGCCACGACTTGGTTCGTGTCTTCTTTTCGCTTCGTCTAGTATCTTGATTGGATGCTCCGGGTAGGTAAGATCACTTGTGGACATGGATGGTTTCTAACGGGGTTTGCTCTTCCGGTACCCGCAAACATTTCTTCAGGTGCGACACATGGAATACCGGGTGGACATCGGAGAGATTCTCGGGCGTTCCAATTGGTAAGCCACTTCTCCCCTCCTAGCGCTTATCAAGAATGGGCCCACGTATCGTGGTGCGAGTTTCCCTTTGACTTTGAATCTCGTGTTCCCCGTAGTGGTGAGACCTTTAGATACACGTAGTCACCCTCTTTGAATTCCAATTCTCTTCGTCGAGTATCCGCGTAGCTCTTTTGTCGTGATTGAGCAGCTTGTAGTCGGTCCCGAATCGCGAACCTTTTCCTCGCCTCCTTGATTATGTCGGGCCCGAATACGGTTCGTTCACCGGTTTCGACCACATCAATGGGGTCCGACATCGGCGACCAAATAGAGCTTCGTTTGGCGACATCTTCGACCGGCTTGATAGCTATTGTTGTAAGAGAACTCGGCGTACGGCAAGCATTTCTCCCAATCCTTGGTGAAATCCAATGCACGGAGCTCTCGCATATCCTCCAATACTTGGTTCGTCCTTTCGCCCGCCCATCGGTCTCGTGGATGATAGGCGGTACGAAAGCGAGATGACTTCCGAGTGCCTCGTGGACTTTGCTCCAAAAATGAGATGTGAATTGGGTACCACGATCCGATATGATCCTCTTTGGTACACCGTGAAGACATACAATCCTACTCATATATAGTTCCGCTAGCTTGGCACCGTTGTAGTTAGTTTTCACCGGTATAAATGGCGATCTTGGTGAGCCGATCTACTATTACCCAAATGGAATCGTAACCGTCGTAGTTTTGGGTAGTCCCACTATGAAATCCATGCCTATCTCGTCCCATTTCCATTCGGGAATCTTGAGTGGCTGCAGCAAGCCCTGGGCGTTGATGTTCGGCTTTCACCCTTTGGCACACATCACACACGGCTACGTATTCGGCTACATCCCTCTTCATATTAGGCCACCGGTATTCTCCTTTCAAATCATGGTACATTTTCGTGCTTCCGGGATGTAACGAATATGCCGATTCGTGGGCTTCCTTTAAGATCAATCCCCTCAAACCGCCTCGTTCGTGCACACGATTCTTTTCTTGTACCACAGATTCCCTTGTCATCTACGAAAATTCCCGAGCGCGTCCGCCGGGCGTTCCTTGATTTCCGGGTTTCCTCATTCCCCTTTTGGGCTTCCTCTATTTGAGTCCTCGCAGAGGTTGGATTTCCAGCGAGTTCACTCCTCCGTGAGGAATTAGGTGTAGATTGAGTCTAGCCATTTCTTCTTGAAGTTCGCCGGCTATACCTCCCAATCCCATGTGGTTGCATTGGGCTTTGCGGCTCGGCGCATCGGCCACTACATTCGCCTTGCCGGGATGATAATGAATTCCTAGATCGTAATCCTTGATCAACTCCAGCCATCGCCTCTCGTCGTAGATTGAGATCAGCCGAGTAAAGAAATATTTTAGGCTCTTGTGATCGGTATACACATCACGGTGGTTCCCGATCGATAGTGTCTCCGGATCTTCAATGCGTGTACAACCGCGGCTAATTCCAGTCGTGTGTGGGATAATTCTCTTCGTGGGGTCGTGAATCGTCGCGAGGCATATGCTACGACCTTCCCATCCTGCATTAATACTCCTCCTAATCCTTGCCGGGAGGCATCACAAGACATCACGAAGTCCTTCCGGTTGTCGGGTAAGGTCAAGATTGGGGCAGTGGTTAACTTTTCTTTTAATTGGTCGAAGGCTTTTTGGCACTTCTCATTCCATTCAAACTTCTTTTCCTTCTTCAGAAGTTGAGTCATAGGTCGGGCCACGGTGGAAAACCCTTCGATAAACCGTCGGTAATAACCGGCCAAACCCAAGAAACTCCGAACTTTCGTCACGACTTGGGTGCCTTCCATCCCGTAACGGCTTCGACCTTGGCGGGGTCTACGGCTACTCCTCCGGCGAAACCACGTGGCCAAGAAAAGCGACTTCCTTGAGCCAGAACTCGCATTTGCTGAATTTTGCATACAGCTGGTGCTCTCGTAACTTTTCCAGTACGAGTCGTAGATGCTCCGCGTGTTCCTCATCGTTCTTGGAGTAGATAAGTATATCGTCGATGAACACCACTACGAATTTGTCCAGGTATTCCATGAATACCTTGTTCATCAGGTTCATAAAGTATGCAGGGCGTAACGTGTAGAGAACGCCGTCTTAGGAATATCTCCGGCTCTAATCTTCAACTGATGATATCCTGACCGTAGATCAATCTTGGAGAACACCTGCGCACCTTTAAGTTGATCGAATAGGTCATCGATTCGAGGTAGCGGGTACTTGTTCTTGATAGTTACTTCATTCAGCGATCGGTAGTCCACACACATTCTCATACTCCCATCCTTCTTTTTGACGAAGAGTACGGGGGCTCCCCAGGGAGAAGAGCTGGGGCGTACAAATCCCTTCTCTTGTAGTTCCCTTATCTGCTTCTTGAGTTCCTCTAACTCGTTGGCCGGCATTCGATAAGGTCTCTTGGATATGGGGCGTACTGGCATTAGATCGATGATAAACTCTACGTCGCGATCCGGGGGCATTCCGGGCAATTCCTCGGAAACACATCCGGGTATTCTTGTACTACGGGCATTCCGCCTAAGGGTAGCATGGTGAACACTCCCGCAGCTTGCTCACACAGCTTTGGGTTTTGATCCATAGTTATGCTCATCGTGATCCTCATGGGGTGGATACCGTGACTTCCCTTCGACTGCAGCCTATAATCCCATTATTTTTGGTCAACCAATCCATCCCGAGTATGACATCTATGGTTTGGGGTGATAGCACCATAAGGTTTGAGAGAAACACCACGTCTCTAATCCGTATGGGCACATTAATGCAGCATGGGGTACGGTTATGTCTCCCCGGTGAGTGTACCAACATAGGCCTCTTAAGTGCTACTTGGTGTAGGTGGTGTTGTTTGCTTACTTGGGAAGATATGAATGAATGCGAGGCTCCGTAATCGAATAAAACTTTAACGGTGTAGAGTTGATAGAGAACATACCCATCAATATGCTCTGGTCCTCCCGAGCTTCTTCCGCCCGCACATGATTCACCCGGCCACGTCGAAACCCGGTGGCGGCCTCGTTGGGTAGTGGGGTCCCGAATAGACCTCGTCCCCGCCGCAGGGGTGGGGGTTCCTCGGACGGGCGTTGCATTGGTGCCAATGCGCACAGGGGCGTTGCGTGGTTTTGGGCAACTATTGGAGTAGTGCCCGAATTCTCCGCAATTGAAACACTCACATTCCTTCTTCCCGGAGCAGCTAGGGTTGGTGTGGGCGTACGAAACCGAGGTGTAGCTGACTGTTGACATGGTCGGAAGCGGAGAACGTCCGGTTGCCGGAACATTTGGCTTCCATCCGACGGGGTGGCTCCCTTGGGGCGTTGTGGCGTTCCCCGAAACGGGCGAGCCATAGCGAGCCTTCTCTTGCGGTTATTGTCTACCACCTTTTGGTCATGCTCAAGTCGGACGACCTTGTTGATGAGGCTTTGGAAACCGGTGTGATCCTGCCCGATCATTGGTCCCCTGGTTCGTCATTTAGTCCCTCAATGAATTTGTCTATCTTTTCTTCTTCGTCCGCGTCCACGGTGGCGTAACGGCAAGCTGGGTGAACTTGTTCGATATTCTTGTACCGAGGTGTTCCCTTGACGCAGATCTGCGGAACTCGTTTTCTTCATCCTCATCACTGCAGGCACGAAATTCTCACGGAACGCAGCCGTGAATTCCTCCCATGTTGGTTCACCGGCGTCTTCACTCGTGTCTCCTTGTAGGTGTCCCACCGCCACTCGCGGGACCCTCCATGGTTAGTAGCGAAGATAACTCTATCCGCTTCTCGGATTCGACGAGGGTTAGCTTCTTCTCTATCACTCTTAGCCAATCTTCGGCATCCATAGGTTCTTCGGCCGTGGAAAAGTGGGCGGCTTAGCTCTCATGAATTCTCCCGCACTCGATCCTCCTCGACCTCCTTGATTATTAGCAATCGCTTGGAGTAGCCGGGTCGCAAGGCCATGACCTCCGCCGGGTGGAGGGGTTGGGTTCGCGGGTTCTCGTTGGTTGCTGCGGCTCTGCGGCGATGTGCCATCCGAAGAAGGTAGATGAATTAAGAGATCGGACTAGTTTAGGTTATAGCTTCCGGGGAATTCTTCAATCAACGACAGGGTGACATAATAATAAGCTTACGAATTAAGACATCGCAAGGCGATGCTCAGGTTCATCATATTACATAAGGTACACGACTGTACACACACAGTCCTTCATGCCAGATAGCAATAATAATTATATCGTCCAACTAGATCAACTAATTAAGGGGAAATAGGAAGTGCTGCCGAGCTGGGAAGGTCCTTCCGCCTAGTCATCCAACCACCCGCAAGAGCCAGGCGCCGGAAGTGGGTGGTCCGCCGCTGAAGCAAACCGAAGTCCCCATGGCTCGGAGGTGGTGGCCTCGGAGTCACGCCGAATCTTCCGACTCGGTGGCCGCGTACTCTTGCGAGCGCCCCGGGTGAGGGGCCTCCGTGTGAGTCGCGACGAGGGGGAACTTCCTCCTCCATTGAGTCGGTGTCGCTAGACTCCCATTTGATCTCCATGGGCTCTGCCTCAGACTCCGTATCGGTGTAGATCTGGATGGGGTTACCCTCTCCTGATCCCGGCTCGGATGGTACTGGTACGGAGCTCGGGGTGGGTCCCATGGATGTGGCGAGTGGGGGTCTACCGTGCACGGTGCGTGCTCGTGCTCAACATAAAAGCTTGCTCCATCATAACTTGAAAAGTATCTAAGCTTGCTGGAGTCATAAGGTAATAGTGGTCGGCCACAGGGAGGTGATGGTACGGCTCGGTGGAAGTACTGCAAGTGTAGACGGGACGAGTACGCAGCTGTTCCTCTAGCTGGTTGATCTCCGCTGCTTGCTCTTCCCGAGCTGCTCTTCCAGCTCTACCGAGCCTCCCCTCGGGCCATGTAGCGGTCCGAGAGTTGCTCATACCGAGCACCATTGGCTTGCAATGAGTCGCGGCATGCTTATCGGTCTCCACGCCTTGGTGGCTGTTGACCGAGATCATTGAGGCGTGATCGCTGATCGTTGATCTCGAGCAGGGCCTCCTCGTAATGCTGCCTCGCCGTCTCCGCCCAACGCGATAGACGCGTGACCATCGGGTTGTAGCAGCGAGGGGGTAGCCTCCACGGTGCAGACCGGGTTGCCCTCTTCGCGGTAAGGATGATGCACGAACTCGTCATTGTGAGTTCGGCACGGTGTTCCGCATTAAGGCGAAGGAAGGCCTCGCGAGCCGCATCCCGAATAGCCGCTTCGCTAGGTCCCGGTGGTAGCGAGTATGGAAGCAAGTAAGATGTCTCACTTCCCATGCGGGCTTCTATGGATACGTGCCTCCCAGCTGGATACTCTTCGGAGCCATGCCTTTTGGTGTGATAGGTGGGTGGTTCCGGGTACCTCAAACACCATAGTAGGGACAGGAGTTGGACCACGAACCCCTCGTCTCGCGGAATAGTGACTTCCCGGTTCCGTCGTGGTTTGACATCTCGCTTTTATAGGCAACTTGGGGTTAGCGGGAGAGCTATCATAATCATTTGGTAAAAGAAATACAGGTGTAGAAAAGATATATTTGCATTTTCGGAAATAATAGTTTAAAACTGATCCTATTGTAGGGATATTTCCCTTTAGCCATCTAGTTAGGGGTAGGGCGCCATTTGGTCTTAGCCTACGGTCGCATGGCTCGATACCGCTCCGTGGACCCCGATTTTGAGGCGGGAATCTTTCGTGTTCATAGTACCATTTCCGGATCAAGTAGTTGGTACCCACGAATACAAGATCTTGGATAATCAAGTGCGCATGCACGAACAGTCTTACAATACCAATATTACATTAATAGGCCCAAAGGCATTGTTCATCCCACAGGACCTTATGGTCCGAATACAACATAAAAACAGAGTTTAGATAAGGCAGCGGAAAGAGGCAGCGGCTTGTCAATTGCCACAGGCAACGACCGGAGCTAAAGTCTAATATGCGCCGTCAGTTCCCTCGTCCTCCTGGTGATATGCGTATGGATCTTCTGGCTCTTCAACTCCATCAGCTGGAGGTTTGTGCGTATAGCAAGGGTGAGTACCAACCGTACTCAGCAAGCCAACACAGAATTGATGCATATGATAAGGTTATTCAAAGAACATGGCTAGGGTTATTTTTGCGTAAAGCCAGTTTTCACAATTCTTTTCACAAGCCTATCGACTAGCCAAATCAAGTTTTAATTTCATAGTTCATTAACCGGCGACGGTTCTGTCTACCATCCATCGTGATTCAAAGGATGGCTTCCCGCCTCCGGTTCGTCATGTTTTTCTGGGAGTCCACCCCTTCCCGCATTCTCGAGAAGTTGATCCACCGCGAATAAAATCATCATGCAAACCCATCCCAGCATTTTTAAGTTCAAAGTCTAGCCAAGCGAAAGTCTTGTCACGATGCTCAATATCCGCGAGCACGACTATTCGAATAGATTGATTCATTCACACCGCAAAGGATGTACACTTTACCCGTACTCCGCGACAGCCCAACAAATGAGCCTACGCCTCAACACATGAGATGGTCACGGCAAAGCCTTTTGATAACCTCACTTTGGCGCACCCGCTCCATGAACTTATGTCCTCATGCACTCTAGCCGTCCTTTTCTAGCAGTGAGAGGAGTTCTGGCGCACCCGGGGTAAGGGAAGACATTTCCAATCTTTAAGTTTAATTAACAGTAGTTTAATCCCACCATTCATAACAAAGGCCGCAGCCTCATTCTCATCCCATAACCACATCATAGAGAACCATCTATGCAAGGATACCGCCTCCGCTCGGCTATCTAGTCGGCTAGGTCTATACCCATTCGAGAAGTACGGTTGTACGGCTCGTTTCCGGCTATCTCATGGCTCGGTCCTTACTTGACCAGGGTCGGCACTTGCCTTTTCCGGAATCCACCCAAATCATCCGGCCGCCCAGTCTAAAACATTTGTATAGTACTTTCAATTTTCATCAAACTTAATTCATCATGGCCATGTGGCGCTCATGTCTCCACATGCCGAATCTCAACTACCTTCCCTAAGGTAGTTGCCCAAGCACAAAGCTTTTTCATAAAGTCATGAGTATGCATAAATCTAAGTATAGCATGGCTAAGCGTTTACCGAAGTTATGCTTCGGTTGTTTGTATCACATCGCGAGTTACAAGGAGTAATTCTAAAGGTAATCAACAGAAGGAATGGCATAACAAGTATAGGTAACTCGTAAAGCATGCAGGTTTAAAGTTTAAAATAACATCATTTCGCAATTGGGATCGATATGTTCAAAGGGTGTGAAGACTTGCCTTGCTCGCACGCTGGTTGAGTGGGGTCTTCCGCGTAGTCGTGTTCACTTCTTCGGACGCTATCCGTACGTGCGAAAAGAAGGGTTGAATCCAATTAAAATCCAACAATATCAACGAAAAAGAAAGAGATCTCAAAATGATCGCGGTAAGCGGATTCCAAACACAACCTCAACTTCGGAAATTTTAATAGTTGAATCAACGAAAAGGAGTCTAGTTAAACCGAGCAAACCATCTCATAATAAATATATATTTTGTTCCTAAATTTGAAGATATCCTAGAATAATTAGATTTCTAATTTCCATATCTCCAATAATTTTATCTTTAATGTTGCAATTATATCTCCTAGGGGTTTTGAAATTCTAATGACCGAATAATGACATTCATGCTTAACCAATCTTTAAAAAGGTCTCATGTGAACTTCGATAACCAATTAGAGGTCGGACAATATTTGAATTCATAAAAAGGAAAAATTTAATCTAGAAATTATTTTCACCAAGTATTTCTTTTTGGAAGGAAAAAGAATATTATACCCATTCCTAGATAATAATATTTCAAAAACCTTATTTTATATCCTAAAATATTTCCAAAATAATGTTTTTACCTTTACCCTAATTCTTTTACTATTTTTTTCTTTTCCTTATTTTTTTTCTTTCTCTTCCTTTTCTTTTTCCCTTTCTTTTCTTTTCTTCCTTTCTTTTCTTTTCTTCCTCCTGCTCGTTTTCCCACCGGCGGCCGACGGTGAGGGAGGGGTGCCGACGGCGAGGGAGGGCCGGAGCTAGGGAAAAGAGGGACGCTACACCATCCTGGGACCACAAGGGTTCCATTTCTCCACTCGGCCGAGACCGGGAGCGGCGGAAAGAGCCGGCGACGGCGAGGTGGTTCGGCGGCGGTGGCGCTCGTCGCAGCAAAATCCGGCGAAGCTCGGCTAAAGTGAGAGGTCTACGAGCATCGCGTGAACCCTAGGGATGCTAAAGGTGAGGTTGGTTCGGCCGGAGAGGCGCCGCACGGCCGGCGACGGCGAGGTGGTTCGGCGGCCGAGACAGGGGAATTCGAGGGTTTGTCGCCGGCGATTTTCCGGCGACCATTTGGCTCGGGAGCTTAGGGAAATAATACCTAGAGCACGGGAATGATAATGGTACCTTTAATTCGGGAAGAAATCGGCCGAGGGTGACGAATTTCGGAGTGTCGCACGGGCGGTCGAATTAGGGTTCTTCCGGCCGAGCTCCGATCCTTCCCAAAATTCGCGCAATGTAGTGGCTAATCCTTGGGGAAATTGGGGGAAAGCACGAGTGAGCACAGGGAGTATTTTTGATGTTGGGGGCCGGGTCGGGGAGGCGTCTTATAGGCGGTCGACGGCGAGGGCGACGCGACGGCAATGGCGCAGCGTCGGCGGCATGGCGCGGTCGCGGGGAGATCGTGCGCGACGTGCGGCAACTGCAGCCGATGTGTGTGCGTACGGTGAGCGCGGCGAGGCGGAGCATGCGGATGCAGACGCGGCGCTTACGCGGCGTATGGCGACGACATGGCGACGGCCTAGCGCGCGTCGCGCGACCACGCGACCGCGGGTGGCGCGACGCGCACGGCGGCGCGTGGCGCGCGCAGGACGGTGTCGTCGCGAGGGCACGCGGCGAGGGCGTCTGGTACGGCGCGGCACGGCGCTCGGCGCGTGGCGCGCGCGACGTGGCCGACGGTTCGGTCGAACACTGCCGAGCTAATGAACAAGTGCACCTTTGCTTTTTCCCGATTTTAAATTCCTATTTTCCATTTCCATTTCCTTTCACCCTAAAAATTCAAAATAAATTCTAATATTCCCAAAATAATTTTGAAATTATATTTTCAAACTTTTCCCCCACTTTTTATTTTTCAAAATATATTTTTCATATTTTTATTTCTTCTTTTAAAATCAATAAATTGAGGTCTTTAATTAATTTCTAAATTCATATTTCCTTTTCAAAACATTTTTATCATCCAAATCCAAATATTTATTATTTTTCTTCCACCAGTTAGGGTTTAAACCAAAATATATTCTTTTCAAGAATCTTTTGTAAATCCACAAAATTATGTATTTACCCTCCTCCAAATATATATTTTGAATTGTTACTCCCACCTAGGATATCAAGCTTAGGGTTTCTATCCAACTTCACATCAAAGCAATTCAAAAAGAACTCTTATGCAACAGAGCTTGGCAAGTAAGAACGAAAAACATGATAAGAAGCAATTAATCCAAAAGGGTTTTTGTGAGTTCCGATTTTCACGTTCCGAATTCCACTCCTTCGATTTTCAGGATGTTACAGCCCGTGGCAATCGTGAGACTTCATTCCAACCAGTTTTAGGTTGTCTAATTTGACGTACTTACTTATCCTTGCTAAATAGCTTGATGGAACTTTGATATCTCTGAGGCATGGTAACATTGCGATCTTCTCATCCTTCGACAATGTGTGGCAAGCTGGAGAGAGGTACACTCTCCTTGTCTCTGCATCTGTTATAGGAAGGAGTTCACTGTGAATATTCATCTCCTATAGATCAAGGCTTGTGTTCAACCCGTCCTTTGTCTTCCCAGGAATATTCAACAATAGCCGTACCAAACTCTCACACACATTCTTTTCTACGTGCATCAGATCAATGCAATGACGGACCTCGATATCTTTCAGTAATGTAGTCACCAAAATATGGATTTTTTCTTCCACATACCCTTGTCCATTGCCTTACTTTTTTCCCAAACTCATTAGTTAGATCCTTGACCATGTTGTGGACCTCATCTCCGGACAAATCCTTGGGTACAGTCTGAAGTTCCCTCTTACCGTTGAAAAGTTTCTTTTTTCTTCTAAATATGTGATGGAGCGAGAGCCATCTCCTATGACCCATGTAAATCATCTTTCTGGATTTCTTCTGCCACCTACTGCCTGTATGTTCCATACAGTCGAAGCATGTCTTCTTTCCTTTCATGGTTTGTCCAAAAGATTGCCAAGTGCAGGATAAATATTAATGGTGCAGAACAATAGAATGCGTAGTTTGAAGTTCTCCTAGCCGTACGCATCCCAATTTTCCACACCTTCTTTCTAGACAATCTCAAGGTCATCAATAACAGGCTCCAAGAACAAATCAATATCATTGTCAGGTTGTTTTGGTCCTTAGATTAACATGCACAGCATAATGTATTTTGTTTTGAAGCACAACCATGGCAGTAGGTTATAATTTGCAATCAAAACTGGCCAGGTGCTATGGGAACTGCTCATGTCTCCAAAAGGATTCATGCCATCAGTACACAAACATATTCTCATGTTTCTAGGGTTGGCTGCGAATTTTGGGTATCTTCGGTCGATATTCCTCCATTGAATCGAATCTGCAGGATGTCTTAGCATACCATCTTTTCTTCTCTCTATGGCATACCAGCATACTAACTCTGCTTCCTTGGGGTTGGCAAAGATTCTCTTGAAACGATCAATTTAGGTAGGTACCACATAACCTTCACCGGACCAACCCGTTTTGACTTCTTTCCTTCATTAACACTTTTCGTTCTGTTATATCGAGAAGCCTTGTAGACAGGACAAGCATCTAAGTCCGCATATTGCTTGTGGTACAGTATGTAGTCATTTGGATAAGCGTGAATTCTATGGACCTCTAACCCTAGGGGACACAAAACCTGCTTTGCTTCATATATCGTCTCGGGCAATATGTTCTCATTAGGAAGCATGGTCTTCAAAATTCCCTAAAGTTGTGTGAAACTCTTGTCTATCCATCCACTACTTGCTTCAGCTTCATTAGCTCCATGGTAGGTAACAATTTGGTGTTTTTTGCCTTGCATCCAGCGTATAGAGGCTTCTTCGAGTCACTGACCAACCTGCTGAACTTCATGGAATCTCTCTCGTTGAAGGCTAGGTCCTCAACGTCATGTAACATGTCTTGCAATAGATGGTGATTGCCCAGAAATTTAAACCAGAATTTTCGAAGCTAATTTATGCATTCAATTCTCGTCCAGGAATCAACCGAGGTACACAAATCGATAATTATTGATATTACAGAATCCATATCTTAGAAATAGTATAAATGATTACAAAAATGAAGTGGAAAAGAAAAGACTGGCTAATTCCGGAACTTGACACTTGCGACGGAACTCCAACACACCACAGGCAACCTTGACGTCGGACGCAAGCCTAATCCTCGTCGAAACCTTCCTCTGCCTCAACCTCTGGCTCTGGTGGGAAAACTGAGCAAGACTGAGTACTACCCACTGTACTCAACAAGTCATACCAGAAGAGTGGGTATGATGCAGGATAATTCACAAGGAAGGATAGGGTTCCAATTGCATAAACAACATTTCAGAAATAATAATAGTTGAAAGCCGTAAAATAATAGTATATAATTAAGCAATATTAAAAAGTCGCTGTCCAACGTTAAACCCACGTTGCAATAGGCCCAACCAACCATCTATAATAGTCAAGTTCCATTAGTCATATTATTACTTAAATGAGACTAATCATGGTGAATCTGGTTGATCGCCCATAACCACGGGCATGGCTATTCGAATAGTTTTACTCTGATCAGAGGTGCACAACTGTACCCACAAGACATAGCCCCATGACACGTTTCCACGTGCCGGTGTACCACCATGATACCCCGTAAAGGGACTATGACAGGACCCTTCGCATAACCCCCTCTAACCAATAGTACCACACCAAGGTTTCACCCCCATTCCCATAAGGGCAATGGGCAACCGCCCCGCGTGCCGCGGTAAATCCGGTAGCCGATCAACCCTTTCAACCGGGGCCGACCCAACTCCATCACACCCACCGTCACTAGGGTACGTCAGCTAGAGACAACTATACTATAGATCTAGCCATTACCCATGCTGGCTTGTGGTATACACGGTAATTCTTCTAGGGTTTCCCGAGAACCGGTCCTTAACTGCCATGGACACGACTATCCAAAACCATTGCACCCACAGCCCACCATTGCCATATTTTAAAATTATCAATACCACTTATAATGCATCTTATTAACGACTCAGATACATTCACTTTCTCTTACTCACTCATCATCCAACGGTCTCAATCAACCGGATCAACCCCGCGTAATCGCAATCTGTTTCCATATATGTTGCCAATCTGTTTCCATATCTGCACTTGCCATTGCCGTGCCACGCCATCGTCCGCGACGTCGCCGCCGACCTCGCGCCATCGCCGCGCCACGCCATCGTCCGCGACGATGCCGCCGACCTCGCGCCACGCCATCGTCCGCGACGATGCCGCCGACCTCGCGCCACGCCATCGTCCGTGACGACGTCGCACGCCATCGTCCACGACGACGACGCCGACCTTGTGCAAGTTCGACTGCAACTCCGCCAAGCTCTGAGCAAAACGAGACCGGCGAAAGCTACATTGTTGGGCTGGCAAAACGAGACCGGCGACCCCGCACGCCATCGTCCGCGACGACGCTGCCGACCTCGTGCCATCGTCGGGCCACGCCATCGTCCACAACGACGACGCCGACCTCGCGCGAGTCCGACCGCAACTCCGCCAAGCTCGAGCAAAAAAGACCGGTGAAAGCAACATTGTTGGGCTGGTCACCCATTGTTTCGAACACCTCGCGATTCAACTACACGAGGCACACCGCTTTTCTCTTTCGTAGCCTTCGCTGATCCGAATTTCATGGCGTGACCCCGCGCGGGCCCTTCACCAGAAGATCGTCGCTGGGCAACTCGCGACCTAGGTCGGTACGCCACACGCCGTTACCCACCCCCATGTCAATCTGTTGGTGTGTTTCTATACAAAACTATGAGTGGCTTTCTGGTGTGTGGATGGAACTAGCAAAAGCAGCAACGACGACGCAGTGTGCTTGTTCTTGCCTCTGCTCTACTTTGGTTTGGTTGGTGCTTGAGTAGCCGAGTAGAGAGTAGGGGGTGGTTTATATAGGTGAGACATGGAAGCAGGTGAGATTCAGAGAGATGGCTCCGGTGTTGGCACTTGGCATGGGGAGAGGATCAAGTGGAGAGATGGATGCTCATGTGTTGCTAATTACTCGCTGGTGAGTGCTGACGCTCACGCCGTTATCCACCCCCATGTTAATCTGTTGGTGTGTTTCTATACAAAACTATGAGAGTGGCTTTCTGGTGTGTGGATGGAACTTGTTATTTCGAATTGATCTGAATTTTAGATTAGTACTTATGCTATACAGATACAGAGATTTGATTTATCAAGTACACTTCGTGAGATCTGTGTGGAGGAGGTGGTGCCATGTTAGTTTGTATTAGGACAGTCAATTTGATGAAGCTATTCATGTTTTAATTATGTGAAGTAATTGAATTTTACCTGTGACAATTGCACTATAATTCGTGGAGAGTGAAGACAATCTTGCTAGCTCTTAATATGAGACAATTACTGTCAATTATCGAATATCGAAGTGAAGCATATTTCATCATCTATAGTTTTTTTTGTCTGCAGTAATAGTCATTTGATAAATAAGTCTGTCATGGCGGATAGACGATCAACCCGCACTGCATTTGACGACATATCAAACATCATCGGAGAAGGTATGTTAATTGCTATCATACATGTTAAGTCTATATGATTTTTAGCGAATTGTGACACACATTATACATGACATCAACAGAGACACCACCTGCAGATGATGAAGAGATAAAAAAGAGGAAAGAGAGGAATAGGAAACAACGCGAATATCGCACACAAAAAAAGGCTGAGGAAACCAACGAACAAAGAGAGGAGCGAAATAGAAAGCAACGTGAATACCGTGCAAGGGAAAAAACCACCGGCAGTAGTAACGGTTCCTGATCAAGGTATCCACAATCTGGTCATGTATACTATTCTTCTTTGTTTATGCGTCGAAATGAGTAACACGCTAAGTTTTTATACATGCATAACAAATACCAGTGGTTATGATAATGTATACTATTCTTCTTTGGTGATGTAGAACCTATATCATGTTGCACGTATGTTAACATGACACCACTGGTTTATTCCATCTTGCCGCCATCTCGGTTGGGTGCGTCGTCTCTCTCGATGTAATTTTGATTATAATACTACATGATCAATATGCCACTGGAACATGTTGTTTTATTGAGAATTAAATGTTACAGGAGGAGAGTCACCATAAGAATATGATGTTTCAGCCATTTGCCAAGCATCAATACATCGTGACAAGGAAATGATAAATACGTCAGGAAGCAACGAACACCGTTGACGCCTTTACAGACCCAATGTTCAAACAACGACATAATTACTTCAGGTATGTTATCATCAAACTAATATTGAAAAACAACATAATTACTTAAGGTATGTTATCATCAAACTAATACATTGTAAATTTTGAGAGGGTGCATAGAGCTTGAGCAAGCTTGCCTCCAAAATCATGGTTAAATTTTTTAAATCACCTTATAAATTTAAGAAAAAAATAAACAACTCATTAATTAAATCCTACCTTAACCCTATTTTCTTAATAATTTTTGGCTCCGCTACAAGTACAGTGTATATATGTACAAGCATACACCTTGTTTCCTTGTTTAGTGATAATTAGCTAGAATATGCATATAGATGTACAGTGCTATGCATGCATGTACGTGCATGTGCAACCCAATATATACATGGATACATATGATCAGTTAATCTTGATCTCTGCCTAATGACCAGAATTAGAACCAACTAGCCATCACCTACCAACCATATTATATACTGACCAATTGCATATATATACTCCGTTGCTAAATGACCTATATATTAATAATTCAATTGTGTTTATTAGTAAACTTAACTACTATATATATGTATAGTCGACTGAATTGTGTCCCCACTCCCAGTATTAGGTGGCCATTATCAATTTACTGAATTCCGCTACAAAATTGGCTGAGATCTCTTCTTTTGACGGTACTTGAATCAGATTGTAGCATGTGTTTTATCATTCTGTTCTCTGATTTAGAATTTAGGATTCAGGAAACTGTGTGAACTAAGAAAAAGTTTGATAGGGAATCCACATGCACAATATATTTCTATGCAATGATGGGTGTTTCCAAGGTTGCCCATTGTGTTTTTTGTCATTGCAGAATGCCAAGATAAGAGTATAGGCATGTTTCAGCATGACAAATACTGATATTATGGTTTGCAATTGCATGTTTAAATCGGCTTGTTTTGATTGCTCTACTTCTGATAGTAACACAAAGTCAAGGATCATGATGCAAGGGTTTAACACGAGAATAGAATAGCAACTGGTGCATGATCACACCAATTGATGTTTGATTCAATTGATGTAGCTAGAAATGCAGCTTGGAAAGGTTCGGAATGAATTTAGTACTAATCTTGTCATTCTATGGTCATTGCATGAAAATTTTGAATGAGCCTCTAGCATATTTATGACTATTTTTAAGTAAGAAATTTTTAGAAGTATATCGTGTAGTGCCTTATAATTAAGGCTTATTTTTCTTAGTTGTGCTTACCATATTCTTATCTTTCCCAAGATAATTTCTCAATCATGAAGATTCTCAGTTATACCGAGGCGACTATTTGGTGCAGCTTAGATATGAGGAACAACATGGGCCGAGAGGAGAAAGAAAGAGGATACCGAGCTTGTGTTGGTCTCAGCTATAGAGGAGCGGCGGGCATGAGGAGCTCATCGGCGTGTTAAAAAGAGAGAAGCGGTGGGTATGGGGGAACAAGCGAGGAGGAGGAGCGTCTGAGCTCGAGCTGGACTACTGAAGGAGGCAATACAGGCGAGTGAGGCTGGGAGGAGGAGCTGGAAACAAGGAGCGGGTCTGCGCGTGATCTGCTAGGCCAAAACCATCCGCGGCTGAATTTCCTCGCGCGTCTACACAAAATAGGAATTCTGCAGTCATACTGATTCAAGATGTAGATTAGACATAACAGCTATATATGTTTCCCCCGAGTAATCGTTAGAATATTTAGATTTAGTTTGAGGATGCAAAACTTAGATATTCTTTTCCTTTTTGGCTTAGGTTTGTTTTTCTCCAGGTGGCGATGTTGATACAGGCCAATTAAGTCAAATGAAAAAATTGCGCATAATTTTTGTATGCCCAATAGTGGTGGATGATCAGAGTGACTTTTGTGTCCATTTTTCTACGTGCTCTTTCACCATTGAGGGTTCTTTACTTCTTTTGCCTGTATTTTATACTATGGAGTACAATGATGGAGCTATGGGAGCTGTGTATTGCTGTATTCTCAAACACTTTTATATTTAAATACAACGTGGTTTGAATATGTATTTATTTATTACATGATCACATCAATTTAACTTATTTTACACTCAGATTAACTTAAATTTTTGTATTACTTTGAATATGTATTTATTTATTACATGATCACATCAATTTAACTTATTTTACACTCAGATTAACTTAAATTTTTGTATTACCAAATTTTGACGTGGTGTTAACACGTGCATATTACTAGTTAACATAGTATCTCATACTTGACATCATCTAGTATTTAGATAATGTGATTCCCTTAAATGAACTAATTGATCTAAGCCAGGCTAAGCATGTCATAAACCTCTAGTCATATTGAACCCAATTTATCAATGGTATAAGGTAAACAAATCCTATGGCTGAGTACAATAGGTAAAATAGTCCCATAAAATGACATTTCGAAAGCATATGCATTATTTGGGAAAAACAAGACAATTTAGATAAAATAGGTACAATATGATCAATATAAAGTATGACTTGGCTTGCTCTAAAGATTGGGGAACTTCTGCGACTACTTCGAAGTAAACGGGATCGCTGAAATTTCCAGAATCTACACGACAAATAAAACACTCAATAAAACATGTTAAAAGTCTACTAAACAGCACATAAAACTATTTTTAATGGATTCTCGGAATTGTTCTGGATTTAATGAAATTTGAATGGACTAAAACGGAGCTTGGATTAAAAAGATATGAATTTTAGAAGATTATATGTGTTTTTTATAAAAAAGAAAAGTCCTTAAATTATTTATTGCGCAATTAAATCCCGGGCTGACGCAAGCGGCTGGTGCACGAGTAGGGCTGACGTCAGCATGACGCATGGCAGACGCAAGCGAGGGCTGACACAATACTGACGTAAGCGACTAGGGCTGACGTCAGCAGTGACGCAAGCGCTGCCGCAAGCGGCGCATGGGCACTGCTCCACAGTGGACCGGGTCTACGGGAGCGGCTGTTAGTGATATGCCCTAGAGGCAACATGGAGATGTTGGATATCATGGTCAATGTTTATGTATAAAGGAATAAAGTGTTATTCAGTTCCATGAAATAGACACCTTGTATTGATCAATAAGTATGTGACTTATTTATGAGATTCTGTATGTATGAATCTATTTCTAAATGATCCCTGATCATATGTCATATTGTTGGAACAAATATGATTCTAAGATCAGCATGTTTATTGATTGATGATCATGTCTAACAGATCATGGTATGGAGATACCAAATCAATATACATGGACATGTGTTAGAGAACACATTATTAGATAGACCCACCATGAGACACTGCAGGAATTAATGTGCCATTAGTTGGTCTCAGGTAGTGTTGGTACAAAGTCCTTAGACCTGAGATCATCACGGATTTCAACATGTGTAGTAGCCTACTTTGGGACTACCAAACGTTATTCCATAACTGGGTAGTTATAAAAGTAGTCTTCGGGTTTACTATGAAACATGTAGTGGGATGTGAATGATCAAGATAGAATTTGCCCCTCCTTTGGAGAGATATCTCTGGGCCTCTCGAGGTAATGGATTATGGAAGTGCATGGCCGTGCCGAGTTGATTGAGGAGTCTATCAACAGACAGATAATCCAATACGGTTCGAGTGAATGGTTAAGCTATTGAAGGGATGGCACTCACATCTTGCCTATAGCTTGATTGGTATCGTGAGGCAAAGGGATTTCTGTTCACATTACAGGTTCAGAGCCGATATTATATTCTTGTATGCTATGGTGTCAATATGTGCTGCTAGGCGCCGCTGTTGACAAATTGGCTGAGTTGGACTCGAGCCGAAACCAAGTATACCTGAACCTACAGGGTCGCACACTTAAGGGGATAAGAACAGACATTCAAGTTGGACTCATATACGGCTCGATCGGATAGGGATCCGATCGGATAGATTCCTATGGGCTTACGAAGTATGGGCGACTAACTCTATGAGATTCGGATTGGATCCGATTCAAAATAGAGTCCCGATCGGCCACTAGACCCAGTCGACCAACTCTATATAAAGGGGCGAGGGGTGGAGAGTTGCGGAATTGCATTAAACCGAATCAATCTGATTTGGCGCAACAGAAGTTGGCGAGATCAATCTCCACGGAAACCCTCCCCACCTTCGAGCCAAAACCCTAGCCTTGCATCTTGTGCAAGCACACGGGTGTTAGGCGTTCTTTCCCTGGACATGTGGATAACGGTAGAGGCACTGCTATGTTGCGGTGCTGTTCGTCGGCTATGAATTGGCTGCGGTCAGAGGCATCGGAGCGAGGCGGTTGTGGCAGATCGAATCGGCAAATCAGCTGTGGCAGATTGGCTATGGAATCGGCTACGTCAGATCGGCTGTCAGCGGATTGGCTGTGATCGGCTGGTACTATTCCAGATCGGATAGCTCCTGATTGGCTATTTCCGCTGCATATTCCAATCGGTAACGATCTATCGGCCCTTACTTGCAAGTGTTCCTGGTTTGCACGGTAGTCCTGATTTTTCATTATTAGCTATCGTAGCGTCCGCGTAACCCTTCAGCGGCGGCGGCGGCGCACCACGTGGAGGCATCGCGACGGCTGAACGAGCGCGTGGGGTCAACGGCCCCGATCTACCGCTCGATAGATCGGACAGCTCAGGACGCTAGGGTTCTACGCGAGCGGCGGTCGAGCTCGGGATGTCCGGCCATGGCCGCGGGGCGGCTGGCCGGCTTGCCGGCGATGCGGGCGACGGCGACATGAGGCTCGAGAAGCGGCACGACGCGATGCTAGGGTTTTGGGTTGGCAATGCAGGGACGCGAGACCGACGTGCTTGGGGTTGTGGACCGAAAGGAAAGAGAGAGGGAGCTCACCGGCATCGGGGACGAAAGCGGTGGCACACGGCGGCAGAAAATTGGGCGTTTGTGATTTAGGGCACGAAATCAATTGGTGCAAACGGGAAAACGATGCGGGGTGCTTGCGCGTTTTATAGGGATGACTCGGAGACCGGATTGCACACGAATCGCCCACGAATTTCTCACTGTTTGATTCGGATACAGAGAGGGAGAGAGAGGCGGCGACGGTTAGGGTTCGCAACTCGGGCTCGGATATGGGAGGATTCAAACGACGCGGGTGCAGAAAGGGGACGACGCAGACTCGGCACAGGGACGACGAAGATGCGCGGGGTGGCACGGGCTCGGGCGGCACAGATGGCGCGACGGTGGCGCGAGGTTGGCGTGGGGAAGGGGATGAGCCTGACAGGTGGGCCCCACCTGTCAGTGGCCTATTCCGAGGAGGGAGCGAAGTCGGACTTCGGCGGGCGTGGGAACGGCTCATGGGCTGCGGCCCACGGGCGGGAGGAAAAGGCGCGCGTGCAGTGGGGAAAAGTGGGCCGACGGCCCAACAAGGGAAATGGTCGGGAAAAGGACATGGAATTTAAAAAAAGGAAAATGATTTTTCCGAGATTTAATTAATTCGGATAATTTGTTTAATTGGTTAAAAATTATTTTCAGTGCTCTGAAAATTCCACTAAAAATCCAGTTAATGTATTTTGACATATAGAATTTAAGAAAAATCCTACCATGCCATTTTCACTTATTAAATGCATTTTAAAATTAATTGTTTGCTCTAGGTTAATTGAAAATTAAAATTCTTTTTGGAAAATTATTTAAATGATTTTTAGAGGGCACAACTACAGGGTGTGACAAACCTACTCCCCTTAAACCGAATCTCGACCCCGAGATTCGGAGGTGCTGGCGAAAGAGGGCGGGTGAGCAGCCTTCAACTTATCTTCTCTTTCCTAGGTGGCTTCTTCTTCTGAGTGGTGAGTCCACTGAACTCTGCAGAATCTGGTAACCTTGTTTCGAGCTCTTCTCTCACTAGTTTCGAGGATATGGGCTGGTTTCTCCACGTAGGTCAAGTCTTCTTGAATCTCTATTTGGTCTGGACTCGCCTATTCTTCTGGTACTCGTCATGAATACCAGCCATGTTGGATGGAAGCTCGAGCTGGTAAGCGACTTCCCCTCGACGTTCCCGAATTCTGTATGGTCCCACAAAACGTGGTGCCAACTTGCCTTTGGTTTGGAAACGGTGCACTCCCCAAAGCGGTGTGACACGTAGATACACATAATCCCCTGCTTCAAAAGTGAGATCTCTTCGGCGGTTGTCTGCGTAGCTCTTTTGTCGAGACTGTGCAATCCTCAACCTTTCCCTAATTATTCAGACTTTTGCTTCTGCTTCGCTTATCACTTCCGTTCCGAACAACTGACGCTCACCTATTTGATCCCAGAAAAGTGGTGTATGACACTTTCATTCGTACAATGCCTCAAACGGTGCCATTTGTAGACTAGCTTGGTAACTGTTGTTGTAGGAGAATTCTGCATAATGCAAACTCTTGTCCCATGCTCCTCCAAACTCAAGCCCACATGCTCTCAACATATCCTCCAAATTTTGGTTTACTGTTGTTAACACTGAAATTTGGTAATTGGGTTCCTAAGTCTGCGAAGGCGAAGCAGAGTCAGATCGGCTGATGACAGGGATCGCATCGGCTAAAGGTGTGATCGGCTGCGAGGACAATCGGCTGAGGGTGGATCGAACAGGGGCAGCCGATGGTTGATTCTAAGTCCGGAAGAGATGAAGCCGTGTCTAATGCAGAAGCTTGAAGATAAATAGAAGATTCGGTTGCTAATTGCGCGTTAGAAGATATTGCCATTTACGGATAGAGTCCTATAACGGCAATTGTATCTGTAATCTAGAGATTTGTTAGGCTGTTAGTTGTAACACAGTATGGGTACCACTAGGGATAATATGGTGTTTTAAATAGTAGTTTAGATAGAGTCCAGGGTCGTTGTAGATAGTTGTATCTTGGGTATAAATAGGACCCGAGACCCCATGTAAAGAGATCATTATTCACATCAATCAAACTTTCGGCGTATCGCCAACTTTTTCTTCAGACGAACACTTTGTTTGGCTACGGGCTGCATCGTTTTGATCTCCAGATCCAGGTAGATGTTTGTCATTAGTGGTATGATTTACTGTTTCTAGTGCTTCCATCGCAATGATACATTAGAATCAGGAGTTTATACTGCGCTATTTACCATATGGCGCATATAAGTTAGATCAATGTTTTGATCTATCCTGCCATTGGCTGGTTCTGTCGAGTACTCGCAGCCAATAGGGCTAGATCTAAAGGTTGGCTGATTTATATGTGGTATCTACCATCTCGAGAGATATGAATCGGCTACAACAGATCGGACTGTTCTTTTTATACTTAATGCTGTATCATGTTTGAACTATTAAGTCGTTCTTAGAGCTGCTAGTGATCTGTTCGGATGGATTTATATTGTTTAGAGACAGTGCCGGGGTTTCAGCCGGCCTTATCTGCTCTGATATGTTTCTTTTAATATGCTTATTCTTAGATTGGTATTAGGGCTGTCTCTTATGTTAAGATCGCAATCCTGTCGGATGCTGCTAGACGAAATCAGCCAGTCATTGGCGGCCGATGGCCGATTTCCATGCTATGCGGTTCAGGAGTGATATCTTTCTATCAGATTCGTTGGAGTAATAGCCGATTCCTTGTTAGATTTCCAGTATCGGCTAGATTATCGATCCATATATTTGTTATTCTCTACTGTATTTAGGTTAAGCGACTGATGTTGTCTCGGTGAGGCCGATCCATTCCAGTCACTTGGTTTAAATACAGTTCAGAATAGCATATATATGTTCGTGGATTCCCTTAGCCGATCCCATGGGGATCTAACCTAACACTTAATGCATATTCTCTTGTTTTTCTTGTTGATTGTCAGATCAAATCAACTGACACGCCCTGCATAGCGTAGGCAGTCGAGAAGGACCTGCACTGGAGTCAAGCAGATCTCCCAAGCCAGCGCGTGAGAGAGATTTCTCGTCAACACGCTTCTTGGCACGCCCAGTGGGACTGTCTTTGTCGGCTCGACTCGGATGAATAGACTCTGCCGGCAAGATGGTCGACTCCAAGAGCCATGGCATCACGCAGGACAACGTCGTCCCTGTAAAGATGGAACAACTATCAACTGAGCAGCAAGCCGAATATAAGAAGATGGTGGATGAGCTCCAGGCTAACTATTTACAATCTTTCACCCAAACAAGATCTGGAGCTGTGCACCAAAAATACAAGTTCAGCCTGAACGATGCCAAGGCATCTTACTCGGGTGACACGAAAGGCAAATAGAAGGTGGAGGAGCCGACCCAGGTGCAGGATGATTCAGCCTATACTCTCTAACCAGGATCGGATTGACTCGGCTGTTCACCACGCACTGGTCAACCAAAGTAGCATCTTGGTCAATACTCTCAATAATATGATCGCTACTGTGGTCGACGCCAAGGTAGCTGAACAGCTGCAACGGGGGCCCACGTACTTCACAGACGGCCAATTTCCTGCATACATGTGACGCCGGTCACGCGTAATCGACCGCTTTCACCGATAGCACAACAAAGCTCGCCGGAGGAGTCGGCCAGCCCAAACCTGTGAGACGGCCGTAAGACCAGCAGCACTATACCGAACCGACAACACCGCTGCCCTGTGGTCAACTCGATAACATGTTCAATGACAATCGGCAAATGGAGCCGGTTGATCCAGACAGACGACATAACATCGGCGGTCAACAGTTGTTTCCAGAACCACCAACGCCACAACCAGTGCCTCGGCCACCTCCCGCTGACCATCACTACCAGTACCAAGGGGGCCGTCAAGATCACCATTATAGGCCTCAGATGCCACCATAGCTGTATCGGCAAGCACCCGTGCCATATGACCCATACGAGCCGATACAGCAAGACAACCGAGTATGGGCCGATCTGATTGCAGATGTCATGCGCGATCAGTTTGGCCTCAAACCAAAAGATTCAGCGAATATGTATCTGTATCCCTATCCAGAACATTTCGAGTGGATCCTACTGCCCAACCGATACAAGATCCCAGACTTCTCGAAATTCTCAGGGCAAGACAACGTTTCCACATATGAGCACGTTAGCCAATTCTTGGCGCAATGCGTAGAAGCATCGGCTACGGACCCCTTGAGAGTTCGGTTGTTCCCCCTTTCTCTTTCAGGATCGATCTTTACTTGGTTCTCCTCATTGGCTTACAACTCAATCTAGAGTTGAGCCGATCTTGAGAAACAATTCCATCGCTATTTTTACTCCGGCAACCATGAGATGAAGTTGTCGGACCTCACCAGCGTTAGGCAGAAACACAACGAGTCAGTCCAAGACTAGATCCAACGCTTTAGGGAGATGAGGAACCGATGTTACAGCCTGGTGCTATCGGACGCTCAGCTGGCCGATCTGGCCTTTCATGGTTTGATCGCGCCGATCAGAGAGCGATTTTCTGTGCAGGACTTTGACAGCCTAGCCCACTTGGCGCAGAAGGTGACGGCCCACGAACAGCGTTTCCAAGACACCAGGAAGGCCGTCAAGAATATAACCCAGGTCATCGTCGATTCAGACTACGGGTCCGACGATGATGAAACAGAAGTTGTAGCAGCCGAATGGGCCAAGAACAAAAAAGCTATCGTCTGCCAATGGCTGCTGAAGACGGCTAAAGAAGAGAGATACGACTTCAACATCACTAAGGCCGACAAGATTTTTGATTTGCTACTCAAGGAGAAACAGATTCAGTTACCCGAAAATCATGTGATCCCGTCGGCCGAAGAATTGAAGAAGAAGAAGTATTGCAAGTGGCACAACTCCACATCTCACACCACCAATGACTGCAAAGTCTTCAGACAGCAAATCCAATTGGCAATCGAGGCCGGGAAGCTAAAGTTCACCGACTCAAATCGGTCGATGAAGGTAGACGGCAATCCCTTCCCGGTTAACACGGTCCAGGCCAGCCCCAGGCAAGCTGATCGACAGAACAGAATGGCGCACGGTTTAGCCAATACATCGATCGGGGCCAAGGCAGAAGGCGACCAGGTTGGATGCCACGCCGCGCGAATTAATATGGTACGCGCAGTCATCAGATCGGCTGGTCGACATCCAGTCCATGAACGAAGCCGATAACGTCATCAATACTGGTCTCGACATGAAGAAATTTACGATGAAGCACCTCGTCGGCGCGAGCCGAATACTCAGAGCCGACGATACGAGGTAAACCACGACAATGCCCATCCAGATTGGCATTGCGATTTTTTCAGGTACTGCTGGGAATCCGGCATGAGGCTACCAACATTGGATGATTGCCCAGCTTGTAACGATCTCCGCGACGACAGACATGGAAGCTTGTTGCCTGCAAGTCCAGCTTGGTTCGTCCCCAGAGCCATCCAGCTAAACCAAAGGCGGCGACCTGTCCATGATCGACTCGGTCCGATCCATCAGGACTTCTTCGTCGATAAGAACCGCGATGAAAACAACCACCACGATGAAGAGGCCGATGACGAGGAATCGGCCAACCCCCAATGGTGCCCATCCGATCTCTTCACAAAGATGCAGAAAAGAAGCGTTCAACGCCTTAAGCGTGAAGGGAGAGAAGATGAAGTGCAACAAATGATCCACGAGCAGCGCCGACGGCTAGGCAAAATCAAAAGGTAGTGGGTACCCAAAAAGAAAGCTGCCACAGCCAACGAAGATCAAGCCGAGGAAAGCCCAGTTGATCAAGCAAGGAGGGCAGCCAAAGGGAAAGGTAAAGCTTCTGCATCGGTTAACATGGTCTTTGTGTTGCCAGCCGAGTTCGACGCCCCCGAAGCCGATGCAGACACCATCGAAGATGACCTGGCAAAGCTAGCGATCTCACCCGACCAGGCTGTCTTCGACAAACCCGAAGGAACCGAAAATCGGCACTTGAAGCCATTGTACGTTAAAGGATTCATCAACGGTAAGCCGATTTCCAAAATGCTAGTCGATGGGGGAGCTGCAGTCAACCTCATGCCGTATGCAACATTCAGAAAACTGGGCAAGGGGGCCGAAGACCTGATAAAGACCAATATGGTGCTCAAGGACTTCGGCGGCAACCCATCGGAGACCAAAGGCGTCCTCAATGTTGAACTGACCATCGGCAACAAGACCATACCCACAACGTTCTTTGTCATCGACGGGAAGGGGTCTTACAGCTTGCTGCTCGGAAGGGACTGGATACACGCTAATTGCTTCATCCCTTCTACAATGCATTAGAGCCTGATCCAATGGGATAGCGACAAGATCGAGATTGTACCAGCTGACAGGTCAGTTAGTGTTGTCAGCGCCGATTTGCCACTTTGGGAAATCGAAGGCATCGATTGTTTATCTGGGAAAATCTCGCAAGCCAATTTTCTAAATGTGTCCAATTCAACGATACATCCCATCAGAAACGACGAGCCGCAGCTGCTGCTTTGAACAAGACATGGTGGAGGGCTCAAGCGTTCACCGCAGACGAAGACGATGGCAAGTTAGGGCAAGGTTTCACGTCGGCCGACGAATTAGAAGAAATTGACATCGGCTCGGCGATAAGCCGAGGCCGACGTACATTAGCAAAAATCTGTCTCCTCATTGTAGATCCCAACTTATTGAATTATTAAAACAATATAAAGATTGTTTTGCTTGGGAGTACTTCGAGATGCCAGGCCTCAGTCGATCGATAGTGGTCCATCAGCTGCCGATCAAGGCAGGCTATCGGCCGTTCAAACAGCCTCCCAGGAGGTTTAAGGCCAATATGTATGACGCAATTAAAGGTGAAATCACTCGGCTATACGACGCGGGATTCATTCGGCCTTGCTGATATGCCGAGTGGGTCTCAAACATCGTCCCGGTATTGAAGAAAAATGGTAAACTTAGGATGTGCATCGATTTCAGAGATCTAAACAAAGCAACCCCTAAGGACGAGTACCCAATGCCAATAGCTGATCTACTTGTCGACGCTGCCTCAGGCCATAATATTATCAGTTTCATGGATGGCAATGCAGGGTATAACCAGATATTCATGGCCAACGAGGACATCCACAAGACCGCTTTTTGGTGTCCTGGCGCAATCGGCCTTTACGAGTGGGTAGTAATGACGTTCGGCTTGAAGAATGCTGGGGCAACATATCAACGGGCCATGAATTACATCTTTCACGATATGATCGGCTCACTAGTGGAGGTACACATTGACGACGTGGTTGTCAAATCAAGAGAGATAGAAGGCCACATTGTCGATCTGAGACAAGTGTTGGAACGGACAAGGAAATATGGTTTAAAGATGAACCCTCTTAAGTGTGCGTTCGGCGTGTCGGCCGGGCAATTCTTGGGATTTCTCGTCCATGAAAGAGGGATTAAAGTCACGCCAAGGAGCATTGATGCTATCAACACAAATCAACCTCCAAAAGATAAAAAGCATCTTCAGTCGTTGATTGAAAAGATAAACTTCATCAGACGATTCGTAGCTAATCTCTCAGAAAAGATGGAGCCGTTCACACCATTGCTTCGGCTGAAAGCCGATCAGACCTTCACATGGGGGACATAGCAGCAGAAAGCGTTAGACAACATAAAAGATTATCTGAGCTCCCCTCCAGTTTTAATGCCCCCACAAAAGGGAATACCGTTCAAGCTGTACCTGTCAGCCGATGACAAATCAATCGGCTCCGTCCTAATCCAAGACGTCGACGGCAAAGAAAAAGACATTTTCTATCTCAGCCGACGGCTGCTAGACGCAGAGACAAGATATTCACCTGTGGAGAAGCCTATGCCTCTATTTTTCATGTACAAAGTTAAGGCACTATCTGCTGTCCAACGAGTGCACGGTAACTTGCAAAGCCGATGTAGTTAAGTATATGCTATCGGCTCCAGTGCTCAAAGGAAGAATCGAAAAGTGGATCTTTGCACTTCCAGAGTTTGATCTAAGGTATCAGGCACCAAGGGCAGTCAAGGGGCAAGCCATAGCCGATTTCATTGTGGAACACAGAAACGATTCAATCGGCTCAGTGAAAATTATGCCTCGGACTTTGACGTTCGATGGCTCGGTATGCACCAACGGCTACGGCATCGGCTTGGTCCTTATTTCGCCCAGGGGGGAAAGCTTCGAGTTTGTTTTCGCCATTGACCCCCACGCTACTAATAACCAAGCCGAATACGAAGCCGTTCTCAAAGGGTTGACTCTACTCAAGGAAGTGGAAGCCGACGCAGTCGAGATAATGGGAGACTCGTTGCTCGTCATCAGCCAATTATCGGGAGAATATGAGTGCAAAAATGACGCGCTTATGGTCTATTATCGGCAATGCCGGGAGTTAATGGATGGTTTTCGGCTCATCACCTTGAAACATATCCCCAGAGAGCAGAACACAGAGGCCAATGACTTGGCTCAAGGGGCATCAGGCTATCGGCCGATGCTGAGGGAAGTAGACGTAGACGTGGCCGCCATCACGGCCGATGATTGGAGGTTTGAAGTTTACAACTATCTCAAAAACCCCTCTCAATCGGCCACAAGGAAATTACGATACAAGGCATTACGATACGTGTTGCTCGATGAAGACCTATACTATCGGACGATTGACGACGTGCTACTCAAGTGTTTGGGAGCCGATCAAGCTACAGTGGCCATCGGGGAGGTACACAAAGGAATCTGTGGCACACATCAATCAGCCCACAAAATGAAATGGCTACTTCGCCGAGCCGGGTACTTCTGGCCGACAATGCTGGAAGATTGTTTCAAATATTACAAGGGATGCCAGGATTGCTAGAAGTTTGGCACTATACAATGGGCACCAGCATCGGCCATGAACCCAATTATCAAGCCGTGGCCGTTCAGAGGATGGGGCATCAATATGATCGGCCAAATAAATCCACCATCGAGCAAAGGACATAAGTTTATCCTGGTAGCCACGGATTATTTCACAAAACGGGTGGACGCGATCCCCCTCAAAAAAGTGGATTCTAAGGACGCAATTGAGTTTGTCAAAGAACACATCATCTACCGCTTTGGCGTTCCACAAACAATAACAACTGACCATGGATCTATCTTTGTATCGGACGAATTTGTTCAGTTTGTCGATGGCATGGGGATCAAGCTACTTAATTCTTTGCCGTACTATGCACAAGCCAACGGGCAAGCCGAGGCCTCAAACAAAAGTTTGATCAAGTTGATTAAAAGAAAGATCTCTGAGTATCCTAAACAATGGCACAGCCGACTAGCCGAGTCACTGTGGGCATATCGGATGGCATGCCACGGGTCAATCCAAGTTCCTTCGTACGAACTGGTCTATGGACACGAAGCAGTGCTGCCATAGGAAAGTGTCGTCGGCTCAAGGCGCATTCAACTACAGGACCAACTCACAGCCGATGATTATTATCACCTAATGGTGGATGAGTCGGAAGATCTAGTTTTATCCAGGATGAAGGCCTTGGAAAAAGTCACAAAAGATAAAGAACGAGTAGCCAGACATTACAATAAAAAGGTGGTGCCTAAATCTTTTGAAGAAGGCGAGCTCGTTTGGAAACTTATACTGCCGATCGGATCTAGAGACAACAAGTTCAACAAGTGGTCACCAAATTGGGAAGGACCTTTCAAGATCCACAAATGCGTCTCTAGACGGGAAGGACTAGACGGAGAGATATTCGGAAGGGCCCTTAATGGAAAATATTTAAAGAAATATTACCCAAGTGTGTGGATCAATTCGTGATGCGACTATAGTTGCTTCAGCCGATGTCTTACGAGGCATCGCCTTTAGGCATTTTCACAACATTTTTTACCAAGCGCCCTACGACCGACTCATGATTGACCGATAAGAACGGCCAGGATGCGCGAGCGGCTCGAACTCACAATTTTGTCGACACCCAAGCTGTCAACAAAGCTTGGGGGGCATATACGTACACAAGCCAATCGCAAAGTCGGAAGCCGATCGCAAAGTCGGAAGCCGATCGGACAATCGGATCGCAAAATTGGGCCGATTGCAATGCAAAGTCAGGCTACAACGCTCACCGATTTTTATTCATAATCGGCGTAAAGTCGTCTTTGATTACATATTCCCTAGATAATCCCTGATGGCCGCTAGAGCTCGGTCGGTGGTCTCCGCAGTCTCCACCTCTAAAGCATCCAAGATCAGATACTCTAGCCGAGTGACCCTTACGTCGGTGGTTGTAGTCAATAGTTCATTGGCAAGTCATGTTTGCCTTCCTTCCAGCCGGTTGAGGCGCGTGAGCGTCGAAGACGCCATAGGGGCAGCGGCCGGGATGCTACCAAGGTTGATGGGAGGCCTGGCCGCCGGGTGACGAGCCTCCAACTCCCTGAAGTGCTTCAGGTTGGTCCTCACCTGCCGTTCTTGGCTAGGCGTCAGCTTGTACGGCATGTCCATGATCGCCAAGATCACCCGAAGGGGGTGGAGCGGCTGCGAGGAAGTTCATTCCTGAGTACTTAAGGAGAAGAAACGGCGAGAGTGGATGAGTTGGGGAATCACCTGGTTTACCGACGAGCTCGAGGAAGCCATAGGAAGCCCTGCCAAAAAACTTGGAAGTCTGGATCTTGTACACCTGGAGAGCGTCTTCTTCGGCTGTGAGTTATTCAGGAAGGCCCGAAGGAGTCCATTTATAGAAAAGAAAGATGCGGTTTCAGATGTGAAAGGTCACAGCCGACGCGAGAGTCGAAGGGGTCATCATTAAAGGCGTCGGTAATCGTTGAATGGTTGGCGACTGCGCGTGGCTGGATACCTATTGTCCAGAACTCACGGGTTCTTGAAATACAGATTCGGATGAGTCGGACTACAAAACCAAGTCGGCAGGGCACTCGGATATTATCGGCCGACAGCCAATAAGACCGACGTTCGAGCGCTAACACTAATGGTCGTGGTGTGGTCTCAGAGTCGGCAACGCGAAACAATGCGAGCAGCTGGAGCCGATTTCAATGTGAACAAGTCAAGACGCCACACACCGCTGAAGGACAATCTTATCTACAAGTACAACCGATTATATCTACGAGCGCAGTGGCAAAAGATCGATTAATTAGGACACGCAATTCAAGGCCGAGTATAAGCAGAAGTAAAATGAGCGCCCAATACCACCACAAAAGCTTGACAAATATGATACAGAATTGTTAGCCGATCTCGGAAGATCGGAATGTTACAGTCTCATTTTTTCAGGAAATCGGCTATAGCCGACAACGCCTTTCACCTAATTTGGTCTATCTCCTCGATGGCCCTAACGTCGTCGGCCTTGGACCCCGCCACCGGTCGGACGCTCCCCACCAGGTTGCGCAGATGAGCCACGGCCGCCCTGATGCCCTGACGCTCAGCTTCGATCTTGGCCGGCAAGCCAACCATGTACTTCTTGTGGATATTGATCTCGTTGTGACTTGGACGAGATCGACTATCAGTTGATCTTGACGAGCGAGGAGCTGCTCGAGCTTGGCTGCCGGCTCGGTCTTCAGGAGGTCGAAGGTGGCCTTCCGACTCTCTGTAGCGCCCTTGGTCGACTGGATGGTGGCCGACCGTGCTTGACCCTCGCGGCGATCGATTATTCGCTGCGTGCCCGCTCGTACTTGAACTGATGGGCTTCCATGAAGGTCGCCGGCACGATGGCTTCGGCTAGGGCGTCCGGCAGCTGGTCTTGGATATCTCTGAATCGTGCGCGTATCGAGCCGCTGTCGACCACCAGCGCGTCCAGCGAGGCTTCCAGCCGATTGCCGATGTTGGCTAAGGTGGCCCTCAGGTTTTCAGCCAGCATCGACAATGCCTCCTCGTCGATGTCACCAGGCTCCTCGAGCTCCGACAGATCGAAGCTAAGGAGGTCGGCTACGTTCTGCAGCAAAGAACGAAATGATCAAGGAAATATTGAGTCGACAAAGCCGATCATGAGAATGAGCTAACTTACCGTCGGCACCAGGGTCGGAGCTGGTGGTTCGGCCAGATTTTCGCCTGCGGCCGTTGGGGTCTCTTCGCCGACGTTGACGCCACCACCCCCGACAGGCACAGTATGCTCACTGGACGCCTGGAGGGCAGCCGATGGAGACTGCGGGGGCTGCAGAAGAAAGAGTTAGAGGGCGAGTCGACTGATTACTACAAGTAAGATGACAGAGGATGATTACCGATGGCGCGGGGCGTGAGGTGCGACCGGCCAATTTCTTGACCTGAGAAGGGATGGTTCGATCAGATACAGGTGATCATCATCAAGCCAAGTCTGGTGGAGTGGAGGCTTACCAGCCGACGTTTGGCTAGAGGACTTGGGACTGGCGGAACGTCGGCTAGGGCATTGATCGACTCCGGACTCGAAGCCCCGGGTTCGGCTGCCGCTCGACAGCCGCTTGCACTTCCTCGCTAGCGACGGTGTCGAGGAATTGCGCAACGGCCGGATCCAAAGGAGGGAGGCTATCGGCTGGCGCTACTGGCTTTGTCTTTTCACCGCTTGGGGCGTGGAGCGCCGACGACCGTGGTGGCAAGTGCAGCCTTTCTTTTCTCGTGTGATCACCGACACACCGTCCTCGCAGCAGCGATGCCAGTTTCGGCGCCTCCCAGCCAATGGCCGACGGAGCAAGGCCGCCCTCATCCAGGACACCTGGGTTGTATTCAATGGAGCGCCCGGAGGCGCTCACCGTTGGCCGCTCCGTCTCCATCTCCTGCAAAATCAAAAGGCGAGTGTTAATCGGCTGTGTCAGCCGATGATTGGAAGAAGAAAATTGTTTGAGCCTGAAGCAGAAATTTACCAAGGGAATCTCATTGGGCAGGAGCAGGTCGATGTAGCAAGACGACCGTTGGTGGAAGATATGGCGCTTAATTTTAGACCTTCATCGGTCGTAAGCAGCGCTCCTCCTCATCGACAATGTTATCACGCCAACGTCGCCAAGGAGAGAGCCGGCTATGTTCAGCAGCCGATTCATTATTAAGTCCTGGCAGACCGCCCCCCTCGTTTCAATCTTATCGGCGCAGAAAAAGCCGATGGGCAGCTGCCCGAAACCAAGCTGCCTCGCCGCCGACACTGGGAAATAGAATTCGTAGCTCCTGGCCACCGATCGGCCTTGGTGAATCCAAGTCGGCAGGATGCAGGGGACAAGGTGGCCATGAACAGTTCCCTGCACCTTGGGTTGGCGGCTGAGTTGAGGTTGTCCCAATTGAAATCAGCCGGCAACTCAAACATTCCCCGGTCCTGGTAAAAGTACCAGGTACGATTATCGCGGGATAGCCCGTCGTAAAAGGCTACGAACCATTCGGCTAGCAGCTCGACCGATTGCTTTGAGCCTTCGTGGGCGGCGGCTGCTTCTCCGTAGTTCATGCACCTCCGGTGGTGATCCGGTGCCTTCATCGTCTTCAATCGGCTCCACTGGGAATCGGCTCGAGCGCCCGGCCGACCACTATCTTCGGGTCGCCAGGCACGCCTAGATTTGGAGGAACCACCGGGCCGCCGGTGTTGATTGGAGCGTTGGCGGCTATCTTTGCGGCGGCCCGATGCAGCATTTGATACAAGTAGCCGAGGAGGTATTTCCCCAGCGCAAGTTTTCCCCCGTCGGCCAGAAATTCGGCCACAATCTGCCAATTGGTTGTTGGCCCGCAGCTTGATCCGCAGAACACAAATTTCTCAAGCCACATCATCAGGAATGCAGTGTGCTCCCTATGGCTGACTGTCCCTTCCTTCATGTTTTGGGCAATAAAGCCGCTCCACCCGCCGATGGCCTTGGTCTTGAACTGATGTTGGCCTTTTCGGTTCAGGGTGCTGGGATCGGCCAACGATTCGATGTCCAGTCCAGTTGTCATGTATACGTTGGCCAATGTGATGGTCATCGGCCCTTGCCGGAAGATGAAGGCGTTGAAACTGTCGTTCCAAAAGTAGGTTGCAGCCGACAAGAGCGATTCATCTTTTTCCATGCTAGCAATGGACAGTTCCAGGCATTGAGCAAGCCCTTTTTCTTCCCGCTGAGTGTACTTGGCCGATTGCACCCTTTTGTACCACTCGACTCAGGCTGCAAAGGTGGTCGGCCAGGACTTGAACGTTCCATTCCAGTGGGCGAGGGACGGTTTGGCAGTGTTGAAAGGGATACGGTTAGTTTCGGCTATGATGATATCGGCTGGGTCCGTGTCTCCGATAGGACCGAGGAAGTGCTTCTCCGCTTGTGTCAAATTGGGGATAAGTACTTGATGTGACAGGTGCTACAGTTCAGAAAGGAGGAGAAAGGCGCTAATCAAGACCGGTTGCGTATTACGGTTTAGGAAAAGGAAAAGTACTAATTGATATGAGTGTGAAGTAAACTACTACTTGAAAGATGGCCGAATGTAATGTTGATACAAAATGTCTGAAAGAAGCAGATTTGAGAGTGAAATTATGGATCGGAAGAGAGTACCTTAGGAAACTCAGTTGCGGCGGCGGCTGAAATGGCGGCGGTGAATGGCGCAGCGGTTGCGGCTGATGTGGCGGCGGTGGCCGGCGAGATGGAGGTGCTCAATGCAGCAGTCGTGGAGGCCATCGGGATGCTCGGGGGAGAAGACGGGTCTGAAGAACGTGCGGGAGTTCGACGGGCACCGATGAAGTCGCCGGAGAAGAGAGAGAAGGTAAGAGGCTTGCTCGTGAAGGAGGTTGAGTGCGCTTTGAAGGCGTAGGCGGTTCGGCCGAGGGAAGTGGATGTTTAAAGAGCACTTGAGGGGAAGCCGAAGCGATCTAGGTAAAGAAAGAAGCGGGAGTTTGAACAGGAAAGCAAATCCACAACACTTCGTATTACGCACTTGGGGGCATGTGTTAACACTGAAATTTGGTAATTGAGTTCCTAAGTCTACGAAGGCGAAGCAGAGTCGGATCGGCTGAGGATAGGGATCACATCGGCTAAAGGTGTGATCGGCTGCGATGACAATCGGCTGAGGATGGATCGAACAGGGGCAGCCGATGGTTGATTCTAAGTCCGGAAGAGATGAAGCCGTGTCTAATACAGAAGCTTGAAGATAAATAGAAGATTCGGTTGCTAATTGCGCGTTAGAAGATATTGCCATTTACGGATAGAGTCCTATAATGGCAATTGTATCTGTAATATAGAGATTTGTTAGGCTGTTAGTTGTAACACGGTGTGGGTCCCACTAGGGATAATATGGTGTTTTAAATAGTAGTTTAGATAGAGTCCAGGGTCGTTGCAGATAGTTGTATCTTGGGTATAAATAGGACCCGAGACCCCTGTAAAGAGATCATTATTCACATCAATCAAACTTTCGGCGTATCGCCAACTTTTTCTTCAGACGAACACTTTGTTTGGCTACGGGCTGCATCGTTTCGATCTCCAGATCCAGGGAGATGTTTGTCATTAGTGGTATGATTTACTGTTTCTAGTGCTTCCATCGCAATGATACATTAGAATCAGGAGTTTATACTGCGCTATTTACCGTATGGCGCATATAAGTTAGATCAATGTTTGGATCTATCCTGCCATTGGCTGGTTCTGTCGAGAACTTGCAGCCAATAGGGCTAGATCTAAAGGTTGGCTGATTTATATGTGGTATCTACCGTCTCGAGAGATATGAATCGGCCGCAACAGATTGGACTGTTCTTTTTATACTTAATGCTGTATCATGTTTGAACTATTAAGTCGTTCTTAGAATTGCGGTCGAACGCAGCCTCATGCTGCCAGTCCTCCCCTTCAGTCTCTATACATCTCCTCCTCCGGTAAGCCGACTGAACTCTTTTTACTGTCTTGCAATCTTGATGTCACACTTCTCAGTGTTGTAAGAAACTCTCTTGCAGGAAAATGCCTCCATCATCTCGAAGCCCTACAAAATTCCTCACGACGACGTGCCGACTCGGCCCGCCAAGAAGCTGTTAGTGATATGCCCTAGAGGCAACATGGAGATGTTGGATATCACGTCAATGTTTATGTATAAATGAATAAAGTGTTATTCAGTTCCATGAAATAGACATCTTGTATTGATCAATAAGTACGTGACTTATTTATGAGACTCTATATGTATGAATCTATTTCTAAACAATCCTCGATCATATGTCATATTGTTGGAACAAATATGATTCTAAGATCGGCATGTTTATTGATTGATGATCATGTCTCATAGATCATGGGTATGGAGATACCAAATCAATAAACATGGACACATGTGTTGGAGAACACATTGTTGGATAGACCCACCATGAGACACTACAGAATCAATGTGCCATTATTTGGTCTCGGGTAGTGTTGGTACAAAGTCCTTAAACCTCGAGATCATCATGGATTCCAACATGTGTAGTAGCCTACTTTGGGACTACCAAACGCTATTCCGTGACTCGGGTAGTTATAAAGGTAGTTTTCGGGTTTGCTATGAAACATGGAGTGGGATGTGAGTGATCAAGATGGAATTTGCCCCTCCTTTGGAGAGATATCTCTGGGCCCCTCGAGGTAATGGATTATGGAAATGCATGGCCATGCTAAGTTGATTGAGGAGTCAATCAACATGCGAATCCAATACGGTTCGAGTGAATGGTTAAGCTATTGAAGGGATGGCACACATCTTGCCTATAGCTTAACTGGTATCGTGAGGCAAAGGGATTTGTGTACACATTACAGGTTCAGAGCCGATATTATTCTTGTATACTATGGTGTCAATATGTGCTGCTAGGCGCCGCTGTTGACAGGTCGGCTGAGTTGGACTCGAGCCGACGATCGCCAAGTTAGACTATAGCCAAAACCGAGTATACCTGAACCTACAGGGTCGCACGCTTAAGGGGATAGAATAGATATTCGAGTTGGACTCGGATACGGCTCGATCGGATAGGGATCCGATCGGATAGAGTCCTATGGGCTTACGACGTGTGGGCGGCCAACTCTATGAGATACGGATGAGATCCGATTCAAAATAGAGTCCTAATCGGCCACTAGTCCCAGTCGGCCAACTCTATATAAAGGAGGGAGGGGTGGAGAGCTGCGGCACGTCAATTGCATCGCGTGCAACAGAAGTCGCCGAGATCAATCTCCACGGAAACCCTCCCCACTTTCGAGCCAAACCCTAGCCTTGCATCGCGTGCTAGCACAGGGGTGTACGGCGTTCGTCCCCGGACGTGTGGATACCGGTAGAGGCGCTGCTACGTTGCGCGCTCTTGATCGGCTTCAAATCGGCTGCGGTTGGGCGCATCGGAGCGAGGCGTGAGAACGTGGCCGGACGACTCGAATCGGCTGATTGGTGAATCGGCTGTCTCCGGGAATTGGCTACACTGTTCTGGATCGGATTGCCCGATTGGCTATTCCGCTGCACTCTACTCCAATCGGTAACGATTTATCGGCCCTTACTTGCAAGTGTTCCCGGTTTGCGCGGTAGAAAATTTTTGTTTTCGGCTAGCGTAGCCTCGTGTAACCCTTCAGTGGTATCGAGCTAATCTTGCTTAGTTTGGGTTTTAGATTGATCTGGAACAAGTTTTGTGCACGGGTTGATTAGATCAATCGGTTTTACGGGATCTCGTTGAGGAGAGTTAATGGTAATTGCGTTCCTTGATAGTGTATCGGAACGACGTAATGTGATTACGTCGAAGCAATTTCCATGTAACTCGGTTTGAGTTGGGTTCGAGATAGCGTTCCTTGATAGTGTATCGAACGGTATAATGTGATTATACCGAAGCTATCTTGTAGTCCGATTTTGTTGCTGCCTCGCGCCTACGCAAACCATCTCCCTTGATAGTGTATCGGGACCGCCGTGTGCATACCCTCCTTATAGGTTGTCTCGATGCCGTATCTCTGCGATAAGTAGAAAACGTTTCTACGCCTAACTTGTTTTTGCAGAGAATGCTTTGAGATGGTATGGCCCCATTGTATGTATGAGATGTATGAGATGCATGTGATGCATGTAATATTCTTTCATATGTGCAATCCCAGTAATATTCTTTCATACGTGCAATCCCAGAAATCAAGCATTCGGCACTCGAAAGAACGGTGATGAAGATGGAGATCCTCTACACCGGCATGGAGATGGAGATCACCATGTGAAGGGGGCCATACTATTTCACTATATGCTATTCTTCTTGCTTTCATATGTGATATGTTTGTTTGATAGGATAGCATCCTCACAAAATTAAGTAGTAATGATGCCCTTCCAAATGTTGCACCCGTCACCGTTATGCTCGTCAATGGTGGGTCGCCAAAGCAGAGTGTCATTCTCTATCATAACACGAGGGGGTATATGTCGGACATATACATGCAGGAGCATTTGGTTTACTTAACAAGGCTATCAAAACAGCTTTTGGGCCTTGGGGCATAGGTTGGCGCGGGGCATGGAGATGCCACACCAACAACAAGAGTCACATAGAGATGTGATTAGCAAGGTGTTGCTTACCGATGTTACTAATTTTCTAGCAAGTGATGCCAAAGCTCACTAGAAAATTAATTAACATGTGGATCTTGACCCAATACGTAACCTAGAGGAAGGTGGAAAATACGTAATGGGAGTCTAATGTTAAATTGTTTAACAATAGACATAGCATAAACATTGTGCTAAACTTTGCTTTTTCGTTGTAGAATAAATGGCGGCTAATACTACACCCAAGTGCTTTTAATTTGCGATCTATTCCGAAAAGGAAAAATTAAATGGAACAAACTTTATGGATTGGTATCGCAACTTGAGAATTGTTCTCAAGCAAGAGCGTAAGGAGTACGTTCTTGAAGTACCCTATCCCGAGGATTTGCCAAATAATGCCACCGCAACCGCACGGAGAGCTTACGAGAAGCACACTAATGATGCCCTAGACATAAGCCGTCTCATGCTTGCTACAATGTCCCCCGAGCTTCGAAGCAATATGAGAGCAAGGATGCTCACACTATTATTCGGGACTGCGTGGCATGTTTGAGAACCAAGCTCGGGCCGAGAGGTTCAACACCTCGAAGTCCTTGTTTGTGTGCAAGCTTGTTGAGGGGAATCCCGTCATCCGCATGTGATAAAAATGATTGGCTACATTGAGAGTCCGGAAAAACTAGATTTTCCCCTTAGCCAAGAGTTGGCTACCGATGTGATTCTCCGGTCGCTCCCTCCGAGCTTCGAGCCATTCATATTGAATTATCACATGAACAATATGGATAGGACCTTGGCTGAATTGCATGGGATGCTAAAGACACTGAGGAGAGTATCCAGAAAAATGGTCACCATGTGATGATGATGCAGAAGGCAAAGCGCAAACCACCTGTCAAGAAACTTTGCACCAAGAGGAAGTTAACTCCCGATGAGATCGTGAGTGCCTCCAATGCAAAGAAGGGCAAGAAGGGGTCGGCGGCATCGATGCTTTGCTTCTATTGCAAGGAGACAGCCACTGGAAGAGGAACCGCAAGAAGTACATGGAGGATCTCAAAAAGAAGCAAAGTACGACTTCGCTTCTGGTATTAATGTTATAGACATTAATCTTGCTACTTCACCTACCGACTCTTGGGTATTTGATACCGGATCGGTAGCTCATATTTGCAAGTTGTTGCAGGGAATGAGAAGAAGTAGAGGATTGAGAAGGGGCAAGGTGAACTGCGCGCTCGGCAATGGAGCAAGCGTTGCTACGCTTGCGTCGGCACAGCACCACTTCATCTACCTTCAGGATTAGTTTTGGAATTGAATAATTGTTATTGTGTTCCAACACTATGTCAAAACGTTATTTCCGCTTCATGTTTGCAAGCGGAAGGATATGATTTTAGATCAATGAACAATGGTTGTTCAATATATCTCGTAGAGATATGTTCTATTTTCATGCTCCATTGGTGAATGGATTATACGTTTTGAATCTTGAAACATCTCCCATCTATAACATTAATACGTAAAGGCAACTCTCTAATGATATAAACCCCACGTTTATCCGGCATTGTCGCTTAGGCCATATAAATAAGAAACGCATGGAGAAGCTCCATAAGGATGGATTGCTTCACTCTTTTGATTTTGAATCATTTGAGACATGTGAGTCTTGTTTATTTGGTAAGATGACAAAGGCACCTTTCACGGACATAGTGAGAGAGCAAGTGACTTATTGGCACTCGTACATACCGATGTATGTGGACCAATGAGCTCAACGGCCAAAGGTGGTTATCGCACTTCATTACCTTTACCGATGACTTTAGTAGATATGGTTATATCTACTTAATGAGGCATAAGTCCGAATCCTTTGAAAAGTTCAAAGAATTCCGAATGAAGTACTAATCATTTAGGGAAAACAATCAAGTTTCTACGATCGATCGTGGAGGAGAATACTTGAGCCAAGAGTTTGGTAATCATCCGAAAGATTGTGGAATTGTTCCACGCTTGACTCCGCCAGAACTCCACAATGGAATGGGGTGTCCGAACGGAGAAATCGCATCTTGTTGGACATGGTGCGGTCGATGATGAGCCAAAGTGATCTTCCGTTATCCTTCCGGGGATATGCTCTTGAAACAAAGCGCTCACACTAAATAGAGTTCCATCTAAGTCGGTTGAAAAGACACCATATGAGATATGGACAGGGCAACCCCTAGTTTGTCTTTTCTCAAAATTTGGGGATGCGAAGCTTATGTAAAACGTTTACGCCGACAAGCTCACACCCGGATCCGACAAGTGCTTCTTTGTGGGATATCCTAAGGAAACTAAGGGATATTACTTTTATAATCGGGAACAAGGCAAAGTGTTTGTCGCCCGACACGGTGTCTTCTTGGAGAAAGAGTTTCTTTCAAGAAGGGTTAGTGGGAGCAGGGTGCATCTTGAAGAAGTTCAAGAAACACCGAAAAACGTTTCGGCGACCACGTAACCACAACAGAGGAGCAAAGTGTTGCACCACCGGTAGACACACCAGCCCCACGAGGTCTAAAAGATCACGTCGTGCACCCGACAGTACACAAAGCGAACAACGTGATATATTGTTGTTAGACAACGATGAGCCTAAGACCTATGAGGAAGCGATGGTGGGACCCGATTCCAACAAGTGGCTTGGAGCCATGAAATCCGAAATAGAATCCATGTACGACAATCAAGTTTGGAACTTGGTTGATCCACCCGATGGTGTCAAAACCATTGAGTGCAAATGGGATTTTAAGAAAAAGGTCGATATGGATGGAAATGTTCACATCTATAAGGCGCGATTGGTGGCTAAAGGTTTTAAACAGATTCAAGGAGTTGATTATGATGAAACCTTCTCGCCCGTCGCAATGCTTAAATCTATTCGGATTATCCTAGCGATTGCTGCATATTTCGATTATGAGATATGACAGATGGATGTCAAAACGGCTTTCCTAAATGGAAACCTAAGCGAGGATGTATACATGATACAACCTCGGGGTTTTGTCGATCCAAAATCGTCCGGAAAGATATGCAAGCTACGTAAATCCATTTATGGATTGATGCAAGCATCTCGAGTTGGAATATTCATTTTGATGAAGTAATCAAAGGGTTTGGTTTCATCAAAAATGAAGAAGAGGCCTCGTGTTTACAAAAAGGTCAGTGGGAGCGCAATTGTATTTCTAATCTTATATGTGGATGACATATTGTTGATTGGAAATGATATCCCTATGATAGAATCCGTCAAGTCTTCATTGAAAAATAGTTTTTCCATGAAAGACTTAGGGAGGCAAGATACATATTAGGCATTCGGATCTATAGAGATAGATCCAAGAGGCTAATTGGATTAAGCCAAAGTACATACATTGACAAGGTGTTGAAAAGGTTCAACATGCATGATTCCAAGAAAGGTTTCTTGCCCATGTCACATGGCATTAATCAAAGCAAGAATCGTGTCCTCGACACATGATGAGCGGAATAAGATGGGTATGGTTCCATATGCTTCGGCAATTGGATCCATCATGTATGCCATGCTTTGTACACGCCTGCATGTCTCGTACGCTTTGAGTGCTACGAGCAGATACTCGCCGATCCAGTGAAGGTCACTGGATCGCCAAAGAATATCCTTAAGTACTTGAGAAGAACTAAGGATATGTTCCTAGTCTATGGAGGTGAAGAAGAGCTCGTTGTAAGTGGTTACACCGATGCTAGCTTCCAAACGGACAAGGATGATTATAGATCGCAATCGGGTTCGTGTTCGCCCGAACGGAGGCGAAGTGAGCCGGAAGAGTTCCAAGCAGATACCGTTGCCGATTCTACAACGGAGGCCGAGTACATTGCCGCTTCGGAAGCCGCAAAGGAGGCTGTTTGGATCAAGAAATTCGTTTCGAGCTTGGTGTGATGACTAGTATGACTGGTCCAATGTCTCTCTATTGTGATAATAGTGGAGCCATTGCGCAAGCCAAGGAGCCGAGGTCACATCGAAGTCCAAACACATACTTCGGCGATATCATCTCATCCGCGAGATAGTGGACAGAGGTGATGTCAAGATATGTAAAGTGCGACGGATCTCAACATAGCCGATCCGCCGACAAAACCTCTCCTCACCGAAGCATGAGGCGCACACAAGAGCAATGGGTATTAGATACTTACATGATTGACTCTAGTGCAAGTGGGAGATTGTTAGTGATACGACCTAGAGGCAACATGGAGATGTTGGATATCACGTCAATGTTTATGTATAAATGAATAAAGTGTTATTCGGCCCATGAAATAGACATCTTGTATTGATCAATAAGTACGTGACTTATTTATGAGACTCTATATGTATGAATCTATTTCTAAACGATCCCTCGATCATATGTCATATTGTTAGAACAAATATGATTCTAAGATCGGCATGTTTATTGATTGATGATCATGTCTCATAGATCATGGGTATGGAGATACCAAATCAATAAACATGGACACATGTGTTGGAGAACACATTGTTGGATAGACCCACCATGAGACACTACAGAATCAATGTGCCATTAGTTGGTCTCGTGTAGTGTTAGTACAAAGTCCTTAAACCCGAGATCACCATGGATTCCAACATGTGTAGTAGCCTACTTTGGGACTACCAAACGCTATTCCGTAATCGGGTAGTTATAAAGGTAGTTTTCGGGTTTGCTATGAAACATGGAGTGGGATGAGTGATCAAGATGGAATTTGCCCCTCCTTTGGAGAGATATCTCCGGCCCCTCGAGGTAATTGATTATGGAAATGCATGGCCATGCTAAGTTGATTGAGGAGTCAATCAAATGCATGTATAATCCAATACGGTTCGAGTGAATGGTTAAGCTATTGAAGGGATGGCACACATCTTGCCTATAGCTTAACCGCTATCGTGAGGCAAAGGGATTTGTGTACACATTACAGTGTTCGTGAGCCGATATTATTCTTGTATACTATGGTGTCAATATGTGCCGCTAGGCGCCGTCAGTTGACGGGCCTGGCCGAGTTGGACTCGAGCCGACGATCGCCAAGCTAGACTATAGCCGAAACCGAGTATACCTGAACCTGCTGTGGTCGCACGCTTAAGGGATAGAATAGATATTCGAGTTGGACTCGATACGGCTCGATCGGATAGGGATCCGATCGGATAGAGTCCTATGGGCTTACGACGTGTGGGCGGCCAACTCTATGAGATACCGATGAGATCCGATTCAAAATAGAGTCCTAATCAGCCACTAGTCCCACCGGCCAACTCTATATAAAGGAGGGAGGGTTCGAGACCCGCGGCACGTCAATTGCATCGCATGCAATGTAAGTCGCCGAGATCAATCTCCACGGAAACCCTCCCCACTTTCGAGCCAAACCCTAGCCTTGCATCGCGTGCTAGCACACGGGTGTACGGCGTTCCGTCCCCGGACGTGTGGATACCTAGAGGCGCCGCTACGTTGCGCGCTCTGATCGGCTTCGAATCGGGCCGCGGCCAGGGCACGGAGCGAGGCGTGAGAACGCGCCTGACGACTCGAATCTGCTGATTGGTGAATCGGCCGTCTCCGGAATCGGCTACACCGTTCCGGATCGGATTGCCCCCGATTGGCTATTCCGCCGCACTCTACTCCAATCGGTAACGATTTATCGGCCCTTACTTGCAAGTGTTCCCGGTTTGCGCGGTAGAAAATTTTTGTTTTCGGCTAGCGTAGCCTCCGTGTAACCCTTC